>JBBIGA010000126.1:15172781-15188792 GCA_037576975.1 Alestes dentex
ACACACACACACACACACACACACAGCAAATAAAACTATCACCTCTTTCCTGCAACACCAATATTCGCATCAAATGTAAAATGTTTAATTTATTTCTGCTTTTATATTTGACATTCAGTTTTGTTCACATGAAAGAGTATTCCCCTTCTTTAATTTTGAATGATTGTTTGCTTTCTGTCTTTCTCCCTCTCTCCCTGTCTTTTCTCTTCTTTTTAGTGAAATGTTTGTTTCTCTATGTCAGGCGAGTGAAGAGCGCAACTACCACATCTTTTACCAGCTCTGCGCCTCTGCACACTTACCTGAATTCAAAGCTCTGCAGTTAGGTATGTACGTGTTCTGACTGACATGCTGGAATGTATTCCCTTTGGCAGTTCAGCTGTAGTTTTGCCAGTTCGTTGTAAGAACATTATAATTGTCTCAGGGTTCTTGTCTGTCAAGGTTTAGTCTGTGTTAGTGATCATTTGTAATGTCTGTGGTAATTGTCATATATGGCGCCACGTTGTTCTGGACAAAGGTGAAATTTGTACATAAAAACATTAAAAACAGTCGAATGTCAGCATTTTTACCAAACTACTAAACTAACATGACGTCAACTGCTGGGCATTTTAATCATTGTTATCTTGATGTCACAAATTTGCAGAAAAGTATTTGTTGTCTCTAGATGTTAGTTCTTTATTGGATGAAGAACCAGGAGTTTTTTATGCAATCTCTAGATTCCGGATTCCATTATCTGAGAGATGCTTGGGCAATAATTTAAATAATGTAAATTACGTCTCACTCTCACGGGGTAGACCAATGATTTCTTGTTATCAGAGAGGAATTAAAGAAATTATTTATCGTCATAAATAATTGTGAAAGCAACATGCAAAGGTTTGAAAACCCTCTGTCAAACTGTTTGATTTTCAAAGTGAAAATAAGTAAACATCCTCTACAGTGAACAAACTTAAATTGAATGTATTTTGACTTTTAAAAACCATTACAGTCATGACATAAGAGCCCATACTTTTTTATCTCTCTTTCTCAGTGGCATTCAAAGAAAATCTGCCCAGTTTGGCAGGAAAGCACCTGATTTTGCATTGATGTGGGTAGAATGTTTGAATTTTCCCCACTGAAACAACTTGGATGTTTTCAATAGTACTCAAGTTCACTAAAGTTCCATTTCAGTGTACCCATTTCCCTCTGAGTAACCAGTTTGTCTCTGAAGGCAGCGCGGATGACTATCACTACACTAACCAAGGCAAAAGCCCTGACATAGACGGAGTGGATGACTCACAGGAAATGCAGGCCACACGGAGGGCTTTCTCAGTTCTGGGTAAAAATACTCACTTTGTGTTGCATTAGAACTTCTCTCTGTTTCAGCTGATGTGGGTTCTAATGTGAGGATGCAGCCTGCGTCAGTCTCACTGAGTTAGTGTTTCACAATATCAAGTTAACCACATTCACGTGAGAACTTTTCGTTGCATGAGTCTCTTTTCATTGCAGGAATTGATGAAAGGCAACAGCTGGATTTGTTTCAAACCCTGGCGGCCATTCTTCACCTGGGCAATGTGGAAGTGGTGGGGAGGGGATCAGGGAGCTGCAGCGTTTCTGTGAGTTTGGGAAGGACAATAAATCTGCAGTAGAGCCCCATTCAGTGTGTTTTTCCAGAATTTAATTAATGTATTGCGCCAAGAATCGGACAAAAGTCTGATTTATCCATTTATCCCAAACCTTTCACGTAAAACTGGTTTGGTGGTTGAAGTTTTCTTATTTTGTTTTGCACTGGAGTTCCAAGACTAATGTTGTTAACAAGTAATTGAAACTTGCACCCTACCATCTAGTGTCATGCAACTGCACCCCAAAACCATTGCAGACACTCTTCAAAATCTGAAAAAAGTAGCAGTGGCTCGAATTTTGTACAAAAAAAAAAAGTTATATGTTTTTGTTTTCAACGAGTGACACAGTACTCATGTACATTGAATATGCAAGTATTTTCCTTACATGTTTTCTCTTTTTCGATTTGGTTTCTGTGTATTTCAGGCTGAAAACCTCCACCTGACTGTTTTCAGTGAGCTGATGATGGTGTCTAGTGAGTCCATGGCTCACTGGTTGTGTCATAAAAAGCTGAAAACTGCCACAGAAACCTTCAACAAACCTTTGGCCACAGCCGAGGCTGTAGATGGACGTGATGCGTTAGCTAAACACATCTATGCCAGACTTTTCACCTGGATAGTCAGTCAGATCAACAAGTCTCTGCATTCCTCCAGCAAGCAGCACTCCTTCATCGGTGTACTGGACATCTATGGGCAAGTGAAAGTGTTTGCATGCGTTAGGCTGAGAATGCAATACAGCCTTCTTTCTAATTCTGAGACATTCGTTGTGTGCTAACAAGTGTTGTACTTTGTGGTCCAGGTTTGAAACATTTGAAATCAACAGTTTTGAGCAGTTTTGCATTAACTATGCCAATGAGAAGCTCCAGCAGCAGTTTAACTTGGTAAGTGGGGTTTTGTGTTGTGTGGGCTTGCTGTGTGAACAAAAAGTGTTCACTGTTTCCAAAACACCTTAAGTATGTTTGTATTATTGCTTAGCCAAAGCCTTCTCTGTCCAGCATGTGTTCAAACTGGAGCAAGAGGAATACTTGAAAGAACAGATCCCATGGACACTCATTGATTTCTATGACAACCAACCATGTATTAACCTGATCGAGGCCAAGATGGGGCTGTTGGATCTGCTTGATGAAGAGTGTATGGTAAATGTTTATTCGTTCATGCTGAGGTCACATCGTTCATTACTTTGTTTGTGCAGGAGAAGGACTTGTGTAGATGAGGAAATAGTGCTGTTTTGTCACTTTTATTTTATTGATTATTTTAATTTCCGAACCTACTGCTGCCTCTTCAGATGCCTGGAGGGTCGGATGACTCGTGGGCACAGAAGCTCTATAACACCCACTTAAAGAAGAGTGCCCACTTTGAAAAACCCCGCATGTCTAACAAGGCCTTCATCATCCTGCATTTTGCTGACAGGGTACACAAAGATATATCTGCATAAACCAAGATAATAAAAATCAGATTTTTCTGTTTTTTTTCCACTTATTGCATTTGTCTGTCTGCCTCAGGTGGAGTATCAATGTGAGGGTTTTCTGGAGAAAAACAAAGATACTGTGAATGAGGAGCAGATAAATGTGCTGAAGTCGGCTAAGGTTTGTCTAACTCACTGTGGCACTTTAAGCTGTTCCATGCTGCCATCTTTTAATTCTGCTCAGGGGCTCTTTTTGGCTAGAGGAGGAGGAACATGCTGCAGCTTGTTTTTTTTTTTTTTTTTTTTTTTTTTTTATGGTTGCTGATGTGTCAGCTGGATTCTGCTTTTTGTTGGATGGGTTCCTCCCTCCTGGAGTGCCCCGTCATCTTCTATCGTCTATTCACAAAAATAAGCAAAAAAGCAGGAGTTTGTGGGGGGGGAAGTCAAGAAAGCATTTTTTTTGCCAGTAGAGTGCAGTGGTTTTGTTTGGATGTGTAGTTTCTTTAAATTCTTTGGAAATGTGGAAACATTTTTTAGAAACATTGTAATATTACCAACAGTGTGTTATGTAACGAGATTGCAGATAGGAGCCAAGGATAAGCTGTAAATGTTGTGAAGATTTTTTTTTTTCTGCTCAGTTTTGTAAATTAAACCCATATATGTTTAGATATTGAAAGTATTAGTTCTAAGTAGCAGTTAGTACAACCCTGCCACATCCCTGTTGCCACACCTTGCTACACAGGGAACCTTCAGGTTGAATTCTATATTTAGTTTTATATATCTCAGCTCAGTTGGATTAATCTATCTAATTAAAGTAGGTTGAAAAGGCCATAATGGCATAATATCAAGCAAAAATATTAATTGCACTTTATTTTGACCTGTGTCACCATGTTAGTGTATTTTGTAAGTATATCTTTGCATCTACACAAGGTTTACATGTCTCTGATTTTACAAACCCCTATTTCAGTTTCCCTTTCTGCTGGAGCTTTTCCCGGAAGAGGAGAAAGCGTCGGGTCCTACAGGCACTGCCGTGTCTAGTCGCACAAAGATGGCCCGTGCCGGCCAGTCAATCAGAGAAAACAAGAAATCTGTTGGTCTACAGGTTTGTGGGATGATTGTACACTGACTTCTCACATTCTTCAATAACACTTCCTTTCTGGTAGTCTTATCTATTGTTGAAGCACCTTGACTTGATTACTGTGCCTTTCCTTTTCACTAAATTTTAGTTCATGAGCACTGACCATTTTTCATTACAAAACATGTCTCCCTCTGCGTTTTAGTTTCGGAACTCTCTGAACTTGCTCATGGAGACCCTGAATGCTACGACCCCTCACTATGTGCGCTGCATCAAACCCAATGACCACAAATCCTCTTTCATGTTAGAGCCCTTCACTTTCTAACTTTTCATTTTAAATAAGCCAGTTTTAGATATCCTTTCTCAAATTCAGCGCTGTGTGCTCCCCTGCCGCCCCCTACAGGATGGACTCGAGTAGAGCAGCTCAGCAGCTGAGGGCGTGTGGAGTTCTGGAGACTATCCGTATCTCAGCAGCAGGCTTTCCATCCAGGTTAATTTATCCAAAACACACGTGTCCTAACTGTATTGGTTATTTCTAAATTCTCATAGCAATAGTTTGGTTTTACAGTTTTACAGTTTTCCCTTTGACCCACATGTATATAGCTTGTCTTAAACTTAATTGAGCTGTTAAGCAGTCTCAGACTTGTTTGTGTTGTTTCCGGTGTTTTAAGACATTACAGTAATTTATCAAAATAAAGAAAACTGCAGACAGTAGTTCACCTGACAAGATGGCTGCTACCTCTGGTTTTAGCTGTGTGATGTACTTCTGTGTTTGTGTCATTAGGTGGACATACCAGGAGTTTTTCATCCGGTACAGAGTGCTGATGAAACAGAAAGATGTACTTTCAGACAGGAAGCTGACATGCCAGAATGTTCTGCAACAATTGATACAGGTAAGTTTATTGATGTAATACATAAAAATGTTCTTTTGTTGGAGAACAAGTATGTAAACATTAAAGGTTTGATTTATTTTTTTAGATCATAATTGCATGTTTTTGAATGGTCACCTCAAGAATTTATCAAGCCTAAAGAGACCATTCTTGTCTCGGCAGGACCCGGATAAGTACAAGTTTGGGAAGACGAAGATCTTCTTCAGAGCAGGACAGGTGGCGTATTTGGAGAAGCTGCGGGCCGACAGGCTTCGTGCAGCCTGTGTCCAGATCCAGAAGACCATACGCTGCTGGCTTGATCGCAAGAAGTACCTGCGCCTGCGCCAAGCCACAATCACGCTTCAGAGATATGTACGGGGACAGCAGGCTCGTGCGTGAGTATAAACAGACTGATTGATTAAGTTGAATATATAACAAGTTGTTTCTCTATTTTAAAGTAGGTTGATCTTGAAGTTAATGTAAATAAACCTGCAAGAGTTAGTAGTAGTTCCTTGGCTGGTGGTTTATTAGTGAGGAATCCTCTTTGTTCTGGCCAGCTTGTGCAAGTCCTTGAGGAGGACAAAGGCAGCTGTGGTCATTCAGAAGTACCAGCGTATGTGTGCAGCCAGACAACTGTACCAGCGTAAGCGAGCTGCAGCACTGCTCCTTCAGTGCCTGCTCCGGGGCCACACTGCCAGACTTCAGTACAAACAGGTACCAAACAGCTCACTGTCATTAACATGATCAAATTCACTGTTATTAAAGGTTAAAAAAATGTCATTCACAGTGTCATATATCATCACATCTCTATAAAAAATAACATTCAGCCAAAGCCTTTGCATTCACGCTGCAGTGTTGAAGTGTGCAACTGTTTAAAATTTGTAGTCTTACTTATAGTTTAAGGGATAGTGGTTTATAATCCCCATGAATGTCTGCTTTAAGTATCCATAAAAATTATTTTGGCACATTTAAATGTTTATTTTTATACTAGTGTGTCGATTTGAAATCCTCGTTCGAATTTAAAACTGTGCTTATGTGTTCTGTCTAGCTGAGGTATGAGCAGAAGGCGGTCGTGGTGCAGCGCTGGGTACGTGGCTGGCTGGTGCGGCTGCGGTACAAACGGACCATGCAGGCTGTGGTGTATCTGCAGTGCTGTGTGCGCCGTCTGCTGGCACGCCGAGAGCTAAAGAGACTTAAAATTGAAGCACGCTCGGTCGAGCACTACAAGAAACTCAACGTGGGAATGGAGAACAAGATCATGCAGCTCCAAAGGAAAGTGGATGACCAGGCATGTTTCATTTTTTACATTTTAATGCAATGCTGCAGTTCTCAACAAATCAGTCAAATAACAATAAAACAAGCCCACTATTTAGCCAGGATCTTTCCTGACACTGAGTCACCTGGTTCTGAAACATGTTTTTGTGTGTATGATCTCATCTCCAGCATAAGGAGAACAAGGAGCTGCTGGAGCGTCTGATTACAGTTGAAAGCGGTAGTGTGGTCGAGCTGGAGAAGTTACGCACCCAGATTGCGGCCCTGCAGGGAGTGGAGGAGGATGCCCGACGTCTTGGTGATGAAGTCTCCACCCTGGAAGAGGAGCTGGGAGTGACTCGTGAGGAGTTGGAGAGGAACAGAAAGGTAGGATGTGCTCTGATAAAAATGTAGATTTTTACATCACACAAATGTGTTTTTATACCCTTTACCATAAGGTGAAGTTTAAACAGTATAATATTCAGAGAAATGTCTTGCATGAACATGAAGCAACAACTTTTATTGGCGTCTTCGTAGACATTCGATTTTTTTTTTCTAGAAACAGAAAAAAAAAATCTGGTCTCTGACAGAGAGCAGACAGTGAAATGTTCAGTTTGTAATACCCAAGAAATTCTGTTGCAGATGGTTGAGGAGTTGAATGAGAAGAACAATCTACTAAAGAATGAGAAAGATGAACTGAACACACTTATTAAGGAACAGGGCCAGCAGATTACTGGTGAGTACATGTCCCGGTGTGCTTCTTCATAGTCATGGCATGGTATGACTCTATTCTGCCAAGCCATTAAACAGAAAGGTTAAAAACAAGCATGAAAGGAGAGTCACATATGCCTGACATATAAAAGTGCACTGGGGGCTTGAGATAAGTGATGAAAATGTTTCTACTTTGCATGTTTTATTGCAAATCATATCCTATTTGTAATCACAATCAGCACTACAACTGAAGTAAAAAGAAGTTGACCATGTCTGTTCTTTTGTACAATAGGTCAGATGTCCTTGATTTTAATCCTTTCCATTAAAATACATGCTCAGACGACACTTAGTTTGATTTGAGCTACTCGTCACAAACATTTGAATTAATGATTTTGTAGCCGTTGTTCACCTTTTATAAATTTGACCACAGCTCAGGTTTTCATCAGAACATCTCATAAAAGGTAGCATTGTGACAGTGGGAAGAATGGCATCATAATTAAGGGAATGTGTCAGAAGTCACATACAGTGCCTTGCAAATGTTTCCACCCCCCCTTGGGGGGGGGGTAGCTTTCAATTTACACAGCACAGCGACCACTTTGCAGATGCAAATACATTTTTTTTTAATTGTGATACAAACAAGAAATAAGACAAAAAAAGAAAACCTGAGCGTGCATAACTCTTCATCCCCTCCCAGAATCAATACTTTGTAAAGCCACCTTTCGCAGCGATTACAGCGACAAGTCTCTTCGCGTACATCTCCACAAGCTTGGCAAATCTAGACACTGGAATTTTTGCCCATTCTTCATAGCAAAACTGCCCCAGTTCCTTCAGGTTGGATGGACGCTGCTTGTGTACAGCAATTTAAAATCATCTCAGAGATTCTCAATTGGATTGAGGTCTGGACTGGGCCATCCCAGGACATTCACCTGTTTCTCTTTAAACCACTGCAGTGTTGCTTTAGCGGTGTGTTTAGGGTCGTTGTCCCTCTGGAAGGTGAAGCTCCATCCCAGTCTCATATCTCTGGATGACTCAAACAGTTTTTGCGCCATCCATCTTTCCTTCAGTTTCCCAGGCCCTGTCGATGAAAAGCATCCCCACCGCATGATGCTGCCCCTATGATGCTTCACTGTGGGGATGGTGTTCTCAGCATGATCAGAGGTGTTAGGTTTGTGCCAGACATAGTGTTGTCCATGATGGCCAAAAAGTTCTGTTTTAGTCTCATCTGACCGCAGCACCTTCTTCCACATGTTAGGGGAGTCTCCAATACACCTTCTGACAAATTTGAAGCGGTCTGCCTTATTTTCTTGGCCACTCTTCCATGAAGCCCAGCTCTGTGCAGTGTGGGGCTTATAGTGGTCCTATGGACAGAAACTCCCATCTCTGCAGTAGAGCTGCCCGGCTCCCTCAGGGTAATCTTTGGCCTCTTGGTTAGTGCTCTGATTAATGGCCTCCTTTCCCGGTCTGTGAGTTTTGGTGGATGACCCAAATGGATTTTATGCTGCTCCTTGGGATGTTCAGGGTTTGTGATATTTTTTATAACCCATCCCTGATCTGTACTTCTCACAACTTTGTCTCTGACCTGTGTGGGGAGTTCCTCGGACTTCATGCTGTTACTTGCTAGATGGGAGCCCTTACTTAGGGGTGTTGCACTGGTGTTGACTCTGGGGGGGCTATCAGAACAAGTGTGTATATACTGAGATCATTAGACACTTGGATTTCTCACAGGTGGATCCTATTAACTAATTAAGGGGCTTTTGAAGGTAGTGTTTGGGAGTTCAAAGCAAAGGGGGTGAAAACATATGCACGCACCACTTTTCAGTTTTAGTCGGCAGTGCATGACAGTATATATACTTTTTAAAACAATGAACAGGCAGGATAAATGGCAGTATTTAAACCAAGAAAGTAAATAAGAATATGTGGCAAGTGCAGATAAATACATATATTTAGAGTAGATGACTTGTAAAAAGTCCTGTATGTAAGGAGAAGAACAGGAGAGAAATTGATAAAACAGTGTATCAAACCAATCAAACCAACAGTGAAGCACAGTGGTGGGAATGTTATACCCTCTGGTTTGGATTTTTGCAGAGAAGGATTCATACTGCAGCAGTATAGTGACCCAGAAAACAGCTCAAAGCTTTGGTACTACTACTTGAAGACCAAAGATCAGGGAGTGCTGAGTGTGATTATTCCACAGCCACTTACCTAAACCCCATCACGCATTTATCCAGGCGCTTGAAAACGGGGAAAGCCAAGCATTTAGTAACATAACAAATAGTAATACATTCTGTCATGATTTTTTTTTTTGTTCTTCAAACATCAAAATATCTTGATTTAAATGTTTTGTAATTAAGAAAACTTTGTATTAAGTGTAAGAAAAATGCAAAATAGAAGTTAAATCATTAGTGTTCTCAACATTAACATGACGCTGCTAACAGGAACTGACATTGCAAACATTTTGAAATTGAGTTTTTTGAAAGTCTGTGGTCTTCTCAAGCAAAGTGTTTTTGGAGATGCACTCGAGGAGCTAGATCGGCATCAAGGGCTTTTTGTGCTTGTTGTTGGATCAGTAACCTACTTATGATCTCTCTGATAATAAGTGCATTAAATGAGCAAATACAGGAAATGCCTGAAAATGTTGCTGCGTTACAGAGTAACCACTTACACTGATCAGCCATATCTTTCAAACCACTGACTACTAACATGAATAACATTGATTATCTCGTTACGATGGTTCCTGTAAAGAGATGGGATACATTAGGCAGCAAGAGGACACTGATGTGTTGGAAACAGGAAAAGTGGCCGAGTGACTTTGAAAAGGGCCAAATTGTGATTGTCAGATGATCTTTTTATAGACTGTTGTTTTAAACTTAATTTAACCCCTTACTGAAACACACATTTATTCACAGATAACCTGCAGAGGGCACATCAGGAGAACACTGAGCTTCTGCAGACAGAGCTAAATGAAGAGCGCTCTCGCTACCAAAACCTTCTGGCTGAGTATCTCAAACTGGAGGACCTGCATGCTGATTTGAAGTCTGAGAGAGAGGCTGCAGCTGTGAGTTCCAAGCATTTTAGAGATTTCTAAATAATAAAATACTCAAAGTAGAGCATACAATCCTCAAATTAAGGTATGTGATACTCAAAAAAGAATCCCTGTCTTTTTTTCTTCAGCATATGTCCAAACTTGGTCACTTAAGAACAGACTCGGCTTATAGCAGCAACGAATCAGAGCACACTCGGTCAGAGTACACTCGGTCAGAGTACACAGGGTCAGAAGTCAGCTTACAGGGTCATGAGGTGAGTATCCATCTTCAGTGTCTTTCCATTCAGATTCAGACTTTATTAACTATTGCCCATGCACTTATCAGAAACAAGAACCTCTATATTCTCGCACGATGTCTTGCAGCAACTTGATAAGCAAAACATTGATTAGATACTGTGAACTTCACAAACTTTGTTCAATCCCAGAGATACATCTGGAAAGGGACGACAGTGTGTACATGCTGAAGTGCACATTGCTTATCAAAATCCTGACCAATTGTGGAAAACTTAACTTTGCTATAGATGTCAGGCGCTCTGCCTGATATTCTCTATGTTATTGTCTCAGTCTTAGATGTTCTGCACACACATAAAGTGAAAATGACATGACAGTGACCTGAAAATGTAAAGGGCAGTGATATCAACACACATGCAAGTGTGTAACAATTTTATTTTGAAAGACGCAGAGAACAGAGAACTCCTCCTCTGCTGTAATAGTGTTCCCCTTGCTGTCTTCTCCAGGAGGAGCTGCAGGGAGCTGTGGATGTGGCTCTCTTGCTGAAGCTGCAGAGGCGAGTGACTGAGCTGGAGCAGGAGAAGCTGAAACTGCAGAGTGAGTGGGACTCCAGAGAGGAGCAGCTCCAGCAGGACCACACCAAGGTACAATTTGCTTCATTATCACAGCCCTAAAATAGTTTTGTAAGTAAAGGAATAAGATGGAATCAAATTACATTCTGAAATAGTATCAGTAGAAACAGCCAATTTGACTTTGGTCATTCCTGGAAAATATACTGGCTACAATAAAATTGCTTAGTTAAAAATAGTAAATGTCAGCGCAGTAAAGAGATTAACCTCATGCAGCCTGTAACTAATTTAGCAGCTTTAGTTAACAATGACTGTTGGTGTTGTAGGAAATACCATATTTCTGTAGCTATCTTTCACAGGAGTAAAAAAAAAAAAAAAACAGCTTTCTATTGTTTCTGTAGTCTTTAGCTTTCAGACCTAAATAATGCCTAGAGAGAGATGAAAGTTTTTTGACATGAAAGAATGACTTACAATTGGTTTTCAGGAACTGGAAGAGTGTCACAGAACATTAGGAACTGAGAGAGACTATGAAGCACAGAAGGTAAATCCATATTCAGATGCTTAAGTCTGTGTTGCCTACTGACTAAATTTGGATTAATGTTAGGGTTACGTCATTTGCCTGATTTGACCAAAGTAATTTTAGGTACCAGTTAGGACCCTTTCTTTTGAGCAGTCTGGTTATAAGTTGCTTGCTCAAACCAGGAACGAAACTGTAATAAAACTGTTACCGGCTTCACTGTTGAAATAGCATCAACCTGTTTCTCTTCCAAAAGCGGCAGGAGTTGGAGTCAGAGAATAAGCGACTAAAGAAGGACCTGAATGAGCTGCGAGTGTCTCTGAGTCTGGGGAAAGGCTCTCGACAGGCGTCCCCTGGAGCTCCAGCCTATAAAGTTCTCTTGGAGCAGTTAAACTCTGTCACTGAGGAACTGGAAGTGCGCAAGGAGGAGGTGCTTCTTTTACGCACTCAGCTGGTCAAACTGGAGGCCTGCAAATATAAGGTGAAAACAGAACACTGGCCTGTACTCATGATTTACATACACACAGGGTAAATTCTGACCGCTAGCTATATACCCTGACGTCAGATATTGTACACTGCTGAACTATGGTATGAAGCAGGACTTACTTACTACAGACACATACTTTTCACAAGCGCAGAATGTATTCTTCACCCTTACTGACTGACATCGTACTTTTTACTCTGTTTCAGGAAACAGCGACTGAAGGCGATTCTGGTGAGAACAGCAGGTATCTCTTCCACCACGTACTTCTTTCTGACCACACGCTGCTCCAGGGTCTGTCACAGGTCATGACTGCACTACAGTCTTAAAAATAAGGGTGCCAGAAAGTTCTCTTTGCATAATGCCATAGAAGATTCATTTTTAGCTCCTTTAGGAACCTTTTTTGATGTTTGATTTATTAAAAAAGACTTCAAGTCCTTGGAGGAATCATTCAATTGGTAAAGAACATTTGGCAAAGATTAATTGTAACTTGAAATGTCCTCCTTACACACACAACAAGCTATTTCTGGCACCTTTATTTATTTATTTATTTATTTATTTATTGATTGTCAACTTAGTGTCCAATCCTACCCAGTAACCATGACCTCCCCTATAATGGAACCAACTCTGGGTTAGAAAGGCTTGCATGTGCTTCTTTAGTCTTGTTTTAAGCTGCTGCTAATGCAGTGTCATTGGACAACGTAATGCACCGGGAAGAGAACACCGACTGCCCAACTCTGTTATGAAAATTAAAAGATGGGAGGGAGGGTCATCTTACCCACCCAGAGAGAGGAAAACCAGTTGTGCTGTCTTGCACTTCCAGCCACGCATGGCTACAGTACCACTGGAGATCAAACTTGTGATCTCTCACTGATGGAACTCAGTCGGGAGGGCAGCACCTTTCTTTATAAGAGTGTTCACACAGTCGTTATAGTTCATTGTTGTGTACATGTATGTATATTTCTCTCTGTGCTCAGATCCCCTACTCTGGATTTGCATGAACTGAATGAAGATGGAGAGCTGTTTATGGTGTATGAAGGCTTGAAAGAAACTAACAAGTAAGCTGAAGAGGATCAATCTGCATGCATGCAAACACATACTCTGACCAGTTTATATAGTACACCAACCATATAATTGCACATAGTAACAGTTATTATGGCCTACCAGCTACTTTCTGCACCAGGGTTCCTCAGTTCTGGTCCTAGCGGTCCAGCACAGTGTGGTAATGTCTAATAAAATGTGTCTACTAAACCTGGTAATGAGTTGAATCTGGTTTTGTGCTTGTGTCACAAAAACGTGTTGCAGGTTGTTGGAGTCTCAGCTGCAGACTGAGAGGAAAGATCATGACGAGGAGCTTCAGGCTCTAAGAGCAGAGCTGCAGACACTGAAGGAAGAGAAGGAGCAGCAGCAGCAGCTCCTCTCACACACACTGCAGCTGCCTCAGGATGGCCGTGTGCATGCTGCCCTGCAGCATGAGATCAGCCGCCTCACCAGTCAGAATTTGGTGCGTACAGAGAGACAGAATTACATCTCTGACGATCAGTTCCTTCAGTAAAGTGGCTCTGCTTGTTTGTGGTCTAGATAGTGGACTGATTGATTTCAGATTGAATGATAAATGTACTTTTGATAACCATAGGACCTAATTGATCAAATGGACGAGCAGGACAAGAACATTCGTAAACTGAAGAAGCAACTGAAGTGTTACATGAAGAAGGCTGAGGAGGCAGACCGTGAGTTCAACATAACGTGGAAAAGGGGCTAATCTGTTTATCTCCTTAGATGTATCGATCTTTCTATATCTGTCTAATTATGTGGTATTTTAGCTGCTAAATTATGCATGCACACATTTTAATATTTCTTAAGAGAAGTCTCAGAGAGGTGAGTTTTTGATGTCAGCAGATGTCCAGATAGATCAGCCCTCTCCAGGGAGCAAGGTGAGTGAAGAGCTGTCGTCGGTCAGCATCATCCGCAAAGAGCGACACTTCCAGGGCATGCTGCAGTACAGGAAGGAAGACGAGAACAAGCTGCTCAAAACTCTCATCACAGGTAATTTATTGAACACCAGAACTAAATTTGTCCTTGTGTTGTTTTCCTCTGAGATCCATTTATGTTAGTTTATGGACCAAAAAACAGTCATTATTTATTGTTCTGGCCCATTTCCAGCCTCATTTTATCCTTTGGAATTGCAGGTTTTGGTGCTATGCTGATAAGAGTGATGTATGTAAATTAAATTTGACTGTATGGACAGCCAACTGAACAGTGTTTTTTGAAGCTTTACATATTGCATCAAACTCTTATGAAGCTATGGAGCTGTTAAAAGACAGCTATTATTATGTAGAGTATAATGCTCTTTGTGAAAGAGTTGAACAATTTAAAGAATTACTATCCATCAGGCTTTCCATAAGCTTGCAAGGTGGTTTTCAGACTGATCAAGATCTGCAGGAGAGTAGCTGTAGTTTTTTGTTTTGTTTTTTTTTTTTCTGACAATGCAACTGGATGACAGATTTGAAGCCCAGAGGTGTCGCTGTGAGCCTGATCCCAGGCCTGCCTGCCTACATCCTCTTCATGTGTCTGCGCCACGCCGACTACGCCAACAATGACCAGAGAGTCTGCACACTGCTCAATTCCTCCATCAACTCCATCAAGAATCTGATGAAGGTGAGAGAGCGGCAGAGTTAAATCATGGGTTTCATATTATAAAAATGAAGAGCTCTGTTTGAGAGGATTTTTTGTGGGTTATTGTAAAATGACAGCCATCTCCTGAATAATAAATGTTACACCATGGGTAATTTATTGCAGGCCTGTGCGTCTATAGTTTTTTTCCCAACTATGGCTGGGAAATATAACAATGTTTATTGCTATTGTGCAATATGTCATGTTTTCTGAGCAAATGATGAATGTCATTAGTACTTCAACACTGAACTGCATTTTTTTTTAATTACTAACAGGGAGTAATGTGTCACTGTTGAAATGTTAAATTGTATTCGATTCATAATATTTGATGGGATCTTTTCAGTGTGGCACTTTTTTTTTTAGATTTTATTGTTTTTGTTCCAAAAACAATTATTGACATTGGGTTGATTATTGACATTGGGTATGAAGAAAATTGCTTTGAAGTATTATGACATATTTTTGTTGTACTGCCCAGCCCTAGTTCCTATGAACCACAGGAGAAGCGCATTAGAGAAATGGCTGGTTATGATAAGTAGAATAAGTGGCAGAGGGCTTGTGGTGTAGAATATTTTGTTGTTTTGTTTTGTTTATGGTAGCTTTATACATGATAAATTGTCAGATTGCCATCACTGTTGGGGTTTGTTTTGTAACTGGTGATGTCTCCTCAGAAAAAAGGGAACGACTTTGAAATGGTTTCGTTTTGGCTAGCCAACACCTGCCGCCTCCTGCATTGCCTGAAACAGTACAGTGGAGAAAAGGTAGTGTGTCTGTCTCTGTGTCTGTCTCTGTGTCTGTCTCTGTGTCTGTCTCTGTGTCTTACAGTTGAACCCTGACATTTGATGTCTGTCTGAATTCTCACAGGCCTACACTAAGAACAACACCCCCAGTCAGAATGAGCAGTGCTTGATAAACTTTGACCTAGCTGAGTACAGGCAAGTTCTGAGTGACCTGATAATCCAGATCTACCAGCAGCTCATCAAGTGCATCGAAAACATTCTTCAGCCTATGATTGGTAAGGGCCCACAGAACTGAACATCAGTTTACTTTCCGTTTAATTTCCCATATTTCTGTTTGTAAAATCCATGTTTGTTGTTCCTCTGTCCTTCTGTTTCTTCACTCATGAACATGTTTTTTTTTTGTCCCAGTGGCAGGCATGTTGGAGCAGGACACCATTCCAGTGGTGTTGGGGATGAAGCCCACAGGCCTGAGAAAACGCACCTCCAGTTTCCCAGAGGAAAGGTCCTATACACTGGAGTCAATTCTGAAACAGCTTGAGTCTTTCCATTCCACTCTGCTCCAGCACGGCAACGATCCTGACCTCGTCAGACAGGTGGTCAAGCAGCAGTTTTACTTCATCTGCGCTGTCACGCTCAACAGTCTGCTCCTGCGCAAGGACATGTGCTCCTGGAGCAAAGGGCTGCAGATCAGGTGAAGCCCAACTGGAGGCTCTGTGGGGCCAACTCTTGTAAAGTCATTTGATCACATTTTTTTTTTTTTTACCTTATTTGACCTTTAAAACATTTGATGCGAATATTGGTGTTGCAGGAAAGAGGTGATAGTTTTATTTGCTGTGTGTGTGTGTGTGTGTGTGTGT
>JBBIGA010000126.1:15221781-15238003 GCA_037576975.1 Alestes dentex
CAAATGTAGATTTATGAATGTTATGAAAAGTTGTAGCAGCATTACATCTTGGGACACTGAACCTACTGAAATGGCACAAAATCTGTAGAATGATCCACATGCTTTGCTCTTTCACCTGCCATTCTATCCAGAAATTCGAGTTTCATAGGTAGACCATACTTGTATTTCAATGAGTGAAACTTCTGAAGGCAGAGTTTGACCCTTTTTACCTTTAAGTATTGAGAGTAGCATCATTTATTTTCTCCATGTGATATGTACTTAATAAATGTAATGTCAGTGCACTAACAGGAAAAGGTTACTCAGCAGATGGCATCTTCACAAACACTGCTAAAGCCTGAGTAGACTAATAAATGACTGTGAAGTTATTTATCTCCATTTAACTGGTGACTGAACTGAACAGTCTCAGTAGTGGATATGTCCACAAGTTGGAGGATGATTAAGCTTATGTAGAATTTTTTATGAAGCTTGTCTTGTGCATTTATCAGAGCTTGCATGGGGGATTAAGCAGTGTGCCACAGCAGGCAACGAAAAAAAAAGCAAAAGCAAAAAAAAGGTAAATTAATATTTGTGACAAATGTTACAAAGTATGTTACTGAATCCATTTACATACACATACTGAATGTATTCAGTATTCAACCAAGATGAGGTTCAGGCCTTTACACACAAAAACAGTAATCATGTATAGCTGAAGGGCTAGAGGGAGACATAACACAAATCATATGAGACCACAGGCGGCCAGTGGTACATAACAGGAGTCACCAGTCTGTGCCAGTATTAATGCGTTTTTTTTTTTGTTTTTTGTTTTTTTAAGTCAAGTAGGTTTGTTGTCATTTTAGCCATATACACAGAACACAGTGAAATGAAATGAATGATGTTGCTCCAGGACCAAGGAGCAACACAAGAACAAAAAGAGAACACCACAAGACTACACAAGCACAAAGAGGACAGAAATACACAGAGCGCAAAGAGAGAGAGTGTGCAAGAATAACACTAGCAACAAGGCAACATTTAGAGAGGCTGACAATTGAATGAATAAAATTTTATGACAGATACTGTTTTCTAGTAGCAGAGTCATCAGCTGTGCAAATAACAGCAGCAGGGCAGAGGATGTGCAGTATAATATACACAGTGGGGTGTTTACAGTGGCAGTTGGTGTGTAAGTTGTTTGCCAAATCCTCAGTCAGATTGGATTCCACTTGATTTGGAGTGAAATCCTTCAGCCAGACCCTTTGTATGTATGACTGGTGACCCTTTGTTTCATAACACCTGGTGGCCTGGTGGTTATGGTGTTGTCCCTGCAGTCGGAAGGCTGTGGGTTTGAATCCCCGGGCTGCTAGTGGCACCACTGAGGCACCCTTGAGCAAAGTACCGTCCCCGCACATTACTCCCCCGGTACTGTGTTCCTGGCTGACTATGTGAATAGGAAAGAATTTCACACTGTTCACACTGTGTGCCTGGCGGTGTTCACATGTGGCTATAAGGGGCGACTTTACTTTATAACACTGTAAAGGTGGACCTGTCAGAGAGTGCTGTGCAGGAGAATTCCAGCAGGGGGCGATACTGGTAGTCCTGTTTGTGAACTCCTCAAAGAGGCAGTAGAAGGAGTAGAACGTGATTTTGATCAGTCAGTGCTGAACTGTCAACAGTGTAAACATTGCCCTTTTCTCCACTTTGCTCCTTTTTGGATGCTTTTCTGGACTCTTCAGTAGGTGCCCCCCTCACGAAGTGTCCGAAAGAGGAGGACTGTTTCTAGTTTGTGCCTTGCTGAGCTGAGATGAGTGATGTTGTGGAGAAGACCCTCACAGCTCTGCCTGCTCTGCTGGCTCTGGACCCTCAGCCCGGGGCTGCCAAACTCTCAAGCACCTCCAGACTGGGACAGTTCATCAGGAGCATCACTGAGCTCACCTCCAAACATGTGAGTATTCACACACAACACTTACAGGGCCACTGTCAGAGCGTTTGGTCAGCAGTCCCCCTCCGTAGTCAGATACTTTTCAGCCCTCTAGTTGCCTAACCAGCCCTCTAGCTGCTTTCATGTTGTGTTCTTCATTTTAGGAAGAGGAGAAGCTCATTAAGAAGGAGCTCTCTGCCATCAAAGATCAGGTGTCATCTCCGAATACGACAATGGTGAGTAGATTTTCTCCACGTAATGTCTGGGAGACATAGACTTACGCAATATGGCCAAAAGTATGTGGGCATCTAGCCTAAGTCTGGAGTTGCGATATTTAAGACATATACATTTCTGACAGTTGTACTGAAGAGTTTAAACGTGACTTTAAACGTGGCACAGCCGTAGGATTCCCCCTTTGCTACAAGTCAGTGAAATTTCTGCTCTGTTGGATCTTCCCAAGTCAACAGTCAGTGCTAGTATTGTGAAATGAAAGCATCTAGGAGCAACAAAAGCTGTGTACCACCCAATAACAGAGCAGAGCTGCTGAGTGCTGATAACTGTAGAGAGTATCCTCTGTGGAGTCTGGAAGAAATATCAACCCAAAACTGTGTGTGAAGCTTCATGAAATGGGCAAGTAGCTGCACGCAAGCCAAAGATCATGATGGGCACAGCCCAATATTGTTGGCTGAGTTAATGTAAAGCATGTCAACACCACTAACCAGCAAATGTAGGTGCTTTGATCAGATGTACACATACACATTCGTGTATATTGTATTGGTGTCATTGCTCCACTGCAAACTAAAGAAGCAGGCAGTTCACAATACGTTAATGCTACATTTGGAGTAAGAGAACAGCTGTATAAATGAGATTTTTGGTAAACCATTACACATGTCTGCCTCTCCTATGTTTTATATAGCATTGTCTGACCGTACTGTAGGTTTCCTGCAGCAGTAGACTGGCTTGAAGTTTATGTAGCTCAGCGATGGAGCGCGTGATTTGCATGTATGGGGTCCAGGGTTCGATCCCCTGCATTTCCATATTCTTGGGGCAGCTGGTGTCCTGGTGGTTAGGGAGTTGCCCCTGTGATCAGAAGGTCATGAGTTTGAATCCCAGGACAGCTGGTGGTACCACTGAGGTACCCTTGAGCAAGGCACCGATCCCACACACTCCTCCCCAGGTGCCGTGCCGGTGGCAGCCCACTGCTTCACTTGGAGAATGGGTTAAATGTAGAAAGAATTTCACACTGTGTGCTGTGCTGTGCTGTGGTGTGTTCATGCATGACTGTTAAGGGCCACTTTACTTTCTTCTATGACGACAGCAGCCCTGCACTGTATAACAGTAATTACATATAACTTTCAGAGACAGATGAGGGAGCTCATGGTTAGAGCCATGTATTGTGAGATGCTTGGATATGAAGCTGAATTTGCCTACATTCATGCCATCAAACTGGCCCAACAAGGCACAGTACTGGAGAAAAGAGTGGGTATGTATGCACACTTAATATTTATAAGGACACTGTTGTCGTGCCTCATTACAATATACATCATGTTGTTGTTCCCATATAATTTCAGGTTACCTTGCAGTGTCACTGTTTCTTAATGAGAATCATGAACTGCTTTTGCTACTGGTTAATACAGTATTAAAGGTATGTGTGTTAAAAGTTTTTGAAATTTCCTATTCACTCATTACCACAGATAAAGAATTGCACTTCTTAAACCAAAATATGTCATTCACAGGATCTTCAGAGCTCCAACCTCATTGAAGTTTGCATGGCTCTTACTATTGTTAGTCAGATATTTCCCAAAGACATGATACCGGCTATTCTGCCACTGGTAGAGGAGAAGCTGTCACATCCAAAGTAAGTTTGATAGACATCCAGAAATAAGCACTCAGTCCCTGTGTAATACAGCCCCTGTTTGTTCTGTAATTTTTCAAAGGAGCCCTGTGTTCCCCTCTGTTTCAGGGAAATCATAAGGCGGAAGGCAGTGCTTGCTTTGTATAAGTTCTACTTAATCGCTCCAAATCAGGTTCAGCACATTCATGGCAAGTTCCGCAAAGCCTTGTGTGACAAAGACCCTGGAGTTATGATGTCATCCTTACACATTTACCTGCAGATGATAAAGGTTGCTTTTTCAGAATTTCCTTTTTTTTAATTTGTTTTTAATGACTTGAAATATTAGCCTATGACGTAGTTCTCGTTTTAGGAACCGTAACTTTATAACTGTTGCTGGCTGAGTCTTTACCTCAAGCTACTTTTTCATGCAATTCTTTCTCAATAACCACTGTATAGGGTATCAGCCCAGTTCTCTTCTGTTTCCTGTTTGGTCCAGGAAGTGTGACATCTCTGTTTTGTCATCAGGAGAACCCTGCTGACTTCAAGGATCTGACTGGCAGCTTTGTGACGATCCTGAGGCAAGTAGTTGGAGGGAAGCTGCCGCTGGACTTTAACTACCATAGTATTCCAGCACCGTGGCTGCAGATCCAGCTGCTCCGCATCCTGTCACTGCTTGGGAGAGAAGACCAGAGGTACATGTGCCAAGCAAGGCATAGTCATGTATAGATACACTGACATTTTGCAGATATGCTGGTCAGTAGCGAATAGTCCAGATATGCTGAGCAGTAGCACAGTGTCCAGTACACTGACCAGTGATCCGCAGTCCAGATTGAATACCTTCTCATTCAATGATTTCCTTTGTTTTTATTATCGGCTACATTGTAGATTAATATTGAAAACATCACCTATTGCTCTGATGACTGTTTTGCACACTCTTGGCATTTTTTCAATCCGATTCATGAAGTTTTGACCTGGAATGCTATTTAATTAACAGGTGTTCTTCATCAAGAGTTCATTAGTGGAATTTCTTGCCTTCTTAATGTGTTTGGGACCGTCAGTTGTGATGGTCGGGTTGGTACACAGTTAGTGATCCTATTCCACTACGGTTCTACTCCACATTATGGCAATACCACTTAACTAAGTAAAAAGAAACAACAGTCCGTCATTGCCTCATTACAAAACATATTCTGGTATGTTTACCTGTTTTTTTTTGTTTACTGCATAATTCCATGTGTTCCTTCATCATTTTGTTTGTTTTCAGCATTAATCTACAATGTCGAAAATAATCAAAACAAAGAAAAAACACTGAATGAGAAAGTGTGTCCAAACTTTTGACTGGTGGTATATATACACTTAAAGGTCCTGTGGAAGTGCCAGAAATGTTCTTTGATTTGGCGAACCCAAAAACCATTTCTGAATTCAAATTGTTCTTTGTGTCTTCACAACTTAAGGCCAGTCAGCCACAACATTAAAACCACCGTCATGTGAAGTGAATAACATTGTTTATATTGTTACAAGGGCACCTTTTCAGGAATGCGATATATTAGACAGCAAGTAAACTGTCAGATCGTGACTTGAAAGCAGGAAAAACTGGCAAGTGTGCAGATCTGAGCATCTTCGGCTAAATCGTGGTAGCTGGATGACTGGCAGGTCTTGGGGATGTTCCTGTGCAGTGGTCAGAATCAAAAGTGGTTTACGAAAGGGCAAGCGGTGAAACAGTGACAGGGCCATAGACACCCAAAGCTTGCTGATGCGTGTGGGGAGCGAAAGCTAACCTATCTGGTCCAGTCTGCAGAAGAGCTACTATAGCACAGTTAGATTATGGTTATGTTAGAAAGGTGTCAGAATGCACAATGTCTTACAGTTTGCTGTGTATAGGACTGTTTAGCTGCAGACCGGTCAGAGTGCCCATGCTGACCCCTGTCTGCCACTGGAAATGATTATAACTGGTCTGTGAGCATCACAGCTTGACCATGGAGCAGTGGTAGAAGGAGGCCTGGTCTGGTGGACAACTGGGTACTTCTGCATCATTACCAGGATGCACTATGGGAGGAAGACATTCTGCTGGAGGCAGTGTGATTCTGGGGAAAAATGTACCCTGGCATTCATGTGGATGTTGCTTTTACATGCAGAACATCCCTAAACATTGTTGCAGACGATGTCCTTCATGGCGACTGTATTTCCTAAAGGCTGTGGCATTTTTTTAGCCACACTGCAAAAAACTCTGCTGTTCAGGAAAGGTTTGACAAACAGGCCAAATGTGTTAACTTTGCATCCAAATCCCCCAGATCTCAGTCTGTTTGAGCATTTGTGGGACGTGCTGTACAAACCAGTCTGATCCATGGAGGCCCCACCTCAAGTTACAGGACTGACCACTTTCAGGACTCTTGTGGAGTCCGTGCTTTGATGGATCTAAGCTCTTCTGATGGCACTAAGGAGACACACCCATGATTAGACTACTGGTTTTAATGTTATGGCTTATCAGTGCATATCAAACCTTTGGCTTTACTAAACAACCCTTGAAAAATGTTTGTTTTTTAGTGTGTGCATAGTCCAGATATGCTGACAAATAGTCTGTAATCCAGATACAGTGTTCTTATTTAAAAATGGCACTTCATTGTTTTTGTAATTGACTAGATTCCATAATAGCACATCTAGGCAGATGTTTATGTTCATTAGTTTCTTTTCCCCAAGCTGAGCTTAATGATGTCTTTTGGACTGTGTAGCATGAGCGAGCTGATGTATGATGTCTTAGATGAATCACTACGGAGAGCAGAAATGAACCACAATATTACTTATGGTGGGTCCCTATACCATATAAGCAAATAAATATTATGACTCTACTGTCACCTGCCCAGTTTTGACACTTCTTATCTTTTTTTCAGCTATTCTGTATGAGTGTGTCAAGGCTATTTATACAATACACCCCAAAGCGGAGCTGCTGGAAAAGGCTGCTAGATGCATTGGAAACTTCGTTCTATCTCCGAAGATTAACTTGAAGTATCTGGGTATGGTCATACTTTTCTTATGAAACCTGTCTATGTTGTCAGTGTAGCTGTGGACCACTTATTTTCTGCTGTAAATTAACAGGAATCTCTCTCTCTGTCTCTCTGTCTGTCTGTTTCTCTGTCTGTCTGTCTCTTTCTCTCTCTCTCTCTCTCTCTCTGTCTGTCTGTCTCTCTCTCTCTCTTTCTCTCTCTTTCTCTCTTTCTGTCTGTTTTTCTCTGTCGGTCTGTCTCTCTGTCTTTCTGTCTCTCTGTCTCTGTCTGTCTCTGTCTCTGTCTCTGTCTCTCTCTCTCTCTCTCTCTCTTTCTTTCTGTTTTAATGGTGTAGGTTTGAAAGCTCTGACATACGTGGTTCAGCATGATGCCAACCTCGCTCTACAGCACCAGATGACTATTATTGAATGTTTGGACCACTCTGATCTCATCATTAAGAGAGAGGTGAGGAAGACAATTCTGCTTGCCATTTGGATTTACTGTTTTAATGATTACTGAATATTGAATATTGTTACTTAATTACTAACCAGTAACGCTCTCTTGCTCTCGCGCTCAGACTCAAGAGCTGCTGTTCAGGATCACCAATGCTCAGAATGTCACTGTGATTGTGGAGAAAATGTTGGGGTTCCTGCGACTCTGTAGTGATGACTACACTATTATTGATCTTGTCGGGAAAGTGGCAGAGCTGGCTGAAAAATATCCTTTTATTGTTGTCAGCTGTTTCCTCCTGTTTGAAAATTACATTTTGCTTGATCTTGCTTCCACATTTAATCTAGATATACAGTGTTTTTTTTTTTTTATCACTTTGTTACATTCCTATAAACACCTTGTACGTATGCCCCAGACAACGCCTGGTTTATTCAGACCATGAATACAGTTTTCTCTCTTGGTGGTGACCTCATGCAGCCAGACATTCCCAACAACTTCCTCAGACTGCTTGCAGAGGGTAAGATTAAATTATATGATGACCTTTTATTTTAAAATTCTCTCTGAGAAATGTGATTTAATTTGTGCAACTGTATGTGTCAGGCTCAGATAGTGAGGAGGAAGACAGACAGCTGAAACTGTATGCAGTGGACTCATATATGGCCTTGTTAAAAGGTGACTGCGCAGGTCTGCCCCAGTGCTTTTTACAGGTCATCAGCTGGGTGAGTACATAGACCACACACACACACACACACACACACACACACACACACACACACACACACACACATCCTTTTTATCTGTAATCTGAGATATATCTGCTTTAAATATTATGAATTAATCACGGCATTGAACTGTAAGACCAACTGTACAGTAATGAACAGAAATATGATGCACTACAAACAGACACGAAATGGTGATAGTTTTACCATGAACTGATTTTCATAATGGTTAGTTACTTTTATAACTCTGAATCACTGATGTGCATTTTACACATTCCATTTCAAAGCATTTGATGTAACCATATTCTCTCTGTATTTCCTTAGGTGCTGGGAGAGTACTCCTGCTTGAAGGAGGATGTGGAGCAGCAGGAGGTCATCAGGCTGTTGAAGAAGCTGCTAGTGCAGAAAGGAGTGAGCTCAGAAACTAAGAGCTGGGTGCTGTCTGGCCTTATCAAGTTGTGTAAAGGCCCAGGGTGTGGGGAGCTGGCGCTGGAGCTGGCTGAGAGCCTGTCCTCCTCTCTGGACACGGTGCTCCGGCAACAGGCCCAAGAACTGCGCCTGCTCAGCCAGGACTCACAGCTCCACGTCCGAGTACTGCCTCGTGCAGCCTCCTGGGACAGTCTGGAGGTAAAGAATGGAATTTTATCAATTCCATGCACATCCTATTCAACAGAGACGAAGAGAAACATACAACATGTTTATTCACTTTGAACATGATTATTTATTGCAGCACATTGGTAATTGTTTATTTTGTTTTTACACAGGTGGACTCCTCTCTGTCTTTCCTAGATAGTTTTGTGTCTGAGGCTTTAGCTGCAGGAGCTGCTCCATATAAATCACCCCACCAGAGACAGGAGGAGCTGAGTCAGCAGAGAGGTACTACCATGTGATTTCATGAATGTCCTGATAGCCTTAATGGACATTTTGTGTTTGTCCACATATGTTATATATCATCATATATTTCAGTGGTGTAGCTACATATGCTATATGGCCTAAAGAATGTGGACCTGACCACCTTTCCAGATTTTTTGGGGGTGTGTCTGTGGCAATGTTTGCCCTTTCAGTTAAAAAAAAGAGCATTTGAGAGATAATGCACTAATGTGGCTCATAATCCAATATTCAGATTTGTCTCAGAGATATTCAGTTCTGGAGGTCTTCCACCCCAAACCTGTCCTTACGGTCATCACTTCATGCACACGGCCACTGCCATGCTGGCACAGGAGAAGTGTTCCCCAAACTGTTGCCACAAGGTTGGAAGTGCATAACTGTATTAAATGTCTTTATTTGCTGTAGCATTAAAATCACACGTCACTGGAGCTAAGGGTCTGAGCCCAACCCTGGAAAAACAACACGCTATTTTCTCTGCTTCAGCAAAATGTTTACTGTTGGCACTGTGCATTAATTTAGGTAACATTCTCCTGGCATCCACCAAACCCAGATTTGTCCATCAAACTGCCAGATTGTGAAGTGTGATCGATCACGTCAGAGAATATTCCCACTGCCCCGTTGCCCAGTGGTAATGTGCTTTATGCCGCTCCAGGATGCTTAGCATTGCACATGGTGATCTCAGGCTTATGTGCTGCTGTTTGGCCATAGAAACCCAAATCACAGAGCCCATGCACAGTTCTTGTGGTGACTGTGTGGAATATGATTGGGATTTTAGTGACTTCAGAGTTTGTCCTTTTTAGGTGTCATCTTCCTCTGTTTTGCTGTGCAGCTATTATCTAGGTAGTCATCAGATACAAGTGGACACACTGACACTAAAAATGGATCATTACTGAGTGCTTTGTTTTGGGAAACAAAATCTGCATGTTTTTAGACACCCCTGCACCCAAGGCCACCTAGCCAAGGCTTTACAGTGGGCAAGGTAACCTTGGGATCATGTGTGGCTGCTCCACAGTGTTCCTTTTTACTGACAGGGCCTTTTTGTGGAGATTGCACAAGCTGTGTGTGAACAGTTGTTCACCTGTGTCAGCAAAGGGTGCATCTCATTGTAGCTGAATTACTCTAAGCTTTTAAAAAGCTAGAAATCTCAGTTGGACTTTTAAGTGTTACATCTGGTAACTGAATGTGAGATAACACTGTATTTAATGCTTCTTTCTCTCTGGCTCTCGTTAGCGCTGAGTTTGGAACCGTATGGACTGTCTCTGCCGGTGAGTCTGTCATCCTGCTCTCTTACAGGCAGACAGTCTCCCACTCTCCTCTCCACGAGCTCTGGTCTCTCTGGCAACAGCACTGAACCGTCCCTAAAAATAGGGTGGGTATATATCAGCAGAGGCTGAATAAAGCATATATTAAAACTTGAAACTTTTGTCCAGACTTGATGGACTCAGCTGCTTCCGTTCAGACATCCTTTCCCAAATATGGGTTGAGCTCGGAATGGGTTCAGATTGCACATTCAGGTTCTCACAGCACACCTCCCACTTTTAGTAGATTATCTGCTTACGTTTTTTTCTCTTACTATACAGCTCCAGGAAAAAAATAAGAGACCACTGCAGTTTATTTTTAAATCAGCTTCTCCATGCGTGTGACAACCGTTCCATGCCAGTGTCTGTTTAATTCCTACACAAGCGCCTCATTCTGCTTTATGAGGTACTGATTAGTGGTCACCTGAATCAAATATCATTTAATGAGGAAAAATATAAAAACACTGCCGTAATCAACACTCTCCTCTCGCAGTGTGACCAGTTGGATGGCAAAACACTACTAGAAATTTGTCAAAGGTAATTATTGCCATTTTGTTTGAGTGAAAAAGAGGTTTGTTTTCTTTGAATTATTCAAGTTCTGTAAACACTGCCTCATGACTCTTATTTTGATGTTTTGTCATTTCCTTTAGAATTATGCTTTAAAGAACAATATTTTTATTAGACAATTAGGAGAAATATTGTCAGCTGTTCTTAAAAACTTTCATTTTTTGTGTTCTATGTAACAAGTTGTGTGTAAAGAAGTAGACCTCTAGGATTATACAGGTAAAGGCCAACATCTTGCTATGGACTGAACGCACTGCGTGGAGTGATAAGAGTGTCCGGCTTATCCAGACTTAGCATTTGAAATATTTAACAAAGTTTCTAAAGTTAAATGTAATCCTAAATTTGGGCATTATCATATTATTTATTTTGCATTGTTTATCATTTTTATAATGGTTTGATAATTGCTATTACTGGTGCTAAGATGTATTTCAAGCGCTGCAGTCCTGGCAGGTTTTATTTGGCACTTTGGCGTAATGAAGGATCATCCTGGGTCAGTTTTGTACTAAACGTACTTGACCTTGGGTCAAAACCTGGTGTGGTTTGGTTTGGGACTGGTTCATAATCAAAGCTCTCAGCCTGTATTTGGCATTTGGACCAAAATAGCGCCTGTGTTTGTGGTTGTGATGGAAGTGGTGTGTGTTTGCAGTGCGAGCTCACTCATGCTGGATGGCGTAAAGAGAGTTTGGGGGAAGGATGGCTACCTACCTCATAAAGATCCTTCGGCAGCCCCGACTCCAGTAGAGGAGCCCAGTGATGTAGTTCAGTCCCCTCAACAGCAAGGGGCAGCAGAAACCTCGCAGCCAGAGCCTGAGCCAGAGCCTGCACAGCCGGACCAGGAGAAGCAGCAGCTGGCTTCTTCACTGTTTGTTGGACTGGGCTCTCAGAACTCTACATCTTTGGTGAGTTTATTGTATATACATAGAAAATGTATGTGACAAGTCGGTAGCCAATTTCTGTGTCTCTGTAGAGCTTTATGCTTGTGAATAAAATGGACGTAAAAACTCAAAGGTACTAAAAAAAAAACCACCTATTGAAATGCATGTCTTTTCAACAGGACATTAATACAGACCAGAGATCAATACACACCAGAGAACCAAGTGTTGGGGTTTACCAGCAACTATTTGCTGTCCATGGAATTACTTTTCTAGTTCTAAACTTTGTTGTTAGTGTGTTTGCTTTAAAAAGTGGTATTTCCGTCAGTAAAAAAAGATTTTGGGATATTTTTAGCAAGTAGAATTTCTGTTCATCTGTAATAATATTCGAAGAGCATCCCTTTTATAATAATTTTTAAAAGCTGTGGTTAAGAATTCTTAAAGGTTTGAGTCACTACTTTCTTATTGCATCTGTCTCTGTCAGCTGGGGAAAACGGAGGCTGTGGCTCCGCGATTCAGAAGAAGGGCTCGCCAGCACGAGTCGGCATCACCGTCAAGCGAGATTTCCTCTGACTCCTCCCACTCCTCTCGCAGCACGGCAGACAGCTTTTTGTATGGTGGCCTGCTAGAAGAGGAGCCAGCTACACCCATACAAAGCTCGTACCACACCATAAAGCCCACCACAGCCAATGGAAGCCAGGACGCTAGACACCACAGACAGACAGTTAGTGGTGTGGGTGAAAAAGAGTGTAGTACCCGTGTCAGTGCGAAACAGGACAAACAGGTTAAATGTTCTCAAATGTTAGGAAGTGATATGGTTATAGTGAGACCCAACAAATTGTCAGAAGAAGCCATAGTGTTGCCTCAAAACTGCAGCAGACCACCTCTGTCCACTGTCCTGAGAGGTTCTGACTCTGTGGTTCTACAGTTACCCTCTGAACTACAACAGCTGCCTCACTCTGACATCGTGGGCTTGATCTCAGACCCCCACCTGTCTGTCTCCTGCTGCCGTGTCTTCAAAGAAGATGCTCTACTACTCGTGCTCCTCCTCTCCAACCCTACAGAGGTGGCACTCCGAGATGTCGCAGTCGAGCTCAGCTGTGAGGAGCTGGAGGTACGCGATGAGAGGGATTGTGTTACATTTGTGACACACGTTACAGAAAACATTTTAACACATGGCTTGCTCTGTAAAATCTCATCAGTGCTTGCATATTAATTATAGCACTATCAGTGTAATCATTATTACTGAATAACGACTATATAATTTGTTACTGAATTATGTAATATTCTATTGTAATTATATTACTATAGTATTACATAATGTGTAGCATCTTGTAGCATCACAGTGCACTGCTGAAAATAAAATAGTTTTAAGAACATCAAAAAAAAAAAAACATTTGTTCTGAAATAGCTATAATCTCTGCTTCTTTAAAGGTTGATTGGTTTGGTAAGATGAGAAATTGTGTAATTTAAATACATTGTGATATTTTGTAAATATTAAAGATCATTTCAGCTTCGTATTTTATTTGTGGCATCCCAAAAGTCTTGTACTATTGCCACATTTATCAGAGTCGTTAAAATACAGCTTTCAAAATAGAGTGGGTGGAATAGTGGCCTGCTCCGACCAAACCATTACTTAGAAAGTCTAAATTACAAGAACTTTCATCTCCAACTTTTTTGACGCATAGACAACAAGTCTAAGAGGAAACGTCATGGAGTGTCTGGATGGCAGGAGTTCCTCAGTGTGTCGCTACACTTTGCTGATGGAAAGACCTCACACTCAGGTGGCCTTCACTGGAACAGTCTCCTTCCAAACACAGCCTGGACACACACACACCCTGCCCTTCTCTGGCAAGCTTTCCACAGCAGACTTTATCAGGTATTACAGCATGATTAATAATTGGGCATTTAATCTGAGTGTGAAGTTTTGTTGTTGACAGTGTGGTGTGTTTGTTAGATCACTTGCCTTAACAATTTCATTCATGCTTCAAAAACATCATATCAGTAAAGTAAAAAGATGGGATTTGTGTTTAAATGTGCTCGATGTCTGCATTTCTCCCACAGGCCCCTGGTGCTAAGCACAGAGGAGTACGGGAAACTGTGGTTGTCCATGTCTAATGATGTAAAGCAGGATCTGAAACTCCTGACAGAAGCTGGAGATCCTCTCAGGGCCACCCTCAATGCTCTGAAAGAGAGCCTCCAGCTACATATAGTAGACATTATTGGTAAGAACAGTTGCACTCCATCCTAACGTAACTAGGATTTATAGTGTAATATTCTCACTTGTCCTGCAAGTATTAATATGTACCATTAATATAAAAATCTGGCAGATATTATTGTGTGTTACTTGTGGAAGCTTTGTAACATTTTTCTAGGTTGCACCCTTTTAAATGCCATATGGCTTTTGAATTGCTTCAATAGTTTTAGATGAATAGATCAATATTAACTATATAAAGCCTTATTAGGAGTTTCATCATATGAATGCAGTTAAATTACCGATATCTATAGTCATGGGTTCGATTCCCAAGACTGCTAAGCACCTCTGAAGTTCCCTTGAGTGAGGTACCGTCCCCACACACTGCTCCCCAGGTGCTGTGTTCCTGGGTGCCCGCTGCTTCCCTTGGTGAATGGGTTAAATTATGAAGAAATATGAAGTTTTATCGCAGTGACTGTTTATTGAATTGAAGGTATTACGTCCATATTTTCGAGTGTGCTGAACCGGTCTCCTCTGCATGCAGGGTCGGAGGGTATCGTGGCCTGTTGTCTGCTCCATGGCGCCCCCTGCCTTATGCACTGTCGTGTTCACGGTGCCTCTCTGGCTGTATGGCTGCGTTCTCCTCTGCCTTCTCTGCCAGACTGCCTCCTCCACCACTGCCAGAGAGCGCTGCAGGAGCACTGAGCCTCTGATGGATTATTCATCTGCTGCAATGTCTTAAAATCTTCCTTCTGCTAGTGATGTGAACTCACAGTGACAGTGCTGAAGTGAGGAGTCTGTCACTGTGTGATACAGGCAATGGAAGCTTCCCTGAAGTAACAACTGTTTAGGGAAGAACTCAGTCTTGTAAAGCAATACGTTTGTGCTGTTCCTCTCTAATGCACTGCTTTACTGTCTGAATGATTTTTTTTTTTTACTAAGTAAACTCAGTTTCTGGGTAACAGTGTAACTGTAAGACACCTCAAAAATATATTTATTGAATTTATTTTTTAACCTTTTCCTTTGTCTTTTTTTTATTTCCTTCTCTGCAGTTCATCCCTTTCACATTGTATGTGTGTGTTTTATCTGTCCTTTATATGACAAACTGAATATACCAGTGTTTAGTTTTTATACTTTTACTATAGTTTATTGTCACAATTACTGGATGAAAGTCCAGTTCTTCCTTTAAAACTATTGAAATGGAGCAGTAAGTGCACAGGCAAGTCTTTAAATAGATATCACTATTGTAAAAGAGCCATAAAAGAAAACAGTAGTGAAACAGTACAAAAGGATACTATGAAATACATCAGTACTGTGTGAATGCACATATTGAACTTATGAAAAACACAATCGGCTAAAGAGTTAATTGTGTGTTTAATATTGTGTAATCATTTGAAAGAGAAGCAAGCTTTTATTTTGGTCACTGGTGCCCTATTTTAGATGTTCGTAATTACTCATCCACTTGTGTTTTCAAACAGCCCAAGGGTTCCTTTATCTCAAATAATGCCATGTATTGATCTACTTAGATGAGAATGGGAAGGAAAAGCATGATGACCAAATATGTATCATTTATTCAGCTTGAACCTTTTAGACAAGGCATGGCAGTATTATCAAAAAAAAACAAGATTATGCATGTTTTAATCCTGTTTTTGATTTCTAGCATGTTTTCCAAAGTGGAAATAAGCCTAACTTTGATCTTACCTCTGCCTGATTAAATTATATTAGTCGTTTAAGCCATTTTTAAAAATGCAATTTACATGCTATTTCCCTTGATGTTCACCTCGGATATTTCATATTTTTGGATAAAATGAATATCCAGTTAATCTGAAAATGACCGTCAACATGCAATTTCATACCCCAAAACAATAAGCAATTTGTGGATGATAAAAGGGTACAAAAGATGGTCAGTGATCGTAATCATTACTCCTACACCAGCTGTTTTTCTAAAAGGTTAATGGTGGGAAATGCTGTTTATTGTTCCTGTACTGGGGGCTCAGTGCGTGGCATGAATCTCATGGCCAGGCTGTGCGTGTTCTCCTCCACGGGCTGCTGTGAGAGGTTGTTGGTCTGCGGGATGGTGCTGACTGTGCACCCCGGCCGGGGGCACACCGTGTACCGCGACAGCAGCGTCACCAGGATGGCCTTCATCATCACCATGGCGATGTGCTTCCCCACACACGCGCGGGGGCCGCAGCCAAACGGCTGGAAGAAGCGACTGGGCACCTGTGAGGAGCAGAGAGGATTCTGTTGTTCTGTTTGTAATGGTGTTACACAGAAATGCATACACATGTTGGTTAGGCTGACTGCAGGGTTAGTCTTATTACTGGGCCATAAATTCTCTGTACTCTTCCAATTATTTTCCCACAGGTTAATTAAAGACAAGCACTACTGTTAGAATTATATAAAAACATTATTAGCATAAAGAATGTATATTATGTGTGTATATATGTATGTGTATGTGTGTGTGTGTGTGTCTGTGTGTGTGTGTGTGTGTGTGTGTGTGTGTGCCTGGCTGGTTTTAGATGATGTTGGTT
>JBBIGA010000126.1:15246405-15259839 GCA_037576975.1 Alestes dentex
TGTGTGTGTGTGTGTGTGTGTGTGTGTGGCGCCTGAAACTCATCCAAACAGTATCTGGATCATTTTTTATTATTATGTGGCATTATAATAAAAAAATTATCCAGATACTATAACAAAAAGTAAGCATCTAGTGTGGCCAGTGATGGCTGTATAATTGTCCATAATGGTGGGCTGAAGTGTTAGGAGGAGGGCTAACACACTCTTCTGCATTGTCCATTAGTGCCTCAGGCTGAAATTAAAGGAGAGCCCTAGCGAAGACAGAAACCCAATATTCAGCTTATTTAGTTATAGTAGCCTTAATTGACAGTTTGTAGTGCAAAGTCATAAAAAGTTCTGAGTAGTGTCTGAAAGCCTGTGGCAGACTTGTGGAAGACCAGTAATGATAAAAAGCTCTTCATCTAGCAGGCGAGAACGAGGTTGTGACTGTTGTAAAAAAATATTGTTTTCTCTGAGAAACTTTCACCGAAAAGATCAAGGGAAAGTTCACAAAATCTCACAGCACTGAGATATCTATCTGCAATGGAACAAATAGTTATATACAAGCAGTAGAAAAATAAGAGAAAAGAGGTTCTCAGTCCTAGTCCTGACCATTTTTCTGCTCTAAAGTACCTACAATCAGATCTCTGACTGTATAATTAACATGCTAGGATGGAAATAATGCACCATAAATCAGCAGCAGCCTAAGTGCTAGACAGAGTAAAACAATGTTCATAAGATTTAAATCGGATTACCCAGTTGGATTCTCCACTGAAAGACTTCTTTCCAATTTCAGTTTCATTTGTATCAGCAAAAACAGCTCATACATGATAATTTTCCTATTTGTTTGCGCCTTGTAATCCTCTCACATATTACTGGTCAATTTCCAGTTCAGAGTTAACAGTGTGGAGTTGAAAAAAAAACTGCCCACAGATATGTTCATTGGTTGGAGATGTTGCCTTATTACAAACTGACAAGCTCTGTTATTTTTCACCAGGTTATACATCATTTTTCCAACACTAAGGGTTAAGAGTTGTGCAATCTCCGATGGTACGAAAAAAGCATTTGGGCACAGATTGATCAGCTGTCCCCAGCCTTTGCCTGGGCATGAGGCTGTTGCATGTTACTGTGCGACTCTCTGGTGCACTAGTCAATAGTTGCTATTATTAGGTTTAGACTTAGGCCTAAATGTAAAATGTGCTTTGTGAATGTAGGTTTGTTAACGGACCCTTCTCTGAACCGATAAAAGGCTCCGTACATAAGTGCACATGCAGTGAAATGAGGCAAAACTCGCCTGTGCCACATTGGCTAATCATGCCACTTAAATCCTCCAATCCTATTATGACGTAACCCTCCTCTCAGGCCTGACACACGGGCCGGCCATACTAAGCCTGGACACAGGTTAACACACACACACGGACTCAGCAGGGGACCGTGTAGGATTCCCTCTAATGCCAGGCTATATTTGCACTCCTCTGCTTCTGCTTTGATCTGTGTGAGTGGGACAGCTCCTCCAATAAACATGGTGAAGTGTTTCAGAATTTCAGTCCAGGGCAGGGTCATTCATCAACCACAGTCACAGAATATACTTTTGGTCAGAAAGCCAAACTAAACCCAGACACCTGTTATTCTGAATTTTCTCTGGGTTGGTGCTGTCACACTGTGTCCAGCAGTCTGTAACTGCACCCTGCAATGTGCAGTGGCACTGATATAAATATGCAATTGCAACGCAATGCATTTCTTATTGCATATAGAAACACTCCTGCTGTCCCAGCTCTCCTCTCCCTTTCCCTCCACCCCTCCACTCCTCCCTGTCTCGTATGATGGAGTGATCTTGGTCTTCTCTATTCGACAGTAGGCACGGTGATGGATAGCTGGCCTATAATGCGTAAACTGTGGATGGCTGAGTCACAGGCTGTCAGTCGCACTCGGGTTTGAGGAGCTGTTCTGTAATGAATACAAATCAATTATCACAGCCTGCGGGCTAATTTTCTAGCCTGACCGCCTCCTCGAGATGAATACTGTTACTGCTAAATCTCTTCAACGGACTCATTTTTATCCCAGCTAAACAGTTTTGATTTTTACCAAACACGCTGTCTTCATCATGAGTCCTCAGCACTCACTAGGGATGAGTAGGTATGGGGACTGAGAACTGGTTGGAGTTCCAAATTGTCCGATCCAGCAAGCAGCACGTGCAGCACATCTCGCACTGAGGGTAAATATCCTGTTAAAATAACATTAGCAGAATGCATTGAAGGCCCGACAAGTTTGTACTGTTGTGATCACTGACGAAGCAAATCTAAATCGATCAAATGCCGCGCAAGTATTTTCTCACTTCATTCAGTTGATGAGATTGTTGCTTTGAGGCCATAGCCGCTCCATCAGCTTATAAGTCAGTTTTATATTTGAAGATTTCATTTGCAAAAACTGATAAATGCCATCCTGTACAACAAACAAACCAAAAAACTTCCTGTCGTGAGTTATTTTTAACACACAGCACATTCTGAATCTTAAACACGTTTTGTCACTGGAGCTGTTGTTATGCATTGGCAAGACATGGCAAGCTCAAATTTACATCCGCAAATAACAAACTGAAGTGCTGTTCATTAAGACAACCCGATACATTGGTTCAGCCAATTTAGGCATAACTGTGGCTCAAAGTCATCTGTAAAAAAGGGATAATTCTGATGAAACCGTGGAATCTATTTTGTTTTCCTTGTTTTCCAAGTTATATTCTTTTAAGAACAGGGGCATTGTAATTCAACATGTTCAGATTATTAGGAAGAAAGTCAGCTGCTCTGATGCTGAATACCCATATAGGCCGTTTTTCCACAGAGAAAACTGGTCAGGACTCGATAAGGGAATCAATAAAGAATTGGACCAATGAGCAGAATAGATAATGGCTTCGATATCAATGAAATCTTATCAGCTCCCTTCCCTAGAAATGGGCCAGTAACTAATCGAGTCAGTGACCAAAAGTACACACTTCTGAGTCTTCAGTCATTTTCTGTATAAATCCCAAAACAAGAGATACAGTTCAAATAATAATGAAATTACCATTAGCACTGATACTGTTTACTGTTCAGGTTATAACTACATGTCCCAGCATGTGCTTTTCAGAGAGACTGTTCCATGTACATGCTTTAACTGAAAGGTTTCTAAATTGCTAAGATGCGGTTGTAGGAAAAACTTTCAATTGCTGTTGAACCTCTACACTGGGGTGCACGTACTTTTCCTCTTGGGGTTGAGGCTCAAATGGACAAAGCAGTTTGCAAATAATATTTGAATACAAAATACTTTGGGCATTTTGGTGTTTGGTTACTGAAGGTCTTACACTACAAAGAAAGCCAAGTCATGTCCTCAGTCCACACTTTGGAGCCCCTTGCTGTACATTTGGTTGAGGTTCTTTAAACTGCAAAGGGTTCGTCACACTCCCAACTAATTGAAAAAAAATGAAACTGAATGATACTTTAGGGAACCAAAAGTAGCATCATTCCTTTTTGGCACCTTTATGCTAAAGTAAAGAGCTAAACGTTTCAGAGACAGTAATTGCACACAGCGTGTTTTATTATCATTGAGATTCATACTGCAGTATATAATTTAATCTGGTAACCGTCCCGTCCGCACTCTACACTCTCCTTTCTTCTTTCTCAAGGTGCCTTCCTGTTCTGTTGGACTCCGTTCTTTGTGGTGCACACCATGCGCGCCCTGTGCGAGGACTGTGACATTCCCGGCAGCCTCATCAGCATTGTCACATGGCTGGGCTACGTCAACAGCGCTCTCAACCCCATCATCTACACTGTCTTCAACACGGAGTTCAGGAAGTTCTTCAAGAAGTTTTTGCCAAAGTGCCGTTAGGCACTTTACACGCAATGCCAACGGACATCTGGGCCGCTAGCATATGAGCGCTAACACGACCATGATTGTAAATATTCATAAAGCAAAGCTTATACATTGTACAGACAAGAATGTATATCTTGCAGTTACTTTGCTGTTACATTGTTCTCTTTTGTATTTCTACATGTACTTTTTGAATACATGCTTTGATTTGCTGTCACGGCTCAAATGTCAGTGGAACAGTTGCCTGTTTGCTGGTGACCTTGAATTTACAGCTTTCTTTCTTCCGGCTGACAACACTGCCCTTTTGACAAAGATGATTGGTTTCATATTTGACTGAAAGAAGAAAATATTAAGAAAACGTTTTTCATAGACAATATCACCGTGTTACATACAAGTCACGATTTCAGAACCAGAATATTACACGGGACAGTTAAGTGCTATTTTTTATTTTTAAAAACGATCCATTATCATTATGCCGACAGTCTACTAATGTCATGTTAAAATTATTCTGAAGCCTTTACGGATAAAAAGTCAGGAGTATTACCAAGGTCAAAATAAAAAGCTAGAAAGTCTTTCGTGGCAGGAAGGTGGCTGACATTCTCAAAGACAAGCAGGACAACGTCAGATCTCATTACATTCAGGGAAGCACAGAGCAGGGACTGTCTGTCTCAGCCAAACAAAACCACTCCAGGAAAGCTTCTGTCTGCTGATGAAAAAGGTCTGTCAGTGACTGCTGACACCAACAGGTGAGTGGGTTCTAAAGTGGCCCAGGCTCTTCTCCGCTCTGTGAGAAAAGGACATGTGGTGTGATTTTGGGGGGCTTTTACTTCTTGCACACAATCTGTGACTGCAAACTCTGTGTGTCCAAAAGTATCCAGACACCCCTTCTAATTTGTGAAATCAGTAGCTGTAGGATGCACCGGTGTCTGATCCAGGTCTTCAGTTGTGTGCACAGCTCGTGTAGCCTACATTGAGAGTCACAGCCGGTAGAATAGGATGCTCTCAAGCAGCTACACAGGAGCCTAAGGTCAGCATGCCCAGTGCCAAGCATCAACTAGAAGGGCACAAAGCCCCTGTGAGTGATGTTTTGATCCAGAACTAATCCTGATTCCTGCAACATCTGCACCTGACCTCACTAACTTTAATGTTGATGGCAGAACGCCATGAAATCCTCACAGCAATGTTTAAAGTTCATAGTCTTCACAGAACAGTGGAGGCTTTACTGGAGTCATACTCTCGATTTCAGAAAGAACAGTGGAGCAGCAGGGTTCAACAATCTTGAACTTGACATCATCGGTTACGTGCGTTTTCGAGATCCTGCTGGTGTGGATCCATGTCAGTGTGTTCCTTTTCAGTGATGCGCATAAAAGTTTTTTTGAGTGCTAAAAGCTGAGTAGGTGGATCAGTATATACATACTGATAGTTCTGATACGTAATTTGAACATTTTTCTTTTTTTAATTACTTTGTATTTGATGCTGAAGTCCTACCTGCATAAGACGAGGTTTAAAAGTATCAGTACTGATCCCGGAATACTAGCCTTTGTATTACTTGCTCAAATGAAAAAGAAAATCACTGATATTGCCTGCCTCTGCTAAAAGCTCTCCCTTGTGGAAAATAGTGGGTGCCAAATGTGAATGAGTGGGTGAGTGAGCAACTCCATGGGGTGATGCACATCTCAGAAAAAAAAACCCTATTACATCTGGATCTGTTTAGACTTGCTTACCAAGGCCTGTCTGAACACGACGATCACGGGCCATTAGTGATGTCTCTCTCGTGCACTTGACTCTTGGCACTTGCAGCCTCCTCGCTCCAGATGCAGTCAATCAGTCCACATCAACCTGATGGTCCCTGCTGCACAGTGCAGGCATTTCTTTTAGCCTCAGTGCTCTGGGTACAGGTTACATATTTGAAAGAGCTGACCTTGAACCAGCATCACCTTCTGAAGTTCCCAAGCATGTGACCACTCTGTCCAATACCTCGGGTCAGCCTTCCCTCAGCTGTTACAGGATTTTGTACGCCTGCGAGCCGGAAACTAAAACGCTGACCCCCGTGACCTCCCTTTTCTGTCAACAAATCAGTCACCTTTCGTTGACTTGAGTTTGCTCTTTTGGAGGTGCCACTGTTTTCACCTCAAAGGACAAAAACATGTTCCAGGCGTCTCCAAAGGCCAGAAATAAAGTGACCCCAGTACAGAGTCACTGAGGCGAGGAATTCCTGAAGAAGAAGCGACTGGGCAGCTTTTTTCCCTGCGGATCCTGGAGGAGCCCAATATGACGACAGCACTTAAGCGTACAATAGTGTAATAGTGGTGGAAGCAAAATAATAGTGACGGCAGCAGGGAATAAAACCGCATTCCAGCATGAAATGTTGCATCGCAACAGGAGTCACAGAGGCATGCCAGCAGTGGATGAATGAGCTGCCACCTTCAATGCCCCCACCGGGCTGGTGGAATAGAAAACAGACCTGATGCAAGCACGGACAGGAAAAACAAATAGACACACAAAGGGCGGTGCGTGTTTGTTATGCTCAGCAGGTTTTTTCATTTCAATACGTTGATGGTAATTTATAATCTCCCAGATTCTGACCTCGATTAAATAAATCCTCATCAAGAACAGAAAGTGAAGCCAGCTCGTTTCTGGTATGACTTTTAGGACCCTGTGTAAGGTGAAATCTCACTCTGATTTTAGGTCCTTTTTTTGGTCGGAGCACGAATATTCTCTTGTTTGAGTTTGACACAACTGGTCATGTTGAGGCCAATGTTTTTTTATTAGGCTGGTTGTGAGACAAAAAGGAGCTGACCTTGACGTGAGAACAGAGAGAGCGAGCGAGACCAGGGAGACATAAAATAAATTATAGTGCACGCACAAATCTCCTGGAGGTACATTTGACTAGACAACCCTGTAAAATCCTGTTACCTACACCATGTGCCCATCAGTGACTGTTCAAGCAGTGCCTACTAGGCTATATCATCATGCAGAGATGGAAGCTTTAGACAAGGTCGTTCTGACAGCAGGACCTTCAGATACTGTTTATTTGGGTTCATCGCACTTGAAAAAGTGCAAAAGCTCCATTAAAAGCACCAAGGCCAGATATCAAAACAGGTAGTTTCAGTGTAGAGTTTTTTTTTTTCCTTTAATCACAAGGAAAGTAACTGGGAGACACATCCTTTTTTTACACCCTAACCCCATCCCCAGATGTGTCTCCCAGTTACTTTCCTGAAACTACAATGATCAGCAGTACCGGGATCATAACTCGAACATTCCCTGTGTGTGAAAGCAAATGATCAATATACATACAGAGAAAAAAAAACATATATTGAAACGGGTGTAGTAACTAATGTAAATGTTCTGTAAATACATTTTTCGGAAAATACGTTACAATGCACTGTGGACTGAAGTGCTTGCAGTTTACATTTCTGACATCCCCTTAAACGGTTAATTTGCAAAAATATTGGAAATCCCAAGCTTAACAAACGTTGTTTTTTTTCTCAGATGTTTTCATAGAATGTCAGCTGCATGAGGCCATGCACAGGCTGATGTGGAGGATCTCTCTCTGTCTGTGTGTTAGAAGGGCAGAGTTCACCAGCTCGGGATTAACGAGGATGAAGCCAGCTGTGCGGCAGTGGATGGTCACCTCAGAGGAATGCACAGCTAATCTCTGAAAGCACCACGGTCATTAAATAACAGCCATCTCAGTAATGTCATTTAGCCAGCGTGTGATAGGGGAAATTTATGAAGTCAATATTGTGCCCATTTTATTAAGTACAATTTATTTTCTGTGAACCATAGTGACTATGGTTGGCTGAAGACTGCAGAAAGAAAACTGGACTACACTGGAAACTTTGATGCTAATATAAAATTAATGTACAGCTGAGGCAATCCTCTCACTCCACAGAGTGTAGAGAAACGGCTTGTTTGTTGGAACCACTGCATTAGCTCCGCTCGTGAAGGAGCCGTGAGGAGAAGAAAGTCTCACCCTAGTGTCGAAAAGAATGTGGGAAAACAATTAGCACAAGTAAGCGCTGGCTCACGCGGCTTAAGCCCAATTTTGTGAATAAAATCCGAGAGACTAATCTGTGTATGTGTGTGTGTGTGTGTGTGTGTGTGTGCGGTAGGGCGTCATGCAGCACAGGAGGCAGGTGTAGAGTTTCCCAATAAAGTGGGGATCTATTACAGGATCACAACTAATGTGTCACACTAGTGATGTGTACACATTATTTATTTTTGCTTAGTTTTGCTGAAGCTGTTCTGAGAATCCATCACAAGAACGTAAAACACAAAACACTCAGAAACAAACTAAACAATTAACACACGAACAGGTAACAAGGACAGAGACACTGAAGTAAAGCGCTGCTCTTAGAAAGCATCAAAAGCTCAATTGCACCTTCGTGTGGAGAATTCGCACTCTGCTAAACGTTCAAGAGTGAGTTAATATATGAGTCACGAGCCAGTTCCATTTATATTGATACTGTGCATCTATAAACACACATCATTAGCACAAACAGAAAGATCAACTTGTTAGTGGTGCCTGAGCTGAAAATAATGCAGGGTCCTCTGGGCATTTGGGGCAGTTTCCAACATGAGCTACAAAATACAAACTCAAGTGTAGTGTCACTCTTGTTCAAACACAAAAATTCAAATGAACAATGTCTTTTTTTCTAATAAGTTTTCAAACAAGAAAGGGTTTCATGTGTTTGGCTGAGTTTGGCTTCATACAGCTTTAGTTTTCTTAATGGATTAATTAAAATATAAATTAAACGGTTCATGCAATTGTCTTATGAATTCAAGAAATTCGGCCAAAAAAAACTGATGAGAGTTGTCCGTTAACTGAGAAGTGTCTGTAGACCTAAAACCAAATATAAATACATTACAAGCACGTGGTTTTAAATGCTACCTAATGAAATAATGAGACATCTTTTTTTCCCCTTTAATAAAATACTTCAGGGAACAGAAAATAAATTACGTATGCAGGTTGCATTACTCCTCTTTGATTCTGGTATATACACTATCAGACACATACTCGTGGCTGTAATATCTTAAATCAGTGGACTGCTTTTCCCCAGTAAGAACAATATCACTGATCAAAGCCTGTCCACATTGCTATTGTTCTCAATTGCTAGTCTTGGACTGACTGGTGTACTTTACTTGGCTATTGGGCATCATATCAAACATTTTCCACTTTTATTGAAATACTATTCAATTTGCGACTTTTGAACAATCACACTGTTACAGTTATTTTGACTACACCCCCTCCTCTCCTCTTAGAATGAGAAACCTGAATCATTGTTAGCTATATTATTTTTTGGCAAAGCACTTCTATAACACTGATAAGAACGAGGGTGTAAAATAAAAGCTAAATATCTGGTTCAGCCCTTAAACATCAATTGTCTCTCCTAGACCAACTCCCTGTTCGCTGATCTTGTGCAGGTGTTTCAGGCTTTAGATATTTAGAAATGTAACAAGCACGTTCATATTTATTAAAAGAGATGGTATACATACATTTGCTACACTGCAGGGACTAAAAACCTGCCTGCCTGCTGCAGTGACGTCCAATTCAGGCTTTAGCCCACATACACCCAAAAAAATGACACTTTTATAAGTAAAAATAAACACATTTATATAAAACTTTGTACACATTTCTGCATGTCCAGTTCGAGTTTGCAAAATAAAATTTGCATCTTTTATTTCATTCTCTCCTGTTGCTTTTAGTGACGCTTTTCATTTGTCAAAAAAGTAATAAATATCAGTGCTTCAGAAGACAGCAAAAAGTACATCAGTCTTATCCAGTCTCCATGAGGTAAGTCTGTGATGTGGGATGGAAGTCTGTGGTTGTACACTGAAGTGGGGGCTAAGACTTCACTTTCTCGACCTCCACACTGGCTATATGAGCTTCATCATGCATACCCACACCTACGCTGGACTGAGAGCAGCTATGCTGGTGGTCTTTCCAGTCCTAAAAAAAAGAGATCGTCAAATTATAACAAACTTGACCAAAACATGCGTAGAAAACACTGCATGCATAGAAAACACTGTGTATTGAAGAATCATGAAAAGTCTATAAACTATATAATATAATAGACTATAAACTAACACTTCTACAGACTAACCAAATCAATGATATGAGGTTCAATTTATGCTGTAAACAGTAAAAAATGAATTTTAATAATTAATTGAGTACAACATACTGCAATAATTGCTTCCAGTCAGTTGGAAAAACCAGTGGTAAAGTGTGCTGTGAAGCAACTGCTCTACTGGATGGACCAAAGAGGAAACTATACTACAGGTAGCCAAAGACACAGGCCATGAAAAATTAGACACACAGACGGTTGGTATTTAACACACAGTGGGACTCACCTTTTTTTGGCAGAAGCTGGAGCAGTAGTAAACTTTGTGGCAGCCTGCACATTCGTTTAAAGCTTCACGCCCGCAGTTCACACAGGTGTGCTATAAAGAACCAAACACAACCCTTTGGTTAAACCATTTTATACACACAGAGCAGACTGTTGGTAAAACACATCTTTCTTCTGATGAGGAGTTTGAAATTGAATGAATAAATGAATGAATGAATGAATGAGGATTTCATCTAGGACAACAAAAACAATCCTAACATAGGCCACCAGATCAGAAAAAAAATATTTTAATGCAAAAGTGTTTTCAAAACACCTCAGATGAAGGTATGAAGGTAAATAGTTTCATATGTTTTACAAATAAACACCAAAATAGAAACGTAAACAAAATGCAACAGCGTATTCAGTAGATACCACAAATCCAAATACATGTGGAAAGACTGATGTGCAAGATCTTAAAGGTCCTTGCACATTGCAAGAGGTGTCACTGAATGTTCAGTTCGTTTAAAAAAATAGACTTTCAGTCTCAGTGGCTTCACATTTGTTCAAAATGTCTCCCCCAAATGCAGCCAGTACCAGAGGCAAAGCACACACGCACACACACACACACACACATACACACAGACACACAGACACAAAAACACACACACACACACACACACACACACACACACACACACAGACACATACAGACAGACACACACAGAGACGCACACATAAATGGGCCCTGCTAGAAGTGACGTAAAATTGCCAAGTCACACACAACTGCTAAGTGAATGGGCACTGCTTGAGGTCACACACAACTGCTAATGCTGATAGTGCCACATCATGCTTCACTGAACAACTCCCATAATCCCTACCTCCCAGCTACACCTGTGCACAAAAGACAAGTTAGGTGCCTACACTGCCATTGCTCTAAATGATTTAGCAGCCACAGTGACAAGTATCTCTGTGGACAGAGTTGAGCAGAAAACGCAGGAGAAGTAGTGATGGCTGACTACTGAATACACTTCCCTAAATGGATATAGAAACATTTTCTTTTACAACCCATTAAAAGTAACATTAGTCACGTTTCCATTAACCTTCTTACATTTACGGCATATAGCAGATGCTTTTGTCCAAAGCGACTTCCATTCCCCAACTACAGGGGGCAGTCTCCCAGGAGCAACTTGGGGTTAAGGGTCTTGTTCAGGGACCCAGTGGTTGTTTGCTGAAGGTAGGATTCAAACCCATGCCCTCTTGGACAGAGACAGAGAGTCAAGTATCCTACCGACTAGGCCGCCACCACCCTGACAGGTTTTCCACTTAAAGACGGCAACTGATTGAAAGGATCAATTTCGGCATTAGTTCACATCCACAGCAAGAGCCATAGTAGTGTTTGAAACTGTAATGGAACCACATTAATAAAAAAACAGTAAAAACTATTACTAAAACATGTTAAATCTGTATGAAGTGGTGCTGACAAAATTGAAATGGAACCACATTTTTACATTTCAAGTCAAATGACGATCATTGCAGACGATGACCTTTCAAAAAAAGTGGCCTTTCTATAATTGCATGCACCGGGTGGTACTGTTGCCTTCGATACCGCACTACTACGGCTCTTGCTGTGAATGTGAAATAATGCCAAAACTGATCCTGACAGTCAGTCGCCATCTTTAAGTGGAAAGCATATCAGGAGAGGAGAAAACCAAGCTTTCATCGCATAGCATCAGCCAATGGACACACAGACCCTTTTTTTTAATGCTTTTTATTAGGGATGTACTGAAAAGATTTTTTTGGACCGAAACCGAAAACTGAAAATGAGGAACACTTGGTCGAAAACCGAAATAAATTGTTATTATTAAATTGTTAAAAGAATACATCTGTAACAAAACCATGAAAATATTTATTTAGCATTCAAACAATGCACAATATAAAATAAAATTTGAATATTTTACTTGGCCCCACTCATGAATAGCCTAAGGGTGTTTTCACATATAGTCTTCTTTAAAGGAACCGAACTCAGTCCTCTAGAGCTCAGCTCTTTTTCTGTTCACGGTGAGTTCATTTGAAAGGGACCCTTTCTGCTCTTCTTCAGCTCAGATGGAGCCTCAGTTCTTTTTCTGTTCACACTTTAGTTCCTCATCCAGCCTGCCGCCATTCTTAAGATTTTTTTTTTCCACATAAGAGTAGATGGTTAAAAGCTCTACCAAACTTCGACGTTTTCCACAAAGATCTCTATGCAATGCAATGGAAACCTGCCTATTGAGAACACAATTTAAATATATATGAAGGGTTTTCTTCCAAAACATTATAGGCCACTTTCAAGAATTTTTTGTTTATTTGCAAGAAACATTAATGCAATATAATGGTTATTGGCATCTGTATTAGAGAAGTACAAAATTATTTTCAATTCCACAGCTGCTGTTCTTTTATATGCAAAACTGTTACAAATGCGTTGTGAAATTTTCTAAAGCTGATGAAGCACATGATCACAACTCAATATGCTTAATGAAAAATTCAAGTGATAGTAGATGTGAAAATTCTAAACTCATTTCCACTACTGTGTCTATCACAGTGATTTACTTGCAGAAAGTTTGCAAATATGTTTGCTGAGTTTCTCTTTCGGGATCATCCAACAGTGCTGATTTTAAAATAGTTAATAAATAGGGATTTGACACAGTGTGTGTTCAATTTTTATTTAGTGGGTAATTATTCTAACAGTACATTTTATTTAGGGGTAATTATGCTAACAGTACAGTAAAATGTCACTGTATTACTGTACTGCAGACTGTATATACATAGGTCATCTCTGTATTTTCAAAACATATTCCAAATACGTCCTAATCATGTCTGTGGACGAAAATGGCGATGCTTCGCACAAGTGAACTGGAGACGCCAGAGATACATCAGCTGGAGTGAATCAAAATCTATTCACAGTATATTTGCAGGAATACAAAGGCACCAAACCAGCATCGTACTAGAGTTTGCTTGTGTAACATTAACAATACAAACGAGTTAACAAACTTTCAAGTCTACTAAGTGTGGTCTAAAAGTGTTCTATCTGTAACACAGCTAAGTTCTATTAGGGACAGATGAGTTGAGTTTCAAATGGGAGGGTGGAAGGTAGGAGACTTTACTGAGCATTATTGGAAAGTGAGAGCAAGATGGTATCAAGAGCCAAAAAGAGAGAAAGACAGAGACATAGAGATAGAGAGAGAAAGAGAGAGACAGAGACACAGAGACACAGAGAAAGAGGGAGACAGAGAGAAAGAGAGAGAGAGAGAAA
>JBBIGA010000126.1:15259939-15273612 GCA_037576975.1 Alestes dentex
AAAGAGAGAGAGAGAGAGAGAGAGAGAGAGAGAGAGAGAGAGAGAGAGAGAGAAAGAAAGAGAGAGAGAAGTACGCTCACTTGCCTTGATGATAATTTCAGTAATCTTCCCCTCTGGGTCATCAGCAAGTGACAGCTGGCTGGGAAAGGACTAAAGTAGAGAAACTTATGATTAGCCTACTTACTGATGACAGCTCCATGAAAAGATGTTACACTCTCACCTTCATTCCCTTCATACCACTTTCTGTATCTCTTACAGCGGCCAACTCTTTAAGCATTCTGAGTTCTGAGTATTTCCATATTTAATTTACTGCATATTAACTGTTTTAGAATTTACCTTCCTAATAAACTGACTGTGAAAGGCATCCTGTTTATGAGTACACACAAACAGCATCAAAATCGATCACATGGAGTGAGCGCTGTGATGCTGTCAAGCTAATAGCTGTGCTAACAAATGGCAGTAATTTCTGTGGAGGGAATGAACGTGCTGAACAAAGTCAAATCAAGGTTAAAGTGCTGTTAACTGCAGGTTAAAGAACTGCCCAATCAAATCAAAATGAAACTGAAAATTTCACAGACAAACAGTCAACTCGGGAAAATAAAGAACATAATTCTTTACGGAAAAGTTTCCCTTTCAAACTGCCGGGGCTATACATAGATTCAACAAAACTATGCAGCAAAAAAGCATGCAGCGGGGGAGAGCAGTATAGTGTCAGTGGTTTGAAAGTTTGTTCAGTAGCTTGATAAACAAGAGGTTAGTGCTATAAATTCATCACAAAATAACCTACTGAACTTGCTTCCTTTCATCAAGCAGTACTACTCATGTGACCATGTGAACTTGGCAGAGTACAGCACAACTCATCATTAACAATAGACAGCTAATTAGTCCTCACTGTGTGGGCTGGAGGTGTAACCTTTCTGCAGCTATAATTGAGCTGCTTTGCAAGGAGGGAACATGTGACTTTTAGGAAAGGAGGTCCGACGTGTTAAGATGATTCTCATTAAGAGATGCGTTAACACCATTCAGATAATATATTTAAAGAAGCACCTGATTCATTACATATTCTGTTACATGTCTATTATCTATATTCTGCTTTAAAACATTATTACATTATACAGATAAAGATTTAAGGTACTGATTTGAATATTCTGTAGTTTCTCAGCCATAACTGTGGGATTTAGGGTGGCTGATCCTTGGTCTGCTGAAAAAGGTTTCGGTTGTATCTACAGCACTGAGCACAACACAAGCAGATTATAAAGAGTCATTCTCGCTCAACTCAACACATAGTCCACACTCAGCCATCTCAGAATTGAACCATTTGGGGGAATTTTCTAAACCCTGGGCCAATATGAAAAAATCCAAAGTTTCTCTGACCTAGCTTATACCGTTTAGGAGTAACACTGGCTTGAAATGTAACTCTCAAATGAAGGATATTTCCACAATTTTTGAATTGAATGAAAAAATTCAATGAAAATACATGTGAAGACGCATGTAACTATAACATAATTGAATTAATAATAATAATATTAATGATATTATTGTTATTCCATTATAAAAGTTACAGACCGAACACCCCAAAAAAACCCAAATATTTGTATATGACTCATGTATACTCACATCCTTCCTGTTGCAACTTTTCTCCAGGCCGCTGCTGGCCTGCTGGCTGGCTTGTTTGGCCTGGGCGATGAGGGCTTTGAGCTGCTGGACAGTGCTGAGCAGTGTGTTAGCTGTTTCCTCCAGGTAGAGCCATGTGCGCTGCTCACTTGTCTCCAGGCCATTGGCCACTCCACTTGCGGCGGGAGCTTTAGCCTGCATCACGCTCTGCTGAGGGACCACAGCCAGAGCAGGCAGCGTGGTCAGCATTGCTGGAGGAATAAAACATATTAAAGAGCTACAGTCTCAAAAAGAAAACACCACTCAGGGTCTCTGAGTGATGCCATAGGAGAAACATTCTAGTTCCCTAAAAGACTAGGTTATTAAATGAAATGTGTACATTTAAAAGGAATCTATGCTCACACATTTCATTTCTAAAACTGTTTTTTGAGGGAACAAAAAAATGGTTATTCTGCGTAAGCACACAAAGAACACTTTCTGGTACCTTTATTTTTAAGAGAGCAAGTTTATTATTGGAATCAAGGAAAGGGAATGAGCAAATCAAGCACTAAAGACTCATACAGAATTTCTGTAGGCTTCATTGCCCAATTATATATCCAATGTTAACTGCAGGCAGGGGTCCCCTATTGTACACAATCAACCAATCAAAGATAAAAGACTCCAAGCAGAAATTCAGCGAATACTGTGTAGCAGTGTGTGCAGGGCAGTGTATAGACACAATAGCAACAAATGTACAGAAAAAGAAAAGAAATAAGTGCATGCATGTGTAAAGAGACAGGATGGCTGGTTATTGTGCTTAAATTTGTACTTTCTAGGGCCATGATAGCAAATGTATACTTCTTCTGAGACGCATTAAAAATGTCATGGTGAGTGCTGATTACCTAATTCTGCATACAATATCATCACTGCTATACGTCAACAGGGAAAAGAAGCTAAGCTGTCCCTCTATCTCAAAGAGTAGCAGGGCAAATTCTGCTCCTTGAACAGCAATGACTGTGGCCTCAGGATTCAAACACAGGTCCTCACGAATAGATGCCATCCTCTCAGCCAGCCGCAGCATTCGGGAGGACACATTTCTGTGCTAAACCTGCAGGCTGGGCTGTAGTTAGTCACTGCAGGCCTGTCAGTTAGATATGACCTAGGTAAAGAGATGCACAGTCGTAAATGAGTTCCTCTTTAACCCTGACCCACTTTCTAACTAACCCAGTTTTGTAAAAAAGGACAAAAAGGATGAAATATAGGCTAATCATGACCTTACACATTCAAACTACCCTTACCAGAAAAAAAAACTTTATAGTAGAACAAATTAGAGCTGTGTGAGGAGTGGACTGAAGGTTCTGTGTGTGTGTGTGTGTGTGTGTGTGTGTGTGTGTGTGTGTGTTTGTGTGTGTGTGTGTGTGTGTGTGTGTGTGCACACCAAAAAGGGGCTGACAACATCAGAGAGAACCTCTGACAGAGAATCCTACTGAATAATGGCAAGCACAGGATGTTGCTTTAAGTCTATGTGTCTCTATACCTGTGCTTACAACTATTTTAATGCTGAGGTAAAGAGTCAACTACACCCACGTGAATATATACTGTAATTAAAGGTCATTAAGGACCTTTTGTGTGTCTCAGACTTAAATGCTTTCCAGGCTTCATATGAGCTCCTTATCAGCCAAGGCTCTATATGCACTTGCCTTCCAGGAAGAGGGCTGCCCACTCATGAGTAATCTACAGGGCTTTACTTACCAGCCTACACACACACACACATCTCACACAGGGGCTTTGTCTGCAGACCCTGACGAGAACATGTGCACATCTTAAAGAGAACCTTCCACTAAATCCATGTTAAAATACTGTCAGATGAGTGCATCATCAGTTTACATTTATCTACATCTATTCTGCATTTACAGAGAAAGACACGAAGACACTGGACCATTCGTTATCTTGCAAGGTCTGAGTCTCTTTGGTATCTATATATACACCAACAGTTTATTCATGTGTTCAGGTGCAGAGACCTTTTCCACAGGGATGCTAGCCCACAGAGAAGCTGGCAGCACAGTTCTAGTCCAAAAAGTTTGTTCTATCTCATTTAACCGATGTTCAGTTGGGCTGAGACTTCGTGACTGGGCAGAGTGCTGTGTTCATGCAACCATTCAGGGAAATTCCTGTGGCACAGACTATGACCCTACAGTAAAAATCCATTTGCAAATGCATCCATTAAGGCATCTATGGTCATGTATGTTAAGGCATTCAAATGCTGTTCCTTATCGCTTTATTCTGTCAGGACCCAGCCCTGGAAGCACCTTTTACATAAGCTAGTCCTCTCAAACCATGTGTCCACTGTTTCCACCCTTCGGGATCTGTGTCAGTTTCATGTGAGGAGAGAGGATAAAGAAGGCTCTTGATGCCTCGAGATAACTGGCTTTATAAGAACCTCTGTAGGTAATCAATCACAAGACAGCAGACTCTCTCGCACACGAAGCCTAGCAGAGTTTAAAAACATACTCCAAGGGCAAAGCAGACATTCACATAGTTCTGTATGTTCTAACACACCCGTCATCGAGCATTCTAGTGTCCTTATGCCCACCTACAAACAGAAATAACGAGATGCCACTCAGACACACTTTCATGCGAAAATAATCCACACAATCCTAGGTGAAACTTGTTTGGGGAGTCATCATGTATCAGAAATCATATTCAGGATTTATCTTTTACATAATACCCACAAATGCGAGAAGAAACAATCTTTCTACCCTTTTCTTTTGCATGTAGTATAGAATAATTAGACTGCCTCTCAGTAACACCCATGAAACTTGTCAAAACTACTCCACAACTACGACCCAAACAGATTCCACAACAAGTTTTGAACTAAATATATTGATTCATTATGATGACACTGAAGCAGTCGGCCCGGCATTTAGAAGGTAAATACTGACACACTGAAAATGTGCCACTGTGCATTGTCCCTTTGACAACAAATAATGAGAATTTACAGTTTCTGAAAATGAATAATTACAAAACACAAAATGAAAAGAGGCGATGGGAGGGGACTGCCCAGAGATTGAGGGCTAATGTCACTATTAAATATTTTTTTCTTGTACTATTTTCTCTGTATGTATGGTCTAATCTTGATTGTCTATTTAAACACAAAATGCAAACAATACAAATCACAGTAAGAACACAGCCAAAGTACTTTCATATTTACAAACACTTTCAAATGAACTAGCGTCACTGCACTCGGATTTCAGAGTTGAAGACGTGACTTTGAGCGAGGCAGTAAGGGGGTTGAGAGAGGGCAGGTTCAGGATTCAGGTCCCTGAACAGGAGCAGGAGGGGGCTTCACTGCTTCATTAGCCTCACAGCACCCCAGCTCGAAGTGGAACACTACAGTCAGCACTGATGAGGCACCTGTCTGAGGACCCATTCTGTCTTTTATGGAGTCAAGGCTGCAGCCACTCTGAAGTTAGTGAAGAGGAAAAGGAGGAGGGACACACAGGTGGCCATGCAAGTGTGCATGTAGGTTTGTGCTAGTGTGCAGAGGTGTCTATTTTGGAAGTCCTCTGAAAATAAGGTGCTACTTCTTCCATTTTTTATTTACTACAAATGACTGCAGATGACAAACATCTCTTTTACTAGAGACGCTTTCAATTTAGACAGCTGCAGCCAATTATAGAACATTTATGTGCCACAAAACGTTTGCCCGTATAGCTTGTTATTATGACAACCCTGCAGAACAGTCCTATGGTTTCTGTGAACGTTTTTTCCATCTTATTTTCAACAATTTCCTATACTAACATTTCACCAATCCACATGAACATTAGTGTGTTTGTAGCCCCACATACCTGATTTGGAAGGAATTTGTGTCCCCACCAAAATCTTCCACTTTACTAGCCAGATTCAGACCTTGCCATTTTTCAGACCTTTCATTTTGTGAAATTTAATCAATGGATACCTTTGCCCAGAATTTGTCCACTGACAAATCAATCTAAACCTGTGGAATACACTTGCTGCACATGTTCAGATCTCCAAAAGTTACATTTGGCTCACTAAATAAAAATGGCCACCAACGGCCAACCAAAATCCTGCTACCAGTACATGCCTGGGATCGTCACTTATTCTTTCAACTTCTGCAGCGGTCATGTTACACACTGGACATCTAGTTATGGTGACAAACCAAAAGTGATAGTCACATTAAGAGAAAAACATAAAATGTTGTTTCATGACTCATGGTCTTTTAAAACCATGCCAAAATGACTATGTGTGAGACTCCAACAGTTGACTAACAAATAAGATCTTCTACGAATTTAGGACAGGCAAACTGCTCTCAAGAGCCAAAATGTAACCTGCAATTACTGTCATCAGGATGTGACCGCCTTATTTACCCTGGCAGCTGGGGAGAGTCAGCTCCAGCTTTCAAATCAGGACTCTTCCTGTGGAGCCAAAATCAACAAATCTCTGCTCTAACGAGAGTAGGACACATGTGCCTGCAGTTCTATGGCTGCTGAGTGGTCTCAGATGGCTAATACATGTTTACTCTATTCTCATATCAAATGCAGTGTACGGTGGGGCCTGAAGGTTTGTGAACCCTTTCTATATTTTTGCATAAATATGTCAGATTTTCATAAGTCCAAAAAGTAGATAAACAGAACCCAATGAAACAAATCAGGCAATAATATTATATATGAGAATTAAGAAAATAATGCAACACGGATTCAGGTATTTTCAATTGCGCATTACTTTAAAGTTCAGGGCTCTATCAAAGTCTGATCCTCACAACATGTTTTTGGGAGTGTGTCATGGCACAAACAAAGGAGATTTCTGAGGATGTAAAACAAAAGTGATTGATGCTCATCAGGCTGCAAAAGGTTACAAAACCATCTCTTAAGGGTTTGGATTCCACCAATCCACAGTCAGATAGACTGTGTAGAAAAGGAGGAAATTCAAGACTACTGTTACCAGGAGTGGTCGACCAAAAAAGATCCCTCCAAGAGCAAGACGTGTGAAAGTCCATGAGGTCACAAAGGAAACCAGAATTACTTCTAAGCAACTAAAGGTCTTTCTCACATTGACTAATGTAAATGTTCCTGAGTTCACTATCAGAAGAACAATGGTGTGCAAGGCAAGGTTGCATGGAAAAACACACTGCTCTCCAAAAATAAGTGTTCATTCACAGTTTGATAACGATCATGTGGACAAACCAGAAGGCTACTGGAAAAATATTTTGTGAACATATGAGTTTTGGAATGGCCAAATCAAAGGCCTGACCTTGACCCACTAGAAATGCTGTAGAAGGACCTGAAGCAAGCTGTTCTTGGGAGAAAACCCACCAGCAAGGTGTTCTGTACAGAGGAATGGGCTAAAATTTCAGACTGATCAGAAATTTAGTTGCAGTTATTGCTAGACTCAAGATACTGAAAGCAAAGGTTCACATACTTCTGCCACTCAGAAATATGTCATATTGAATCATTTTCACAATAAATAAATGGCTATGTATGATGTTTTGTCTCGTTTTAACTGGGTCCTCTTTATTTACTGTTTTTTTAATCTGATGATGTTTTAGGCCATGTCTAGTCAGACATAAAGTACTGTGACCCACCTGCTGTGCTGCTGAATACGTCTGAAGGGCCGGGGCTGTCTGAGATGATTGCCGTTGTGTCTCCTGTTGCTGTCCTGTCAAAGGTCAGTGTGCCTGAGGTGGTGAGCTGACCTGAAGGGGTCACTGTAACTGGGGACAGACATCAGCACAACTGTAACCAGCATTTTTTCTTTGGATACAAAACAATACACTAAATTTGGACCAAATAACCTATTACATCAGGATCATCCTAACTAAAAGGCCTAAACGTCTAATGGGGTCAGATGTTTAAATATACCTTTAATTCATGGATTAAAGCAAAAAAAAAAAAAAAAATCATCTGATATGACCTAGGTATTAGCGGATAAAGCTGATTCTGAAAAAATTGATGATGCTTCGTCTGAAAGCAATGATTTAACTGCATCACATTTTGCAACAGATTGCAATTGAAGTTACAGTATGCAAGTAATCACAAGTAGAGTGTTATGAGAGTATAGTGTGGGGAAACCAATATTCAGTAGTTTTCTGTGTGGTGAGCCACTTTATGATCAGGCAGTCTGATGGATGAAGCGGAGTTTGATGGATACCTGGAGAATGACACCTAATGGAATACTTAGTGCCAACAGTAAAGTTTTGTGGAGGAGGGAAAAAGGGCTGTGGCTGTTTTTCAAGGTTTGAGCTACGCACAATAATTTTCATGAATTTAGCAACGTGAATACATGTCGCTAATTATCCTTAAAGTTTTTTGGATGTTCAAATTTCAACCCAGCCCATTGAAAAGTAAGCACCCGCTGACAAAAATTTCAAAAATGATCCAAGAACTAAAACATTATCTTGGGAGCTACTGGATTCTGCAATGTCCCAAGAATTTCATAGATGCTTTCACATATGGAATGACCTGGCACAGGAATATGTGCCTGAAATTTATTTAAGCAAAGCAGACAAATGTCATTTGGAGAACTTGGAGAAAGAAGGATTGTGATGGAACAGGAAATGTACTATGAAATATTAGATTAGATTGAATTCTCCTCTAAGTTACAACATAACAATGACTCCAAAGTTACACCAAATTTTTACTTTACAAACATTTTGTTGTTCATACTGTTTTGATTTTGTACAATACATATATATGCACTAGAAATATATTGAACAACAAAAAATAATTTGAATTATTTTGTCCAGTTATAATTACCTGCCTATTGCTTGAATAGGGGGGCTCAGTTCAAAGTAAGAACTAGAACTATTCCTTTTTACTGATTTACTGATTAAACAGTGAGTAGTGATCCCAGAGAGAATAGGGCAGACTATGTGTATGTGTGTGTGTGCGTGTGTGTGTGTGTACTGATGTGACAGGGATGAGTGAGTGCTGCAGCAGTGAAAGTATTAAGACTCACATGCAGCCCCGGGTGCTAGAGTGATGTTTTTGGGTGGCGTTGGCTCCTTCTTCTCGGGAGAGTTTGGACGCTCGCCCTCTTTCTTCCGTCTTTTGTAGGGGACGAAGAGTCGCACAGGGCCAGTCTGAATGTGAGGGAGCAGATACAGCCAGACTGAACCAGACAACCAATCAGATTGAACCAGCATATATAAGAAAACACCACAATAAATTCAGAAAGCTAATTAGTTCATTTTTACCATAGAGATGTTTTCTCCTCCATAGGATCCATCCTTGCTCTGAATGAGGGTTGGACAGAAAAAATGAAAAGCAGTGAGAATCTTTTAATAGCAAACTGAGACTCACAAAATATAAAACTGAGAGTTGTTTATACAGTGGTGCCAAATTGTGGGCTGTGTTACAGTTTATGATTTTGATGCTTATAAATTATAACTGGGGAGCCAGAAACGTTTTGCAGTATTTAGTCTGTTATTCTTTTACTAATGAACAGAGGAGAAAGGGGCACGTTACTAACCATGGCCAGATCATCACAGCAGGCCGCACAGGTACAAGATGCAGCGTGTGGGTTCAGGATGCGCTCCTGCACAAATCAGTCAGTACATGTTCACAGACATTGTTTAATAGGGCAGTAGCTCTAATTTCTGCACAAAGTAGACTTCAACTATCTCACAATCCTAGATCCTAGACAAACAGTCTTTTTAAGTACAAATTTAAGTACAATTTTACAGATTGGAAAACTAAGACACTATTTATGTGTGGATGCATGTGTTAATACTTTTGCACAAACTCCTGCTCTGACCTGTATAAGGCATTGTAGAGGTCGCCCTGCATAGCGAATGCTCCTCTTCCAGTCTTTACTGCTGGCTCTCCCAGCCAGCCCTTCAAACTCTGTGGGAGTGTACCAGTTGTCATTGTGTTTGATGCAGTGTCCTTTACCACCTAAAAGTAACGCACACATTGTCAAAGTAACACAAGTCTAAACAATATTCAGAGCTACAGAATATACCCTTATCAGTGTGTACATTTCAGAAAAAAACACCAAAGTTCAACCATACACAAAAACGTAGCTGATAAAGAATGGAAAATAGTAGTCACCAGTTAGTATATTATAATTTACATAATGCTAATCTGTGGACATTGGCTTTAATTGTTTGTTAGTAGCATCAGCTTTATTGATATAACTTTTTTTTTTTTCATCGGTCCTGTAGGGGCACAGTCTAGCAAGGTTTGGTTGCTCATATTTCCTGCTGTTTTCATACACCAGTTATTTACATTTACACGAACTGCTTTTAGCAGACACTTTTATCCAAAGCAACTTCCATTCCTGAAGCAACCTGGGGTTAAGGGTCTTGCTCAGGGACCCAGTGGTGGTATGCTGAAGGTAGGATTCGAACCGAGGATCTCTTGGTCCAGAGGCAAGTATCCTATCTACTAGGCCACCACCATGCCGGTTATCTACTAAAGTTATCAGTTTAGTAGATGTGTTGGAGCACAAAATCATCAAACTGCTGGACAGCAGTCCACCATGAGCAGAGCTGGACCATGCGGATAATATGGTCTGTAAAACTGCGGCTGCGGCCTATGGTGCTTTGGTGACCCCTAGTGGGCATACACACCTGAACCCAGTCTGTTTTTGTAGAGAACACCGCTGGTGTTCCTGCAGCGCACTGGCAATTCATTGTCATACACAGACGGATCCCAGTTATATTTGGACACATCTTTCTCATGGCTCGGAGTCAGCGGGGTAGAAGGAGTCTGGGGGCCTGTAGTTGAAGAAAAAGCAATCATCAAGAACCATTCCTGTTTAAGAAATAAGAGCAGCATAAGAATTATTATTATTATTATTAAGAGTGTTAGTCTAGCAAACTGAAACTATTGATTCCTTATGACAGTTGTGGGTGGGCTGTTCCTACATTTGCGCTCCTCCTACACAGGTGGGTTCAACCACAAACTTTAAACACACACCCGGAGTCAGCGGCGCAGCAGTAGCTTTCAGGCCTGTGGCATCCACTATACTCCCATCTGTGTGCACAACGATCAGAGTGGCCTTCTGGGTGCTGAGAGTGTCCCCAATCTGCAGAGTCCGACCCGTCTGTACACATCAAACATGACAAATGCCCTCAAACATGGTACACTTCTTCATTTTTATACATTCAGTGTGTCCTGTCACTGAAATAACACAACAGTGGTACTGGGCTGCTAAACATATAACTAAATTACCAGTATTTATCTTTAATTTTAACTTCTGTTAAACCATTGCCGCTGGTATAAAAGTGCTCAGACAGGTCATTTTCTAAGAGTTTTATATGAAAAACAATTAAATAAACATACTGACACAGACAAATTTTTAACAGATATAAGATCAAATCATAAATACAATATACAGTCATCTATCAACTGCAATACTTCATTTGTAGTCTATAGACTTGAATGTCCTTGTGGCTGCTTTTACACTGGAAGAACTAAACATAAACTTAAAGAAAGACTAGCAGAGCACAAATATGCTATAAGAACAAATAGGCTTACCAATATCCCATGGCTAAACACTATAAAGAGGCAAATCATGGAAGTTGCGGTACTCTAACAATTTTTGGTATAGAACATGTTAAAAAATGAATTGAGAGGGGGTGATAGATTGAAAAAACTTTTGTAAAGAGACTCCTTTTGGATTTATACTTTAAAAGCTACTCAGTACCCCAGTCTAAATTTAGAACTGGATTTTTCTCCTCATTTGTAACAGATTTCTTGTAACTGAATATCTGATTAAGCTAACATTTTGTTATGCCTATCTACCTATAACGATATTTTAAGTGTATTTTGATGTGCGAATATGTAACATACTAAAATGTAAAGTTGTCAAATCTATACTGCACATTTCTGTTCAAAAATGTGTTGTCATGTAATGTTTTCATAGTGTAACCTTCTTTGTATTGTAACTACTCTCTATGTCATGTGATACACCTGTGCAGGTGAACACCTGATCTTCCTGGTCATGTGACTACATGCAGACTTAGAAAATGGAGTAAACTGACTGCCATTTTTAAACTAGCCCTGAATAAGACCATCTTGGCCAAAACATGTAGGCATGTTTTTCATTTATAGCCAAGTTTAATAAAAGGCTTTTTATATTAATAATCCTCTTGAATGCCTCAGGAGTACTTCTTACTTCAAAAACACAGATTGTATACAACTGTCTGGTTATTAGACTGGAACAGTCTAGTATCAAAATGTGCTTGAAACTGATGCAACGATGCATCCTAACTAACAGATGCCAAATCTCTGGAATTAAAAAGAGGTTCATAATTTCAGTGCGTAATGGTGCACTGTAGAGAAAGTTATTCAGATTTCTTTACAGTGGTGGTGACTGGAACCAGGGGTTGCAATGTTTACAATGCATATATAACCTTTTATTTACCATCTGAAACAACCAATGTTTCAGTTTGGATATGTAATGCTGCTAATGGTAAAATTATGGTTGATCAGGAAAAATAAGTTTGAGACCTTGAGTTTCTTCAAGACTTCTGTAAAGCAGTATCTCAGACATAAAGTGAGGTAGCATTTACAGGCTTTCAACCCTTCAGACATCTGGTCCCCATCACCACATTTGTGAACACCTCTGACCTGTTTGTTTTCGAATTAGCACTTCAAATCAAAACACAGTTAATGACTTGTTTGCACCTTAGACATGTAATTATGCAGAACATTCGGCATGACACACATAGTTTGCATCCACTCCACAAAACTAAATGTTTTAAAGACTTTGTCTTAAACACAGACACTCACAAGCACATGCTCAGGGATGGAGGTGGCTGTGGCAACAGAGGTTGAGAAAACACTGTCATCTGCAGTCTGGACACCGCCAACAGTAACGGTGGTCACCTCTGCAAAGAGATTCAGGACATATTCTTTATTCAAGACAAATTCTTTATAGCTAACTAACTTTACAAAAATAACAACAGAAAACATTTTCTGAGTGGAAGCACATTAGTTTAAACAAATGCGTCCCATATGTACATTATTTAGAGTATGTTCTCACTGATTGTTAAAAACAAAGTTAACGTCTTTAAAATGTTCCATTGCTTATGACAGTAAATAGTTATAAGGGCTCACAATAATTATGGAGCATTATTGTGAACAATGTTGTGAACTGCTTACAAAGTGACGTATATTTTTTCACTCAACTGTTAGCTAGCTCTTGGGATCATGTTACACTATGAAAGCTCCCATTAGTGAACGTTTGGAAAGCATTTTTGGTTTGACCAGTTTGAATTGGGAGCTGCTAATTAAATAACATTGAGGACAGGGGCAAAAGTTTGACTGGTAACGGCTGATTAGCCGGCACTACTGTGTTTAATACAGGTTTGTTAAGTGCTGCGAACTGCTCGCAGGTCTAAACAAAGCCAGTTGTGTCGCGGTTTTGCTCCTGGGAGCCGTGGCTTAGCTCCTGCTCGGGATACCGACCTGCGAAGGCGGTCTCGGGGTCGTCTGTGTTCGGCAGGGACTCGGCTATGTCGATGCTTCCCGTTTCCCCCATCACCGTCATCGTTGGGACTTCGGCCTCAGACTCGGTCTCCGATTCGGGCCCCTCCTTCGCCACCGCTTCGGCTGAGACGAGCTGCTTCGGCTCCGGCTCGGCCTCGTCCATCCGCCCTGCCCGACTGGAGCCGAACACAGCCGAGAGGATCCGACCGGTGCACCGCCTACAGCGGGCTTCAATATCACAAAAACCTAATGTAATTTTATACAAAAATAAACTTGCTAATCTACTCAGAATTATATATTCCGCTCTCCTTTAGGGAAAATGTTTCAACATGAGCCTCAAAACACAATGGCTTCCTACTTTCTTTATGCGGGACGGATAAACACCACACAGGAAGGCGACACGACGGAAATTACCGAAAGAAAACGACGTAACACGAAATGGCGCGGCACACTGAATAGGTCTTTTGGATGGACTTTTCTGACTTTACCTAAAGGAACGTCTTTAATGACTTTAATTTAACAATAAAAAAATAGTTTATTTTGGAGCTCCTAAAGACCTCGATGTCACCAAGAGGGACTTTTTTATTCATCTGTTTATTTTTCTAGCTAATGATGATTCATTCA
>JBBIGA010000126.1:15273712-15286274 GCA_037576975.1 Alestes dentex
CACACACACACATAAAGAAAGCCTATTTTCTTAAGGAACTGAAGCACTATTTATCCTCTACTGAACACTCCTTGCCCACTGGCTACAAAATTAGGTAACCTCTTGTGTGTTTAATTAATAATTTATGTGTACTTGTACGATTCTGTATGTGCAAATGTTTCTAGACATATATATGTACTTGTAACAAAGGTTTAATTAAAAAAATCGGCTTCACTGGACTCGGGAGTTTTTATTCTTGTTACAGAAAGTGTTCAATTAGCACGGAAAAAATACAAAATTCACTTCAGTCGGATTTTATTTAAAATATTTCCACAACAATGGTGCTGTAGGAACTAGCCTAGTGTAGTGAGTAAAAGACACTACATCACACTTAATGTTTTGTTTCATTAATTTAATGTTTTAAATTAATGAAACATTAAAGTAATGAAACATCAATGAAACGTTCAATGTTTCGTCCTCTCGTGTGAGGGTGGGCACAGACCCGTTTTTAGGTTTTAAATGCATAAAAGTACCACATAAATTTGTTCACTACATCAAGGCTTTTTGGCTTTGTCAGGAACATCTACTTAAACAAAATAAAACAATATAAGCCGTGCCTAAGACCAGTTCAGTTTGGAGAAGGTGACTTGCAGAGTACACATCTCCAGTCTGCAGTATTGCGAAAATGAGCAGAGGATTTACAACGGGCCAAGCTCTGGATCATATCTTTGTTGAAAATGAGGCAGAGGAGCAGGTTTCTGAGGAGGACGACGATGTAGAGTAACAGCCAGAGGACACAGACACATCTGATTAGTCTGATGAGCAGGTCAAGGGTGCTGAAGCTGCTTCTGTTCCCGCTGAAACATTCACATCAGAGTGGTAACATCCGTTGGAGCCCAGGACCTCCTGACTTACATGGCAAGCCACTGTGCCAAGAGTACATTCATGCCATTGTCACAAAAAAGTAATCATCACTATGATAAACCTTGAAGGAAATGAAGTCCACCAAAAATGTGCAGTCTACGATATGGCTACTGGACTTGGGGTCAAAATATCACGTGTGATTTTTACCAGCTATGGCCTTGGACAAGAACTTCTCAGGAGGAAACTTACCATGGTAGGCAAAAAACTAAAACAAACACAAACAAAAAAAAAACCCTGAGCTGCCCACTGAAAATTTGCAGTACCGGTCTCCACTTTCTTCACAATGTGCTTTTACAAACACCACCATTATTTCATATTGTCAAAAAAAATAAAAAAAAAATAAAGCTGTGTCATTAGAAAGTGACAAAAAGCCCATAACTATCCTGGACTATAATAAAAACCAAGGAGTGGACAACCTGGACAAGCCTGGACCTACACTTGCCAGCGAATGACTGGGAGATGGCCAATGGTTGTGTTTTATAACATCCTAAATGTGTCTGCATACAATGCATTTATGGTGTGGACTCACATCCACCTAGGGTGGAACTCAGACAAAAAAACGTTGAGTGAAGGTGCACATTGAGTGAAGGGGACGGGCCCCGAGACCCAGGCGCTGCAACCTTGGTCCGACAGCTGCAGAGCTCACCGAGCCCTCCGTCCATGCCTCCAGCAACACAAAGAGCACCAGCGCCAGCATCCTCCTCAGCCAGCCCTGCCTCAACATCAACCAGCACAGACACAACCCCACTCAGGCCCTCTGATACTAAAAGAAAGGGGTGTCAGGTCTGCCCTAGCAAGAAGGACAGAGAGACATATGGTACTTCTACAGCAAAAAATATGTCTGTAAAGAACACACTAGAAGTGTCACTTTCTGCTATGGATGCATCTAAACACACACATACACAGGCATGTTCTTCCACACAATGACTTTTCTGGAACTAGTACTCGATTTCTATTGGTTTGATTTGCTTGATTAGTTGTTTGTTTGACCTTGAAAAACTAAACTTTGTTTTATCACTTGTTCTGGTTTTCATTTTGTAATTGTATTGAAGTTCTACTTTTGAAGAAAAAAAAAAACAACTTTGCATTTTTCTTCAAATAAATACGTGTGGGTCAAAACCGACCCATAACTGACCCGTAATAGATGTTACAATAGTCCATAATGCTACCATAAAAATTAAAAATGTAAAATGAAGAGATCTAATACCCCAAAGTAATAGTCAGGTAACAACTTTTTACCATTTTTTGGGGGGTAAAGAGGTATGCTGTCAAAAGAAAGGCCCAGGTTGCCAAACCAAAAATATTAAAACCATGGATAGAGAAACCTAACAAGGTAACCAAGAGGTAAGAAACAAATTGTATGCTAAATAATTGTTTTGAGGGTATTTTATGGCTGATTTAAGACACGGGTCAAAACCGACCCCTTAACATAAGATATAGTAACAGAAAGCTTACAAGTCATAATGATATAATGCATTGTGGAATAATGTACTGTGTAAATTAAAGCCTTAACATCATTACATTAAATTCTTTGAAACAGTGGTGTCCAAGAGATTTAGTCGGGTAACAAGAAATGGTGAATAGTTTTGTGAAAATAAATGAAAAAAGAACAAAGAAAAACAACTCAGGAGCTGCTGTACATTATAAAAACATTTATCAAAAAAATCTACTATTGCATCTAATGGACCTTTGAGGATTATATCTAATTCTTTGGCTCATGAACATTCTTTGGTTCTTCAATTCTTTGGTTGATCAGAGAGGCCAGCAGTACGGGCTGCGACGCTGTTTATGGATCTTGCCAGCTTGTCGTGGAAAGGTCACCGTCTGGCCTGTAGGCAAACACATAAAAAAAATACAAACATCAAAAATGAGCAAATCCAACTTACATGCTTACAAAATTTCATCACTGTCTAACTGGCATTAAAATGAGTTTATGTAAGAAAGTGACTTTTTTCTGACCTGGACTGAGAGGTATTATTTTTCCAGAGCCGTTTAGCACAATCTCCAGAGGACAAGGCTCCTCACTCCCAGAATCCTCTGCTTGCTTCCTCACTGCAACACTGACGTCCTGTTTCTGCACCAGCAAGTCCAACTTATTACCAAGGTAGCTCAAACCTTTCACACTGAGTGCAGCTACTTCATCAGGTATTAGAGGGGCAAAACACAAACAGTCCTTTTGGATCCTGCAGGGAACACATGTCACTATCATCACGCCAGCTGGAGCACATGTACGGAAAAAACAGCAGCGTAACTCTAATATGGCGAGTTTCTGTCTCGGCGTTCATACTGTAAGCCAGTGTGGTTGTGTTTGGAATGCTTGCTTGCAAGCACACATGTAAAAGTCAGTCTGAGTCCTCACCTGAAGCCAGTGTACCCAAACAGCACAGCCTGCAGAAACCCACCCATACCGGTGAGGAAGTTGACCGCTCCAGAGCCATCAGATGACTCACTCCACACCTACACACAGGAGTCTTACATCATAAGCCTCAAAGTGCCTGCAAGCTTCTAAAAATATATCTACTCCAAACACAGCCATGTGCTCATAAACAGAAACAAATAAACAGACTAAAGTTGTGTAAAATGTATATTGAACATGTATATTGGGCAGTAATGTTAGCGATGGTAGCTCTGCTGGTAATATAATTAACAGGGTTTCTAAAATTACTTGATTTAAAATGATAACTGTAACCTGTTGGTAATGTTCTATATAGCATATAATTAACTGCAGTAAATGATACTAAAGTTGCTAACAAAGAACAAAAGCCAATAGTCTTCCATTTGCATTTTTCAAATGATATTGTACAAACTGGTGACTACTGGCTTCCATTAATTGTTGGCAACATCTGCATGTATGACTAAAGTGCAGTCTTTTCAATTGCATATGTGTTTTGAACAAATTATAGATTAGAAAGTATAAGGGGAATATTTCAATAAAGGTTAAGTTATATCCAAAACACATGGAGCTTGAACGAGAAAGAAAAGATCATAAGTTGCAGAATTAAATATCGCCAGTTACTTTAATGATTGTGATGTTCGATAATATCATTTAATTAAGCATGAAATCAGTTAATTAAGTCTATATAAGGCAGCCGATGCCAACAGTCTGAACAAGCTGATTAAAAAGGCTGGTTCTGTCCTGGGTGTCAGACTGGAGACCCTGGCGGAGGAGTCTGAGAGGAGAACGCTGGAAAAGCTTCTCAGTATAATGGACAATCCCTCTCACCCCCATGTGCGCCTCCTAGATGGGCCATCAGAGAACTCGCAGTAAAAGACTCATCGCCTCTAAATGCAGAACCGAACGCCACAGGAAATCCTTTCTGCCTGCGGCAATAAGACTGTATTAACTCTTCCTCGTTCTGTCGGTGATCTTTTTCAGCCTTTATGTCATTAAGTTCTCATTTGGATTGTGCAATATAACTCGTCGTTTTTTTTTTTTTATCTGTATGTTATTGAATGTTAGTCTCTCTTTTTTTACTCTTTATTGGCTTATTTTCATTCCTCTTGTTGCACTGAGCACGTTTATGACAAAATAGTTTCCCTCAGGATAAATAAAGTTCTTTCTTATCTTATCTTATAAGATTGATTACATTAACAGATCCAATTAGATCTCGTACACATACAGACAGGCAGACAGACAGGAGACACTGTACCTGGAAGGGTCCCTGGATGTTTTTAAAGCACTTCTCTAGAAGCTGTTGAGCTTTCTCAGTTTCTTCAAGCTCCAGCCAACCCACTGCAAACATCCCCTAGTGGTGCAGATGCACACTTACACATACAATTCACAGACCCATTATCGTAATAATGAAAACACAGTAATGTTGAAGTGCAGAAACATATGGATCAGGGCCAAACGTAAATTATCATGCACTGCAAAAACTCCTGATCTAACCAATCTTATTTCTAGCCTTAAAAAGTCTTCTTTATCTTGTTTTGAGAATAATATACAATATAAGAGCAGATTTGTAAGATTAAGATTGTTTTAAGATATTTTTTCCTATTCCAAGAAATCTCAGACTAGAAACAAGTGCAATTATCTGCCAGTGCAGTAAGATATTTACACTTGGTAAGATTTCTTGAAATAGGAAAAAAAAATATCTTAAAACAGTCTAAATAATCTTACAAATCTGCGCTCATCTAGTATATTATTCTCAAAACAAGATCAAGAAGACTTTTTTAGGCTAGAAATAAGATTGCAAGTCTTGGTTAGATCAGGAGATTTTGCAGTGCAGACAAACACACGTACAGTGAACACACATAGATTTAACTGTGATTAAACCAATTTAGTACCAAACTGGTAACACTGGGACAATGTACACACAGAGTTTACAGAGTACCGAGTCTCTGCTGCCTTCCCACTCAGGTGTGTATGTGTGACCTGGACGTCCTTACCCAGGTCATGGCAGGCCCCTGTGGGTCAGTGACAGCTTCATACCATTCCAGATCATTCTTTCTGACCTCTGGGCTCATGGAGAGACCTAGTGGATAACCTAGCAACACCACGTCCGCCTGCTTCACTGAATCTCCTGAGAGCACATAAACATACACAAAAGACCATCAAAGCATTAAAAATGAAATGCTACCCTTATTATTATTATTATTATTATTTTATACTTTACTGTATTGCTTCACTGCTGCTTTGCCAAAAAGCCTCCAAAGAAAGTCTCACCCTTTTTATAACCATCAAACTCAGGGTGGTATTTCAATTCCAGATCAAAGGGGATTTTGAGTTTATCAGCAATGTCCTGCCACTCTGAGGGAGCAGGACGCTGTAACAGGTCCGCCAACTCCACAGCGAACTGCAGACTGAGAGAGAGAGAGAAAGAGAAAGAGAAGGGTGCTCTAACGAAGCCTCTTCAGAAGCATACATAAAAAAAAAAAAAGAAAAAAAAATACAACACGCATTACAGAGCACACACACACACACACACCTGTTTTTGGCCACACTGTTTGTGTACACTGAGTTGTCAACATTGCGGTAGTACTCATCAGGAGGCATCACGCCTGATGGACACACAAGCACATGCACTCAGTGACCCAAAACCTTTCAGCACATCCTTAAAACGAATGATTGTGCCTCTGAACAAACCTCTGATGTGGTAGTGCTGGTCTTCAGAGCTCCAGGTCACTCGAGACACCCAATAATCAGCTACACCCCAAACCACATCACTGCCACGGCCCTCTCTGAACATCTCAAGGTCCTTTAAAAGGAGAAAAGATTCTTTTCTCTTTCACCTTCATGTTCTCCTGTCACTGCACAGAGCCTAAAATGGTGTCACACCTGAGTGAGGTAAAAGTATTGCTGGAAGGCAAAAGCTACATCTCCATTAATATGGATCTCCTGCTGTCCGTAAACATCCTCCGGACACACTTCCTGACCAGATACAGCACTCTCCCACGGGAACTTCAAGCCCTAGTAACAATAAAAAAAAAGGCTTAATTAAACATACACACTAGTGTTGGTCAAAATCATGGTCAAAATCAGCCAACACTTGTAACATGATCAGCCATCAGCTGATTTATCCGTATTTTGAACAATTTGTTGTTTGGAAATATTTAAGTGCGTGAAGCACTTTCGTGATTCATTGAAGTACATTCGTTTGTCATATCAATATGTGAGTTTTGAATAAAGAGAAAATAATATCCTTCCTGTTCCATGTCTGTTGCATCCAAAAAAAAATATTTGATGAATAATAAGAACTGGCTTCAAAGGAATCGGAGTCAAACTGGGAACGTGTGAATGCAGAATTTGCACACATACACACAAAGCACCTCCTGACGACTTTTACCTTATAGCCCTGCTGCTGAGCGTTGGCTCTGGCACCTTCTATTGTCCGCACTCTGTAGTCCAGGACAGCTCTGGCCAATTTAGGGTAAAAAAGTGCAATGCTGGGATACATCCATGTGTCCTAGAGGAACAGGCACGAACCACATGGGCTTACATAAACATAGTGAACTGAAAAGAAGACTTATTAAACAAAGCCACATGAATCTACTGCAGGACTGCACATTTTCCCGCTCAACTGCTAAACACATCTGTCCTACTTATCAGTTATTTTAGGATTTTGTTAGGATGGAAAAAACTGTTCTGTACTCAGGTCTTCCAGGACCACAGTGTAACCCTGGATGCAGTTTATGATGGAAAAAAAAACATCCAGCAGTGTTAGATATTACTATTTCTTTCACTGTCCAATTTACAGCAGAGTAATTTAAAAGTGTAAGTATTTTTTTATTTATTGCTTGTAAAAATAAAAATGTATTGCTTGTAAAAATACTATTTGTGGAAAAACAGGAGGAAAAAAATTGCCTATGAAACACTCAGCACAGAAAGGTGTGTTGTCGTATAATTTATCGTGTTACTGATAACCTCATGTCGCACACCCCTATAATATGGTACATCTACTTGCTTGCCTGATCCCAGAAGACATGTCCCCAGTAGTCCTGCCCCTGTCTCCCGTTGGACAGTCCTCCAGGGCTGATGCCCCCAAACAAGCTGAGCGCCTCTGTGAGTGAAGGGAAGGCACTGAGGAGGTAGAACATGCAGCCAATCACAGCTCGACTGAGCGGTTCTGGCCCTGCCAGCTCTACCCTGCCGCCCTGCCACAGTTCTGCCCACGCCCTTAGATGGGACGCCTGCAGGTCACCGTGTTTAAAGAGCTCCAGGCCAGTGTCAAAACAAGCCTGGACCCTCTCACAGCTCTCTGCAACTGCAACTAGGAAGCCGCAGTGAGACTGGCTCTGGTCAGGCAGAAGAGTAACCGAGGGGGTCACCGGGGTCCAGATGAGATGCACGCTGGGACGAGGACCTCCAGGGACCTCCGGAGATAGAGTCTGGCCAAAGATATGCCTGTTGTGAGAAAGACAGCTTTAGTGTGTAGGTGAAACTTCAAGAGAGGGTCTGTATATGTACTGGCTTTAACGCACCGCCCTCCTTTATAGTCAGGTGCATCCTGGAAGGGGATGTCAGCACTGTGGGGTGAGAATGAACTGTCAAGCGTGACTGTGATGGGGTCCTCAGTGGCCTTCTGCCGCTTCAGGAACACCTCCATGACCAGCAAGTTGGGGTACTGACGGTGTGCATAAAACAGCTGGGACGCCTGCACACGAGTGGTAAGTATAGAGTGAGTGAACATACCTGCAAAAGAAAGAAGGGAAGAGAGGAGAGGAAAGGAGAAGAGAATTACATTGTGGTATCCATCATTGTGTTTATATGTAACAAAGCTATGTGGAATGAAGAAGTGACTGATTTACTATATACATGATCTGGGTTATTTGTATAAAAGTGTGTTTGTGTCCACCATTACAGTCTATAGTCTATATACCAGTGTGTGTGTCCAAAGTGTAAGTGTGTTCCCCCTCCTCCTCTGTCTTCATTGTGACTTCCAGTGGACACGGTATATCAGCACGATGGCAGGTTCCTCTCTCTCCATTATAAACCCCACTCATATGCATGACTGTCTCAAACACTCTCCAGCCCAGCCGCCCATTTGTCAGTGGAGGCAGGAAACGGGGGTCAGAGGGAAGAGTGTCAGTGGAGAAGATATATGGGTCAGTGGGGTCAGACGTCATCTTTAAGACGCGCTCTCTGTGTAAGAAAAAGGATGTAAAAAACAAAGTATACGTATAGCATATATACACAGATCAGCCATAACATGAAAACCATCTCCCTAACATTGTGTAAGTCTTGTGCCGCTTAAACAACTCTGGGCTCCACAAGACCTCTGATGGTGTGTTGTAGTATCTGGCACCAAGATGTTATCAGCAGATTCTTATCAGATGTTATCAGCAGTTCAGTAAGCTACAAGGAGTATGTTTATGTATGATTAGTGTATGGTTTGGACCCATCCTTGAATATTTTAAAAAAAGTAACTGATATACTGCTCTTTTAAAATTTTATGACAAGAAAACATAAGAAATACATAAATGAAATGTAACTGACTGGTTTTGAAGTGCAATGTCACAGTACACACTATAAAAGCAATACAAAGGATGCAGAAGCTTATACAGGTCAATACAACCATGCCTTCATCATCGCAGCACTGACCTGCAGCATCTTTTCCAGCTATTTTTGGAAGTCACTTGTGACCAAACCCTCCTGGCACCTTTGCAAGCTTCGCAAGCACCTCTGTCTCATTTGCTAAATGGTCATTTTGAACTCATCCCATGCCAGCACAAGGGAGAAATGGAGAAAGATCCCGTGATCTAGGCCAAGACATAATTCTCAAAAATGTTGCTATTCTTTGGACTAGACATAATTTCAAAAAATGCTTTGGATTCTTATTCTGTTGATGAATGAAATTTTGTCCAGTGAACACACCACAGCACAGCACAGCGTGTGAACAACGTGAAATCCTTTATCTGCCTTTAACCCCTTCACCAAGTGAAGCAGGGGGCAGCCAGAGACATGTGTGCGTGTGGGGCACCTCAGTGGTGATGCTGGAAGTTCTGGGATTCGAACCCATGACAAGGTATTTGTAACATTTTCTTTGAAAAAGTAGTGTAATGTTGTTGTTGAGGGTGGGCTCATACTTCTGGCCTGAAGTTTCAGAAGACTTGTCAGATCTTTTACTTAAGAGTTTTACTTGATATATTGCATGTTTTTAGCATTTCAAAAGAGGAACGATTTAATAAATAGGCTGTGCGGTTAGGTGCTTTGCCCAGCATTTTTTTTTTTCCAGATATATTTCCTCAAAATGAAGAGAAGAAAAGAGAACAGAACAGAAGGACAGTAGAAGAGAAGAGAAGAGAAGAGAAGAGAAATTATCAGTTTACAGTAAGTTAGATCAAGCTAGGCTTCTTCAAAGAAGTAAACTCGTTTTTAACCTGGAGATGCAGCCTCGCGTTAACTTTTGCACAACTGGAGCGATGCACTAAATAAACTGTTATAGAAAATGATACTTGCAAAAGTACAGCTTGTGTCAGAAGAGACTATGGTGCTGTCCTGTTCACCATCGATCCGTTATTGTTTACATTCCAAAAGAATAAAAAGACCCGAGTGAAAAGTGGTCTAAACCACACAGCGGCGGGGAAGTGTGGGCGGTCCTGAGGGCGGAGAGTTGGTCTTTTCGTTACTGATCAAGGATCAGCTGCTCTCACTCACAACCCTGACTCAGTCATGTTAGAGAAAACTGCAAAACTGCTCTGAGATCAGTTTTGCTGCTAAAAGGTACATTTATGACTCCTCTTAAGGCTGTAGTGATTGTGACTGGTCACATGACAAACAGCAGCGTAACGTTTCCTGTTATAAGTGAAATTTCACTCACAAACACAAACCTTTAAAACAGGTAAGGTCAAATATTCATGTGACAGCCTGCTGAGAGCTGTTACATCCAGTTATAATGATTAACAGGGGACAGTGAGACAATAACATGTATATATGTATATGTGATAATAATGCATAAACCAACTTGTCCCACTATCCTGACAGGGACACTGTTTTATAGTGCTGTGATTTAGATGTGAAGTGGCATTTGTAGCATTTGCATTGGTAAAAAAAAGTTTTCAAAATATTAAAGCTTTTCAGTAACACTAAGACCTTGATCAATACATTTTATTCCACTTTATGGCAAAAGACAATAAACAATAAAACAAACATTTAACATTATTGATATTGCATTTTAATCCTGGGGCTTAGAGGTCCACATGCGTGGACAGCACGTTTTAGCTCTTATATCCACAATCGTGTTCACTGCTGAATTGGGGGCGTTATGGACACGTATGTCGGTACTTAGACTTCCATCTGGTGGTGTCAGAAGAGTCTAACACACTATGGTCAAGTGTGTAATTCACTCTATTACACAAAGGTGACTTTATTGTGTTTTATGGAAATTCGGAACAAGAATCCACGTATGTGGACATCATTTTTCTCTAAAAGTACATCATGTCAAAAAATGATGCTTAATTTTTAAATCTAATTAGGTTCCAATAAGCCCAAATAGCAAAATAGAATAAAAATGCATGTGAAAAAACAGCTTGGGCCTCAGGAGGTTAATATGAACATTATTTTAATTGTGAAATTTCAATGAAAACTCAAGAAAAATACAAATATGTGCTAATTCTAACTAATTATTGGTGCAGCTGGTGACTTAGTGGTTAGGGAGTTGCCCCTGTGATCAGAAGGCGGTGGGTTTGAGTCCCAGGAGTGCTAGTAGCTCCACCGAGGTCCCCTTGAGCAAGGTACCCTACCCACACGCTGCTCCGCCTCGTTGGTGAATGCTTCACTTGGTGAATCGGTTAAATACAGAGAAAGAATCTCACAATGTGTGCTGTTGTGTGTTCTCATGTGATTATAAGGGGCTACTTTACTATACCTGGCAGATTATGATACTCCAGTAAACAACCTGGTGTCTTTCTAATGAAAATCTAAGGAGGGCCTTTTGCCATGTTCAACTCTCACCAAGCTCCCCATAATCATTAAAAAAACTTCTTGTACAACTTAATATAAATTGACTTAATATAAATGGATTTTGATCTTTTCAGAGAGAAAAAAGTGGGATGTGGAAAGAGTGCTGGGTGTCTTACTCTGCAGGCTTCTTACCCATCTTATACTAAATGTAGTATAACAGGCAACTTTCTTAAAGAGAAAGATAGCAGTTTTCTTGCATTTCCAATGTAGAGTGTGTATTTGCAGTCTGAAGTCAATATGGAAATATAGCAGGGCTGTAGGCTTTGTAATTGCTCCTCTTGTAGTAACTCGTGTCTCTTGTGTGGCAGAAGGTGAAGAAAATAATACATGTATAGAATATAAAAGTGATCAAACGTCAGGTTATTGTATTATAAGAGGGAAATTCCACCAACTTATTTTTCAAAATTTCTGCATAATTCAGTCAAGATGTAAACAAAGTGGCGGTGATGGGAACTACATGTTGCAACGTATATAACAAATGTATCCACCAGCGAACCTACACATCTAAGATTCTGTATGTGATGGTAATAGTAAAATACACACACTTCTCTGCCAAGACTGCTTTTAAAACATTTTAGGCCAAAAGCTTTTCTCTTTGGGTGTATTTGTAACTATTTCATGTAACACACCTGCTGGGAGGGAGCTTTCAGATGTATTAAACTCAGAAATCTGGTTCCTATTCAATTCACTGTGGACAAATCTGACTCTGAAAGTTGCTCAGGAACATCAAAGAAGACTACAGGATAGCAAAATAATATTCTTTCATATACACATCATATCAAGTCATATGCAACCAAACTCTTCTGAAACAAAACCCGTTACCCATTGGCTTCAATTAGGAACCACAGGACTGTCCAGCAGACTATGTGGTTCACTTATTGTAGAGAAGGTCAAATGTAACCGAAAGAAATGGGAAATAATAATTGTTGATAATTGCCAAGAAACACACTTTGCATTTTATAATGTCCACACAATATAGTCGCTTAACCATAGCTTGTCTTATATATGTTATGAAAATGTTGACAGTTTAGCTTTTTGTAGGGTCATAGCACTTTTCCAAGCCACTATTTTGACTCTTGACATAATGCTGTACAGGGGAGTAATTCTTGCTGTGCCAAACAGATTTCCGGAGATGCAAGATGTTCTTCAGATTGAGAAATAAATTAGGCATTTCAAAAAAAAAAAAATTATATATATATATATATATATATATATATACACACACACACACACACACACACACACACACACACACAC
>JBBIGA010000126.1:15287772-15305985 GCA_037576975.1 Alestes dentex
ATGGAGCTCGCTTTGTGCACTGGGACACAGTCATGCTGGAATAGAAAAGGTTCTTCACCAAACTGGGTCCACAAAGAAGCATGGCGCTGTCCAGAATGTCTTGGTCTGCTGAAGCATTAAGATTGCCCTTCACTGGAAGTAAGGGGCCACATGAATTCAGTCATTAAGAGATGTATCTCAGTACTTTTGTCCATATTGTACACTTCTATGCATTCGGAGATGTAAGCCCATAAGGACCTCAATACTTATGGACACTAGAATAGGAGATGTTGCTCCATAAATCCTTCTGTAAATTACAGTACAAAATGATATTCCTGAAACAACCTCAATGAAAGCTCCTATATGTAGGAATATGAGATTTTAGTCCACAAACCACCTCAATAAATCCTCCTGTACACTAGAATAGGGAATATTAGTTCATAAATAACCTCAATAAATGCTTCTATGTGCACGTATAGAAGATGTTATTCCATTAACAAGCTTTCACTCAGCATATCTTTCTCCTTCTAATACAGGGGGTTCTCGAGTTACGACACAGATCTGTTCCTTCGACACTGATTTAACCCCTAATTTTGGTGCAAGTTGAAACACACCCTAGTCTAAGTCACTTACTGATCCTAACACAGTTGTAAAATCTTAAAACATACAACTTAGCCATAGAGAAAGGACAAGGAAAACTCCTTCACTCATCCGCTGCATTACTGCGTATTCTTCCACCGCGCGCACCCAAACTAGTTCACCCACGTAGTCCATAAGTACGAGGCTAACGGTGTAAGGGGAGTGGGAGTGAGCGTCACAAACTTGAGGACCCCCGTAAGAAAAAGTAGTGATCTCCACAGCTTCAGATTTTCATGGATTGTCAACAATACAGACCTCTCGGTTGAATCTTCCTGGCCTCTTTTGTCACCTAGGCTTCCTGGTGAACCTCCTAAAAGCCAAAAGGACTGAGAGCTGTAATGAGTGTCATTTGTGCGACTGGATCACTCAGATCCCAAGTTGGTTAATGGCCCGATGGTGTGCTTTTATTACTGCACAAGCTCCTTTACTGTAGCAATGATTGGTCTCTAATGGAAACACAATCCATCTTCTCAGGCCTGGCTTTGATTTATGTTGGCCTGATGCAACTGGACTGCGGCCACACACGGCCCCCCCCGGGCGACTGTTCACTGGCCCTGACCATTGCTTTGTAGATAACATGTAGGGAATAAAGGGGCCTTCACAGTAGGGGGCTCTATAGACAAAAGAAGAAGGGTCCTGCTCTTTAGGTAACACTTTGTTTGAACCCTGATACATAACGGTTGTGAGAACCATGCTAAAAGCATGTCATGACAGATGTTATATGCTATTATGAGCTGTCATGACAGATTATCTCTTGAACAATAATACCAGTGTCATCAGAACCAGACTCAGAATTAGACACAGACACACAGAGACCAATATAAAATATAAAGTCTAAATAAAAACGGAAGAAAATCAGTACTAAGAAGACGATGCTATATACACAATGCTGGCTTTAAATATTACTATCACTGGCATATTAGTAATAGTAAGCGAGCGCCAGCCTCATTGCTGAGCTTCTTCATTATTTTCCTATTTGTATTCTTTTTTGTTTTTTCATTTAATTCCTCGTAACTAAAATCCGGCTCCATGCACTTCAGTTTCGTGTTAGTTTTGGCCATTTATACATTTTTCAATTTTCCCACTTCGGGGACTAATAAATGTCCATCTTATCTTATCTTACATTACCATTACTGGCAATTATCATGACAGACACTGTAGCGTTTGAGGTCAGACACATGATGCTGTTATATTTTTGGACATAATCTGTTATCATCTCTTGTGAGAAATGATGGCCATTAATTGCACAGTGTCACATTTTCCACCACTATTATAATGAAACGACTCCGGGTACAGTTCACCTGCCTCTAGGGGCCACCAAGGACTTTTAGTGGGATTTCACAAACAATTCCAGACAGAACCAGACTCTGCCAGCGTAGCGCATACTGAGTGTTCTCTGTACTCTGGTGACCTTCATTTTTGCATGATTGCGTCAGCAAAACCCTTCTGTTCTTCTTGGGTTTTGCTTTTATTATTCTTTTTATAGCTGGAATGGCGCCTCTTCTGCTCCTGCGGTTTTTGAAATATCGGCATGGTTCCAACATCAAAACGTCCGTTAATGCCCGGTGCAGCGCGCATTCAGATTTTTGATTGGTTAATCATTGATCATGTAGAAAACTGACTTCTGTGGTTGAGTTGGCTCTGTAGTGCATGGGGAGAGAGAGAGAGAGGACAATTGAGTCTCCTTCAAAATTAGTGCCGGAGAGAGAGTCTGTGTCATCACGGCTAAGACGGCCATGTGTTGCTCCGATGGTCCAGGAGGACGATCTTCCGTCTCACTGTGTACTAAATGTATATGGCTGGGATGACAATAAAGCTCTACTTGACTTGACTTGACTAAAGGGACAAAACACGGAGACACACACACGCGGAGAAACAAACACAGAGCAAACTACACAGCAGACTCACAAACAGATTCTCAGGTCAGTTATAAAAAAAGATGTGTGTCACTGATTGTTGTGGTTTAATTAAATGTAAACGTTCATCTGTCCTCACCCATAAAAGGGTAAGACACAGTGATCTAATGCCCCCTCAGTGGTTCAGAGGTAAAACATTGGCCAGTGAATAAAGAGAATCAGAAGATCGCTGGTTTGAATCCATGGATTCAGCACTTTTTTGCCCATAAAACCAATGTTTGGGTTCTCAAGCACTGATTTTATAGCAACCACACAATCACACTTTGCAATTTCTCACAGAAATTCGTCTAGCTGTGTTTGTTTTAAGATGTTTGATTTTTGCCCCTGCCTGTTGTCCTCCTGCCTATTGCTACTTTGACTGCCCTGCATGTTTTTGGACTGAGTATTTTGCTTTGCCCTTTTGTTCTGGTTGCTCCTATTTGAACTCTTCCCTGTTTGGGCCTGCGACATTGGACCACCTGGTTTTATCCTGGTCGCTGGTATTTCGAGGTTCTTGTATGACCACGTCTCTACCTAGTTTCTCTGTAGGGAATAAATGCATAACTCCTGTTGAGTCCCCTCCCAGGGTGTTCTCACAGGTCATGACAGATACTAACATTTAAGGTCTTACCATTAAACTGACATCAGACATTTGCAGCATCTGTCGTGACACTTACCAGTAATGACAACATGATACTGTTATATTAAAGGACATAATCTGTTGTGATAGCTTATGGCAAGGTTATCGCCTCCCCACTTAATTAAGTACTCTGCAGTTAAAAGGCTTCATTCATGTTGTTACTTGTTCTGTTTAGAGCTTCTAGAATCTAGAATAGTAGACAGAGGTCCATGAACAACCCCAGTAAACACTCTTGTAGACTAAAATAGGATAAGTTGGTCCATGAACAACCTCAAAAACACTTACATTCATTGGAACTGGAGATACTAGTCCACTGACAAATTTAGGAAAGACTTCTTTGCGATGGGAGATGTGAGTCCATAAGCACCTCAATGCTCTTATACAGTAGAAAAGGAGATATAACTCCTTTTAGACCCTTGACAATGGTGCCCGGGGGGCAGTGTGAGGGCACGGTACCTTGCTCAAGGATACCTCAGTGGTGCCATTGATGGTCCTGGGAGTTGAACCCACAACCTTATGATTGCAGGGGCAACTCCCTAACCACCAGGCCACCAGCTGCCCTAATACAAGATATTAGTCCATTAGCAACCTCAATGAATGCTCCTAGGGCCGCTGGTGGCCGAGTGGTTTGGTTGTTTGCCCTGCGATCAGAAAGTTGTGGGTTCAAAACCCAGGACTGCTAGTGGCATCTCTGAGTTCCCATGTGTAAGGTACCATCCCCATACACTGCTCCCCGGGCACTGGTTACTGGGTCAAATGTAAGGGAAGAAGTTCACACTGTGGTGTTTTCATATTTTACAGAATGGTCACTTTACACTTTATACACTAGTATAAGATATATTAGTCCATAAACAACCTCAATAAACACTTCTGTGTTCAAGAATAGGAGATGTTAGTCCATAAATGAGCTCCCACACAGTGTATCTCTGTGAGATCTGTCATAATGGACAGTCTGTCATGACAGCTTATGACAAAGTTATGTCAGTGTAGTAGGCTTTACTGCTTTGTACAGTCATTCACGACTGTTACTGGAGTCTCTTGGTGTGTAGTAGCCTAACTCTTTGTGTTCCATTACGTCTCTGTATATTTGATTGTAAATCAGCTGTAAATGGATCTGATGAGTTCAGCATCATTTATCCTGTTAGTGTAGCCTCCTGTTGGGTGTACTAAAGGCTCCAAACAGTAATACATTACTTTGATGATGTTGTTTAGGCCTGCTTGCCAAGTGCGCTGCAATAACGACCCTGGATGATGGATTATCGCCACTTGTTAGAATCGAGACTCGTCGGGAGGTCCAACTTTGTCACTGCTCTCTCTGTATCCCTGCAGGTTCTCAACGAGCAGTTCCTGCATATTTTGAACTGGTTGAGCCTGATTTGACCTCACAGTCTCCACACCAGTGCAGATCTCCCATGGAAGCACTTCTGAAAGGGCGAATGCTGTGGCGGCCGCTTTTCCGGCTGAAGGCCGGAGCCGTGACAAATCCATAACACTGGCGCGCTGCTCCTCGCCCCTTTCCAAAACCACTTCATATTTCCCGCACTGTTGTCTCAGGTTGATTGAAATAAGGCCCGGCTGTTGTTTCACCCCCAATTTGTCTGTCACAATTTTGTAAACCCAAAAATCCTGCAGGGGCGCTTCGCAAATCCTGGCTGGCAGTGCTTCCTCCTGTAACGAGCTTTGGCTGCATGCAGAGCAATTTATCCATCACTTGCGAGGGCGCTGTTCAGTCAGATCACCCGTCCGCGTCGCCAAGCTGTTGGGCAAGGTGTTTTCTTGAGCGCTTTCAGGGGAAATCAGTCATCCTTGGACTGTTTGCAAATGAAATTCCACGTCTCAGTTAAGGGTGACCGGGCTCCTGTTAAAGCTCCCAAGAGTAAACAGTTCGAGCTCAGTTCTGTCAGTTAGACACAAGCGCTCTTGCGCCGACTGTTTTGAATGATACGCTAAACTACGTCATGCCATGCCTTGCTATGCTACTATAAACTACACTGCTAAAAGACCGTCTAGACCACAGTGCTTGTGAATGGCTAGATTAGCATTTGCTGGAATCAACATGTTGCAAACTGCCACCAGCAAATTGCACTTACACCTACTTCATGTTTCCATAAGAAAGAAACTCTAGTATGCACTCATTTTCCTCTTTATTAGAAATACCAAGCTTGTACCTGGCTACCTATTACTTCTACTCTCTGGCCACTTCATTAGAAACACCCACCTTGTACTTCCACTCACTTGCCACTTTATTAGAAACACTCATCTTGGCCACCACACTGAAAACATCCTCCTTGTGCGTGGCCACTTTATTGGAAACAGCAGTCTTGTGCTTGGCGACTTCATTAGAAACCTCCACGCTGTATTTTCACTCACTGGCCATTTTATTACAAACACCCATCTTGTGCTTAGCCACTACATTGGCAACATCCACCTTGTACTTGGTCACTTTATTGGAAACATATTGGTACATCCACCTTGTACTTGGCCACTTTATTAGAAATACTCACACTGTACTAACACACATTATCCACTTTATCAGAATTACCCAACTTGTGCTTGGCCACTACACTGGAAACACCTACCTCTGTGATCGCTGGTGAAGGTCTAGGGGATGTCTAACACAAGCTGCACCTCAGCAGATGGAGTGCAGCCTTTAACTGTAAACCAGCAAGGTGGGGCTACAAAGGGAGGGGTTTCGAATAAAGCGGCCAGAGAATATTCCAGTTTTCAGTTATGTGCTCGGCAGCTCGTTTGAAACGTGCAGTCTGTTCTGCCAGAGAGGTGTGTTTTACAGCCTAAAACTGACTGTAAAACATATAAAGCATGGCTATAAAGTAAGTGTACCTAATAAAGCGGCTGCAGCGTGATATCTGCGTAAATATAGAAAATGTGTTGCGGGGGGAAGCGGTTATTGCTTCAAGGAGGATGGTGCTTCGGACCGGGACCTTTGCGTAGGTTTTCAGAATACACGTGGGTGCTTCTCGGAGCACCTTCCACTCTGTGTTTACCATTTAAGGTGGTCCCATGTGTTCACATGCTGAACAGAAGTGCAGCATGGTAGAGCCCTGATGTCCTTCCGTTTGTCCTTGACTGAACCTTCTTGCCTGAACAACATCTGGAAAAGCCCCAGTATTTAGGGGGCACTTGTCCATACAAGGTGGCCACATGAAAGGAGCAGTCTGGAGGTCCATGTAGGACGGAGCACAGCTAGCCCAATCCTGATGTGAACCATACAGACTCCTTTTGCAGGCCCTGGTTCCAAACAGAGACTTGTGGAGAGCTGGTTGTTGTACACTGTAAGGACAGCACTAACCTGCTGAGTGTGCACTCTCATTACATTATAATGCCCTTTTAACGCCCTAATTAAGCCTTAATGAGCTATTTCCTGCTAATTAACTGGCAGCTCGTTACTACTTCATTAACCATCAGAGGCGCACCACTGCTGAAACACAGTCTTATACAAAACTACGCCCTTGTTTGGAGCTTCTGTGTGTTTGGTTTGGCAGTAAAGGCTTCAGAGGGCACAGGGAGCTTTCTTTTGTGATCATACCTTGTGTAGGTGCAGAGAACCCAAACATTTAAACATGAAACATGTTTTTGGAAATGTAAAAATGGTGTCAGCTTTTAAAAATGGTGTAATTTAAAGCCCAAAACAACTGCACTTTTATTTCTGATCATAAAAACTGAAAAAAAAAAAACCCACATGGTGTGAGAAGTACAGTGAGTGTGAGGGTGGATAGAAGGGGTGTGTGTGAGTGTGGGGGGGCGGAAGCGGTGCTGTTGACTGTTCTGAAGCAGTGCAGACAGAGAGTTACTGTACATACATCAACTCCATCTGGGACGGACGTGAAGTCATAGTTGCATATAGTTCCATTTCAATTATTTTGTTCAACGAATCTGATTATAATACTAATGTGTGTGTAGGGTAAAGATTTTCAAAAGCTTTAATATGACTTTTTGTGGATTTTTACATTACAAAAGAGTCATATTAAATTTCTGATTTCTGATTTCATTTGGGGGGGGGGGTCAGCTGTGGCCAAGTAGTTAGTTAAATTATAAAAATAACATTTTTATCGTATAGGCTGGGTTGTGCTGAAAAAACAGAAATGAGACAGTCGTACATAACACAATGTTTAAGGCTGTAAATGTGAGAAAAGAAAATGTCATGCGTAAATGTGAAAGATACCCTCAGGGATCTGAAAGTTAAGAATACTACGGTTAATTGACCTTACAGGGAACCTTTAGGTGTCCATTATTAAGCCTTATAATGCTAATAACTGCTAATTAAGTGGCTGCATTATTGCTTTATTAAAACAGAACCTGAATTAAGTATTTTTGCATTACACTCCATGATTTAGGTGTCCATTATTGAGCCAAGCCTTAAGCTTATGATCGTTAATGAACAGGCTGATCATTTCTAGTTTGTTAAACAATAACTATGGTGAATTGTGCACAAAATAATGACGTACAATAGACTAATAAAAGTGCAGCAGTCACCTTGATTACTGCTTAATGTAGCAGTAATGAGAAGCTATTGCTTAACACTCCTTCACCGGAGTGTTACCCGACTACCTTTGGGGCGAGGGAAAAACTGTGCAAATTACATTTTTGGCTGAACTACACTACAGGTCGTACGGAGGACCTGTAACGCATTTTCCCTACTGCAGTTTTGCCAGGAAAATTGCACTGATTTATGTGTTCATGTAGCACTAAGTTCAATCATATTTCTTAAAGTGGGCTACTGTGGTTTTCTGGTCTTTGCCATTGAAAGCGATGATGTGTTATTGTTCTCTCAGGCGAAAAAAAATGGAGCAATCGGGAAACCGGGAGCGTGCTGGGTGTTCTGGACCTATCAGAGCCAAGCTAATGCAGAGATATTACACTCGGAGAGTGATGGTATGCACCTCTTCAGCCGTTTCCCAGATTTTCCCAAGGCCCCCAGGTGAAGAATTCCTGCAACTTCTCAAGACTACATATTTTCGACTGTTCCTGTGTGATTTCAACACCCTGATATTTGAAATAACAGTACAGACAGGGCGTCCTACGCCCATTAACACATTTCCCAATATCACAGCTCTCGTGGTAACATTCTTGATAGCACATTCTCTCCTGGAAAACTCTGAAAAAGCCCATATGGGGTTCTGTTTCCCTAAGGACAATCATCCCCAGTGTCCGACGTAATGGAAAGAAGCAAAGAAGCAAAGACAATGAATTGCGGTTTGAGTCTCTGGTTCCAAAACAGAGCAGAAACAAAGTCTGCAGAGGAGCACGTCCAGAGGTTTGTTTGGTTTTTTACTTTTGTTTTTCACAAACCTTCTAGATCTTGTTGAAAAAGACATTCCTGGGAAATTGAGAAGCGCAACTTGGAGCCGGTCCCACTGAAAGGACTCTCCAACTATGTGCTCTCTTCTCTCTCCTTGTTCTCTTTTGTTATTTCTTGCTTTATCTCCCTGTCCATCTCCTTCTCTCTGATTTTCTCATTATTTAATCTTTACGTTTAATTTAAATTACATCCTCATGGATACGTGCTTGTCTGATGATGAGAAATGAATCTACGGTATAGCAATTTTATTTACTATCAAACTCCAGTGAAGCTACGTGTATCTGAGTGTTGATGGTAAAATAGTCGCAAATAAAATTTTCTTTGGGGACTATTTTGCCTCGAGACACCTTGAATGTATCCCTCAACCATGAACAGATTTTAGGCCCAAAATCTTTTCAAGCTCTGGTAAAACAATGTCTCAGGCATCAGGCAGCACATTCATAACCAATTTATGTCCTGTGAGGGAGCTTTTTAAACTCTTCCGCTGTCTGGTCCCATTTACCATCACTGAGAACATGTTTTTTTTTTTGTTTTTTTTCAGAAAAGCTGAAACCTTTATCCTTTAAAACATGGTTCTCTTCCCAAAGAGCCCTCACTGGTTGCCCTCCCAGCCTAAAGCTGTACTCAGCGGTTTTAATTTGGCCTCGATCTTTCACTCCTCTGGATGTGGTTGCTACGGCCCCGTCAGGACTGCAGTGTTGGCCCGTGACTGGTTACCTTCAGGCCCATCAACACCTTCCAGTAAGCTTTTCTATCATCAGTGGACCTGCTCTTGATTTGCAGTTGGATTGTTTTAGGTGAAAACATATAAAGCAGATGCTGACAGGATGCCTAAATTATTACCATTTTCCTTTCTTCCATGTTCTGTTAAAGTAGATCTCCACATTTTGTGCCAGACGAAGACATCTGTTCTGGCCTGAAGGGCTCAGACCAGCTATGGGCCTTCTTTCTTTCATTTGTTACCTCATCTGAGAATAAACGCTCCATTTACTTTCATGTCTTCTATCAGAAGTTATCCCAAGCTCAGATGATGGTGGTTACTTGCTCCCTAAAGCTCATATTCACGTCACCAGGTTGGACCATGCCTTTGACGTATGACTGATGGAGGGGCTGGAGTTCTGGAGGGCTTGGAAGAAGCATGGAGCACCACTTAAAAAAAAAATCAATAGTGGTTCAGCAAGGAAATGAATGGATGGTGGTGGTGGATCAGAACAACCAGAAGCATGTAAGTGTGTAGATTGTTAAAGATGAGATCAAATGCAATGACCCACTATCCTTCTCTAACCACATTGTATCTGTCTCTCGATCGTGTCGCTTTGCCTTATTCTACATCAGGAAAATCTGGCCATGCCTGTCTCAGTATGCCATCCAACTCCTGGTACAAACCATGGTTGTCTCTCGCCTTGATTACTGCAATGCCCTCCTCACGCTACTCTCTAGAACTCTCCTAGACCTCTCCTCTGGTTCTCACGCTGTCCTGAAATTTGAGTGTTTCCTCAAATTGTAGGTCACTTTGGATAAAAGCATCTACAAAATTAATGTAATGCAATGTAATGTATTAGTCCCATGGGTGGCAAATTTGCAACAGCAGAGTGGGAAGGAGAAGAGAAGAAAGTTAAGGCAGCATAACCAATAAAAACTGTACAATATAACAAAATAAATTAGAGGGACGAGGAGTTTCAGGTATGGTCCTCCAGCCAAAAATCAGTTACTTAATTTATGCAACTACAGCAAGGTTTATCTGCATTTTTACTGTTATCTTCTTGCCTTGGTGACCTCCAGAACTTCAGTGATCTTCAGCCTTGTTGAGTAGACTCCCAGGTGCTTCCAACATCAGGAGTTTTATTTCTTCACCAACTCAAATCCATAGATGGGAATGCTGTGTTTTGTTATAACTGAAAGTATACCTAAGAACTAACATCTCACAGTTGACCACACACACACACACACACGTCTTATCTTGTCTTATCTTATCTAAGAATAAAGACACCAAAAAGGTAGTTCTCTTTAACTGGAGAGTTCTTTAGAAAACCATTTGTGTCATGAAGGACCTTTTAAAGAACTTTCTATCCAATCTTGAGGTTCTAAGGACAACCCAAATGGTCACACTAAAAGAAGTTTCTTTGAACCTTTGGGATGTTCTCCATGCATATTTTTTTTCATCCATGGTTCTGTAGGGAATCTTCATTGATTAAAGAACCTATTGAAGCACCTTTATTTAACATGTAGAAACGGATATTCTGTGATTGCACGTGATTTAAGTGCACATGTCTTACCCTCTATAACTGAAGTGGTTTCAAAAATTCAGCAGATAAGTTAGTTTGGTAAACAACCCAAAACTCCACTCCTTATCCTAATACAATATCATAGTGTTTATTCTCCATAATGGTATGTTGTGGTCTGGGACTCTGTAGCTCATGATCCTCGTAGTGAACTTTCCTGATAGTCTGTACATAAAAAAAACTACACCGTACGTGACATTATGGCCAAAACTGGTGACTCTTCTGATATAATTTGTTACTGTAATTGATAAATGAGAAAATAAACTATGCAAAAATTGGCCTGGGGCTCAAGCAGTTAAGGGGCTGCTGATTTCACTGTTTAAAAAGAAGCTGCGTGTTCTCATGTGGAGCTGTTCCCCAGACGTTCTGGATGATAAATCAAAGCAGCTGAGCCAGGTGAGGGTCAAGGCTGGCTGAGTCTGGAATGCATCGCATGGTATCGTCATGATCGTGTGTTTGCGAGAAAAGCCTGAGGAATATTAACAGAAGACCTGGCAGTACTTTGGATGCTCCGTGCACCTGAAATAAACATGAAAAAATCCTCGCCTGAACGTTGTTTTGTCCATCCTCTGGCAGAAGTAAACTCAAACGGGTGTGTCAGCAACCTTTTGATTGACCATCCAAGACTGCTTAAACGCTCATTGCTCTTCTGTTACGACGCTCCTTTTCCTCCCTGAACGCATGTGGGATGAAGTCCGTTGCTTGATTTTCCAGCCGATTGAAGGCTCAAGGCTGCAGAAGACATTGGCCGATTCAGGAGACAGTCAGGCTAATGTAGTTAACAAGTGATAAAAGCTAACAAGTGATGATAGCATCAGGGTAACTGCATATAGCTAACACAATAGAAGCCTAGGGCGGCACTGGCTTGACCAAAAAAATGTTTCAGTAATACCCCTCCCCCTGTCAACAAAAAAATCAGTAAAATCTCTAGAGCACCGGAAACACTGAATGGGCCCCTAATCAAACTGGTCAAAAAATAAATAAATAGACAAGTAGCAGCCATCCCAAAGACTGAATTTTTAGAGATAACAATTATAAATGGTCCCCAAATTCCAGCTTATCTCTGTTGGAGTTTCTCAGTTTGCTCTCCAAAATGCCCATGCATCACATCCACAGTCTGGCTGTGTGTTTGTTCTATTTTCGAAGGGTTCTTAAGAATTTGGGCAGAATCACGCTGGCAGTGGGGCTGCTTTATAAACAAGGGGCAGCTTCAGTCCGGGTAAGATTCCTGCCGAGCTGTTATGACCTCCTGATGCTTTCAGAGCATAAACATCCAACTCCCACAAGCCTTCAAGAATGTTTTATTGTTTTCATCCACTCAGTGCTGCGTGCTGGTGGTATTACAGTAGAGCCCGAACGTTTGAGCGAAGATAAAGATTTCCAAAATTAAAACAAGACACAAGAAGCTGAACGCCTCAGCCATTTGGGAGATACCGAATGTCTTAGCCATTTGAGAAGTTCCTTTTTTGAAAAGGTAGTAAAAGCAAAAGGGCTGTTCTGGGCCGCAGTGGGTCTTCCCTTCATAAACCATCTCATGTCAATTTCCCTATAAATAAAAACACACGGATGGAATTCTCCAGTTCTCTAGAAACCTGTCGACACAGAGATCCAGCTGTGTTGAAGACAGATGTGGCAAAATATATGACTGATTGAGTGCAATCACTGATATCCAAGGTGTGTTTCCTGTTTGACGTGGCCAAAAACTGCCGGTTATTGCAGTGAAATTTGACAAAAACGACCAACCACAGTCTGCTGCTTTGGCATGATGTGTAGAGGGAGGCAGCATGGTTGCATGGATATAGCTACACTCTGAAAGACTCGTTTTTCTTATGATGTCCGGCACAAACTGATCGAAGATTAGTGTGTATATGCGAAAGGGCAGAAAGTCAGTCTGAATGCAGCTGTTGAAATCCTTGGTAGCTTGATTGACTGTAGATATCAGACGGTCTGCCTAAAATGTGGAAGGAGCGTCTAATGTGTAGTACACTTTACAACTAGATGCATTTCTGTGAGAAAATGTGAAGTGTGATTGCATGATTGCTATAAAACCAGTATTTGGAGACCAAACATTGGTTTTATGGGGGAAAAAAAATAGTTCACACTGTGGATTAGAATCAGCAGTCTTCTGATATAAGAGCCAGCGCTCTACTTCTGCACCACTCGGGGGGACGTAAACTTAGCAGCTCTTGCCAAGCCATTAATGGGTAAGGATGACAGAACGTTTTGACATTGGAACAGGTCCCAAATTCCTCACCAGCTTGGAAGGGAAGTGGGGCCTTTTTTGGCTATAAAAACAAATAAAAAACAAATTTAATGCACTTGATGTACTTTTACTATATTCTGTTTTTGTATACTTTCTATATGCTATTATACCTCCCAATTCCAAAATTCACCCCTGTATTGCTGAGTACCATTTACACTTAAAGGAATAGTTTGGTGACAAATCAAATTTACACAGTTTCCTAGTGACCCCAGATTTGGTTGATCAGCCAAGACATGCTTGGAGTCCAGATGTTGCTTTTTTGGTTTAGAACCGGAGTTACAAGGCTAATGCTTCTACCAAACACAAGACCTCAATTGTCAACTTCTTTAAAGTATATTCAGACCTTCGTTAAGGTGGAGCAGGCTTGTGGAATTGGATACATTCCTCTAATTCATGACTGCTTGGTGACTTACAGTCCTGGGGTCGTCTGATGTTTGGTTCCTTTTTACAGCTCACAGTAAGTCGTACAGTGTCCTAAACCCCATCCACAAGTCTGATTTAAGCTATTAGGGTAGCTGCTGAGTTCCAGTGTTTAGCGACGTTAGCCTCATAGCTCCAGATCTAACTAAACAAGCAACATTTGGACTCAGAACACATCTCAACTGATTGGTAAGTTAAAAAAATGAGTCTGTTTACTTTTTTGGCCAACTATTCCTTTAATCTCTTCAAGGCCTTGGAATATCTGCCCAGCATCCTTCTCGCTCTGCAATGGGCCTTGAGAATCTAAAGTAAGTATCCCTGAAAGATGATTTGGCAGAAGCATGGCGGTTTTTCTTCCCAGACTTCCACCGTCACCACATATCATATCTTGCATCTCGTTCCTGGGTGTGCCAAGCATGCACTCACGTAGCCAAACGTGGTTTCAAGATGTAAAACGTGCTACGAATAAAATATTTACTTCTGCAGCTGCCTGGACTGATTCAGCCATACGGCCGCAGATAACGAGACAGAGAGAGAGAGACAGAGGGAGAGAGACAGAGAGAGAGATAGAGACAGAGAGAGAGAGAGAGAGAGAGAGAGAGAGAGAGAGAGAGAGAGAGAGAGAGACAGAGAGACAGAGAGAAAGAGAGTAGCAGGTTGAGGGCCCAGAATTGTCTAATGTGTTGAGGAACCTTTCCAGTTACAATCCAGTTTGCAACAACACTGCACTGTAATGCCTATTGATTTACACACAAAAGGAAGGCAAAAAAAAACAAAAAAAAAAAAAAAAAAAACCCATATGAGAATTTGATGCATTACATAGTTGACAAGCTACAAACACACACAACCTTTTATTAAGTGCTGACATTCATTTTATATATATATATATATATATATATATATTAAAACATGTGAAAGAAAAGGGTATCAAGGTCACATTACATTATTATGGCATTATTAAGGGAATAATATTTGTACATTTATATAATAAACAAAGTTACCCTCCTCGTCTCCAAACAACAGGGGCGAGGGATTGATGCAAACAATGAAAACACATAAAAATGCATTCTATTCTTTACCTTTCTATTAATAAAGTAAGAAATATACATAATGCATAGCATGCCTTGTGCACGGCACCAGAGTGCCAGTTGTGCACGAGTTTGCACGGATGTTGTCGATCATGTGTGTGGTGTGCATGAGCTGCATAGATTGGATATTGATTGTGTAGGGTTGCCATGTTTTGAGGCAGTTTTGGATTGGTGTAACAAAGTGGTCCCAGAGTAGGCTACTCAGACTAAGAAGATACTCCACATAGCTGTATCAGCGCACTCTGAGCTTGCTTTTGTGTTTGTGTGGGAGTTTGTGTGGAGTGTGTGTAAGTGCAAAATTACTGCAGACCTAAGCTGCCTGAGATTTGTGGAATGCATATCGCCTTGTGTGTGGCACACTTGCGTGAATGTTGTGCTCGTCTTTTATGCGTGTGAAGAATATTGTGCAAGCCCCACACTCTGGCTGTGATTCTGTGTGTGTGTGTGTGTGTGTGTGTGTGTGTGTGTGTGTGAGTGAGTGGGAGAGAGAGAGAGAGAGAGAATTGGTGCACACACTTTTACCAATCTGTCTCCTCAAGATACCGATAAACAGTTCATGATGAAGATGTGTTGAGGGGTAGCTTCACATTTCCACCCCCTCTTACACACCTACACTCATACACACACCAGAGTAAAGGAAGTGGATCCTCAGGCTTCAGAAGCAAATGTGTGTGAATCGTGTTCAAACTGCAGTTCAGTTAAATGGTGCGCGTAAGAAAGTGACATTCTCTTTCCTTCTCTTTTCTCGCTCATGCTCCTTCCTTCTTCTTTGGCACACTGGGATGTGAGGTGGGGGTGGATTGTCCCTAGTTCTATTTTTTCCTGTCCAACCCCCTAGCCGTTCATTCGTTCTCTCTGGCGTTGTTTATTTGGAGAGTTTACTGATCACTCGAATAAGCGCTCCATTTTCATCCTTCAGCCTCTGGTTGTCTGCCCTTAAATCCCCCAAAACCTGGAATGGACAGACGCATACACACAGAGTATTATTTTTACAGAACGAAAGGACCAAGCACACATGTACAGTAAAATAAATAATAAAAAAGTTTCATTTAAGACTGTTCTCTCACACAACGTGGAAAAAAATAGGAAGAAATTAACAAGACAGGCATAAAACACAGGCCTAAAGTGACTGTTTGCTGATATAAGGCAATAAGGCAAGCCTGAATAAAACGCTGTGTGCTACACTTACCTTCAACTCCTCCTCCAGTTCAGATGCACGTCTCTCCAACATCACTCTTTCCTGGGGGGTGGGGGAGGGGTTATAAGTAAAACCAATGACACCTTATAGTGGCTGACAAGTTTTTTGGAAATATTTCTGTACTCAGTTACTTACATTATGACATCATTTGGCACACGTGTTTATAGAGAGACTCTTACAACAGTAAGTGAAGGTAACACTGAGGGTCTTACCCAAAGAGAAAATTCTGGTTTTGGCATTGCAGTGTTGAGCTTACCCAGACAGCGAAATGAACCCCAGTCTTTTGTGTGTGCACAATGGTGCTATCCACTATGCTATCAGTTTGTGTGCGGTAAATTTTTTCATCGTGCATCAGTGCATTATTGAGCTAAAAATAAGATGCTGACTTATTTTTTCAGATCCATAACAATGACATTTTCCATTTTCCCAGAAATTGTAGACTGGCCGCAAGAACATAAATAATTATCAGAAACACACCTTTTTCTCTCGCTCCAACAGAGCAGTGCAGTCACTGAAGCGTTCCTGTCTCTGTAACACACACAAACACACACACAAACACACTCAGTGCTAAAACATATCTGAATCGAATACGTGGTTCGGAATCAAATATGTGGTTCTGAAGTGTGCAGTGTAAACAGTTGAATGCAAGTGAGTGTGCGCTTGTTTACTTGTGTTGCTTTCTCCAGCTCCATTCTGGTCATAGAAATGGTTCTCTGCGTGTCTTGTAGTTGCGACTGCAGCTGATTGTTTTCCCTAGATAGGTTCTCAAACAACTAAAATGTACACACAAACAAAAACAAGAGAGGTGAGAGAGGGCAATATTCTTTTCTTGACGTATATATCGAGGCTACATCTATCTGGAGAGAAAAAGTGGCATCAACACCAACCTTTTTATAATCTTTTATGCTTGAACCTCCTGCCATTAGACAGTCATTGAGAACTAGATTAGACCTGAGAGGGAGAGGGAGGAATTATTAACAGAGAAAGAGAAGTTAGCAAACCAAATAACATTTACAGAGCGGAGGAAACATACCTGCTGCTAAAGTGCCTGTCCACCTTCACCGAGGGAGGGAGGGAGGGAGGGAGGGAGAGAAAGAGGCATTCGTATCAGGGTACATCTGTATGTATGGTACAAATACATAAAAGACAGAAAACTGTCACTCAATTAATTCTGACTTCTCAGTGGTCAAACCTGTGGGTCCTGCCCACCACTGCCGTCGGGCTCATTTTCTTCACTCTGGAGACACAAAGGGGTCAAAGATCAAACCTCAGTCCTTATATCAGCTCACTTATATCACTTATATCAGCACACGGACACTACCCCTCCTCACCTCTCCTATTCTTTCTCTCCTCCGTGCTCTCGCTCTCCTTCTCTCCCTCGCCCGCTCCTCACTGTCACCACTGTCCTCTGCATCTGAGAAACAAACGGACACACGATCACACACACACACACACACACGAAGTAGAAGGGTAAACAGAACACATATGTGTGGTTTGTTTAGGATCAGAGGGCAAGGGTCAAAGGTAAAAGGTCACCTCTCCTGTCAGCAGGCCGAGGGGCACCAGGGGGGTGTGTGAGTCCCAGCAGATCCGACTTCTGCAGGTTTGCAATACGAGACCTCCAACTCACCTCCTGAACACGCACAAGCACACGTATTTACTGAAAGGAACTTCTGAAAACATCGCGAGCTATAATGAGCTCTGAACGAGAGAGAAAGGAAAATGAAGGTTTAACAAGCACTGAACAAGCGCAGATAATCAAACTCAACCTTTCTCACCCCTTCCTCTCCCTTCTTCTGCTTCCCTTCTTTTTCCTCCTCCTCTTTCTTTCTCTCTTTCGTCTTGCTTTCTGTCTTTATTGTCTTCTCTGCTTCTTGGAGATCGGTAAGTGTAACACCCTGGAGACAAAACAAAACCACTGCACGTATGAAAATTAATTCACACGCATGCATGTGCTTACAGAGTCCTAGCTTAAATTAAAGTATAACTGGTAAACACCAAGATGTCAGAGGGGTCTTGGCGTGGTGAATAAGGTCAGGATGAAAGCCTTTTCGCTGCATACAGAATCAAATTGCTTCACACTCCGCCTACCTTCCTGTACGAAAGGTCAGAACACCACTTATCAGCACTTATCAGCACTAGTGTCGATTAAGCAGTTACATTCACTGACTTTCTGTAACTGCTTAATCGACACTAGTGTCGCAGGTACCTGGAGCCTGTCCCGGGGCCACTGGGCGCGAGACAGGGACCCACCGTGGGCAGGAGGCACACATCATTCACTCACACTCTAACACATACACCCACACGTACAGTCAATTTAGAATCCCCAATTCACTTGACACACTTGTCTTTGGACTGTGGATGAAACTGGAGACCCTGGAGGAAACCCACATCACCACTAGAAGAAAATGCAAACCACACACACACACACTCATACACACTCACTCACACACACACACACACACACCCGCACACACACACACACACAC
>JBBIGA010000126.1:15307867-15318530 GCA_037576975.1 Alestes dentex
TGTGTGTGTGTGTGTGTGTGTGTGTGTGTGTGTGTGTGTGTGTGTGTGTGTGTGTGTGTGTGTGTGTGTATACACACTGACCTTCGAGGTAAAGAGGTGTTCTGGCCTGCCAGCTCACTACCTGACTGACTGTTTAACCTGCGGGTGTATGAGGAGCTCCGACTCAACAAACTATAACGAAAATCAAGACAAACACACATCAGAAATCATCCCATAAATATTTAGAAGATATATTTAGTATATTTCAGCCAAAGCTTCGAACAGAAGCTTAAACAAAGTGTTCACTGTAGCTTAAACAAAAGTGTTCACTTGAACTCATTCTTGCAGCTCTGAGCAGCTTAATGGCTACATCCAACACCAAGCATCAGTTACTGGGATATAAAAGCCCCCAGCACTGGACTGTGGAAGAGTGGAATTGTGTTTTTTGGGTTTGTGATCCAGGACTACACATCCCTCATCAGTACCTGACCTCAACTAATGCTGCTGAATGCAGTCAGATCATCACAGCAATGTTGCAACATCCAGTATTCCAGTCAAGGGAGAACAACCTCCTATTAATACCCTGATTTCAGTAGAAATGCGCGATAAAAAGATTCCCACATAGATTCTACACAACTACTTTTCTCTCACACACACACATCCATGTACACACCTGCTGGAGTTGTCTGGAGTGGTGCTGGTATTGGTGTCTGCGATGCTGAACAAGCGTCTGGATGGAGTGGGCTGCACTCGAGCTAACCTGGGCTCCTGTAAAGGAAGTGACATGTTGAAGCTCTAGAGGGAAAATGGTACAATATGCAGGTCAGTGAAAACCCATTAAATAACACAAGGGTAAACCGTTCACATACACGTATGACCGAACAGGGATAGAAGAGTGTGTAGTTTGTGAAAGAATGTACATATGCACACAGCACGAAACAGTCCTGTCAGTTAAGTCTGTAGGTGTATCTGTATGAAACTTACAATAAACTTCGTTGCGAAATCTGCAACATGGCCTGCAGTTCTGGCATCAAAAGTAATGTTGGTGTCAGTGTGTGTTTTTGTTCTGCTGCCTGTCAGCCTAGCACCTGATTTTGGTGGAACCTCAAAAACCAGTTGGAGTGAAAGTCAGTCTGAATATACTGAGAGCGCATGCACTCTTGCCAGACATATATTTCTTTTGTTCCATAATGACAGCAGTATGACAAATGACAACGTGATCACTGCTGCGGTTTAGGACATGTTACAACACATTTAGCAATGAAACATTTGGTTGTATTGATCCAGTGATTATGTGTACTTTTAGCAGTAGTTCAAGCTTACTGTCAAACATGCATTGAATAAAAATGAAAATTAGCCACCACCAGGGGGTGCTTGATAACGATTTCTTAAAACAAGAAACAAAACAATGAAGCAAAAGGGAAAGCAAAAAAGCAAGTACTGCAAGTATTTTAACAGGGTATTCAGCTCCAGTCTTGGAAACACTTAGTTTAACGTAGTAGTCTTAGTTGAACTCTAGCCTTAGTGTAGTCTAATTGGCTGATTTAGTGGTTAAAACTGCAGCGGGTCCCCTGGATGGATGAAAAACACTGGTCCAGTACACCTAGTACACTTGGCAATTAATAGAGGAGTTGAATCAGCTGTCTGAAAAGGGAAACCACCAAACTGTGATGGACTGCAGCCCTCCAAGACCTAAGCTGAATATATGCTTGTGTGCTTGGATTTAAGTATGTTACCTTGGTGTCAGTGTCTGAACTGAGTCTAGGACTGGAGGCAGAGCGGGTCATGCCGGCAGTGCTCTCAGTGCCCCGCAGGCTTTCACTGGCTGCATCAGAGGCCCCTGAGGAGCCGAGGGTCACTGAGCTGCCTGCCTTCCGCAGAGACGTCCTCCACAATCCAGGACCCTCATTCCCTGCAGCCCGCACTGGCTCCAACTATTCACACATACAAATACCACTCTTTAGCACCCTCTGAGCTATGCAGACAGTCTCTAATGGAACAGACTGTATTATTCCATTCAGTTAATCCCACAGTCAAGGAACTGAAACATAACTAAATTATCAAGAACAGCAAACACCAGACTTAAACCGCATTAAAATGTTCTGTTTGCTTTAGCATCTGCATTAACAAGGTCTCTTTTGCTGGCTTTAATCTCTCAAAAACGAATGACATCACAGCAATAAACAATGCAAATATGTGGACATAGGGCATAAAAGAGGCCCAGCTAAGTTTAATCCGGGATGAATGACCTCATCTCACATCGCATGTGCATAAGGTCCTCATGCTCTTATGTTGTGGTGCTTCATGTTGGTCTGAAGCTTTGCTATCTCTCACCTTTTTAATCTGGTTTGCTGTGGTGCTGCTTGATGTCATGGTGGTACTTATAGGCGTGGCACTGTTACGCTTGTTGTTCAAGTTGTTAATCAGCTCTCTGGTTTTAACTTTTTCTGAAAGGGACCCAGGGCCAAGAAAGAAAAAAAGTTTCAACTTTTGCCAAACATTACCAGCACAGGACAAGCAGTCATATTTCCAGAAACATTTCATTTCTGATCACCTGACTCAGCATCACTCTCTGACTCGCTCTCCTCCTCTGAGCTGGAGCTGCTGGAAGCTTTTGGAGGGGCAGCTGGGCGATTCTGTGCATTTGTCTCCTCCTCCTCCTCCTCGGTGGGTGTCGTCTGGAGAGCAGGTGGCGGGTGTTTCTCTCTCTCGTGCAACGTGATCTTCTCCTTACTGCTCATACGAGAGATGGACGTCCTGCAGGGGCAACACGGCCACCAGAGCACGAGTGACATGCAAACCAGCCAATGGGTGAGGGCAACACAACAGGTGAAGCAAATGAGTGAGCAAGCAGTTTGAAAAACGTGAGCGGGTATTTTACACATACACAACATTTCTTCACCAAATCAGAAATTCATCTATGTGCTTTTTCTTTTAACAAGCTTCATTTGTTTTCTTCCCTTCCCATCTCTCTGTCCAAGCCTTGTTCCACTGCGGTTACATTATATCTGTTTTTATTTGAACATGCAAATAATGTGTCCATTTGTGAGGCAAGAGCTGGTGAAATAACATGCAAACCACATCTGAGACACACTCTTGTGTATGTGTGCATGTGTGTTTGTGTGTGTGTTACCTTCGAGAACGAGCTGGTGCTGTAGAAACAGGTGGGCTGGTCTCAATGACAGGGGGCTTCTGTTTCTCTGTACGCATCTGAACAGTTACACCGAACATAAGAACACGGTAAAAAAAAAAGAAAAAAAAAAAAAACAGCTTAAACTGATCTTCCCCTTCCTCACCCCCACCCCCAAAACCCTTATAATCTCACTAGGATTCAGCAGCTTTACAGTAAGCACTCTATGCAATTAACTGCCAAGAAAACAATGGGGAAATGGCTATTTAATAAACAGCGTCTGAGGTCCTTATATGGCTCCTAGGTTGAGAAATTTTGCCCTGCTCTAACTCATTGCTACAGCTAACTGCTGGCTTTCAGAGCACGTTCCAGCACAGATAACCTTTTCTTGGACTGAAAGTGGTCTTTGAACATAAACCAGAAAAAGAGGTGATAAGATAGCACTTCTCTTGTGGTACACACTACGCCACACACACATACTTACTGCATTTTGCTTTTTCTGCAGCTCCTCCAACATATCAACTAGATTCTCATCGGCTACATCGAGGGCAGTTTGACCCTGCGGAAAATAAAAGGAACCTTAACACCGCTTAATAACAACTTAATAACAAAAGCACATGCAAAGGGGGTACGTGAGCAAGAGAGACAATGAGAGTAAGAGAGACACCGAGAGAGATACAGAGAGAAAGAGCATGAGAGAGGGTCTGTCCTCACCACATTATTGACAGCGTTCATGTCACACATGTGCTCTGTGAGGAGAGTGCAGGCTTCTTCCTGCCCCCAGTGAGCAGCCGCATGCAGAGGTGTCCAGCCATCCGAGTCTTTACTGTCCACATCCAGTCCACACTGCAACAGTACTCTGTCACAAAAAGACAGAACACTTTACTATACGCATTCAGCCTCTCTTCATCCTTTAGAATTAACAGACTGTTTTTACTGTTGTTGTTACTGTGCCTTTATGACTAACATGGTAATAAATTCTGTTCTGATGGGCAGCCCTTTATTTTCAAAAGGCATTCTGGACTCCCTATAATGTCAAAAGAAATCGGTGAGGCTAACTGAACAGACATATATTTTCAGAACATCAAGAAACCTGCTTTTGCAGCTAAATTTCCATACATGGACTGTACAGACTAAAGTGTGAAAGATATGGTTTAAAACTTTTGAAACAATCCTACCTCTACTACATTGAAGTCTTTTTTTTTTAAAGCTATAAAAATTCTGTTTTCAATAGCATGGGTTTTTGAAATCTTATTTTAGGTAAAAATCTAATGTACAAAATATTTAGTATTCGATCAGCCAAGATTTGCTTGAACAAAGGTCCATTTTTAGAGTAACAAAACCCCGTAAGCTACTCTGTTTAAGATTACTGAACTCACCCTCATTTAGGCATCAAACCGGGTCATACTAACCGGTGAAGTAAACATTAGCCTCATAGCTCTAAAAGAAACGTGTCTTGGCTAACACAGTCTCTCTTACATCGTAGCGTGAACTTACTTTAGCACTTCGATGTAGCCTTTAGCAGCTGCTACATGGAGTGCAGTAGCCTGAGTGTTGGGATGAGGGGCCAGAGAACCACTTCCTGAAAGAAGTGTCATGGCATCCTGCAACATCACCCTCTCCTCCTCCTTTCTTGCTCGATCAACATCCACATCTGAGACAGAGGAACAGAGAAGATAAGAGTTTAGTTAGTTTAGATATCTGTGGGTCGAAACTCATCATGGATTCTCATTTTATACTCATTCCCTAAAGACGCATGGCATAAAAGAGGGGCCCTGTGCTACACATTTCACCACCTGCTGAGGCATTTTAATGGACAGTTGATGTAATGTGTGATTAATGTGACCAGGAACATAAACAAAGGTCAATTTTGATTTCTGCTTGACTTTCCCTTCAATTTCCACATTGTAAAGTTTAGTATTGCTTCATCAAAATTTGACAATTGAATCTTAGACTTTGCATTATATGCAGTCATATTTTCATAATAAAAAAAAACAATTACTGATTGCAGAGACATTAAATTAACAAAGAAGAACAGAACATTGCTCATAACAGGCAACATATGCACGTAAATACATAACTGTTGAAAATAAATGCTAAATCAGTGACGATACATATACTTCATATACTTCATAAAATACTTCATTTAAACTACACTATATGACCAAAAGTATGCGGACACCCCTTCCTAATTATTGAGTTTACGTGTTTAATCCACACCCTTTGCTAGCAGGTGTATAACATCATGCACACCAGTCAACTGTTTAAAGACTGAGACCATGAAGAATCAGGTGTGAATCTGACTGACTGGAACAACAACCTACAGCCATTTCAGCCCCTTGTTGACACTCATGACCCTAGAGCGATGACAGCTCAGGCACAAAGCTGTAGGCCACTAAACTCTCAGAGCAGTGTTGCCTAGTGCTGAAGATTTCTGTGTTGTATTGCTCACTACAGAGGTTCAACCTACCTCTGAAAGAAACTCCAGCATATGAACTGTGCATGCTTATGAAATGAACTTCCATAGAGGCACACAAGCCTAAGATCACTATGGGCAACGCCAAGTGTCGGCTGGATTGGTGTAAAGCGTGGCACCACTGGACTGATGGATGAATCTGGGTTTGGCAGATGACAGGAGAACACTACTAAACAGAATGCATAGTGCCAGCAGTAAAGTATGGTGGAGGAAGGATAATGGGCTGGGGGCTGTTTAGGTAAGGCCGCTTAGTTTCAGTGAAGGGCAATATTAGTGTCATTCAGTTATATGCTTCTAACTTTATGGCGACAGTTTGGGAAAGGGGAAGATCATTTACTGTTTCAGTATGACTGTGCCCAAGGACAACGTGAGGTCCATACAGACACGGTTTGATGAGTTCAGTGTGGAGGAACTCCAGTGGCCTGCACAGACCCCTGACCTCAACCCAACTGAACACCTTTAAAAGGAAGTGAAATGTATTTGTGAGCCAGGTCATCTTGTCCAACATCAATCACTTATCTCAAAAATGCTTTTTTGACTGAAAAATAGCACAAAAAATATATAGGGTTCCATAACCTGATCTGTTTCCAAGACAACTTAAAGAACTGACAGTAGATAACAATAATGTAAAATTCATAAATAAGCTAATGTAATGTAATATGCAATGAAATGTGGGGGAAAATTCTGCAGAGGGCTTTTGAAAGGAAGGATACATTAAGTTGGGTTACGTGACAACACCAGATCCAACTGACGTAAGTACAATGTAGTGAATTCAACAATACTTTGCAATTTTCCACAGGAAACATTTTAAATGTCTCAAAATCTTCCTAAAAACACATGTGTAGTCAAAACAAAAGTGTGCCTCCAAATATCAAGCTGTGAATGCTCTTTTGTCTCTTCAGTGAATGCTCGGAGTGGTCGAGAAGCTCTGAATGGGCTTTATGGAGAACACAGCAATGTCCTCAGTCTGTAAACCTCTGTGCTAATTTTAGCCCCGAGAGCCTTTGGAAAGAGTGGGGTCACTTGGCAAAAAACTCAGAGCAACAAAAGAATTCAAATGAACAATCAGATGAGCTAAAAAGCGCTGAGATTCAGCCTGCTTCTACATGCTTAGTGGAGCTGCATACGAGTAAAAGTTGCAACTATTAAATATATGCGTGTAGAGGTTTGTTCTGTTAAATAAATCGAATGCTTCACAGCAGAATGCCGTTTTTTTTTATCCTGCACATTTGCCAACTGTTATGGAAGTTTTTTTGGCCAAGCTGCAACGTAACTGCCTATTTGGTCCTTTGTGGACAGCCAGGGGTTTACAGTTACAAAGAAAAAAGGGACAAATATGAGTGTGGGAGAGAAAAGAGACAAAGAAAGGGGGAACCGAGAAAAGAAAGCAAGGGTATTCTGACAATACAGGACTGGTTTGAACAGTAAATCAATATGATTTCAAACATCCTGCTTTTAAAAGGGCTTTGTTGCGCACACTTGAAAACGCACACATACACATATACCCTACCAATTGTTTATCTATAACAGGAAGTTCCTTAAATACAGGGGCAGGCCCTCCATTTACGTGATTCTTTGAAGCTGGTTGAGCAGGCGGCCTTTCAATAAAATCCAAAACACACAGATCAGAAGACCACCGCTCTGGCAGCCGATACAACAAAGCGTGTTTATGTAAACCTGATTATCAGTCTCTCTGAAGCACTAATAAGAGCACCCTCAGCAGGTGAACATCATAAGGCAGGCAACCAAATCAAAGAGAAGCTCAGTGTGTGAGAGAATTAGTGCATGTGTATGTGTGCATTTACCCACTGACATCTCTGTGTATAAAAAAATGTTTTCCCCTGTCACTTTTTCTTTTGCAAACTAGCCCAAAATAATAGTTCTCTGTCTAATTTCTTTTCTCAAATCATGTCGTTCACGCTCTCTGCCTCACTCACTCTGTTTTTTGATCTCTGCCTTCAGCAGTCTCTCCATGGCGTCCTCTGTGGCCACATCCAGAGGAAGTTCCCCCTCGCTGTTTACGGCACCCACTTGAGCACCATGTTCTATCAAGTACCTACAACAAGGACACAAAACGTGACATTCCTAACTAATAACACCATCCATGCATGTGTACACACACTGGGGGAAACTACTCATTACACATGGCATTAAAAACACCACAAAAAGACTTTGGTTAATCCAATCAGTAATTTTCCCAAATGTCATGTGCGCGTCAAAAACAAATATGCCCACATATAAACACAGCAATATGGCAATCACACACAGGTACTTTTCTGCTTCTGTGTGTGCATTCAGACACAACACAAGCACAAACACACACACACACACAAGCACAAACACACACACAAACACACACACACAAACACACACACACAAACACACACACACAAACACACAAACTGACTTAGTGATCTGGATGAAGCCACAGGAAGCAGCTGCATGGAGGGGTGTCCAGCCCTCGTTGTCCCCTCTGTTCACATCACTGCCGCTCTCAACAAGAAACTGCACCATCTCAGCATTCTCATCAATACAGGCCTGCAGGGAGAGAGGGAAAGAGAAAGGATGGTTATAGTATATACTATGAAATGCTCACCCTGAAGGCGGCTTACGTTTTCCTCAGACAGATGTGCTACAGTAATCCAAATAGCACCAGGTCTATATGTTACTCAAATATCAACAGTACAATACACTTTGAAAAACAAGTATCCTTTAGCGTCATAAACATAGCACGAAGGACTAAGAGCTGCAAAGGGAAGAGGCAAAGGAACATCTAGTTCTACAAACATGGCAGTAGAAGCTTTTGAGGAGTAACTGTTGCAGTGAGGTGGCAGATGATGAGTTTTGGAGTGTTCCTCAGAGAGCCATAAAAATTCGATGCCACACCACAGTAATCAGGTATTTATGAATTAGATATCTATGTACATGGGCAATGCTTTATTGAGACAGGACACCCATCATATATAATCAATATTTAACTGGATGGTATTTGACCGCAGGGGACAAACAAAACTGAAAAATAAGAGTCCCCCATTTCACACTAAGATATTAATATTAAGAGCTTGTGTTTTTCTGCAGGTTTAGTTAACTGGGAACTCAATTATATTAAGTCAGTGGAGCAATGATAAAAAAAAAAAAAAACCTATAGCAATCCAATTTTGACTTTATAAAACGTCCATTTAACCCATTTTATGGGTCATCGTGATTCTTAGCTCCTTAAAAGGCAAAGGTATTAGTGAATTAGCCAATAGTAACGTAATTCTGTACTTTTTTTTTTTTTTTACAGTCTCCCCAACAGTACCTGTTGACAATTTCCACTCACTCTGCCTCTCCATTTTAGCACCTTACGGTGGGAGAAAGTAAAACATGGTTTGCAGTCAACATTCAACATCGAAATTTGGCTTACTTTGCTTGGCTGTGCCACTCGAGTTCCTCTTTAGTTCTTTACATGTTTACATGTCATATAAAAAGGTTGCATAGTGTGAAGGGGTGGGAATTAAGAACCGGTTCCAAACTGTCCAATCCATTGCAATCGCATTCCTCTGAGGTTATAGATTCCTTTTACTGATACCAGCATGCTTTTATGCCAGATGAGCATAGCAAAAACTCATGCGTCATGACATCAAATGCTGCATCTACACTGCTGGAAAAGGAGTCATGGTGGAGAAAAGTGGTCCAAAGTGTGGCTTTGTTTCATGAAGAAAGATGGCAATAGTGCTACTCGCAGTGTCTGTAAAATGATCGTTTCAAGGAAAGGTGGAAACACCGGCACTACATAGAAACATCTTATGACGGAGCACGGGCGAAAATTCCTGGAATGCCACGTATTTGGGAACAACACACAACTGCCACTGCTAGAAAACCTGAATGAAAACGAATGCTGTACAAATATTTCTCACTTCATTCAGTTGAGCTGATGACAGACCGTTGCTACAGATTGCTTAACGGCAACAGCAGCTGCTTGATTTACCCATCAGCTCAGAATTATTATTCAGTTTTATATTTGAAGAGTTCATCAGCAAAAAAAGATTTAAAAAAATAAATAAATAAATAAATAAAAAACACCTTACTGTCATAAGTTATTCTTAACACACTATACATTCTGAATGTAAACCCCATAACTGTCCTTTCTGAAGGCATTGCAAGTTCACATTTTACAGATGAAAACAACAAATGCCAGTGTTGTTCTAGAACAGAACCCGAGACATTAACACAGCCAACCAGGGCACAGTATTCAGGTCTAATGGCGCTGCGACTCTTTAGTTGGAGATGTGTCTGAAAGGGAATTTGGCTAAAAGTCAACTTTCAAGATGAATTATTTGGCCTGAAAGGTCAAGTTATCTGTTTTTGTCAAACAATTACTCCTGGTGTTTTTTTAAATACAAAAAAAAGTTTAGTTTTGTTAGTAAAGCTGTATTAAGTTACCTGTATCATGTGGAATTTTTTTTTTTTACTTCAAACAACCTGATGGCAGCTTGCCTAAAATGACCTGAAATTCAGAATTAAAAAAAAAACTCTTTAGCATTGTAATTTATTTGACCATGTTCAGATGCTATCAGGCAGACATTCTACACTGTGTTCAGACTTGTGGAGCAGTGTATTCAGCACCAGCTGCACTAGTGCTGAACACCAATAGAGGCCTTTTTTCCCCTCGCACTTGATAAAAATCCCCATCCCTAGTAATGCGTGCGTAATTGACAACACCAGCACTGATACACAGCTGTGCAATTTGGAGAAGGACTTGAATATAGTGGGCATTTTTGGAGAAACTAGGCTAAGCTGTAAGACATTGATTTCAAATGTACTTACTTTTAGGCCGTGCTGCTCACTTCTACACATAGTGCAAAATGATAATGCAGTTTGTGCTTCTGCAGAAATCAAACTGAACTTCCTGCCAACACTGAGGTAATGTTGTCAGAGCCTTTGTAGCAGTACAACAGCCCAGGTCTGACGCAGGTTAAATAAACGTACACACAGCCTGTGTCCTCAGTCTTTGCCCTTTCGTACACACACACACACACACACACACACACACACACACACACACACACACACACACACACACACACACACACACA
>JBBIGA010000126.1:15318630-15333630 GCA_037576975.1 Alestes dentex
CACACACACACACACACACACACACACACACACACACACACACACACACACACACACACACACACACACATTTAGAGTTGTTTGAGTCACACTTCCTTCTCCTAATGATATTTTGTCTGTCCGTGTATCTGTTTGTGTGTGTGTGTGTGTGTGTGTGTGTGTGCCATGCAGGTCAGATTGCCTTATCAAAACCATTAGGTCTGAAGGATACTTTGGGATGTACAGAGGTGGGTATTTTTATGTTATTTTTTATAAAGTAATTGGACCGTGAAAAGGTTAATTTACACAGTTGTTATACAGCTTATCCCACAATTAGCTCATCAGCCAAGACATATTTCGTATTTGAAGTTTGTTTTTTTACAGTCATGCTATCAAGCCAGTAAGTAGGGGACACGTATGTACACCACTATGCATTATGCAGTTTTAGGGCCTAAATCATCACATACAGCAGACAGCTGTTTTAGACAGGGCTGGTTTTCGCAATGCACTCATAAGGAGAACTGATCTTGGACATTGTCACAAAAATGATTTTAGGTCAGCACTCTTACTCCTGTGGTGGGATCAGAAAACACATCCTACTGTCCAAAATGGCTGCCACAGGGCTTAGCTACATTGTGGGAGTTTTGTTCATTTTTATAGCTCACAGTAAGGGGGATGTATTTATGAGCAGGATTTGACTTATAGTGTTAATTGTGACTGTAGTTTCAGATTTAAACCAAAGAAACAAAATTGGACCTCAAACATGTCTTGGTTGATCCACTTCAGTTGTGTGAATAAGAGTAACTATTGCTTAAAGTAGTCTCAAGTAGGCTTGTTTATGTGACTGCTCATTAGGGCATTAACAGAAAAGTCGACTGGTCGACTAGTCGACTTCAGAGTCGTGTTTTTTCCTCTCTCTGTGGCGCGCTTGTGTACACAATGCAGTCTCTGCCTCTGATTGGCTGACGCTGACACGCGCTCCTTGACTTAACCAATTATTATAGTCCCTTCATAAAAAGGGCGGTACCGTTGGCACGTAGAGTGGAATCTAAACAGGAGACCGCAACAAGACGAGAGACATGGCAGCAGAGGAGACAGACACACATGTGTGGAGATACTTCACTCTAGACACACAAACAGCACGGTGACCTGCACAACTTGCAAGTCGGTGTCAAAGTACAGTAACAGTACCAACGTTCTGCTCGGCATCTGAAATGGCACCGCTACCTAACATGGCTAACGCTAGCTAACATGGCTAATGCTAGCACTGCAGAGAGTCGTCCAGTCCAGAGGACGCTGAGTGGCGCTGCGACTTAAACTGTTCCCACTTTCTGTTGTACACTTAAATTTGCGAGAAAATTTGACTTTGATGACGGATAAGTCGACCTGAAAAAAATCTGAAGTCGCTAATGCCCTACTGCTCACACTTTTAACTACATTACCTTCATAGCTACCGTGCAAAACTAAACAAACTGTTCTGTAAATTATTTTTTTGCTATCACTTGTGTGTTTTATATTCTGTGTAATATTTTCTGTAAACAATAAGACAAGCTTCCTGTGAATGGAGCAGTTTATCTATCACATGATTTGTCTGCATGGCTGAAAATGGAAGTGTTTCCTTCCGTGTTCTTTTCAGGGGCCGCGGTGAACTTAACTCTCGTTACTCCGGAGAAAGCCATAAAGCTGGCCGCCAATGATTTCTTCAGATTCCACCTCTCCAAGGATGGGTGAGACTCATACACCTGCGGATATACACAGTTGCCCACGTGCATGCACAAAGGAAATGGCTGAGTGTATGCGAGCTTTCCATTACTGTGCATGCCTCCACTGTCGGAACATCTGGAATCAATTGTTCATGAGGGAAGGCCTTGTGTTACAAAGCTCCGGCTGCTATTGTATGGCGAATGTTAATATTAAACACAGACAGTCCACAGTATCTGCTCACAAGTCTCCGCTCAAATGACTCCCCAATCGACCTTCGCTGGTCGAGACTGCCGTCCATGCTCGTCTCCACAGCAACCAGAAACAGTGCCGGTGAATTATTGACTGGCTTGGCCCAGTCAGAGTGTGAATTATTAATTGGGTTCAGGGGTGCTTGTGTATTTTTGTATGTGCACTTTTGTGTGTTTGTGTGTGTGGGTTTGTGCACATATTTATGTGCATACATGAGCATGTGTGTATTCGACATTAACATATGCTTGGCTTTATTCAATTAAACGATTATACTGTTGTATGCAAATGTTTGGGCACCCCTGGTCAAATGAAATGAAAAAAAAAAAATGTACACACATTTTAATACACATTTTATTAATGTTTTACTTATTACTTCAGGGTTACTTTAGAATAACTTTTGGCCAAAATTATTCTGCTCACTTCATAGTGATATTACTTTGTCTGAATGTCCGTCTCTCTTTTTCTCTCCCTCTCACTCACAAACACACACACTCTCTATTTCAGGCAGAAGCTCACATTGCTAAGAGAAATGCTGGCAGGCTGTGGTGCAGGTACATGCCAGGTCAGTTCACACACACAGGCACACATACACTTCTTGTTATTTATCTGTCTTGAGTGTGAACACACACACACACACACACACACACATACAGTGTGGCAAAGGTAACGATGGACAGCTGGTGCTGGGTGGGAGTATAATTAGTTGAGTAACAGCCTTTGAAGCACATAACAAGTGCATTAGGCACACACAATAATATACACATGATAGTGTCAGACACAATTATCATGCAGATTCATCACTCACATCCATGCATAGTTGAAGATTTACGCACAATCACTAAGACATATTTTGACAAACACCAGGATTTAACCTAGATGGGATATCTGAGAAAAAAAATCCTATCCAGTGCTATAACTAACCTGAAAACTGCACACCCTCACTCTGTGTGATGTCATGTTGTTAGCTGTGTTTAACTTCCTGTGATCAAGTAGAGTGTATGAGTACTTTGAGCAGGATAGTCTGCTTTTAGAGGCTTGTCTTATGTGAAAAGCTTACTTTGAAGCTTAGCAGGTTTTTGAAAGAAAATATTTGGATCATATATCAAGGGTGATAGCATACAATTCTAATGAAAACGCTCATACACACACGCACACACACACACACAGATGTCAAGGTTTGCTCTTCGCAAAAAACAGACTCCAGACACATTACCAGTGCAAATGTCTCCTGAAATTAATCTCTTTTGAAAATGATATTAATAGAATTACTAGTTCGGTACACCTGGCCAGTGGATGTGGAGGCTCAGTACTTTAGCTTCTCTTTCTCTTTTTTCTATGCAAAACAGCACTGAACCCACGTTGTTAAGTAGTCTGAGATGCTGTTGGAGCCAGAAATAGTTCAGTGCTCATGACTGGAATGAGTAATCCTGATGGCTCTTTTGCTTTTGATGACCATGCTATAGGAGTTAAAAAGGCTGAGGTTTAAAAGCTTGCCTTCAACTTGGTTTCAAAATGTCTCTGCCCATAGTTGCCCTGAGTGCCTGTAGCTATGGTGGCTATTAAGGCATGTGGTTATTGTCATAATGAGCAGCTAATGGTATTCAGTACTGAGCAATGATGAAATTTTCCCTTCATGCAGTTTCGATGGTGTCTTAAGTGTAGGAACTGGTGCCGAATCAGTATGAATCGTTAGTATCATGGCACACTCATGTGTTATTGACAGCCATGTTGTCTTTTCTTTCCTCTAAATGCGATTACTGAATTACAATACAATTGTCATGTGACACTGCATGAGGCAGTCAAACATGATTGGATTCCTCATTGAAGACAGTGGCCACTGCGAGCCGAATGATGGGATTACAATAGTGGACAGCGATTGCGGATTAGCCTGCATTGACCACATGGTTTTCCTGACACTTACGTCTTACTCATAATCCCATCAACCTGTGACGGGTCAGTGTGAGAGATGAGAGGAAAGGACCTTGTGAATGAGGACTGCACGTTTTCTCGAGATCAATAATATAATAGTATTTGTCTTTTTTGTCACAGATGGGTTAACAGCATGTGCTTGAATGTGACATTGTTTGCCTCTGACTCTTGCTGTTAGTGACTCTTTTTATTTGATGGCTTTTAATTTGTCTCATATAAATGGGCTGTCAGAATAACACCTTTCCAAAACGTACCTTTACAAGAAAAGGAAAAAAAAAAAAACGTCAATTTGGACCGTTCATATTAGCTCATTCAGCTTGGAATTTGGACATACAAGGTTTTGCTCATGCAGTGACAGTGTGATTACAATAGATTAAGAGTAGGTCATGCAGATGCAGCAGCCTCTAATGGGCTTAAACGTGGCTGGCTGGCCTTAGTAGTAACGTTTACAGGACTAGTAGAGATGTCACCAGCATCGGGTGTCAGTATCAGGCCAGTAACAGCAGAAATCCAAGCCTGAAATAGCATGAACTCACATTGTGTGATGCTGTTAACTATATATATTATCTTGCGTGGGTTAGTTTCCTTTTGTGGTTTGAGTAGTTTAAGCTTGGTGATTACTTTTTTTAAAAAGTGTACATGGAAAGTAACCCATTTTGCTTTTTTTCGATTTGAAAGGAAACAGATCAGTGTTGATCACACTCAAGGCGTCAGTATGGGTACTGTGTCGGAATAGTAAAAGTGATATTGTGCTTGTAGTAATTAGTTAAACGTGCAAGCTTCACTTTTGCTTATTCATGACACAGATGGCTACTGGCCTGGTTGCATGTTGCTGCTACATTTTATAAATGCCTTATTTCATATTGCAGAGGTCTTTTCCAATCATTTCAATTAAATAAACAGCTGAAATGCAATTTCCTCTTCTAAGAATACATGCAGTAGCCTGATGTGGTCTCTGTCTCTTTCTTTCTTTGTGGTGACTGACAGGTCATTGTTACAACACCGATGGAGATGCTGAAAATCCAGCTGCAGGATGCGGGGAGAATCGGTGAGAGACCCAAAAAAGACTCAAACTGGAACAAGGAAAAAGAGTGCAGGCAAAAAAGTAGGGAGTGGAGGGAGGGTGAAAGTAGCATAGCCATCAGCAGATAATAAAACACTGCCCTCTTGAGGCCGGCGTCTGTAATAGCAGTCGTTTCTGCTTTTGTGAAATCCGCTAAAACGATTTTTCTTATGAAGGAGACATCTGCAGTGTGGAGATGCGAAGGTTAATGTAAGTAAGATAATACTGACGTCAGCACTTCTGCCTGAGCTATGACTCATCATGATGATGTCAGTAGATTAGTTTAGTAAATGCTCACTGATGATAAAACGACTGTGGAAGCCTCAGTGAATATGATGACGGAGGAAATATTAGCTTAGTGTTTAAAATCGTTTCTCAGTCACCACTGATGTGATAGTTAATGAATCAGGTCACAACTGAAATCGTATTAAATCTAAGAATAATAAAGATTGCCCATTAAACTAATATCAGGGTCAACCCAGGCTTCTGCAACTACATACCATAAATGCCTGATTTGAAGAGACAGCTTCATACATCATGTCACATGTTTGAATTTTAGGTTTAAACCTTTTATTTTTTTGCATTCTGATTTTGCCTTTACTAAAATATAACACAATAGTAGAGATAAAATGGCCTTTTTTATTAATGTACGGGTAGCGTTTCTCAACCTCGGTCCTGGACTGCACTGCTCATTTTAGTGTTTCCCCTTCTTGCAACTCAGGAAAAGTTTGTTCATTAGTTGATGAGGTGAATCAGGTGTGTTTTAGGTGCAGTGAAAACACTTAAATATGAAGAGCTGGGGGGCTCCAGGACCAAGATTGGGAAACTCTGGCATCAATCGCCAGTGGGTGAATAGGGTTCAGGTCTACATTCAGTGTACCAACATAGCTGGGTACAAGGAATGTTATTGACTGAAGATGCCTGAAGAATTGCTTACAAGGACTGACTAAGATGTGCTAAAAAAACACTGCATATCTTGTGAAGTAAAAAATGTAGCAGAAAAGTAGCTGACTTCTTATGAAGAAGCCCACCGACCTAGTGGACCCACTGCCTCAAAAAGTAGGTTCACAGTTACTGAGTGATTCACTGTGGTTAAGGGATAATAAGTTGACTGCGAGTTAAGGGGTTAATATTCATCGTGTTATGTGTGTAGTGATGCCCTGGTGGTGGTTTGATGATGTGTGTGTTGATGTTCACAGCTGCTCAGAGGAAGCTGATGCCGCAGACTGTGGTTCCTGGGGGTCCAGTGGAGGTGAAAAGCCCAACCGCAATGCAGCTCACGCGGGACTTGCTGAGGGAAAAAGGCATTGCCGGACTCTATAAAGGGCTTGGAGCCACGCTGCTCAGGTATTATACACAAAGATACATACGCAAACACCTGAGTACAGCAATACTGGATTTCTGTTGTTTTTCTATTTAGACTCCTTTGCTTTTCTTTAGTTTACTCTTTTTCCCTGAATCTCTCCAACCAGGGATGTGCCGTTCTCCATCATTTACTTCCCCCTGTTTGCTAATCTGAATAACCTCGGGAAGAGGGGGGCAGAGGGACCGGCTCCATTCTACGTCTCCTTCATATCAGGCTGTATCGCTGGCAGCACAGCCGCTGTGGCTGTCAACCCTGTAGATGGTGAGTGGCAGGTGGTGGGATTTGGATGGACTACTAGGACAAAAAGATCCACCCTGCGGGACAGGATCATTCAGGGGAGAGGTCTCCAGAGGGAAAGGAAAGACTGAAATACAGGTGGCAGGAGGTAGGGCTGGACGATAAGGTCAGAAGTGTTATCATGAGATATATTTTTTTTCCTACCACCCCACTGATAATTTTCTGCAATTCGTTTTTTGAAGTGTTCTTCTGGTTGTCCTGCGTTGCTTATGATTGAGGAAAGCTGAACCGATTCCACACTGCAGAAAACATGTGGTCCAATATTTAATGCGACTTTTTGTTGGACAAATTCCATATTTTAAGTCTCTTCTTCACCCTTTGTTGTAGCAAATGAAGGACCCCACCCATTTAGCAGTTAAAAGGTGCCCATTGCCACCTAGTGTACTGAAGTAGGATTTGTTCAGTGTTCAAGCATAACTGCAGGCAAGAAAAGACCGGATCATATACTGAATTGGATCGGACACTATCATCTTTATGGTAGTGTCTTTATGGAGCATTTCCACAAAATGTTGGCAAATATGAATCTGTCCTTATCTCGGAGATGGCTAAAAGCTGGGTGGCATAGAACTGGCAAGCACTTTTTCCTCAGGATGAATGTGTTTGACAGGACAGTGCTGGAACAGTGCAGGGACACAGTGGGCAGGACAGGATTATAGAAGTGAATTTGCTTTTCTTTGCGTAACAGTACGTATCACAAGGAATGAGGAATCAAATATCTAGTATGTAATGTGACAGCATCTATTTATGATGTATACCTGTTACTATATGTATACCTGGTACTATATGTGTATTTGTGTCTGTGTGTTTGTGTGTGTTACAGTGATCAAAACCAGGTTACAGTCACTGACACGCGGAAGTCAGGAGGACACATACAGTGGCGTGACTGACTGCATCAGGTGACTTTATTTCTCTTGCTGGCTACGTGCTGACTACTTTTTTATTGGTTCTGACCGTATGAGTTGTAGACAGTCAGCATTAGTGAGCTAATCTTTCAGTATCTTTGAAACCTCATGTTTTATCAGGTAGTCTAACAGAACACTGACCGTGTTTCAACACAGTAAGCATTACTGCCCCACTTTTAGTCTGCTCCATTTAAAGAATATTTGCAAACGAGTAAGAATGGATAAAAAAGTTTCATCATTTATGGAAATAGAGAGTTTTGGTATATTATACATAAGTGTTCAGCTAGTGTTTTGCCAGTTGTTATTTTATTTACAAATAACGAAATTACTTAGTTTATGTGTACAGTGTAGTTTGAAATAGACACTAGGACTGTCAAGCGATTAAAATAATTAACCACAATGAATGTGTAGTTAATCATTATTAATCTCATTCATTTTATTTGCTAAACGCTATTTATTCAATTTAAAATGTGTGCTCCACAAAATAAGCGTCAGCCAAATGCCCCCTTTACCAAAAAAGGTCCAAGGAAGGGCAACCAGTGAATTAGTGACAGGGTCACGTGCACCCAAGGCTCGAGGGGGTTCTACACAATATTAGGCAGGTGCTTTAATGTTATGACTGATTGTTCTACAGTTGATATAAACTGAATATAAAATGAAAATAATTTGACTTGACCACAGTCATTGCAGCTTCCAACCAGTGACAGTAACAGCAGCTGCCTGTTCCAACCATTGAGTTTATATATTATTTCACATCATGGCAAGAGCTGAAAATAACTTTAGTCACAGAGTTATAGCAGCAGCCTTCGAGCAGCTGAGCTTCAGCCTACATCTCTACAAATGTTTTTTATGTTTAGACATTATTTCAAGGAAACAAGCAGTTTAAATGTTTATTGGTGTATCTATGATAAACGGTATACACCATCTTTTTTTATTTCTTGTCAATCTGCCTTCAGATTTGATGACCACTTTTCAAATACAGTGCGTGCTTGACGTTCAGCTCTGTTCCCTTATTCCTGGCACATCCAAACACATAATTTTTTACAACTTATTTAAAACTTAAATAAGTATAAGAGTATGTAGAATACCACCATCCTAAAAATGTGTCTGCAGCAAAATGGGTTTTATACCAATAAACAGAATGAAAAATGATTCCAAGTTTGATTGCTAGTCTACATTCAGTATTCTTTCAGGGATTTCAGTGTGAAGTCCTGTTAATGTTGGACCTGTTTGAAACTCAGTTCTCCCTCCTGCACTACAGGAAGATTCTGCAGAACGAGGGTCCGGCTGCTTTCCTGAAGGGGGCATACTGCCGCGCTCTCGTCATCGCTCCCCTCTTCGGCATTGCCCAGGTGGTCTACTTCCTGGGTGTGGGTGAATTCATCCTCAGCTTCTTGCCCAAACGGAACAACTAACCAGTCAGCTCCGCTTTCTGCCTTCCCATCTACACGCACACTGCACCGGGCCAGAACTCGTCCCTCCCCATCTCCACATCTCCACTGCTTGCGTTGTCTGGAAGACCATGTGAAGTGGAGACGGCATCAGGTGTTCTCGTTTGTTTGTATCTTTGTGGGATTTTGTTAAAGTCTATATATTTCTATATGAATGTGGTGGTCACGTGGAGTTGAGAGGAGATTCAGAATGAGTGTTTGCAAAGCTTCCTGAGGTATTCAGTATTCAGGCCACAACATGTTTTCATTCATGATCTTTTAATTGAGCACATCATTGTAGTTTTAGTGACTGATTATGTGATTATATGAGATTCATATCAAGTTGCTTTTAAATCAAGATATTTATTGTCCTGTTGCTCACACTGTCAGTTATGACAATCTGAAAGTTGTGACATTATGATGTAAATGTTAAAAGAAAAACTTTATAAGAAGTGTGCTACATAACACTCATATAACCATGCCATATGCTGCCATGAGCTGTCATGACAGATTATGTCCATTATTATAGACAGATGCCACAATATTTGAGATACAATAAAATAGCATGTCACATAAACTGTCACAACATCAAAGATTGTAACATCTGTCATGACAACTACTTGGAAGTGTAACATGACACTATTTATGAACATAATCTGTCATGTCGTGTTTATGGCATGGTTATCTTAATTGTATGTAGCAGGGTAAAGTGAAGTGTCAATTATCAAATGGATTTGATGGGGGTTAAACTTGTAATTTTAATTTCTGGAAAATGCTATTTGAGGACCTTGTCTGGGTTAGTTGCCCCCCAATATTATTTATGAAATGAAATTTCACAAGCCCAGTCAAATGTCTTTTTGACCCTAAATGACGCTGAGGTTATATTTGTGTGTGCATGCAAGTTAGTGTGCAGTACGAAAGCTGTTTACAGTCCCGGTCTGACTACATGTCTGGGTAAACACACTCACACTGAGGTCAGTGTCTGACGGTGGTAGCACGACTACACACACCAGCTACGGCCACCTCAGCGCATCAATCGTAAACAAGTATAGACTACATATCATGGAGAGGAGGACAGTTTGAATTACCTGGCTGTGATTGTGGCATTGTGACACCCCCTACGTTAGTAAAGGAGCAATAAGTAGCAGTTTCCAGTTTCATTTCTCTTGTAACTCTACTGCATTTATAGACTACCATTCCATATCATTTTGGAGACTTGTTTTCTTCTGTCATGTATTCTAGATCCAGGTGCTTCCACCCTTGAGACCTCATCAAAAGTAACCTATGCTTCACTGCACCTGGATCAGTCCTGATTACTGGAGAGTCATTTCTATGATGCACAAATAATCTAATGATCTTTCATCCAAGGCTACTTGCAGAGATGGTTGCCTTGGGCTCATATGAAATTGGCCCATAGTCTCTGAATCTGTGAGGAATTCATGTTTGTGAAAGTTGTTCTTGCTTGAATTTTCAACTGATCTCAGCCCATGAGTGGGTAATTCTTCACAAGCATGTTTATTTTCTCAGTGTCATAAGTCTTGTTACAGTAAATCCAGTTGCTGCCAGCAGGCTTTTGACAAAGCCCGCAAAAAGATGCTGCATGCTGAGCCATTCTTTGGTGTTTCTGAGTCGCAGAATACAATGGTATTTAATCCTGACTGTAACAGTCAGTTATATATTTTTTCTTTCTTTTTAACAGAAACTGTAACTCATTGCTCCTTTACTTTAAACAAGCCAGTCCACTGTTCTGCTTCCAGCGTACACGCTGTCAAGCTTGTAACTAAAATAACATTATCTTTCCACTCTTCATCAGTGGTGGCTATTGGCAGGGGTTTAAGGCCCCAGTCAGGAGTCACTCCAGCTAGCAGGGCAGTTTTTAATACTGCAGCAACAAAGGCTTTCAAATAAGAGCAGTGCCTCCTGGGGGTGAATATGGCACTGTTTCTGCTATTTCTGACAGAAGCAGGTGGGTGCAGTCCAATCCTAGGGGACCCCCACCAGTCCACATTTTGTTATGTTCCATTTCCCGACACACCTGAGCCAGCTAATGAGCCTTCTACAGCCTCAGTGACCTGGCTGAGGTGTGTTTGGAGCTGGCAGGAGCTCCCTGAGGGCTGAATCGAAAACCCCTGCTGTAGAGGGTCGTTGGAATATGGGATGTTCTCTGTATCTGTCTCCCGCGCCAGAGTCCATGAACAGGACTGAAACTGCCATTCAGTTTAGTTGCACTTTGTCTCAGCGGATAGATGACAGTAGAAATTCTGATGAAAGCCAAATGAATGCAATGGTGATTTTCAGGCAGCTCTTCTTTATCAGTGAGAGATTGATGTAGAAGTAATGATCATGGTCATTAATTGCCTTTGTGTTTTTCCTTTGGGAATCTGTTCATTTCTAAGTTCCCATAACGCCTTGCATGTATGTGGTAGACCGTGGTGAGAGATGGAGGTGACTTTGAAGAATGATGTCCCTGTGTAGTGAAAGGGCAAAAGCACATGCTGAGCGATGTTCCAAGACACTCTTATTTGTTGAGAGTCAAAGCGTATTTATCAAGATTCTTATTACTACATATACACAGTATATATAAATACATATACATATATCTATATATTTGTATAAGTTGTTTGAATGGTGTCCCTGTATGTTCATTGTTGATTATTGTGTAATGTACATTTGCAGATTATGTGAATTTTGGTTTGATTTTTTTTTTCTCATTATGTTATATATATTGGCTTAATTTGCACACTTACCTCCCCCTCATCATGCTCTGTTATTGTTATTATTATTATTATTATTGTTATCGTTATTATTGTCAGTGGCATTTGAATCCAGACACACAAAATCTAAAAGAGGGCACGTAAAGGAGAGTTATGCGAAGTTTACGAGGTAATACTTGCCTCCTATGGAGCTGCAGCATGATGTCGTCTGTGAAACAGAACGTTCTGTCGTCTCCTGAGGAAAGCCTCAGACTTCCTCTATGAAACTCCTTTCCATCTCACTTTCTTCCATGCTGTGCAGTCTCAGCACGGGAATCTGAAGTTAAACCCTCCTGCTGGTTAAAAAAAAGCACTGATTATGTGCTGACCAGCATTATGCCGCATTAGGATATCTGGACGGTGGCTAGCGTGAGATAAGGCATATATGCAATGAGAAGCATCTGAGGCTCAAACAAGGCACTGAGGCTTTGCTCGACTTTCTCGTCTGGCGGGAGCCCAGTTCGTAACTGCCAAACAAAACTTGACCAAATCCCTGCTAGAATGACCTTCGCTCCTGAGGCCCGCTGCCAGCCTACCTCTCTAGAGATTAGCCGATTAGCCTCAGCGTGCTTGTAGATGTACAGGAAAAAGCCATTTTTAGCAAAAGGTTTCTGCTGCAGGAAGTCCAAATTGGAAACCAGTGATTTGTTTACGAGGATCTGATTCCCCAAAGTTAGCTAGCTAGCTGGGAAACATTGCTTGCTAGCATTGGTCATCCTGTTAGCCTTAGCCACATGCTTTTAGACAACCCTTAAGACAGGGGTGCCAAAATCCTGGGCCTAATGCTTTGCAGGTTAGCGCCAACCCTAATCTAGTTAATGATGGCCTTCAGGAGCATCTGGATGTTAGAGCCATTAGTATTGGATCACCAGGCCTAACACCTCTTTAGATGAGGATCAGCTTTTGTAATTTGATAACACAAAGCGTTTATTTATTGACTCTGCAGATCCAGGATCCGATTTCCCAAAGTTTTAACAGCTGCATAGTTGGGCCGATAGTTACCGTCTACTTGGAAAAAGGACTGTTTACATCTGTCTCCTTTCACCAAGCTTTTATCACGTGTTTCTTCACAGCCTGGGCTACACACATGTTACAAATCTCACTCTAGTGGCTCCATAACCTTGTCCCTGTGACTGTGCCCTTGCCCTCCATGTTTGCCTTTTGCTGCTTTTCCCAGCTGTGTTCTTGTTTCCTTCTCTGTACATTCCATTTGCTCTTTTTTTGGTCTGTCATTGTTGACTTCATTGTGTTTGCGCTAATCACGTTTTTGCATTTTATTTTACAGCTGTCTCTGTTTCCAAATCGTGCTATATGGAGAACTCTGGTTTAAATTGTGACGATGTCAGATTGTTTTATCAGATGTGAACTTTGACTGTAATGTGGAAAATGGTGGTGTATTGTGTGGGGTTGTGTATGGTTGGTGTGTGTGGGTGCGTTTAAATGCACATGCGTGTGTGTGTGTGACTGTGTAGTGCATTTCTTTTTTTTTCACTGTAGTGCTGAATCATATGCCCCCCCCCCCCACTATCTCATCATCTCCCTCTATTCTGTGTCTCTTGTCTGCCCTCTCTTAGTCTGGAGTGGAGAGGCGGAGGAGACGGAGGCATAAACACCAAAAATAACATTTATTTACAATCCAAACGAAGCAACAAGCACAAAGAAGGATCAGGCACAACCACGACACTATTAATACACACATGCACTCTTAAGAGCAACATATAGAGCATATAATCTTTACAATAATTGTCTAGATTACTGTAGTGTGGAACAAATTAGTTTAAAAAAAATACGATTTTCCCCTCACAGGAACACAATCGCACAGCCTATAAATGTATTGCTTACTTCTTTTAAATGTTAACCAGAGAATGTACCTTTGAATACTATGACAATTGTTGAAAGATAGGAAATGTTTCTCATTGAGTAGTTTAGTTGTTAGTTGTAAGAATTGACTTAATGTCTGTAAGAGTAATATTTATAGAATATATGATAACCAGCTTATCTATATGCAATAAAGAGGAGACGAACACAATGCACAACAGAAACCCCTCCCCTTTCTGCAACACTATGATATAACGCAGCTTTTACTGATTCTCTCACAGGCCGTAGAACCCCATCGACTCATAGCGCCTTCGTTCTCTTCCTCCAAGAGGAACAGTGCAGTGAAGCACTTTAAAACATGTAGATGCACACACATGTACATACACACATGGTCCAACATCCTTCTTCTTGAAGTTCACGTCTCTCTGTGATGGGGAGATGTGTGTGAAAACACTTGAGTGTGAAAGCTATGAAACTGAAATACTGGAGTTGTCTTAGTCTTTGTTTACCATGCAAAACGTGAAGACAGTCCAAATGTTGCATTCCTTGTCACAGATTGTTGTTCAATAAAAAAAAGTTTATCGACCTCTGTCTACTTGTGCTTGTATTTTTTTTTATTTGTATTTAAAACTCATGTATTATATCTGCTCACTGTTAAAACCTTTTGTGGTGGGAAAGACATTTTTGAACGCTTTAAATAATGAATGGTTAGTGTAAGGCTTTCAAGGTCATTGTTCTTGTGTAGTTTTCCTGTTTGGCCACTAGATGTCGCTCCAGAACTACAGTGATGTCCCTAAGGACGCCATCAGGAAGATGTGAAGCACAGCTTATACACAAACTACTAGATGCACTGAGGTGTTCTATTCACAGCTTCTATTCACATGTGTAATTAATTATTATTTGGATGACAGTCCAAATATATGGTATGTTTGGACTGTTACATTAATGCTACACCATTGTAGCTAATGGCGCATGCCAGTCTGCATTTGGGACCAAACGCCATGTCCATTTTTGTGTTTTCTTTCATGTAATACACCTGATTTAGCTCATTAACTATCTAAACCTCTCATGTCCTAAATGGACTGGGGACTGACTCCAGGAAACACAGGCTCTCCAGATGAATTGCACAGCTTCTGTGACTGCAGTAATTTGCTACACTGTATGGACAAAAGTTTTGGGACGCCTGACCTTTACACCAACAGGGACTTTAATGACATTGCATTCAAATACATAGACTTTAATATGGAGTTGGTCCTCCCTTTGCAACTAGAACTGCTTCCACTCTTCTCGGAAGCCTTTCCATGAGATGTTGGAGTTTCTGTGTAGCATTGACAGAAGTTTCCGACACTGATGTTGGACGAGAAGGTCTGGCTCACAATCTCTGCTCTAGTTCATCCCAAAGGTGTTGGATGTGGTTGAGGTCAGGACTTAGCGCAGGCCAGCCAAGTTCTTCCACACTGAACCCATCCTGCCATGTCTTTACAGACCTTACATTGTGCACTGGGGCACA
>JBBIGA010000126.1:15340739-15355511 GCA_037576975.1 Alestes dentex
AAGAGAGAGGGGGGGAGAGAGAGAGAGAGAGAGAGAGAGAGAGAGAGAGAGAGAGAGAGAGAGAGAAGGGCGGTGGGAGAACTTAACCGCTATCTCCTCTCCATGCGTGTCTCAGTTTAGTGAGTGAAGGGCGGCCGGCCCGGGGGGTATCGCCACAGATCTCTGATGGATGTCATTAGTTCTACACTAAAGCCCTCAAGGTTACGGCTGCACAAATCTAAGATTACTGATGGCCAGAATTAGCCGTCCGCGCGATGACATCTCCCGGGTTCGAAGGACCTTCAGGGGTCGCGCTGTATTTGGAGCCCCACAAAAAAATCCAGTATCAGTTTCTGTTGTACAAAACAGCATAAAAAAAACCCGGAGAGAAATTAATGACATAAACGGTCGCTAATTGCAACTGCAAAGGCAGAAATACTCCGCTAGAGGTCACCAGTCTGACACGGAACAGAGAGGCGTGAACCGCGTGCACAATGAGCCCCTCTTTGTGTGTATATGTGTGTGTGTGTGTGTTTGAGTGTATATGTGTGTGTATGTGAGTCTATGTATATGTGTTTGAGTGAGTCTGTGTGTGTGTTTATAAGTCTGTGTGTGTGTGTGTGTGTGTGTGTGTGTGTGTGTGAGTGTGGACACACCTGGTGAGCCCGTTCACTGGAGGCTCCGTGTTCACCGGGCTGTGATGGTGGTTTGATGCTACAGGCACTTCAGCACCGTCACACACATCTGAGGACACATGAGGGGGCGAGAAAGACCACCTTCACAACCTATTTCAGTTTCATCTTATAGAAGTGAGAGAAACACGCATTAGAAACTCTGCTGAAGAACACAGGAGAAAACACCACAACCCTGACAGACTTTAGGAGGGTCTCACAGCACCTAACACTCTCTCAGAGAAAGAGGGAGAGAGAGGGAATGAAATACAGAGAGAGTGAGAGCGATAGAGAGATACAGAGTGTGTGTGAGAGAGAGAGAGAGAGAGAGTGAGTGTGTGTGTGAGAGAGAGAGAGAGAGAGTGTGAGAGAGACTACCTGCTCGAGCGTAAGCGCGCGCTGTCGTGCCGAGCAACAAGACAGTAAACAGTGTGTGGGGTGAAGGAGGGAAAAGCCTTGTAAGTGCTGTGAGAGTTTCCCCCGCCTGAGGAGTAGCCTTAGCCTCACACTCACTCACTCACTCACTCACACACACCAGCGAGGACACGTCGACGCCGTCGAGGAGTGAATCAACAGCCATGTATCTGAACAGGCAAGATGACAATAACAAAGGTAGGAGAATTAATGTGTATGTATATGTGTGTGTGTGTGTTTGCTGTCCGTGCTCCTCTGCTCGAGCGGCGGTTGGAGGGAGACGGGTTTAACCGTTAGCGGTGTGAGGGTCACCGCCTCGGGCTGTTTCCACTCTCCTCTACTGGAGAGGACCATTGTCAACTGGACACACACACACTGAGTGTGTGTATGTGTGTGTGTGACATTGTCATCCCCGTTCTGTCCGGACAGCCGGGCAGAGGCTGTGCCCCCTGTCAGTCAGTCAGTCCGGGTGAATCTGGAGGAGACGGTGTCCGAGGACACGGCGGGGAGACTTGTTGGGCTCCTCCGTGCTGCTGTTCTGAGGTGCGTGTTGAGAGAAGGACGAGAAAACACAAGGTCAAAGCAGTCATGGCTACAGGACGGAGTCTCCCCTCCGGCCGGGGGGCTGAGAGACCCTCCATAGGGGGCAGAGGAGGAGAAAATAGGAGAGAATAACCCCTGTATGAGAGGTGAAGGTTGTTTGTGGTGGCTAATTTTACCCCCCAGCACGTGTTTCCGAGGCGTGATCCGGCCTCTTTTCCCCCCGCGCGGGGTGTTTGTCCGTCTGGTACAGTTTCCTCCGGCCTCCCCGGGGATCAGCCAGCCGGGAGAGGAGGAGGAGGAGGAGACGGCAATTAGGAGAGAAACCTTTGGCAGGTTTAGACTACCAGCACCTGCTGCCAGAGAGAGTGAGAGGCAGAGAGAGAGAGCGAGCAAGGAAACAAGGAGACAGAGAGAACAAGGTGTGTGTTAGAGAGAACAAAGTGAGTGAGAGAGAAAGCAGGGAGAGAGAGAGAGAGTGGAAGAGAGAAAGAAAGAGAGAGGATGGAGAGAGAGCAGGGAGCAAGTGCGTGTGAGTGCGCGCGCACTAGATTCCTTCTGATGTGAGGTAATCGCTCTGTGTTGGGTCACTGATACGACAAGGAGGCGTGGATGGGAGTAGTGTGTGTGTGTATTAGGTGTAGATCACTACGGAGACAGTGGTTTGTGTCTGTGAGATCAGTGACACGAGCGAGACTGTTAATAATGAAGTAATGAACTAATCGTCCTCCTCCTGTGCACGCGGACAGACCGGACCGACTCGACGCGCGCCGCGTGCTTGATTGACAGGTGTCCGTTGAACCGTTGAGCGTCTCGCGCTCTGAATTCGCTGCGAGCCTGGAGACCCGCGCGCGCTGTGGGCGGAACCACGCAGTGATCACGCGCGCAGCACATCTGTACACATCACAGAGACTCCAGCAGAAACTCCACACACACAGCAGAGGCTCCACACACACAGCAGAGACTCCACACACAGCAGAGACTCTCCACACACAGCAGAGACTCCACACACAGCAGACTCTCCACACACAGCAGAGACTCCACACACACAGCAGAGACTCCACACACACAGCAGAGACTCCACACACAGCATAGACTCTCCACACACAGCAGAGACTCCACACACACAGCAGAGACTCCACACACAGCAGAGACTCCACACACACAACATAGACTCTCCACACACAGCAGAGACTCCACACACACAGCAGAGATTCCACACACAGCAGAGACTCCACACACACAGCAGAGACTCCACACACAGCAGACTCCACACACACAGCAGAGACTCCACACACAGCAGAGACTCCACACACACAGCAGAGACTCTCCACACACAGCAGAGACTCCACACACAGCAGACACACACACACTCACACTCTCACCTTTCACGCCCAGTGATGTCATATAGCACGCTTCAGGACCGGGACTGATTTTTTAACTTATAAATTAAGTAAAAAGAGCATTTCTCACAATTGACCAACTTTGGTAGAAGGTGACCTGAAAAACGCCTTCTGTCCAGTCAGTCCAGTCCACAGTGTCCACAGTGCCCCCCATATTGGCCAACCCCTGTTCTGCACTCTTGGCTTGCTTATTAAAAGCAAAATCATTGTTTTTATATAACTCTTATTATTCATTATTCAAAAATGAACCTGAGTGTTATTGTTATCAAATGATTGGCATATTGATCTTAAGGGCTTTCTTAATGTTGCCCCTTGTTTTTTTTAAAAATGGGTTTTGTCCATAGTGCCCCCCCCATCCCATTCTGCACTTCTTCAGATTATTGGCTAGCATATTTTAAAAAGAATAATAATAATAAATCTTATTATTCATTATTTAAAAATGGACCTGAATGTTATTGTTATCAAATGATTAGCATATTGTTCTTAAGGGCTTTATTAGTTTTGCCTCTCCTTTTTTAAAAGTGGGTTTTGCTAATGTAACACGGCTCTCCACTGCCTGGTGATAACATAAAGACAAAGGGAAAGACAAACACGTTCTTCCTTCAGTGCGCAAAACCTGCCCTGCTGATGCGTCTTGATCCCGTCTGCTCAGTGTGCTCCACTCCAGTGTTTTTAACCCAGTCCTCTGGGACCCTCGTAACCAAGCTGTCGAGACCGCCGGGTACCCGCTGCTCTCCTCTGCCTCGTGCTTTGTGACTGTGCATTCGCCAAGTTAGCCAATGTCATTTTAACAAGAATTTCATCTCATTCCGATCCAAAGCGCAGCCCCCCTGTGTCACATGGCACAATTGGGACCTAAACCTGACTGTAGGCTACATCACCATCCACATCAATTTGTTGTAGTTATTGCTTGTGGTACAGTACCTTAGACTGCCAGTGTCTAACATCATGCCACTTACAGTTCAATTTTTTTCACTTTATTACTGCTCTGTTAATGCAGTTTTAGTACATAAATCCCTGCTGCAGTCATGTCCACTTTTTCTAGGCAGTCAAACCGAACTGACATGAGTTATTTACAATAGAATAGCATTTTATTTCTTTGTTGATTCTTTGTTCAAAATCCTGACCCTCATCATATAATAAATAACTTGAGACTCGACTCTAAACAATCTATGATTCGGTTGCAACTGATCACACTGTAGCTTTGTGAAGTAGTGAAGCTGAAATCTTGTGATTTTAATCTGACACTGCCTGTTAAAGGTGGAGGTTAATCTCTTAGCAAATCTTGCAGTCTCTGTTATGTGACAGCACTAATAGTCTTCCCTAGATTCATTTTTTTCTCTACCTTAAATTATGGAGGCTCACATTTCTAGTTCAAGTTTATTTATAAAGCACATTTAAAACAACAGTGCTGAATGATACTGTCAACGAATAAACAGTAACCTGTCAAAAGTATTGGCACATGCTGAGATTTTCTACGTTTGCATGTTATTCACTTACTGTTTACTAAAAATACATTTGGCATTCTTTTCCATCAAATGAATTTACAGTATGTTCACCATCTGAGTACTTTTAAAAGTGTCATATTTTTTATTCATCACTACTGACCTATAAAAAGCCACCTAATATAAGTATAATATGGATCACCAGACAACTGTTAGATATTTAACAAGCTACCAAGTGACAGCCAACGGAATGAAACAATTAATTAGTGCATTTAAAAGACAGTCTAGAATTTGACCCTGCATCATCACAAAACCAGTTAATAGGATGTCAGACATTCACTGTTACATATTCTCTCCACATTATAAAGGAAACTTGTTTTATTGGACATATTTTCAATTGTAGTTGTTCTCTCACCAACTTTCCTATGCTCAACAAGAACAGAAATCTGCAATTTTGAAATAAATGAATAAATGGTAAAAACCTGTGGTGCACAAAAACTTTTAACTTGTAGTGTATGCACATTAAGACATAATACGCAAAAATTGCAAAACGGCCATATAGTAAAGTTACCATAAAACAAATTGTGCACCAATATAAAACAAACACAACACGGGTGTAAAATGAGATGAATGAAATGGACAAAACGAACACAGGGACATGAAACAGGAAATTAGAACAAGCAGTGTCTGGCCAGGTCTCATATACAGTGATAAAACTGAGTTAGAACTGGTGGCTACTGCTTACAGAATACAGAAATACAGAAATCAAATAATGAGGAGGAGGCATGTAGCGAATGCCTTATTTTTATCAGTCACTAATGTACTCAGGCTAATTTATTCTATAAACTTAGACCCACATGTTATCACTGAAAGGGCTGTGAATCATGAAGACAATCTGTTGTAGACACTGTGGCAGATATGTGGGTTCACACTAAACCAGGTTTATTACAATCTCTGAAACATTAATCTTTTAATTAATTATTTGTTTATTTTGCATTCAAAATTCAATTTTGCAGTGGATTATGAACTTGTTCTAGCATATTTGCAAAAAAGAAGGAAGAAAATTTACATTTATGGCATTTAGCAGAGGCTTTTATCCAAAGCAACTTCCATTCCCTAACTACAGGGGGCAGTCTCCCTGGAGCAACTTTGGCTTAAGGGTCTTGCTCAGGGACCCAGTGGTGGTGAGCTGAAGGTAGGATTCAAACTCATGACCTCTTGGCCCAGAGGCAAGTATCCTACCCACTAGGCCGCCACCACCACATTAAGGCTTGAAGCTGACCAGAGTAAATGGTTAAATCTGGAATGTTTTTACTGGGTGTGCCTTTCGGGGTAAACCTTCTTATGTTGAGGAACTAAAGTTAATCATTCTCAAACAAACGATCTCACACACACACAATTGAACTTACTTTAAGTTATCCACACCTACATGTACTGAAGGAAGAGGGAGGTCGCTCAATTGCTGACTTCTGCTTCCATATACTGTACATGACAAAGTTGTGAAACGTTAATCCAGGTGTGTGTGTGTGTGTGTGTGTGCACATGTGTCAAGTAAGGAGCTTGTGCGTCAGTATGTTGACTAATTTTGTGTGAGGGAGGGACAGATTGCAAACGCACTGGTTGAGAATGTAACAGAAGGTAGAAGTGTGTATGTGTGTGTGTGGGTGTGTGTGTGTATGTGTGTGTGTGTGTGTGTGGGTGTGTTTGCGTGTGTGTGTGCCTGTGTGTGTATATGTGGTGTCGTTTCATGGCTACAGCAGAGATGGCAGGGGTGTAATGTAGGGAATGATTGACAGTTCATGTATTATTCATGCTGTCCTGTTGATTTGGGGTTGAGGGTGGGGGTGGGGGGTGGAGAGAAAGACAGACAGACAAATGGGAAGAGGAAAATAGAGAAACAGCCAAACGGAGAAGAATGAAATTGTTACTTGCAATGTCACCATGGACTATTCTTGGACACCATGGACTATTCTTGGACTTTCCCATGATATAGAGCACTGTTCAGTTTGGCCAGATGCTAAATGCTATAGTAACTGTCCATATCTGATCATTTTTAATACACCACAATTCAGAATGACCCAGAGAAGCCCTGAGAGTTTGTTTCATTGACATTTCGACCTGAAGAATGTAACCTAAAGTCTGACTTACATCTCACAGTAATTGGAAACCTGCAGAAAGCTATTATACTGAGGATAACCAAGGAGAGGCATTGATTTTAAGCTCTGTGCCGCTATGGAATGGAGCACAATTATAGTAAACTGATTCTCAGCTTAATCCTTTTAATCGTGAATATTAGATATTGGTAGCTAAAGAACACTGCTGCATACTCTTCTTTAGGCTTCATATTGAAGATATTTAAAAATTCTCATACTATTTCCTTCATCCTTGAGGCCGGCTTGTCCCGTTTAGGCTTGGAGCGATGCCTACCATGTTAACAGATGACAATGTCTTTGGTGAAACATAATAATAGACGATTCCACGGAGGTCTTTGTTGTTCTTGTGGGTTACTATAATACTATAACTTTTTATATACATTCTTTTATACTTTTTAATTCAGTCATTGTTATTACTATTTCTTATTTTGAGCCCATTCACAGCACACCTGCTCACCTAGTCTTTCCTTACTTTCCCTATAGCCTATTCCTAATCTACTCCATCAAGCAGATCATCTGATTATTAAAAATGTAAAATACTAGTCATAATGATGTTATAATTGCATCAACAAACTTGTTTGCTAAAAAAAGGTACCACTTTGCCCATCTGGCAGTACTTCAGAGTGGGCTTAGCATCGTGATGTCTGTCAGCCGCCAGCGATGGATGACGGCATCATCCATTGGCCCAACGCAAGTCCCATTTTCTCAATATGATTGATTTTTATTGGCCCACATGAGCAAAGAGTTGACCTTGGACAAAATGCCCCCACCAATGCATTTTCATGCTGTTACATTGACTCTTATGAGGCAGTTTCTTTTATTGCCGGAAAGACTTGGCGTAGACAGAGGGAACTTGGCAGCTTTGAAGCAGATCAACACCTTTCAGCCTTCCATATCTGCAAGCTCTGGTTCTCATTTTCATTACAGAATTTTTGTCATTTTAGCCTTCATGTGTTCTTTTCCTGCCGAGGCCTTAAGCTGTCAGCGGTTAGAGTATTTGGGCCACAGTTTTAATTGATTCTGAACTAATTTGCATGAGTCATCAGGAAGGATTCTCAGAGTGTTACAGTCTAGCACTAAGCTTAAGATGTGTCCCCCAGTTGCTGAAGACTGGCCCACTAAAACACTGTTACAAGCTCTATCAGATGCACCTCTGTGATGAGCGATTAAGTGGTTTGCTTAGGTATTGATTAATGCTAATACTGACTCCAGGCCTGGAGTAAATCACAGCACCAGCCAAACGCACCGGTCTAAATGACAACTGGTTTTCCACGTATATGATCCGGTATTAGCACTGACCATTCTAACATGAATGTCTGATCATAGATATTATTGTTATTGGCTGTGATTATAATCTGATGTAAAAGGTCAGGCTCCTCAAAGGCGTGGCATCATGTACAGTGTCATTGAATATATGCATATGAATAATTGGCCATATTATACATGTGGTTTGTTCAAACAATCTTTCATTTTTTATGATTAGAATTTTAAAAGGAATGAAATGATGTTCTAGGTTCTCTAAAAGGCACTCTATGGGTTACTTTGAACTTTTAATATACTGAATTTCAAGGCTGGTTTGCTAGGCCCTTTGTTGTCCTCTAGTAGAAGATTGCATAGTGGGCATACTTCCTGCTTGTCTTTGGCTGGAGTTGAAGTGTATCTAATGGCAAATTGCTGTACCTTAATACGCATGGCTATGTAGTCAGGGGAATTTAATGGATGAGAAACGAAGGGAGAAACAAAAGGTAGGAAAAATGACAGCACAAGCAAAGATACCAACAAATGTAGAGACAGAGACAAATGGATGTAATACAAATATAAAAATAATACGCAGAAGATGAGGAAGACACAAGTGTGACACATAAAGTGAAGTTTGTGATGCTGAACAGAAAAAAAATAGACATGGGCGGGGATCTCAGTGATAGCAAAGATATTAACATTTCAACTCTTGAAGAGACTGAAACGGCTCTACACTTAAAAATGGTGGAATCAAAAAGCTTTTCAGTAGAGACTGCAGTTTGTTTGAAGACACTGAAAAGAGAATTTTTACAGATGTTAGTAATTTGCTCTAAAAAGCATAATGCAGTATTTTGCGTCTGTTGTAAACAATTTAGTTATGAACACTAAATACAGTATAATAATACTGTCAAACTGACAAACTGAAAATCAAGGCAGCAGAAGAAGGAAGCTTTTAGTTAAGAAACATATGTTGGACTTTGGTACTGTTTTCTTTCTTGTTGTTCTTCTTTCTAGTTAATAGGCTGTTTGAACTGTAATTTTCTGTGTGCTGTAGTGCTTTAGCTATCAGTTTGGACAGGCTAGTTCAGCACTGGTTTGCACAGGCTAGTAAGGTGTTTCCTAAACTCAGTGCTGCTTCCTGCTGTCACCACCATGCACAAGAACTTCCCCAGCCAGGCCCCCATGTCATCAGTCTCACCCATTGAGAAGGGCCTGAGGGGCAGAGTGTGTGTGGGTAATGTCATGGCATTATTACAAACACATTATAGTCAAATGATGATAATGTAGAGAGAGATACAGTGGAAAGCTGTTGAAGGAAAAGCTACTTTACTCTGAGAATAGAGCCACTGAGCTGCTGCCATCATCTGCTTTATCCACAGTTTAGAATGGTTTCATGTGCTTGGGGTGTGTGTTAGTGTTGGGAAACACAGAGAGAGAGACAGAGAGAGAGACGTCAAAGTGTTTTGGAGATTATTGCTGTACTCTGCAACAGACCTAATTACAACCTTTGTGGATAAGCACCTGCTTTTTGTTTGCGTAGGTGTGTGTGTGTGTGTGTGTGTGTGTGTGTGTGTGTGTGTGTTCAGAAACAGCCTCACTCTCATCTCAGACACATGCAGTAGTAAGTGAGATACAGTCATAACCCGAATAGGGAAGAAGAGTGAGGATAAGTAACGCTAGCAGATTCTCCACATTTGTTCATTGTCTTCTTCCAAAGAACAAAAAAGCAATGAAATAATTTGGTGTAGAATTTGTTATTAAATGAAGGATATTTTTGAACAGTTTTATACCATGTGGCCCAGTCTCAGCCGCTCTGGGGAAATTGGTTGCTCTCCAGGGTGCCAAGAGCCACAAGACTGGTTTCAGCACGACTGTTTGGGACACCACTCAGAATCATTGAAGGTGCAGTCATTCACCTCCACATTTACGTCTAAGACCCCATGCACTGACAGTGGCAATTGAGTGGATATTGAGACAAGCACTTACATCTCTCTTCTTCTGAGTCAGATGGAGAAGATTCTGCCTGCTGCTGCTTTTAGAAGCATCCTAGCATCCTGAGTCATCACTTGTCTGTTTCATTCTCTACACTAACAATGCTTTATCGTTATCACTTCACCTCAGAGATGAAATACTGGCTCACTACTGAGCCCTGTGGCACCTCAACCCTCATAACCCATTATCTAGTATGCTTAAGCTGGCAGGGAAGCTGAAAATGGTAGTCTAACAATTCCAAATGCTGGTGGGTGAGGATGTTCCCTGGGCCACATCATGTACATGATCCATAGCCATCTGCCAGGTTTACACTTCTCCAGCCATAGGGTCTGAATGACTGGCTTTGTAAGACAAATTTTGTATCAGTTTTTTACAGTACCTGGCATATCAGATTATAACGAACCTGCTGCAACTCCAACTTCACTATAGATTCTCCTCTGACTTGCTTAAAAAGACACCTGAAGAATCATCCTTACCACCACTCTGGCCATAATAAATTCAGATGTTCATTGGCTTTTTTGCGCCATAAACACATCCAGGACTGGACTAGTGGTCTGCTTACAGAATGTCTGCCGGTTCTTTACATGAGACAGCATATAATTGAAGTATGACGCAAGAATGGTGACATGGCGTGGGAGAGGAAGCACTTTCCTACATTACATTGAGGCTGATTACCCTAATTACAGATTGTACCTTGTTCCAGTGAAGACAAAAAGACCTGTAACAAAAGACAAAATTACCCATAACGCCAGGTGATTCCTCTCCTTACAAGATATGTTATTTCACATGGCCCGAGTCTAGTTACCAGCATAGCAGCGTGGATTGGGCTTTCCCATTCACACACCATGTGGTCACGTCTGTCCCGTAGCCCCAGATTATCTCTTTAGGGGGGAGGGGTGGTGCTCTAATGGCAGGCCGCATAGCAGAAGGAGTTGTTGCCACTCTGTGAGAACTCATCGCTCTCCAGGGTGCTGAACTATGGCCATAAGGCCAGATTCACTAACGCCGTTTGGGCCAGATCTCAGCCATATGGAACCGGAAAGAAAAAGTGGCTGGTGGCTCCTGATTACCCCCAGCTAAATCCGCTCGCCTCTCCATCACACTGGCCACAAAAGCCCTGTGCAAATGATAGCAAGGTGAGTGGAAAATTAGATGAGCACTTGCATCTCTTTTCTTCTCTATTACACAGACACTGCGGAGTCAGAGCGAAAGGAAGCTGCCCATCAGTGTTCGGAGAACATTGCATTCTTTTTCCAAATAAGACCATAAAATGCTGCAACAACCCTCTGCATTTGTTTGGTTATGTTCTATTATGTTCTGTCCTTAATATTATATGTACTTAAAGACACCATTTCCCATGTTTTTCATGCTTTTTTTTCAGTGTATGTACCAAAAACAGTCTGATTTCATTTTTAAATTAAATTTTTAAATTTTAAATAACTGCTTTAGGCTGAATACGTGGACATGTGTGAAAAGGATGGTGTTCATGACATTGTGAAAAAAGATGAATTCAAAACAGGCTATTTTTTCTGCTTAGTTTTGACATGTGATATGCAAGCGGTATATTTTACCAGGGTTTATATACTACATTAAACTCTTTATTTAAAAAACAACACAGTTTGGTGTTCCATGATATTGGCCCTTTAAAGGTTCTGTGTAACCCAGCATTCCAGCTCAATGCGTGGTCCCTGAATTGGGCAGCGTGTGCGTCTGCACTAGAGTTTGAATTGGCACACACTTAATCAAGTCTTCAGTAATGACATTAATGATGGCTCTACAAACATGTTCTCAACATACAAACTACAAATTCCTATTTATTTGTGACTATAATTAGTTATTGGTTATGTAACCGGAGAATCCGTGGCACAACGCAACAGTGTAATTTCAACAAATCTCATTATTTTAATATGATCAGCTCCTCACAGAGCTGAAAGAACTTGCCGCCAAAGAGTTTAACGTCAGTTAACAGAACAGCTGGCTGTGCTGTTAGTTTCATAGATCACTGAGCACTGGTAGCATGTACAACTTCAGGAATACTTTCATACTGTTGATTTGTCGGCTGTTTGATTTGAAATTTCTGTTGGAAAATGCAGATCTTGCCAAGCATAGTGATTGTGATCTCTGGAAACCAGTTTTACAAAAAGTATGTGCTTTTAAAGGTCACACTGTAGGATTTCACAGATGTACTTTGCAAGAATGAAGAAAATGCTTTAATCTCCTTTTCTGCTGGTTTATGTCAAGTCACCTTTTTCATGTTTAATTCTCACTCATTCTAATTTATCAAGTTATTAAAGACTTTGTCTAAATACTAGGGTATTAATGAGAACATTCCTACAAGAAAAAATATTGAGAAAAGTATCAGTACCCTGCTGGTATTGGTTTTCAAAATGAAAAAAATTTAAATGATTCACTGTCCTAATATATACTCTCTCACTCTCTCTCTCTCTCTCTCTCTCTCTCTCTCTCTCTCTCTCTCTCGGTTCTATTATTAGAAAGAGGAAAGAATTTGTCACTTGTAAGCAGTGTAAGCATTCTGAGGCTTGCAAGCTCCCTTTCTCCTCTCCGTTTTCTATCTGTTCAGACAGGAATATCTTGAGATAGTTAGTGCGGATTTGGGAAGTGTGTAGGATTAGTGTGTGTGTGTGTGTGTGTGTGAGAGTTAAAGAGGGAAAGCGAGAGAGAGCAGAACACCCTGGAGTGGTATACATTTGAAGGTCATTCAGAGGAGAAAAAGGTGTGCATGCTTGAATGTGTCTGAAAGAGAGTGAAGGAAAAGAAAAAAAAAAAAAAGCAAAATGAAGATGCTGAAGGATTTAGAAAGGTTTTATATTCTAAGGTAAAAGCTCAGCCAAGAAGTCAAGGGAGGAAGCCAAGAAAACAGTGTGAGAAGAAAAGACAAGGGAGAGAGAGAGAGAGACAGAGAGAGAGAGAGACAGAAAGAGAGAGAGGGGTGAGGAAGAAGCTGTTAATAAAGGTGGTACACGATGATGTCATAAGGCTTGGCACCCAGTACGTTATGTGTGTTGGGAGTTAGGCCGCAGACGTGAGAGAGATGAATCTCTATCTCTTCTCTTCTTTTTTAGTTTCTTCTCTTCTCTTTTTTGTTCTCTTCTCTTCTCTCTTCTCGTCCCTTATCTTATCTTCTCTTTTCGTCTCTTCTCCTCTCTTTTCGTCTCTTCTCTTATGTATTTTTCTCTTTTATTCTCTTTTGCGTAGACATTCCTCATGTACAGTTTTTCTTTACCTGTAGAAAGAGTAGTAAGACTGGATGTATCTGTGGGCAAAAAATATCTAAAAACATCATCGCTCTGAGCAGGAGGTGTGTAAAAGAGCGACAAAACACCCAACTGCAAAAACAACATGATAATGAAAGACTCTGGAGGTGTGACTGCTCCAGTCTACTTCAGCGTCTGTCAGGCTTTGATTACTGTGTGTGCGCGTGTGTGTGAGAGAGCAGGAGAGTGTGAGAGTGAGTGTGTTGGCTGTGTCAAGGCTTGTCATGTTGGCGTGCAGTGCTTTTGAAGAAGGGAAAACGGGATATCTTTTAATCAGTTTCCTCATGTGGGAACAAAGACGCTCTCAAGGGACAGTGCAAAGAAGGAGAGTGTGTGTGTGTGTGTGTGTGTGTGTGTGCATACATGTGTGTGTGTGCCAGGAGAAGGGTTTCGGTGTTTATTCGTGATCTATATCTGATGAAATGTGTGTGCTATGTATATATGAGATGTATTTGTGTATTGGGCTGTTCTCCTGTGTGTGTGTGTGTGTGTGTGTGTGTGTGTGTGTGTTTTTGTGTGTGTGTGTGTGTGTGGTGGGACATTATGTGCTCTTATCTTTCTCTAGCAGCAGTACAGAGTGGAGATGCATTTCCATAAGTCAGAGTTCAAATGGAGACGGAGAGATGATGTCAACAGCTTCTCCCTGCACTGCTGTTTCTCACCACAAAAGGCTTTTACGGGCCCCGAATTAGTTGGTAGAAATACATCACTTATTAGAACATGGAATTTATTGAGTTAGTGTGTGAAAGGTTGCGCGGATGTAACTACTGCCTTTCAACCTGCCACATTTCTCTGTTTACATATGTGTGTCTATGTGTGTGTGAGAGAGAGAGAGAGAGGGAGAGAGAGAGAGAGAGAGAGAGAAAGAGAGCTGAAAGAAGGCCATTTTCTCAGCCTGGTTGCGTTGCTGTTTCTTACATTTGTTCTCACACTGAGAATAACTTAGTGAATAATCTTGAATCTAATAACCATCCATCTATCCATCCCTCCACGCATCTGTCCATTTCTCTGTTCATTCATCCATCCACTCATTCAGGCTATATCATATTACCCTGAAGCCTTTTGCTTCCAACATCATCGTAATCAATTTTCTGTGTGGACATAATGGTCTACACAGGTTTTCAGCATCCGTGTAGTAGGTCTTACAACATCTGATGTTAAAATAAATTACTATGGTCCTTTCCTTAAAATGATGTAATGGAGAATAAATGAAGTTTAAATGAGTTCACTTACAAAAACATATTCTTGATAGTCTCAATTTTTTTTTTGTAATTTTCAATTATCATCTTGTGGATTCCAGGCAATACCAAGCAAATAGCTGCTGGGTTATATTGATAAAGTAAAAATAACATAATATAGGTAACTTACAAATAAGCTTAATGTCTGAAACGTAACACTATTTGGAAACTGGCATCGTGTGTTACTTTATCCGCTGTGGAGTGAAGGACTGGGTTTACCTGGGTGATCTTGGTAAAAAGTGCAGACGCCTGAATAACAAGTTTTACTAGCTATGATCTCTGACTTCTATAACACCTTTTGAACATATTGCCGGTATTTCCACCCTCCCTTAAAATGATCATTTATATACACTGCGAGTAGCACTGTTGTCATCTTTCTTTGTGAAATGAAGCCATTCTTCTCCACCATGACTCCTTCTTGTT
>JBBIGA010000126.1:15363437-15381976 GCA_037576975.1 Alestes dentex
AAAGTTCCCCTTTATCTTTACACTTTCTCATCATTTACATTACTCAATGCACTTGCTTTTTATTCCGATTGAACAGGCTTGTTTAGTACTGCAATTTTAAACAATACGTTCACATTTTGTGTAGGACTTATGTTCCTGTACATTTTCACCCTAAAACCCTTTCCTATGAAATCTATTGCAAACGAATATCATCCTTATGTGTCTACTGTTGACCCCTAAATTATGTTGCCTTTAACCCCAGTCAGTTTACAGTTCACCAGTTAAATTTTAATGTATAAGAATGTCTAAGATTATATAGAAATAAGAATTTAAATATGTAGAGCAGCTGTCATTCTTAAGAGAATGTGAAAGTGAAGCTGGAGAGAGGGCAAATCTCAGTATTCTGAAATGTACAGTGCAGCAGTGCTATCAGCAGTGGAGTAATGAAGTGTGTGTGAGGATGTTGTTTTGTATCGAAAAGGAGTGATACACAAAATCCAGAAGTGAGGTTATTTTATTCATAGGGAAAAGTCATGAATCTTTCATGTGTAAGACTGTATAGGCCTTAGTTAAATGGGGGCCACACAGTGCCAGTGGTGACTGACATTAAGCTTCAGTTTCCCTTGAGACCCTCACTCCATCTTGGAGACTTCCTAGGTTACACAAACACACCCCCAACATCACTGAGACAAATGTTCTTCGGCTCACTGACACACAGCATTTACGGAACCTGTTGGCTGTGCTTATCTAGAACTGAATGTCGTATGGTATGAACTAAATATCTAAACATCATGAGATCCTTTGTCATTTTGTAGTTTCCCATTTGCTCATGGGCCATTAAAAATGTATTGCATTTTTGAAAACTGCCTTTATCCCACTCTGTGGTTAACCAGCGATACATAAACATTTATAAAATGTGGGAATTGGGATTACATCAACCTAGATTAGCATTTGTCAAAGCCAAAGTCAAAGTCAGAGAAATTTAACGATTATTTCTGTTGGTTTACAAATGCAATGAAAACAAATAAACTACAAGCATTTTTGGCTCAAGCTTTCAATATGACATTAAATATCTGCATAAAATATCAGTCAAATCTAAACATCTTTCTGATTCTAAAGGCTGAAGTGGTCATTAGCTGATACCAATATATTTCTGATATTATTGTATTATCCCTAGTTGTCCCTTAGCATGTATATAGCAATATTCATATTATGGCTACATAACAATTTCGTAATTCAGAGCACACAGCTTCTATGTTATTTAGGTACAGATGGAAAAACTTCATTCTAATTCAGCTGTAGTGTTTTCAGTTTAGCTAGTTTTCTTTTGTGGCCCCAACACCCATTCAAACCAACACGCAGCCCTCTGGCCTGTTGCGCCAAGTTAGGCTTGAAGGTCTGTGCACACCCATACTCTCTTCTGTCATAAAATATTCATAAAATGTAATATTACTATTTAATAATTAATCTGTATGTTTTGCATTTTGCATTTTGCAAGACTTTGTTCCGTTCCTATGCTGCTGGTGCTAACGCCCTTAATTTTAGTCAACTGATAAAAGAACCATGGAGGCTAAAGTTTATAAGTTTATGTGGCTAGGCGTTTAAGAGCTTCAGTATCAGAAGACAGAAGGATGGTTCCTAGAACGGCGCAGCTTCTTGACAGCCATTCTGTTGCCCTCCATCTCCTAAAGAGTGTTTTATTCTCTTGCTTTTTTCTGTCTTCTCACTTTCTACCCTCGGTTACACTCTGTTTATAGCTATGTGATGCCTAATGGTTCTCTTACTGCTCACATGGCACCATAAAACAGCGCCAAAGCATGTGCATGTGTGTGTGAGAGAGAGAGGGATGGAGAGGGGGTTTGAGAGAAAGACAGCCACTTCAGTATGAGAGATTGCCCGGAGGAATAAAGAAGAACGAAGAGAGATGAAGATGACAGGGAGACAGATGGCAACAATGGAAAAGGATGAGGCAGATAGAGAGTGAGAAAAGTGCAGCTTAGACACACACAGGTGTACAGATGTACAGGGTAAATACTGAATGAAAAGAGAGAAAGAGGCTTATCAGCCTACTTGTCCTGATGTAGAATTCAAAGAAGAGACCCTCCAACTGTTAAATCTGCCCCTAATCCTTACCTTAATGGTTTGAAAGGTTTTGTACTTTCTCAGTCGGTTTATATAAATTCCTACTAATTTTGCAGTGGCGAGTTCCCGTTGGGCAGCCAGTGTGACTAAGAGAGGACAGCAGAGTGATGGAGAGATGGTGAGAACAGATGGAGGAATGGATGGTTGGACAGAGACGAGAGTGTGAGAGAAGGATAGAGAGGCTAGCCGGCTGGTGTCTTTCTGATACGGCTTTCATTAAAGGAAGACATCTCTGGCACTGTTCATAGGACTAAACAGAGACAAACATACACATGTGAACACACACACACACACACACACACACACACACACACACACACACAAAACCCTGGAACAGTTAAGCACCGGTAAAACAACAGCCAAAATAGTTTTAGCTTGAGCCAAATCATTAACTAAATCAATTGTAGCTGGATTTTATTGCTCAGTGGAAGCACAATAAGTCTGAAACTGTCAAATCGTTCAACAGCTAGTCTATAAAACAGCCAATCATGGCGTCTAATTCTCTCTTCAGTGTTGTAGAGGGCTCCAAGTAGCATTTACTTTTGAAATGTGCTCTAATTTCTTATTGAGTCTGTTTAATTCAAAATTATTTCAACATCAAAGTTGTTTTACATAGAAAACAAGGCCAGTACATGCCCACCCATTAACAGAACAATTGTCTGAAGTTACTCTTGAAATACAAGAGGTGCGATTTCAGTGATGTTAATTAGAAATCTCTTGCAAACATGAGGACTCAAGAGAAAAAGCTAGCAAACATGGAGGCTGAGAATGCCTTTTTGTAAGTGTGTGTGTGTGGCATAATGCAGCGTGACGAGCCAGTGAGCGCTAAGTGGTGTGGCTGAAGTGGAACTATGGCTATTGTGTGAGACCTGTGAGCAGGCCATGTTTGCATGCCTCTTGCCGTTTGGGTTGGGCAGGACTCAAAGCTAAGCCTATTGTAGAGCTGGATTTATCCACACAGGGTCTGTGTGACCTTGTGATCTGAGCTGAGGGAAAGGAAGGATGGAGAGTGGTAAAGCCAGGCTCAGCCCCCCTTTCTAAAGAGTGTGTGTGATGCTCAGTGAAGCGAATCTCTGCACGCAGTCCAGGAACGCTCTCTAACACTCAGCATGAGTATAGCACCGTTCAGTACGTCACTAAAACGTCACTAACAGCTAAACCCACTAACACTATGGCTGTAACACCCATTCTCTATGACATTAGCACCATTCATGCTACTGACATCATACTCATTATCACTCAGCATGACTGCACTGCTTGCAATACAGCAGAATATTCTCCATCAGGGCAGACAGGCCCCACTAGGCTTTTGCACACAGTGCTTATACTGTGCAACACAGATTGCAGTTTTACACTTTTATGTCTTGGGTAGCTGAGATAACATGGATCACATGGATCAGTTTGGATAATAGTAATAAACATAAAACTCAAGTACAGATTTTGAAACAGATTTTGTAAAAATGTTTTGGTCATTGAGGTGGAGCACATGTGACTACATGAGATAATTAAATACAAAATAAGAATAGGGTGATTAGTCAAATTGCATCTGAGTGTTTTTACCTCTTCTGTCACATTTTGGTGCAGAAAGACCAATATTCAAATTCCATCCATTCATCCATTATCTGAGCCGTTTATCCTAACCTGGGTGGGAGGGGGTGGGGGGGAGTGCATTATGATGGAACCTGTCCCAGCTGTCACAGAGCTGAAAGGCGATATTGAAATTCACAGAGATACTATGAAGGCATTGTAGGTAAAGCTTCAGAGATAATTGGAATAACTCTTCCTTTAACTGATTCTGGTTATATTGAGTCCTCTCCTAAGCAAGCAAAAAGGGATAAATTCAGATTCCTCTCATCTAGCTTAACATCTCTTTCAGTTACTTCCCTCTGAGAGGCAGTATAGATCCTTAAAAAAATAAGACCATCCTACTGTGATAAGGTTACTAAACTCTTAGCGTAGTGCAGATAATCTGAGTCTACCCATAAGATCCTCTGGCCTTGGAAAAATACGTATGTAAGTTTGTTGTGTATTGCATTATCACTGTGTATATTGCTATGACAACACTGTATTAGACCTTGATGCACTGGAGACAATTACCACCTGCATGTCATGTGTCAATAATAATAATCAATCAAGATAATACATAGTACTTCAACAATTAGCCTTCATTTGACCATCTGCTAGGCTGAGACATGGCAATGATGGAGTAAACGAGCAAGTTAGAGCATTCTTTTTTTCCACTGAAGTTAATTTTCCTTTGGAGAGGGCCATGCATTTGCTTTGCACATGACATTCTATTCACACCACTGTTAAAACATCTTCAGACCTCAGGGACATCACCAACACCAGCACCGAGTGCCTGTACATTAAAAGTGATGCGGTGCAGATGCAGATTCTGTTCCATTAAAGGAAAATGGTGATTATATTGGTTGAATCAAGAAGTCCGTGCAGAACTGTGTGAAGTCTGTGCTATTGTAGCTGCTCTTGACACTCTTCGTGAGTGCACTACCCCTCACCGACACTTGCTATACGAATGACTGCGCTGCCAATGTGTCTGCTGTGAGTGTGCCAGGTTCCTGCACACTGCTTAACTCAGAGCTAGACTTAAAAAAAAGCCTTGACAGTAGAGAATCACCATGGAAATCTGAAGTTAATCCAACACTGGGTTTACTATTTTTGGATGACACCAGCTTTATTTCTATTCTTTTCTCTTTTAGTTCCTTTCGCCATCTCTTGTCTGTCCTCATTTTCTTTCGTCCCCCTTTTCTTCTGTCCCCCCACTGATCTTTTCACTCTGCCTCTAGCCCACACAGGAATCCTCTAGAACAGGCAGCCGAATTACCCAGCATCCCAACTGACTGAGCATGCTAGCAATTAGGCAAACGCGCACACGTGCACACACAAGGCTACTGGCATGGCCTTTTTTCAGTATCATGCACCAGTGACTTCGTAGAGTTCGTCCTTTGTTCCTACCCGGTGAGTGATTGTATAGGCGCGTGTGTATATATAGTATGAATCTGTCTTCTTTGTGTGGCTTTACTGATGTCATTGTGAGTTCACGTGTATGGGCACTTGCTGGCATTGTGTGTGGAAGTATGTACTCGCTTGCTTATTGAGTATATGCGTATGAGTGAGAGAGTGCGCTCCTGTCGGGTGTTTGTGCTAATACATATTCTCCTGTGAGCCCTCGTCTTGTATCTCTTCACTTTGTGGCCTAATGAATGACTTATTTAGAGCTCTCTCTGCCAGCCGAGTCTCTTTTGCCCCCTGACTGTCTCGCTCTCCCTCCTCTGGCAGCCCAGCTCTGAACATGGAGGACTCTTATCTGATCCAGATAGCTCAGGAACAGTACTGCACACAACATCGTAACTCAACCTAGATAGCTCTCTGTTTCAGACCAACCCACACAAAAGGTCAAACTAAATACAAATCATGTTCGGTCTGGTGTTTAGAGTCATTGCGTTATTGTGAGGGACTGCACACAAGACAAGAGGGCTGAGCTCTAGAGACAGGAGGTCAGAGTAGATGTCGTGAGGCTTTTAGCTACTGTATTTATGATAGCGTCACTTATTTAGAAACAAGAGGTCACTCAGTTTTAATTAGATTTTTCTTATTTGTGTTACTTAATAAATGCATGGAAGGGAGTGAAACAGAATTGTATTGTTTCAGTGATCATATTTAGTGTCGTTTGCAACCTTGTTGAATTAAACACATCATATTTCTCACTGGCTCCTGGCAACACTTATTCGCATATTATCTCGCTCACTTTACTCACTCTCTTTGTGTTCTGTTCCCGCTCTTGTTTGTGAATACGTCTCCTTTACACTCCTTGGTAAACGCTTAGTCGCCTGCAGCTGTGTGATTCTGGATAGTTCAGTATCAGCTGAACAATTTTTGCAGTGTGGCTGGGCACCTTATCATGCTGAAAGAGGCCACTGACTTTAGGCTGTACAGCTGCCATGAAAGGGTGTACTTGATCTGCAACAATGTTTAGGTAGGTGGTACATGTCAGAGTGACATTGAAACGAATTCCAGCACACAAGGTTTCCCAGCAGAGCATTGCCCAGAGCATCACACTGCCTTCTTCCCATAGTACATCCTGGTGCCATCTTCTCCCCAGATAAACAACACACCCACACCCAGCTGTGCACATGATGTACAGTGTCTTCCATTATTCTGTGGTCTAGTTCTGATGCTCACGTGTCCATTGAAAGTGCTTTCGGTGGTGGATGGGGTCAGCATTTGCACTCTGACTGGTCTGTGGCTACTTGGCTTAACACACAGCAAGCTTTGGTGCACTGTGAGTTCTCTTACCTTTTATCACTGCTACTTTTAACTTTGTCAGCAGTTTGTGTTACAGTAGCTCTTCTGTGTGGTCGTCTCAGACAGTCTATCATTCGCTCCCCACGTGAGAGTCCATGATCCTGCTGCCAGCCGTTCTTTCACCACTTTTAGGTTCCGACCACTTCATACCGCGAACACCCAAAAGGACCTGCTGTTTTCGAAATGCCCTTACCCTTTATTCCGGTTTCCAACACATTAATGTAAAGAACTGACTTATAAACCCCGGTGCTTGATAGATGCCACTGTAATGAGATAATAAATGTTATTCACTTTACCTGTTAGTGGTTTTAATATTGTGGCTGATCAGTGTACACCATAAGTTTTCAAGTTAATAACCGTGTAAAGGTTCATGGGGTTGAACAGCAGTGTGTGTGAACACTGCTATTTTTTACAAAGTAAGGATTGGTAAGCCATCACTCACCTGCGGTGACATATTTAAGGTTAAATATTTGATTGTGGATTTAACCTTTTGAATCAGCAGGTTGTGCTTCAGGTGTCACTGTATGGCCTTTTTTCAGTCTGTAAAAATTAGAGATAACCTGTGAAGTCTATGACATGAAGGATCACTTTTATCTTAGTAGGGCCAGTAGGACCTATGACGCCACCTTTATCCAGTCTTTTGCCCTTGACCATTTCTCTTTGTCTGAAATGAAAGTGAGTGTGGCTGGTCATAAATTACTGCAGAGACCCTGAAACATAAATGAGTCTTCTATGTGAACCGCAAACCATAGGTGGCTGTACATCATTCGAGTACCTGGTAGAATTTCAGTGCAAACGTTCCAAGTCACAGCAGTATTTCTGAGCCAGAAGCAGATGGGCATTTTTAGAAACGTCTGGTGCTACTATTTTTATACCTTTGTTTGACGTCCATTGCTCTGTTCCACTCCAAACTTTTTTCTCCTAAATGATGACAGTAAAGATTTCATTACATTTTCAGTGAGATGTAACTGCAGAGGAGAGGCATTTCGCAAACTTTGAAATAAACCACTTGAAATAAAACCAAAAGTAAAGCACCATCTTCCACAGACAGTTGTACCAGCATGGTGGTAAATGTGGTATGATGAAACATGCCTATAACGTCTTGCGACCTTTTTAAACTAGCTTGCTCAAAGTGATGCAACATGGCTCAAATGAGGCTTATCCAGCCCCTACTCAAGCTGTTTCTGAGAGGGCACACCACATCAATCTGTCTCTCTGACTGTCGTTCTGTCTGTCTGACCCACTCTCACTCATCTCTCTCCCTCTCCCTCACAGTCTTTCTCTTTGCGTTGTACTAGAGATGTTCAATATCCCTTTGAGGCTTAGTATAAAGGCATGGAGGAACAGAATTTTTAGGACAGTTATTTATTCGTTTAATGTTTTGGATTTTTCATAACCCAATGAATATTCCTTATATTTGTTTGCATAACACCCAACCATTACTATGAACATCTTTAACATTTTCATGCAGCTTCAAATTCAGCAAATCTGCAATGCAATAGCAGCTGTGGAATAAAAAGACATTTGAAATCCATTAGTACTATGACTGTGAAGACTTTTACACTGATTTGCATAACTCTCGAAAGCTCTCATTTGCAGTTCAGAAAGCGCACAAACCATCCATGTCCATCTGTGCACACAAACTGTTAACACCTTGTTCTTGTTTCTGCGAAAGGAGGACTTTTTAAAGCCTTTTCTCTCTGCCTGCACCATCCCTACTGGAAAGGCTGCTTGAAGGACCTTTTGCTAAAACCGAAAATACCTTGGGAAAAGTTTTGTTTTTGAAGAACATTTCTTAGAGATGGACAGTTTTTTCTAAGAGTGTGTTTTAGTCATCTTCTGATATGACACCTACGGAGAAGCAGGGTGCAGACACATAGCAGGCCAATTACTGGCAAATGCCAGGGTTAAGAAACCGGAGCCCAAGAGAGAAACACAGGATTTACTGTGGAGAAAATGCCACTCTCTGTCTCCTGCCCTCTCAAGCAGACCCTTACAGAGAGAGAGAAAGAGAGAGAGAGAGAGAGACAGAGAGAGACAGAGAGACAGAGAGACAGAGAGAAAGAAGAGAAGTCAGATCATTAAGAGCACTTGTTCACTCTTAACTAAAAACGAGTTTTGAGTCCCCATTGTCCATGCCATCCAATACATACCAAGTCTAATAACGAATGGCAGTGACATGCGTTTTACCTAGTCCCTGCTTAAGGCCATATGGACTATGACTGAAGAACAATACATGTTATACCATTTCGTGCATGACTTTTTCACATCTTTAATCTGGTTAGATCTGTTTTCTGGAAAATTATTTTTCAAGATCAGGACTTCACGTATGAACCTCCAGTTTGCATTTTTTGTCGTTATGTGCTTACTCAGAGTTGCATGAAGTGCCGCCACAATTTTTTGAGCTGCTGCTGATGAAACATCATTGTTCTTGGAGAAGGACACTAACCTTCAATTCTGTTATCACACACTCCCAGAGAGAGCGAGGTCAACTATGCTCTCTTGGAGCTATGGCATTGCCGAGTATCAAACTTGCAGTCTCTGGACAACCGGCCCAACATTCATATTTCTGCGTCTCTAGTACTATTGTCTAGAATATTTACAAAGTACACAGCTGGGCAAAAATATGGAGACACTTTTGCCATTTTCTTATTGTTGTGTTTAAATTGACGGAGACTTGAGCCCTTTTGACACACACACACACACACACACACACACACCCATCAGCTCCAAGATTAAAATCTATCCAGCACAATTTGGCCCTGGTGTAGCCATTACAATTTGGCCCTTGTTCTTATATCCATCACACAAATTTTAAGAACTGACTGGCCACATGCTGTCTAATTTATCCCATTGTAAATAATCAATATTATTCACTTCACCAATCAGTGTTGAAGCTGACAAGTGTAAAACACAGGACATTACCAGGATACTTTTATCAATAATGTTGGGGCTTTGCATCATACACATGCAGCACAGAATATGCAGTTCATACATATCATGACATTTCTGGTAAAAAAGATGTCACATCCTGTAACATCCCCACCTGTTTTGCCCCTTCTGTCGTGCCCTGCCTTTGTTTTTCTTTGTGCAGTGTAGTTTTTGTTGTGAATACTAGCTCTACCCTGTCCTGCCCTCCTGTTTAGTGTTCTCACCTGTTCATTTGTTGCCCCGCTTCTCATAACTGCTCCGCGTCTATCACCTGGGTCCCAGTCTTTTCACCAGTGTTTGTTGGTTCACCAGGACCTCACTCTGTATCCTGTCATGACAACATCCTTCCCATTACCTAGACTCTGTTTCCCATTACCCTTGTGTGTATATCATCTAGTTTATAGGTCAGTGTTTTGGCTGTCCTTTGCTGTCACTGCGTTTGTTTTGTTAAATAAAGTTCCTCTTCTGCACCTACGTCCGCCTCAAATCCTCCTGACTACCTGCACGTCACACATCCTCAGTGTAAACATGTGCTCTGCTGACCATGCTTTGGTTTCGCTTTTGCACGGAAAAATAGAAGGACACTTCGCCATTGTCTTTCTGATACATTTCAGGTGATGTAGACCTGAGCTGTTTTCTCACACACACACACACACACACACACTGATCAGCCACGACATTAAAATCACCTGCCAAATATTGTTTAGGTCCTCCTTGTGCTGTCAAAATAGCTTTAACTCATCAAGGCACAGAGGTGAACGTGTGTTGTGGTATCTGGCAACAAGCTGTTAGTTGCAAATCCTTTAAGTCCTGTGAGCTGTGAAGTGGGGCCTCAGACTAGCTTGTCCAGAACACCATCAGATCAGGCCACGTTCTTCCATTGCTCCATGGTCCAGCTCTGATTCCCATGTGCCCATGGTCATCAGTTCACTGGCCATACCTCCTTAGAGTAGGTGCTATTCTCTGCAAACTGAGAACACCCCACATGCCATCTGCCCCACATTCCACCTGGCGTTTTTCTAGCTGCTCTGACCCAGTCGTCTAGACTGGTAATTCCTAGTAAACAGGATGTCACATCTTCAGCATAAACATGTGCTTTGCTGATCATGCTGAGCCGCTTTTGCACAGAAGCATCTGTACATGCATGCAGAGTAGATTTTTGCCATTTCCTTCAGGATTTTATATACAGAAGACAGGCCAAAAAAGGGGAAATTGATTAACTAAGTCGTCACAGAAATGTTTTACTTGATCAGTATTTTGACTCCTACTCTTGTTCACCGTTTCCTGTTTATTTACCCATAAATGAATGCGTAAAAGAGCATATGTGAAAGGGGCTCCGCAAATGTCGTTATTATAAAACAGCTATATGTTAATAATTTGCGTTTACTGGGCAGCGCTCCGCTTCTTATTCTTATCCATGTCTTCTTTGGTATGAATAGCAGGTTTTGCCTAAATAATGATTTGACAATTTTCTTTTCCAAGCTACTTTTAAAAGCACCATTTCAATCTCTTTTGCATCAAGGATTTAAACATCCATGCATGCTGATGAGTGCACAACCACCACAAAGACCTGGTTAAGCTTTAATATATTTGGGTGAGAAAAAAAACCATAATCATTTATTACAACATAGTGAAACGCTAGGTGTCCCTAACCTTTTTGAGGCATAAAATGCTAAGCCTCAAGGCAAGGTTGCACAGATCTAAAACTATCACGTCACATTGCCCCATACTGTGGCCCAGACTCACGTCCTCAGCAGATAAGCAAATCAGATTTGAACGTTTGCTGTTTAAGTGTATCCTTAGACAGCTGATAGCGAGCCAGACTGAGATGGTTTCTCAGCAAAGAGACTGACATTGATGGCGAAGCAGACAGACTGACATTGAGACAAAAAACATACGCAGTCACACACACAACGTGAAATACGAGCACATGACGTTAAATATACACAGGCAGACAGCCCTGCTGACCTATGGGCGGACAGAGAGCAGCAGTATTATGATAAGTGGCCAGTGTCTTGTCTGTTAGCATGTGTTTTATGGAGTGCAGGGCCAGTGTGGCGGAGCTAAAGCGCTTGCCCCAGTCGATACCATGTCTGTGGGACAGAGCTGCAGGGTTAACAGCTTGCTCTGGGCCTTTACGCAGAATGGCGTCTTGAACAGTAATAAAGCGTTCTTTACAGGGACACTTTAATTCAATGAGCAAAGGGCAGGGGAGGAGAGAGGGATTGAGGGACACGGTGGTAAAAAAAGAGGTAGGTTGGGTGAATAGAGAGAAAGTAAGGGGGGGTTATGGGTGGAGAAAAACAAAACAGAAGCCTCCAGGTGCTCATAAATCTTGGGTAATTTGTTTATGGCAAGGGAGTCTGGCTGGCTTCAGAGGTGGCCACTGTGGGTGGGGTGTGTGTGTGTGTGTGTGTGTGTGTGTGTGTGTGTAGTTGAGGAAACTAGGACATGGACCTCTAAATGTCGCTGTTTCAGGAGCAAATAGGATTCTGGACCCACATGTGGCGATGGCCTTTTATTTGACTTTGAGGGGTCGCCTGGAAAATGAGGCAGGGCAACACTCTGTGTCCAACATTTCCCACCATTTAGGCCAAAATCGTGTGCTTTCTTTTCACGCCGGCTGCGGATTGACAAGTACTCTCAGGTTGTGAGATTAAGATTCTAAATGTTCATTAAAACTTAAATCATTCAATTAAACTATCATTCGTGCCTTCAATGCTTTAATTACTCCTGGGATAATTGTTTTTCTTATTTAGTGAAATAAGGACAAAATGGAGCTGTCAGCTTACGTAATGACATCAGAGACCAGCTGTTTGCTGTTCAGAGACGGATGACAAGATCTCAGCGTGATATGCTTTTGTGTGTATCTATGTGTCCATGTGACTCTCTTTGTTGACCTAAGCAGAAGCATGGCCCCTTTGCTTCTAAAAAATATCAACACGTACTGAAAAAGTGATTCAAATAGGGATGGGAAATCTGGAAAAAATATCATTTTGTGATTCTTTATGTTCTTTAACTTTATGACATTTTCCTACCCTGCATGAATTATTATTTTTTTAATGCAGACAAAACGTTGTAGTACTGTCATTTTTTTTTCAAACACTCACTGCCCAATCAGTCAAACACCAATAATATCCATGTGGTGCTCAGAAAAGCTGATTGTGTATCACCAGAACACAATTTTATCAAGACAATGACAAAATACGTTGCCCACTTCTAGATGCAAATAATTCCATGAGTTCAAACCATATTACATTAACGTAGCATTATCTTTGTTGATGTAATATGTGTTATTCATGTAGAGGTGCTGAACTTTTGAATCATGTGAATTCAGTGCATCTTTTTTTTTTTTTTTTTAGAATTAAAGCAGTTGTAGCACTCTTTCATCAGATGCTCTATTTGTTTTGGAACATAAAGCATAAATGCTGAGGATTTTCTTTCTTTCAGTGGATCTTCAATGTGATCCTGTTTCTGGCTAGAGGCAGCGTGGGTTGGTGACACATGTGCATCTTCAGGTTTGCCTGCTTGACAAATCACTCCTCAGTAGCATTAGAGCTATTCCCGTCCCCACTCACTCCTGCTTCTTTTATCTCTCCTCCGCTTCTCTCTTGTTCCCCACGTCCCTACAGGGTGCAGAAGTGGCATCCCACTCTTTCATCCAATTTCTGCATTGGTGAAGGAAGGAAAGATTTGGAGAGGGAATGGAAAGAGAAGAGGGGAGATTAAGAATGAGATTCAGTAGGCAAAGACTAAAGACAGTGAGTGTGAGAAAGAGAGAGAGAGAGAGAGAGAGAGAGAGAGAGAGAGAGAGAGAGGGGAAGAAACAGTGGTGATGAATGCTCATTATGACTAGACTTGATATGACTTTTTTGCAACTGAAAGAGAAGGAAAGAGATTGAGAGTGAGAGAGTTTGAGCGAGAGAGATAGAGAGTGAGAGAGAGAGAGAGTGTGAGAGAGAGAGAGAGAGAGAGAGAGAGAGACATGACCTTTAAGCCTCCATTAATTAAAGTGCTAACGGCCATATGTGAATTAACAAGAATGGAGAGAGACAGCTAGAGGGCAGTACGAAAAACTTCCCAACTTAATTTCTGTTATTTTGGGATGAGACGTGACAGCGTGGAAATATCTCCTATAGAAAGGCTCTTCTACGTAGATACACACACACACACACACACGTGCGCACAAACACACGGTCTTAGTGGCTTCACTTTTGCTGTTTGTATGACCAAAAAGCAACACATGGATAGGTAGTTAGTAATTGCTGTAGTTGTTCAGTTGAAATGTGGTTGTTTAATATAAAGTGCATAGAGTCACATTTAAACATGAAGTATTAATGCTTTAAAAGGGTGACTCAGCATTAAGTGCCCCAGTCAAGAGCCGAAGATTGGTGAGAAAAACTGCTGATAGAAAAAAAACAGACCTGCTAAAGTAACTGACCTGGGGAGTGAGGACAAAAGTTTTCAGTCCTGAGGTAAAATTTAAAAAACAAAGTGAAATATGGTAAAAACAGTAATCCTGATATATTTTTGTCAGCTACTCAGTGTCAAGTAAAATGTCTGGTCAGGATCATTTAGATGTTTGTGAGAGCAATGTACATAGATGTGCAGTTACAGTTACAGGGCAGTAGTACAGACTTTACTGCTGCATGAATTAACATTTAAAGTTGAGCAAGTTAGGAAATAATTGTGAAATGATACTATTACAGGGCTGTTTGGAAGTTTGTAAACCATTTATAATTACCTCTATTCCTAAAACATCACCAGTCCTAAAAGTAGATAATGTGAACCGAATTAATAAAATGAAAAATAAATAAATACATTTTATTACTGGCATTACTTGTCTGTAAGGGGTAAAAGTATGCAAACGTCTAAAATGAGCAGTTAATTTGAAGGCAAAATTAAAGTAAGGTGTTTTAATCAGTGGGTTGAAATGAGTGGCATGAGTGGGCACCTTGTAAAGATGGGAATTTAACAAGGTCTGATCCTCACAACACATGTGTGTGGAAGCATGTCATGGCACAAATAAATGAGATTTCTGTGGATATAAAAAGAGTTTCTGATGCTCATCAGACTGGTAAAGGCAGTGGTCGACCAACAGAGATCACTCCAAGAGCAAGATGTGTAATAGTCCATAAAAGAACCCAGGGCAACTTCCTTGCAACTATAGGCCTCTCTCAGATTTGCTAATGTTAATGTTTATGAGTCCACCATCAGGAGGAAGAAAGCCACTGCTCCACTGCTCTCCAAAAGAAGTGCCTGCTGCCTGTCCACAGTTTGTTAAAGATCAGGTGGGCAAGTGAGAAGGCTACTGGAAATATGTTTCATGAGTGGATGAGACCTAAATAGAACTTTTTTGATTTAAATGAGAAGTGTTATGATAAAGGAAAACACTGCATTTCATCATAAGAACTTTAACTCATCTGTGAAACATAGTGGTGGTAGTATAATATTTTGTGCCTGTTTTGCTGCACTGGGGCCAGCATGGCTTACGATCCGTAATGGAATAATGAATTCTAAATTTTACAAGTGAATTCTAAGGTTAAATGTCAGGACATGCATCAAGACAACAGCTCTAAGCGCATAAGTTGTTCTACCAAAGAATGAGTAAAGAAGAAAGAAGTTAATATTGTCAAATAAATGGTCAGAGTCCTGACCTTGACCTAATAGAAACATTGTTAGAAGGACCTTAAGTGAACAGTTAAGGGAAGAAACCCACCAACATCCCAGAGTTGTTCTGTGCGCAGAAATGGGCAAAAATTCGGAATCGATGTACAGGACTGACCACAGGAAACATTTAGTTGCAGATTTTGCTGCACAAGGGGGTCACACCAGGTACTGAAATCAAAGGTTCACATACTTTTACCTCTCACAGATTTGTAATACTGAAACATTTTAATGTCATATTTATGCAGACATATAGAAAATCCTAAAGGGTTCACAAACTTTCAAGCAGCAAGATGTTTTTGTTTAACATGTAATAGTGCTTTGAATCTGTCCTGAGTCTCCTGAGGTAGGTGTATTTTGTAACGGTGACAGGTTAATCATTATTTTGACATAATTCAATGAAAGAGAAGGATAATACAATTTCTTTTAAGTATGAGAGGTCTGAGTTGCAAGTAGGCTGCTTCTGTAGATGCTGTGCACTTAGCCAGATTTGTTTTTATATATATATTTCTTTATATGCTTTTTAAAAGCGTACAAGTTTTTTCTTGTATGTGTTTTTTTTTTTATAAAACTTGGGTATTTTTTTTTACCTCTATAATAAATAAACTGCTGTTTTTGTTACTGTGCCTTTAAGACTAATATATGTGAATGAGCTCAGTTTTTGACTGCTTTGTATTGAACAGTTAAACAGTCCAAGCTGAATTACTTGTTATAACATTAACACAGATTGTTTAGGCTGATTAGGAGGATATGCACAAGAACAATTACAAGATGTACAATATACAATAACAAGAACTGTGGATTCAAAACAGCGGTTTCTGCAGATGAATCCACATAAACTGATCAGCCACAACTTTTAAAGTGAATAACATTGATTATCTCATTACAATGGCACCTGTCAAAGAAGGGATGTATTAGGCAGCAAGAACCAGTCAGTTCTTGAAGCTGATGTGCTGTAAACAAGAAAATTGGGCAAGTGTAAGGATTTACAGCAACTTTGACAAGAATCAAATTAGGAAGGCTAGGCAGCTGATCTCCAAAACTTTTGGCGAGTTTGGAATGCAGTTATTAATACCTACCAAAAGTGGCCAAAGGAAGGACAACCAGTGACCCAGTGACGAAGTCATAGGGGCCAAAGACTCACTGTTGCATGTGATGAGTGAAGGGGCTGTGTAGCTGCAGACTGATCAGGGCGCCGCTGCTGACTGCTGTCCACCAAAGGGCATGTGTACATCACAACTGGACCTTGGTGGAAGAAGGTGGCCTGGTCTGATGAATCACGATTTCAAGGTTTTAATCATGTTGACAGCTGGGTGGGTGTGCATCGCTTACCTGGAGTAGAGGTGGCACCAGCATGCACTATGTGAGGCAGTGTGATGCTCTGGGCGATGTTCTCCCAGGAAACCAGGCCACCTGGCGTTCATGTGGAAGGCAGTGGCCTCTTTCAGCACGATAACATGCCCTGCCACACTGCAGAAACTGTTCAGGAATGGTTTGAAGAACCTAACAAAGAGTTCAGGGTGTTGGCTTGACCTCCAAATTCTGAAGAACTCAATCTGATCTGATCTGAGCATCTGTGGGATGTGCTGGATAAACCAGTTCAATCCATGGAGGTCTGACCTCACAGCTTAAAGGACTTGATGGATCTGTTGCTTATGTCTTGTTGCCGGGTACCACAGCACACTTTTAGGCAAAACATTAGTTTTAATGTTATGGCTGATCACTGTATTTGGTGAAATGGACCAGGGAGGGAACAACACACTTTAAAAGAGTTGTAACATACCATCAGTTTTATAAATGGCACATGTGAATAAATTACTACATGAGTTTTCTTTCATTTTTTACATCTTATTTTGTGAAACCCAGTCTTGCTATCATAAGATGCAGTCTAGTCTCATGTCACAAGCAGAACCCCTTCCACACATACACACACACACACACACACAAACACCTCTGCCTACGGCTGCCAATCAAAGCACACACACAAGAGTTATATGCAGTATCCATGACAACTTCCTGGAAACAAGCCCTGCATGTAAACGATGCTGAGAGTTTTTAATCTGAAGATTTTCTTGTAGCCATGGTGTAACCACAGAGAAGGGAGGCCAGCAGAACATGTCATGTCCGCAGTGTTGCTGCTATTTCTGTGGCTAAGCCTGGTCTTAAAGTGTACAGTTCTTCACAGTGATAATAAACAGTTTATCAGTGTATATCTTAAGGAAAAATACTTGCCTTTGTCACCGCTATCACGGAGGTTTGAGGATTCTGTGTTAACTCTCAAAGCTAGTCATACTGTAAAGTCTATCTAGATGAAATTAAATACCGGGGAAGGGTGGAGAAGAGCCTAATAAATAAAACTCATCTGGGTGCCAGACTAATCTGAAAATAATATGTTTATTTTCCAGGAGAATGAGCATGAAATGAGTAACAAAACACAGTGTAGCTTCAGCTTCTCAACAAGAAAAACACTTTAATGATGTTGCTTGTTTAATGGCAGCATGACTTCAGATACCGTTCTTTACAGTGTGTTTGTGCTGAAAAACCGATTCAGGTTGATAGGCCTGTCACAGTTTTGCCTATTGTCCATTCTGAATTCATTGAGATGGTTACAATTTTCTAAGCATCTCTAATTATTTTTCATGTAAAAACTGTTTTCATTAGATTTCACAAATGTATTATGTCACAACAGGCTGAATGTGGATTTCGTACATTTTCATCAGTAGAGCTGAGGCAAATTAATGAAGGAAATCACAAGAAACACATTCAGTGCGACCAATCCTTAAAGCTTGGTGCTATAACACGGCAGTGAAAGCATTATTTTTTTAGTGTTTATCAACACTCTTTAGGGTAATGCCAACACAATCACAGAATAAACATGGACGCTTTGTCTGATCGTGTACAGGTGATTCTGTGTAACTATGAAATTGTGAGCAGTACAGTATAAAGTAGGACCAAAGAGAGGAAGCAAGAAGCCAGATTTGGATAAAAAGTACTGTATTTATCATTTTGTTCTGGCTTGTTTCAAATAATTCAAATTCAATTGCTTGTTATTACATGAAGTACATAGAAACTACACTCTCAAAAAAGGTGCCAAAATGTTTTTTTGGGGTGATAGAAGAAACCTTTTTTTTTTTTTAAATAAGATGAAAGGGTTTAGCGTTTTAAAGTTTAGTCAACATAATAATTGCTATCTATACCAATTAAAAGTTGTTCTTCTAGAAACGCACATCGAAGAGCCATTTATTTGTTTTAATGTAGTGTTGATTTTTGAGACAGATTAAAGAAATGGGAAAATAAGGGATGGGTTTGATAATTTAATATATTTTAATGTATAAGAGATTGTATAGTTTATAGTTCACATATATTTCCCTTGTTTTTTCTTGGTGGTTCTGCCACAGGTAATGCGTTTCAGCACCATTAAACAACAGAAAATAAAAGGCCTGGAAAACATCTGTGGCAGAGCAAGATTGGCTGCCACTGTACGACTAGGAGAAACA
>JBBIGA010000126.1:15421002-15441652 GCA_037576975.1 Alestes dentex
TGTGTGTGTGTGTGTGTGTGTGTATGTATGCAGTGGGTGAAAGCAACAGTGGGTCCTGACTGACATGTAAAGTGCACTGACTAGCCCTCCAGCACTCCCATTCCCTTATACATTCTCATGCACATGCACATGAACACACACACACACACACACACACACACACACACACACTCACATGCACACATACTCTTACAGACATGAGCTGATTCAGCTCTAATGTCCTTGCTCTAGGAGATTCCTGTAGCAACGTCAGTACTCCACCAATGGCAGAGCGCTGTCTTTTTCAGAGTGTTAGTGTAGCCTTCCCTTGCTGCATGTAGCTGCTGGTCAGAGCGAGGCAAGGCTAGCCAAGCCATTCATACACTCAAACTCAAAACTGTGCTGTCCTCTAGCTCCTGGACTGTTCCCCACTGGCTCAGGGAACCAGACGAGCCACAGAGTCACAAAGGCCTCGGGTGAGATCTCATACTGTCTGCCAATTACTAACACTGATTATTCCACACCATACCTCTGGATGTAAGATAAGCATTGCACAAATGAATTAAGACTGTAATTCCTCATATATGATGTACCATGTGGGTACTACCAATGCAAACATGGTCCTACCAATGCATTTATATTTCAAGTTGACTTTAAGTGTGTTTTCTTTAAGAGAAATAATGTCTCAGAGCTGCATATCAGTGCTTCTCAAACAAGCCCCCAGGGATCCCCAGGCAGTGCCCTTTTTCGCTCTAGCTGTTGGGGAATCGGGATAGAACAAAAAAAGTGTGGTCTAGCTAAGTGTCACTGAGGACTGCTTTGAGAACTATTTCAGTATTTGCACCAATTTTCTGAACACTGACTCGCCACCAACAATAAACAAGCAGAAACGTGGTTGTGCTATACCTGTGTTTGACTATTTGGAGAATCTAGAATAGCCTCACCCTTGTTCATTTGTTTATTCAGTTCTAATTCATGTCATTTTAAAGACAGCTGCAGCCATTAGTGTGGTGGTGTTTGCTGATGTACTCTGGAAGTAAGACGTTAAACTGGATCCAGACAGGAGCTGGTGGCTTAACCAGAAGGCCGTTGAATGAAATAGAGCACAGGATGGGATGAGCTCCTTTAACACACTACAATAAGCGGTAATGGTTTATTGCTTGATTTCAGTAGGAGAGGAACCTGAGGTACTTAATGTGAGCCAAAGTTGCACCTCTGTGATAAATTAAATCATATTCCTAATATGTTGTTGACAACAAAACAATGTTGGGTAGAGCATTCATTAAGAAATATTATCACAGTTTATCTCATAAAGATTATACTTAGCATTATTAAACTTGCTTAATCAACAGGGAGGCATAATTTTAACTAGCAATTTAAGATTCTTTTTCTTTGTCTTCAGTTTTTGTGGCAATGGAGATTTGATTTCTAGCAATGTGTTCAGTCACTGTCAGAACTCACAGTTCGCAAAGGATAATAATTACTCCATACAACCGACGAGAGGAATCTTCCTTCTCTGCTCAGTAGGAGGAATCATGAGCAGATCATGAGCAAGGTACTGAACTAGAGGAGCCAACAAGGGCTAAATTAGGAAAATACAGAAAAAGCACAGACAATAAGCTGGAGAATACGAGAGTGATTGTACAATATTCTCCTGGTCGGCCTGGGCTTAAGTAGGAAGCATACATGAGATACATATGAGGACAATTACAAATCAGGAGAAACCAACTGCACACGACTGCAAAAGGGAAACTCAGCCTCAATATTCAGGCAACATCCATGTGCAGAGTATGGCGCTTGTGAGCTGCCCGTGACAGTCTTTGTGTTTGAAATGTTAGCTTGCCTTGTTCAAATGTATTTTGTGTTCTTTCTTTTCTGTTATTGTGAAAAGAGCATAATTAGTTCTGATTAACTGTTTAGTGCAGGCCTGTTATGTTGAAAAAAAATCATTGTACTGTAACATCATGCCCTGTCTTTGTTTACGTTGTGCCTTGTGTAATGTCCTCCCTAACACTTACACTTTAGTATTTTCAGGTATTTGTTATTTGTAATGTCTCCACGATCCAGATATTCACAGTAAAATATATGTTTAAAGTCCCTTGTGCTTCTCTCAGTCTTTGCCAGGTCTCTGAGAGTATTGCTGTTTGTTTGGCCTGTTTGTGTCTTTGCTTGAACCCTTGGAAACTTCACTGACAGGAGTTTGGACTGTACTTTAGACCTCAGTGGTTTTTTTTGTTGTTGTTTTTTTTTTTGTTTGTTTAATGAAAAATGTTCTGCTCACCCATATATCCTGTTACACCTCCATCTTTACTTGTACCCAGAGTTTTTGATAGCAGTTTTCAGATGTGTCCTCTATAAATGAAGAGTATGTCCTGTTATGTATGAGAATTTTTCATTATGGACAGCCAGCGTTGCAAAAAAAAAAATTAAAAAATTATTGACTGCAGATGTGCACATTTGTCCCAAACCTCTCGACTGTAAGAGGATCACTTTCATAATGTAGACCTTGACGTGGCATCAGGACATAAGTGCTCTCTTTCTCTCTTTCTCTCTCTCTCTCTCTCTCTCTCTCTCTCTCTCTCTGGCTCCCTCTCTGGCTATATATATATAAATATATGTATTCAGTGAGTAAAAGCACCAGCGGGTCTCTCTATTAAACGTGAATCTCAGTGACACTGCCGTGAGGTGATGGAGTTAAATTGGCTATTTCCATGTAAATATGCGTGTGCGGTAATTACAGCTGAGATGACTGAGGACGGCCGGGGTGATTTCGGCAATCAGAGAGAAGAGCAGGAAAATGGAGAGGTGCAGGGAGAGGTGGAGGAGGAAGACGTGGAAGAGGATAATGGCTTACATACACATATAGAGGAGGCACTCCAAAGCTGTGTTTCTTTCATAGACTTAATTAGGAGGCTGGCACTGACCTTTATGTCCCTCTCTCTCTCTCCTTCTGTCTGTCTCTAGGGTAAGAGGAATAAACCAGGAGTCGAGTCAGTAGGCACTCCAGACTCTGCACGAGGCCGAGGAGAGAAGAAAGCCATCAAGTAGGTGGAGGGCATCACACACAATGTCCCTATTCATTCTTCTCTCTCTGTTTCTTTCTCTCTCTCTGTTTCTCTCTCTCTCTCTCTCTCTCTCTCTCTCTCTCTCTTTCTCTCTCACTGTTTCCCTCTCTCTCTTTCTCTCTGGGCTGGCGAGGGGTGGCGTCTGCCCACTCTGAATAAGATGGTAAGGCAAGGCAGGTGTCCACTTCCAGTTGATGACCAATAACTTGTTGATGTGAAACTTCCTTCCCTTCTTTGCCTTAATCTCCTGCATTCTTTTCTGTATTGGATTGTTTTCCAGTTTGTCTGCTACAGGGTCCTGATACCAGCTGATCTGCTTAAGTAAAAAAGGGGGAAAAAAATACTAGATCAACTTACTCTGTACAAACCAAAGCCTCTTTTCTTTTTCATTTTCATTGAGCAGAGTCTTTTACATTATGCATGATTCCGCTTCTTTGACTGATAGCATCTCTGAATTCAGCAAGCAGCGCTTAAGTGTGTGTGATGGCAGAATATGAGCAATTTATAGTGGCGCACTTAGCAGATGAATCTGTTCTTTAATGGAGGATTTTCTTTTGTGCGTACGCGTGTGTGTCAGGTGCTTGGCGGTCTTAAGTGTCGTCTGTAAATGAGAGTTAAGTGGGGTGGATGCATGGTGTTGGTGTGCAGCTGCTGTTGTTGGTGCGAGCTGGCAAAGGCGAAGGCAATCGCTGCTTCCTTTTTTCACGATGCTGGAGAGGTCGTTTGATCTCTCACTCATGACTCATGTAAAATGGAGTTCAATTGCCTCCGTAATGCAGCTGCACTCTAAGAATAATAATGGGGCATCCGTGTTTGTCTGTTTGCAGGTGGTGCTGAAGTCAGAATGGCTTTTTTTTCCTCCTGTATTTCATGGTTATCCGTTTCCAAGTAGTCCGCTTGATGTTTTTGTTTTTATTATATATTTTTTGATTCAGAGAAAGCTGCTTGTTTTCTGTATGCTGTGGTCTCTGTGGATATTGCTCAAATGATCTGTCTGACTTTTTTCTCCTTGATGTCTTTAGGCAATATGCATTCTGAGCATGTAGGCTGGCTGCAAAATTTCTCCAGATCAGTCAAATTCATTGTTTTCTCTGGCTCTGACTTACTAACTCTCTTCTCTCTCCCTCAGTGAAACAGACTGTCTGTACATTATTAGTTTTTTTTATTGTTTTTGTATTTATTTTTGCACTTTCATAATGGTTTGATCTGTGCTTCCATGTCGCCAGTTGGATTAGCCTTACATATGGCAGTGGAAATGGAAGATCAAGGCTACACCTCTACATCACCACTAGCTTCTGCTACTCTAAACACACACAGAGTTTGTTCAGTCTGGGCAACTGTTCACTTTAATGATGACTGATGGATGGATGCATGGTTGGATGCCTGATGAGTGGATGGTTGTGCTGTGTCTCATGGATGTGTGTGTCTCTCTCTGGCCTTCAGTGATCTAGACAGAGACTTTTGGAATAACAATGACAGCAATTCAGAGCAGCAGCGGTGGAGCTCCTACCCGCCCAAGGAGTTTGTACTAAACATTTCTCCCTATGCCCCTTATGGAGACCCTCGCCTCACTCTCAAGTGAGTCTCTGTCCAGGCTGGTAAGAGACCCCAACCCCATAACCAACAGTCCCCCACCCCACCTCTCTAACATTACCCCACATGACCCCTGGCAGGTCTGTAGAGTGCAGATGAGGACATAAACTTGAAACCCTGATGTGTAGCCTTTTCTATATTGCAGGAATGTGTTTGTCTTTTATTAACTACCTAGTTTTCTATAACAATAAAGCTACCTTTGCCTAGGGTCATCCATACATATACTCTGTATGTCCAAAAGCCCATAGACATCTGCACATCCAATGTGTCTTCTAAGGGCATTAATAAGGTCCTTTTGCTGCTGTAGCAAGCTCTGCTATTCTGGTAAGGCTTTACATTAGATATTGGAACATTGTTTTGAGGGACTGATTGCATTCAGCCACAAGAGCATTACTGAGTTCAGGTACTGATGCTTGATGTATGATTATTTCATAAATGCCACTTCAGCAAATAGCCGAAGTTTCAGAATTTTTGCATAATTTAATGGTTAATGGTACACAAAGTTATTAAGAGCGCTTCGATGTAAAGCAGTTTTCTGTTTTACCGTGATGGTGATATGAGCCAGAGGTCATGATGTCTACAACGCAAATATAGCCCTTTTAAACTCTTCTTTAAAATCTCTGAATGCACTGATTCGGCGGAGGGTCTAAATACTTTTAGGCATATATGAGAATGCTGAAAGATAAGTTCCACCCCATCCACCCCCATGACCTTATTCATTACGATAAGTAAAAAAATGCCTGAGCTGCCAGAGTTAGTTACAAATATTTTCTCTTTTTCCATTCTTCATTTCCATCAAATTTGGGGTATTGCAGGATTGTTTTATATTTGATTAGCTACCTAGTTCGTTTTATAATTTTTTCAATGTGCATTCACATCAGCTAGAATATACAGCTCCTTTTACACCTGCCAATACTGTTCAGATAAGGTTTAAAGCTGTGCCATGCAAAAACAAGATGCAAAGGAGCAGCATGAGCACCTCTGGAGGTGTGCTGTGTTCAAATTTCAGTTTGGCATAAATTCAGTGTGGCCAGGTTATATGCATTCACAGGGGGAGCTCTTTAATTCTCTGACTAAAAATGTTTACATCCTGGGAAACTGGTAGTGTTGATATGCCCTTGGCAAATACTTGTTTGCATAATTCAAAGCAAATGAGAGATTCCCTCACCAATATGCATGCTTTTGAAAGTAACATGTAAATGCAATCATAAGGTTGTCTGAAAACTGCCTGCACATACTTTTTGCACCCTTGATGCAAGATACAAAAGGGGCCAATATTACATCTTAGGCCACTGAAGTGAAGCGTCGAGTTTTGCTTCATGAAAATTCTGAAATAGAGCAAACAGAAGCTCCTCTACATTCTGCATGGTCAGCAGAGTAATGCAGGCTTGATCAAGTCCTTCTCGCTCATGGAGGTTCCGGCCTCCCACGCGCTGAAACTTCGACTAAATGTCACACATGTTACTCAGACTCCTCTCAGAGCGCAGTCCTGTAATTCAGTGTGGTTCACTTCCCTCGTGAAGCCCGCAGGTTAACACAGCGCTTGTAGTTTTTGCTCAGATGATGACAGAAGAAGGGTTGTGTGTAAATGCCCCTCACTCCCTACAGCCCTGCCAGTCTTCCTCAACCCGTAGCCTCCAGCATCACCCCTTTCCCCCCCATGGGGTGTTACCATGGAGACGGACAACCCTCCCTGTTGTGACCCTCTAACAAATGAGTTGACGTCAGCAGATCTACCCCACTAGCACATTGTATGTTTATTTCTGTGTTGCTTTCCCTTTCCTTCCCTCGCTCTGTCCCTTAGAGGGTTGACCGTTGGAGTGAAGTCGTGCTGTGGTAACACTCTTAACCCTGGCTGTGCCATGTTTGCCAAGTTTGGCCTCATAGTGTGTTCGTTGTTTTTGCCTTTCTGTGCGGCCCCTCGAGCACCTCTCTTCCCCAACGTCTGACTGAATGTTTCCCTAAAGCCTGCCTCTTCATCCCTTTCCTGCAGTGAGGAGGTGAACCCACACCTGCTTAATTCAGCCCGATTTCATTCAGCTCCTGAGCTTCCTAAAGAGCCTGTTACACCAGAGGAGTGATCGTTTGCTCCAGTGTTGTGGAGCTAGCTTCAATAGCACCTGTCTGTCAAGTTGCACTTACTTGCAGAAGCAAGAACTGTCTCAGATGAGTAGACCTGCCAGGAATATAAAAAAAAATGAGTGATGAGTAGGAGCTCAGCACTCACCAGTTCTCCACAGGGATGGCCCGATCAAATGTTTTTACCATCCATCCTGATAAGAGTTAATATCTGTCAACACTGAAAAAATATGCCTTAAATTTCGCACAGGCCAACTGTTTTTCCCGTATGTTAAACTCAGCAAATAAATAGAAAATATGGATTAAAATGCAGAAGTGTTTGCTCTGTAGATGTGTGCTTATTTTCACATAGAAAATCAACATTTAATTAGATTATGACACCAAAAGCTTTACATACAACAGTATGGTTAACGGCCTAATGTTCTAAAAGCAATAGCAAAATAATTTTATTTTAAGGAAAGTATGCATAGTGTGACATTTTGGAACCTGGCTAATGTGATTTGTTTTGTACTTTGCGGCTTTTTTATACATATATTTTATTTGACGTTATAGATGTTATAATCGTATATTGGTCTGTGTGTGTTTTTCACTTTCCACGTGTATTTTAATCTTGCAGACATTTAGACCCCTTTTTAACTTCTGAAACTGGCCTCAGGTTTACATCACTGGCAGAAATAGAGCAATGTGCGGTAAATTAGGGCTTAAAATAGACAATATAGATTCATCCGATTATATTGCAGTCAACTCAAAATTTCATTGGATCAAGACTTAGTTTTACACAATTGGTTTTCTCTCAATGGACTCTATTATAATGTGCTCCTTAAGTGGCCCAAGGCAGCGTGGAGTCGGTTGGATTAAAAAGGTGTGGGGTGGATCTGGACCGAGTCGGAGGTGAGAGTTGCGGACTCGAGCAAAACCGACAGAGACGACTGATTCACTTTGCCACACCAAACAGCCCATTTGTCACACTCCTAGCATAGTCGATATATAAGACCATCAAAGTGTCTTTTGGGCTGCTTAACCTTTTGTTAGAATTTATAGTCTTGGCTGCACCATTAGATGTAGAGTGGGAATGCTTGTGTTTACGCTTGTGAGGAAATGTGTCTGTATGTGTCACTATTACTCATCCCATCTAGGGAGATTATAAGGCATTAGGTTCATATAGCCCTTTATTTGTCTTGGCAGATTCTATAAAACAATATTTTATGTATACTGTAGGTTGCAATGTAGTTAGCTTACAGACAAGGAGTGCATAAAGTTAGAGCTTTTAAAATGAATTCCACTGATTTTTCAAAGACATTACTCAATCACTGATGTGTAAACAACATCATTAGAGTGGTGCAATGTAAAGAAATGTACCAATTTTTACAGTGGTGCTGATAGGAACCAATAGTTACAGTGTCAACGCACTGATTACCAGTGAGCCTATGTGTGCCCTCTGGACCTTTATATGTAATGTTGATAATAGTAAAAAATAAATCAAGTTTGATATGGTATTAAACACGGAGTCTAAATATACAACTTTTTTCCCTATCCATGCAGTTCATGTATGGAAAGATGCAAAAACAACCCATTTTAAATTCATTTTATGATGTCACAAATATCAACGCATGTATTTATATACACCTATTTAGCCCACATCAGTTTAGCCCCTTCCATTCACAGTGAGGTTATGAAGAGTATTTCTGCCCAGATTACTTTCTGAATGCAGGTTGACCAGTCAGAGGTCATTTATGTGTCAAAATCTTAAAAGCTCAGTAACACAAACAGCCTTATAGTTGGAAATGGGTAAAGAGAGGCTTTAAAAATGATTATGTAAAAAAGGAATTCTGGGGGTTTTGGTATGAAAGATTTTACAAACCTCATAAGTCATCGGTGAAAAGAGTATGAAATGGGCTCTATAGGCTTAGTTATCAGGTTTCTATCACCACCGCTGTAAACAGCTCTGGCTCTGTCCTCTAGAATGGCACATCTCATGTCAAACCACTCTGAATGACTTATTGTCACATGTGAACACTTTATTTCTGCAGAAATTGAAATCAGTGAAATTTTAATTTTGGATTAGTTTATAAAAACATGGGTAGATTTGGGTAGTTTACAGAGGACTAGTAAAAGTAAGACAGTTGCTCTTGCATGGCTTTGCTCTGGTCTGCAGCTGCCACTCTCATTTTCTCAAAACCTCCTAAATGTATCAGCTATTAAACTGCTGCTGTTTGTGGTGACGTTGCATTATTGGTGTTCCTTCTGTGCAGTTTGTCAGAAATTCATGGCGACCCCATGATGATATTCACAGGGTCGAGTAACTAACGGCCAATTACACTGACTGAGGTTATTCTCCAAGTGTGATGAATGTTTGTGTTGAAATTGTGGGCTTTTAATGACATTATAATTCAAAGGATGTTGTGGGGTGTCTAAACAGAAGGGTGTCATTAGAATCACCAGGGGGTGCTGCAGTGCTAGCTTTTCCATCATCATAGATGTCAGTGGCACATTTCTGTAAGATCCATCAAAGCTGAGAACACATTGCTCTCCTGCATTAGTGAGAGTAGCTGCAGCTCGTACTGCCAGAATATCCTGAGCTAATGATGCTGGGCTCAGTAAGGCCCCCTAGTGACCGGCCAGCGCTCTCTGACACTTTCGGTAATGGCATCGACTAACAGGAGCTCCCAAGGCTCGCGAGCCCAGGCCTCATTACGAGAGCGGTCCGAGCCGATGTTCATTTCATCCGACTTTATGCTGACACCGCCACAATAACACCGGGCCTTTAAAGCCCCTGAGAGCTGCTCTTGCAGCAACTGGCTGTTTATGCATGTTGGGTAAAGTAACATTCTAGAGCCACTGAGGTTACAGAGTGGTGAGGACGCCCACAGCAATCAGGCTGAGGCTGAGGATAAGAGATGCTTAGAAACGAGCAGCAGCTGGAAGAATTTGACAACCAGTACTCTTTCACTTCAGGCCCATATGCTGGCCACAGCATGCATACTTCTGCTCTCAGCTAGTGCAGTAAGTAAAGTGCAGCCAGGCTTTCAGTGAACGCTGTGGGAACTGGTTCATTCCAAGCTGCGCACTCGTAGTCGACTCTCACCCACTCCACACCCACTCACGCTACCAGCCGGACCCGCTTAGGTCACATGCACACATACTCGTTTCACACCTTGTCAGGATAAGGGGATGTAACTACCTACATGTAATAAGTCTTTGCTGAGACACAGCCTAAATCAAATCCTAAACTTAGCTCAAGTAACCGAAAAAAGTTTGTGCTCTGTCAGCTTTTGTAAAAACCACTCTACCTTGTCAAAACCATTTTGCGGCTGCTGACATGATAAATTAGCTCTGATTTTCTTTAGCCTTCCTCAACATTTTGTCCTTAAAAACATTCACATGCACAGACACTCACGCAGTGCATTGTTATTCTGTGTGTCTCCTAACCTTTTACTCCTTTATTACTGTTAACTTCTCTTGATATCTTCTCCCTTTCTCTGTTTTATTGTTCTTCCTCTGTGTTCTTGGTTTCTTCTGCCCCCCCCCATTCACATCCTGCCCAGTGGTGCGGTCCCTGGGGGGCAGAAGGGGTCCCTGGGGGGCCGTGGGGGGGATGGCGGGGGTCCATCACGCAGCGACAGTGTGAAGAGCATGGTGATGGGGGGCAGCAAGGCCGGCAAATGGCAGACGGTGCAGAGCCACATGCACTCCGGAGACCTGAAGAATGGCAAGTGAGTCCGAGAGAGAGAAACAGAGAGAGGGTAGGCGTGATGGGGTTTCAGGATATAGCCTAACACAAGGAGGATTAGCGAGAGGTTAAGAGTAAAGAGAAGAACAGAGGAGGAAAGGTAAGTACAAAGACAGACGCTGACCTCAAAAACCTCTCATTTAACCAAGGAGATAAAAGAGAGGAAGAAATCGAACAAAGTGAAAATGATGGACAAGAAGTCAAAGCTGTAAGGTCAGTGGGTCGAGGTGGCCAAACCAGCTGGGTAGGTCAGAGCCACACACTCTGTTCATTAGCTCCGTGGCTGAACAAGAGTGTTTTGCAGCATGTCTGTGTCTGTGTGTGTATTTGTGTGTAAATGTAGCACTGTGTATTTGTAAAGGTTCTGAGAGGAAAAATGCCTGTGTGTGGGTCTTTGTTGCACTGAGGATTTGGGCCGCCCTGTCGACTAATAATAGCGGATGCATTACCTCTCTGACTCACTGTTTTATTGCACACACAAACATACAAATTTGAGGAGGCTACCGGAGCTCAATATCAGCCTGTTATGAAACAAAACAGTGAGAGCAGCAGTTCCAAAGAGCAGCACAACCCTTTTAATCACATCTAATTCATCCAGCGAGCCTGCCAATAATGTCCGCTCTTATAATGGTCTATGATCTATAACAGTGTATTATCCTTGGCTTAATGGAGCACGGTGTTTTGTGCTTTCACTTGACCGCCGTAACACTACTACATACCAGAGCATTTGATTCACTGGTAGTTGTGTCAAAATTTTGCCCTGCTGAGTCTCGTAACTACGTCTAGGAAACATTCATTTTTCTGCATGTCAGATTTTAATGCGATAGTTTTTGATGCAATTTATTACAGCTCGCTATTATAAGCTGAGAGTTGTTGAAATCATGTTAGCCGTAATTAAAAATGATCCATCACTACATCTGCTGTAAACATGATCGCTCGCGTCTCACTGTGGTGATCTCGAGCTTGATTTTCCAGTTTAATGATGAAAAACCTCCCTTCTAATGGGAAGGGAGGTTTCTCTTGAAATTGTTAGAAACTCTTGAAAAACTAGACGTGCTTTGGTGCGGATACTTGATACTTCATTGCATCAGCTTTCTAACACATACGGTAGCAAGATGGCTAACATTCTGCTGGAAGGCCACGTATAACGTTTACATTAATTAGTCTCTACATCAGTGGCTTCTCTAGCAGACATTTTTTCTCCATTTTCTCAGAAGCAATGCTGCACTACATATTATTATAAAATATGAAATGAATACAAATTAAATGGTAGTTTTGGGCCAGAATACCTGCTTAATTTGTGCTATAGGCTCATGCAGCAGCACAGTGTAGGTGTGCTAAGTTTGAATTGTTATGTGCTACTTTGAAGAGCAGCAATGCGGGAGACTATTCTGTGCTGTATTTCTGTGCTGGTTATGTTTATACTTGTGCTGAATGACGTCTGAGCTGTAGGTGTCACACACCAGGTGCTTAATTTAAGTTCGCTTCTCACCCCCATCCCACACCTCTTCTCTGCTGCCACCTCGCTCCCTTCTTCATATGTTCTCTCCATCTTACTTTTCTCTGATTTCACTGCATACATACGCAGCTCCCTTCTGCCATTCTGTCTCTCTTTCTGTCCACCTCTCACCCTCTCACTCTCTCTTTCTCTCTCTCTCTCTCTCTCTCTCTCTCTCTCTCTCCCTAACCTCTTCCGTACATAATTGGTTTCTATTTTCGGGCTGCTATATGTGTCTGTCTCTTGTGTTTGTGTCTCACACCCCATTTTCTCTTCCTCTTTCTCCCTCTCTCACCCTAACATCCTTGTCTTGCCCTGCATTGTGCCATTGCCATTTACGCCAGCTCTGCCGACCCACAGGTGTAGTGGAAATGTCTCATGTAGCTTTGAAATGTGTCATCCAGATTTTTTGTGTGCCCTGGCTCCCTGTCCCACTCATAAATTTGCACTGAAGTCAGCCATGCAGAAAAGCACCAGTCAATATTTATTTTCTGTGCGCGGTTTGAGGTATGCAGTTGGATGTTCAGCTGTTTGGCAGCTTGGCGTGCAGCAGGCTGTGTGATGGAGCGGCGCCCAAGGCAGCCTCCGGCCAGCTTTCTCTTGCTCAGCTGATGCTTAAAGTTGCAGCCGAGCTGGTTTGACACAGTTTCCAAAATGCAGCTCGTTGAGCAGCAAAATAAGGCTAATGACAATGAGGAAGAGTTGAGCTAATGAGAAAGGGAGGAGAGTAAGAAGGAGTGACGTTTAAGAAAGATGAAAGCTGAAGAAAGGTGGTTGGTTGGTGTAGCATGGCAGGGGGCTGAGGTGGTATTTAAGAGTCAGATAAAAGAAGAGAAAGTGAGACAAAGTAACAGTAAAAGAAGAAAGTGAGCAATGTGTTGGGATTCAGAGGGCTGAGACTGAGAGAAGAGAGAGAGGAGGGAGGCGAAGACATGGGCGTATCTCAGCACGCCAAAAAGCCGTCGCCAGGACGAACCAGTGGTGGACGTTTGACACCGCACACGCCGCGACACACGCGTTCTGGCCAGACGCGACACGTTCCACGTACGACTCAGCCTCGGACAACAGCGGCCCGAAAGCAGCCCGCGCACACCTCGCAGGCTCATGCGCACACACACCGCCGGTTATCTGCTCAGGGTGGTCCGGGTCGGCCTGGGAACGGACACACACACATGCATCTGTCGGCTCACCCAGACCACGGCGGCTGTACCTTCTTCTGCTACCTGTGTTACTGTGGGTATTGCCTGGGCCTAACTCTTCTCTCTTTTTGTCTGCTCCTCCTCCTCTCTCCTCCTTCGCCTCGCTCACAATCCTCCTCCCCTACTCCTGCTTCCTCTCCCCTCCCTCCTTCTCCCTCCCCCACCCCCGACGATTTCTTTTCGTTCTCTTTGACCTCTCTGTCCTCTTTCGCCTTTCCCTTCTTCCCTCATCCCTCTCTCAACCTCTCCAACCTCTCCGCCTTCTTCAACCTGTCTCCTCTTCTTACCTCCACCGACTCTCTGCTTCTGGATCACTTTCCTTTCAACCTCTCTTCCCCTCACCCTTCATGTCCCTCACCATCTTCTGTTCCATCCCGCCCCACTCGCCATTCCTCCTCTTCATCTGGTGGCACCCCTCGCCACTCCTCCTCTTCGACCGTTTCTCCTTTACCCCACCCCTTCATGCTGGTCCCTCCTTCTCTCCTCCTCTTGCCCCGCCCTTCTCTTTGTCACCCTCACCCACCTTCCTCCTCCTCCTCCTCCTCCTCTCGTTCCTTACCCTCCCTCCTGCTATGCCCGCACAGTTTTGCTGAACTGGAGTCCATCCCACTGTCGGGAGCAATGCCCCGCCCCCGCACATTGCTGCGTCAGCAGAGCCTTCAGCAGCCCCTCGTCCACCCACCACTGGCCTCAGGCCTGGCCAACCGGCCCCCCATCTCCCAGAGCCTGGGCCAGCTCCACCCCCAGCCCTCCGTAGCTGGGACAGGGGGCAGAGGGGCGGGGCCAGGGGGAGGAGGGGGTGGCTCAACATCAGGTTCCCAGCATGGAGGAACAGGGACTCGAGCCTCCAGAGGTGGCACAGGGGGTGGAGCCTCACGCTATAGGTCGGGAGGTACAGGGACCCGGGCCTTGCGTGGAAACCCGGGCAGCTGGGATTACATGATGAGCCAGATCAAGAACCGTGGCCTGGATGTCAAGTCTTTCCTGTGAGTTTTCATGTTACACATGCATGTGTCAATGTATTTGCTCTAATTTGTTTTTATGTCTTGGAGTGACAGAAGCCTGTTTAATGAAGTTCTTGTACCCAGTCTCTTCCAGTCAGTAGAGCCAGTAAAATGACTGAAAAAGCATATTCAAGCAGAAGAACTAGCACTGTAGAGCTGTGGCTCCCTCTCCATATTTTGGTGTTTTTCTGCTCTAACACATCGGATCCAACTTATCAACCAATCAGTGAAAACACTAAAATTCCTCGGTTTAAAATTGGTTTTCAACTCAAACCAAGGTTAGTAATCACAGCTATAAAACCACAAAAGTACTCAAGTAAGTTGTCAGTAGCCTACATACTGATAAGAGAACTTACCGGAAGGCAAGGAGACCCCCTAGAACTCAAGTTGAAAAGTTCTGGGTGTGAATGTGCTAGGTGTCTCAGAGTAAGAGTGCATTAGTGTATCGCTTAGCTCTTAGATGTCTAGAACAGCTGATGTTATTTGATTTACACTGTTAATGTAATTACATAATTTCATGGTTAACTATATTTTATATTTGTCTTTAATAATAAAACAAATTTTATTTAAACTGTTTGCCATTAAATATGAGTGAAATGGGGGTTTCCACTATTTGATTCACATAATATTTCTAACATATTGTTAATTAACCAAAAAAGCAATATTTGTTGGTTGCGTAAATTTTCACCACTGCGACCACCAAGTTTTCTGGGATATGGCTCTGTCAGCACTGGGCATCAGCAACATCTATTAGCTAAACACTAAACTAGTACAGTTAGTAAATTTCCAAATCTTGCTGCAGATTCTAAGTCAGGCTGGGGTTTAGGCCTTGTTTGGGCCTTGAAGAGGTTTTGATCCTCTTCAGTGGAGCTTTGCAGGTATGCTTACAGTTGTGTCCTGAGGTGAACGTCCAACCCAGTCTTTTAAGGAGTGGAAAAGGATTTGTTAAATTTGTTTCATCCCTGTTTAGTTTCCCAGTCATTGCTGATGAAAAAAACACTATACTATAATAAATGTCCTTTAAAATCATGTAACTTTAAATTCTGGGAAGCACTACTAAATGTGACAAAAATCAAGGGGGCCAAATTCTTATTGGAGTTTCTCTATAATCGATTTAGATTTTGTACTGGCAAATTGGAGTGTGCATTTACTACCTACTTTTGGAAATACACACTCTTCATAGTTTTTAGGTTATAGGTTTTCTTTATATAAACGCTTTTTTAGAATTTGCACATTCCCCCGATTTTCCCAACTTGCTTACATTTCAGTGAGAAAGAATTTCAGAATGAGTTTTAATCCATTTTTATTCAAGCTTCTGTCGCAGCTTCTAAGGGCTAAGATGTGAAATGCAAAATCTGATTTGAGCTACTTTCAGACATGTATTACGCTTTCTCTCTCCCTCCCTTTTCCTCCTGTCTGACTCTGTGGATCTGCATGCAGCTGTGTAGATGTGCAGTGAATACCTTTTCATCAGTGGCCCTGCCATGGCTGTGTGTGACTTCAATTTTTCTGTTGCGCTTCATTCCGACTGTATGAATATTGCGCCCATCCTTCATACCCACAACCTTCCTATCCAACTTTAATCTTTTGTCTTGAGACACGCTTTTTATATGGTTTTCATAAGGATGGAATATTGCCTATCATTCTGCCCAACTGCTGGTTGAAGGGTGCTATTTAGCGTGCTGCCAGCCGGACAGTCTGAAGAGAATATGAGATGTGATAGGGTGTGTGTCCGTGCATTGGTTGTCTGTTTATGCCATTTCTTTTGTTCTCTTTCTAAGGAAATCTTTCTATATTCACATTTTTTATTTTAGTTTTTTTTTTTTTTTTTTAACACCACTTTCTCTGATTTCTTAAGTTTTTCATTCCTAAGTGGAAACCTGGTTTTATGCAGTCTGAGAAAAAAAAAAATCTTAATTAGCTCAGAGAACAGGCTTAGCAGTGTGAGACAGGGACATAGCACAAGAACACCAGCGTATACAGTGAAGGTCAGTGCCAGAGGCCACTGTTCCTCAACTGTGGATCAATATTAGTGTTCTGAGCTTTTTTGCCGTGTTTGTGTCTGCCTTGGTGATACTCTGTCTGAGCACACACCAAAATGAATGTAATCTGGGGGTTAAAGGGAGGACAGTGCTCAGACTGCTGTTGAAAACCTGTTTCGGTGTTACCTGACAGTGCACCTAGTCAAAGCACACAGTGTTACTTAATCAAAGCACACATACACTCTTTTACTCTGAGCCAGATGTACATACAAGCACAGGCGCAGTTCTAGATGTGCCTTGATGCAACTGCATAATGCGCTTTAATCTTTGATTTAAGGCTACTAACTACTTGCTCAAATGGTGTAGGCTTTAAAAGGCACAGTGAAATGGAGACACCAAGACAAGAAAAGGAAAATGGAAAATGCAGTGACAAAGCTGTGTTAGTAAATGAAATTGTTCCCCACCAAAACAATGTAAAAGGATGTACTTCTACTCTGGATAGGACAAATTACAGCTGTGTCACAGCACATTTTGCACTGAATCCTCTTACACACGTTCATTTTGAGAGCTGACATCATATTATCCTGATGGTAAACATTCTTTTTGTTGGTTAAACGTCAATAGATCAAGCAGCTGTACTGCCATCCAGTATTTCCACTCGTTTTCTGGAAGATCCGCCACGTTTTGTTTAGCCCTCCCTCAGATTCATATGCATGAGGGAGACAGACTTATTTTCTACACTTATGAGCCCATAAATTGGGTGTTTAGGCCTGTTTCATGCGTAACACACCGACGGAATGTGTCTGTTTTGCACCTGAAACTGGCACACAAAAGGTTTAGCACATTCAGCAGTCTGTGTATCTTTCTCTCTTTTTCTCTCGCTCCCCTCTCTGCCACTCGTTAATTATCTCGCTCAGATGTATAGACACACACACACCAATTAAAGCAATGCATTTCATTCATTTAATTCAAAGAAGTAAAAATTCTAACCCTCACTTTCTGTTCGGGTCCCCCAACATATGGTCATGTTGTGACATGTAGTTAATTGAATTATTATGGATGTTTGCTCTTGAATGAGGATGTTATGGGAAAGAAAGGCTGTAATTTGTGTTTAAACAGAACAATGCTGAGATAAATGAATGAGCTCTTTCACACACTGCTAGGCAAATAGTGTTTCAATACCATTCCAGGAAAGTAGGACACCCTACGAAAGCCTTCACGCCATTCCGGCTTGAGCCGCATGATCTCAATCACCAAGCATGAAAGTGAGAGTAGCAGGGCCTCGTGCAGGATCCCTTCTGCTGAACGGTTTGTCAGCTTGTAACGTTGTGCAGTCTCTTGCGCCAGCCTTTGGGGCATGGTTGATTCTCATTCGATGGATGTCACCGGGGATGTCATGAGCCCTGGGTGATGCTTTTGATTCTGCCAGCTGTTAGAAATGAGATGCCTTCTGATACCTTGCAACATGTGCTGCTCCATTGCTGCAGTATATGGAAGATATCTTTGCTTTTTTGTGATGCTTTTTTGCCAGTAGCATTTAAAACATCTTTATTTACTTGTAGAATTCATAACATTTGTCTCTTTTTTTCATTTAAGTTGTTAGCACCCATCTTTTTCATACAATGAATAGCACTGGGGTTACTCTGTCTGTGTATGTGCAAGGTCTGCCTGCATGTATCTGCATGTATATATGAATACGCATTTGCATGTCAATGCATGTGTATGTCTGTGTGCATGTATATGTATCTGTTTGAGCATGCATGACTCTGTGTGTGTGTGTGTGTGTGTGTGTGTGTGTGTGTGTGTGTGTCAGATGCAGGGGTTAAGCTCCCGGTTGTAGATTCAGGTTAACCCTGAAGCATTGATCCTCTGTCTGCAGCATCATTACTCCCACAATAGATTGTTACTGCAGGGTTGGTGAGGGGGGGATCGAGGGGGGATTGATGGGGGTGTTGGGTAGAAGGAGAGCGAGAGAGAGAGAGAGAGAGAGAGAGAGAGAGAAAGAGAGAGAGAGAGAGAGAGAGAGAGAACCTGTTTGATGTGCTTTTAGGTGAGACAGACATTCTGTTGGAACTTGTTTTAATGGTTTCAGATTGGAAGGGCTCTTAAATGGTTTAAAACCATTGGGAATTTTATTTATACAGCTTCTGATTAACTCATCCAGTTTACACTGTAGTCCATGTAGTGTAGTCCATTAGGACATAATAATACTGGGAATTTATCTGGGTAAGTAATTTGTGGAGATGTAAACAACCAGTCATTCAGACTACTTTGATGCAAAATGTCTCCTTAGAGAGAAACTTACAAACTCACATTTCTTTACACTGGTGGTGAATGGAACCAGGGGTTACAATGTCTTACGATTTTTACGATGTAAAACCACCAGTCAATCCACATTATTTTGATATGTAATGTTGATAATCTGATGAATTTGTACACATAAGCTTTCTGTGGACTATTTTGATAAGTAATAATATCTGCAAGACCTACATGGTAAATAGTAACTGTAATTATTTTTAATTTTTTTTTTCTTTTTATAGATCAGTCATTGAGAGACAGGCCAGCCATAAATCAGGAAATAAACCCACTGACAATACATGTGTCTAACAACAATTGCCCTTGTTCAGAAGATTGATCATGTGCATTATGTGTAGGTGGGATTTCAGACTGCTGTGTGAGAGCAGCTCATTTCATTCCAGAACGCTTTTCCCTCCATAGCCCAGCGTAGCTGTCCAAACAGGGAGGAGACACACATTCACAGCCTGAGACACTGACACAGAGAGAGACAGAGATGGAGAGGGGGGAGACAAACATAGATTATTGAGGGTTCTTGGTCTGTAATCAGTGTGAAGTGTTGCCGTTGTTAACAGCCCATTACAATGGCCTGTCTGTCTGTACTTTACACTGAAAAACTCCAAATGCTTTGTTTTGTCTATATTGTGTGTGCGTGAGAATGTGTGTGTAAGAGGCATTATTTTGTGTCAGGTAAGAGCAGACAGCGAGTGTCAAAACGGAGAGATGCCCAGGAGTGTGGGAGGGAAACGAGAAAGGAGACAGATGGATTTTCAGAGAGAGAGAGAGAGAAGGGAGGAGAGAGAGAAAAAAGGGATAAATGCCATATGGAGGTTTGAGATCGGGGTTTAAATGTTTGGGAGGGAAGCGGTGGGCTTAAGATCAGAAAAGAGGGAGAGAGACAGCGAAAGAGAAACAGAAAGAGAGGGAGATAACAAGAAGGAAGGAAGACAGAAAGTGGAAAAGCTGTTTAAGAGGTGCGACTGGAGGGATTTTGAAAAGAGCGAGCTCAGAGAAGAGGATGATAGGTGAGGATGGAATGAAATTGTGGAGTGAAAGAGAGGATGAGAGAAATGAGAAGGCAGAATCAAAAGAGGAGGAGTAAATGCGATGACCCAGAAAGCAATAGTACACCCTAGGCACCTCGTTCTGGCCTGGCTCTCAAATAGAAACAATTAGTCCAGATCTTTCTAATGAGGCGCAATTAAATCTGCACTCTGCAGGGAGAGCAGGATGATGGAGGAGATAAAGTAGGGGTACAGGTGATTCCTACGGGTGTTCAGGATTAGAGAATAACTAAAACTAAGTCTGTGTTTGTGCATGTGTGTGCATAAGCATGTGTGCATGTGAATCTCTCGTGCATTTTTGAAAAACTTTTCTGTTAATAAATAATAAATGCTACAGTATTGCCACAGAAGGATGGAGCAATATCTGTGTGTGTGTGTGTGTGTGTGTGTGTGTGTGTGTGTGTGTGTACAGGGATCTTCAAAAGTATTGGCACACTAACACTATTGAGTTGTTTTGACTTTACTCTTCAAAACAACTGAGGTGGTCTTATCCCCTTACTTTTGGAACTCGCTGTTGTGTGACTCTCTAGAAATAATCGGTGACTCTCTAGAAATAATCACACTGCTGTGTTTCTAGCTGCCTCCACACTTTCTGTGTGATCCACTCTTAACTTTTCTCATTCTTCTCTTTTCTTGTTTCTCTCAAAATCTCTTCTACTTCTCCCTTCTATCTCTCTCACCCTCTTCATACACCCTTTCTCCTCTTCTGTATCTCTCTCTTCCTGTCTGTCCCTCTGTCTCTCTCCGTCTGTCTGCCTGTTTTTTCTCTGTCTGTATGTCTGTCTGTCTCTCTCTCTCTTCTCTCTCTCTCTCTCTCTGTTTGTCTTTGTGTCTCTATCTTTCTTTGTTTTTCCTGCGGTGAAGGGAGGGGAAGTTGGTGGTTCTCTCTCTGGCGATTGGAGTGGCTGAACAGGATGACTTTGCGAATCTACCCGACCTACAGGAGGTACCACCCAGTCAAGAAACCCCTCCTGACAAGAGGTACCGGCTTGTGTGTGCATGTGTGTCTGCGCGTACGTGGGTGTGGGTGTGTGTGTGCGCGTGCGTGTGTGTGTGTGCGCGTGCGTGTGTGTGTGTGCGCGTGCGTGTGTGTGTGTGTGTGTGTGTGTGTGTGTGTGTGTGTGTGTGTAGAGACATATACGTAGATAGCATATCCTAGATA
>JBBIGA010000126.1:15460672-15481009 GCA_037576975.1 Alestes dentex
CAGATAGGACTAAATGGAGACAGATGATTCGCTGTGGCGACCCCTGAAGGGTAAAGCCGAAAGAGAAAGAAGAAGCTAATATAACTTAAAATAATGGTTTTGTGACAATGTTAAAACTTTAGTCTGCATAACAGCTTGTTTAGAAGCAAATAAAATGTGTATAATTTGTATTTTTTATGCTATTTTGCAGACGTTGATAGCAGAGAGTAGGGATATAATTCACCAAATTCATTATATGATACAATGAACAATCTTGTTTTGTCCTAAATGGATTTATTTTTTGACAAACACATTATCCCACTTATTATGTGGTTCGTGTGTCTTCTGCTGAAATAGAACTTTCTAGCAAATAGAACTTTAATTTAGCAGGTGCCTGTGTAGTACTGTGTTAAGCTACATAAAGACTCGTCAGCTTGTTGTTTAATATGCCTTCATCTCGCATTAAAGCGAGAGGGGAAGGTGGTGTTGGCTCGTATCATTTCCACCTCTGCAAAGCTCTTTGATCACAGATTTAAAAACACTGTTGTGAGACTCTGGACTCAGAAGTTTAAATTCATTCCAGCTCCGGGGGCATTGCAGCTCTCAACAGAATAACTCTTGACTGGCTCTAAATGCTAGTTTTAGTACAATACAATGCGACAGTCTGAAATGCAGTTCTATTACCTGTAGACGATTATCACAGAACAGTAATGGCTTGCTCTGAAAATGAGTTTGTTTGATTGTGTTTGTTCTTATTTCAGATCTATCTGTCATGGAAGAGTGGCCCAGCGGAGGTGAAGCACTGGAAGGACATGTTGAGCAGACCACGAACCAACGTGGCGCAGTGGCACGCCCTCAAAGCCTGATTACCCTCACCACGCTCCCAATCCCCCAAACCCCTGCAAACCCCTCCAACCTACTCCAACCTACTCCAACCTCTAATCTTTGACCCTTGAGCCCCAGCCCCATCCTTATGCACAAGACTGACTCGCTGCCAGACTGCAAAACACGGGTACTTTTAGCCATCCACTCTTGTAACCTTTAACTTTCAACCTTGAGCTTCTTTCTTTTTGCCACCTCTTGCCCTTTGTTTTCTTCTCTCTCTCTTTCTTCCTCTATCTCTATTTCTACCTTTTCTGCTCCTCCTTTGTCCTCTGTCCCTTTTTTGGTATCTGCTGTCGTTTTGGTAACATGTTCTGTTAAGGTCTGCATATGAAGTGATCTTATGCCTTCACTTGCGTTAGCTAAGTAGCTCACCTTTTGTAACTCTAAGCAAATAATTAGTCTGGACTTAAGAGAACCTATTGATACACTTTAACAGCAGCATCAATTAAATCAAGCCATTTTTAAAAAGCTGTATGCAAACTTTAATGTAATGTGTTACCAATTTTTTTTTCTTTCTTGTACCTCCCTGTTACTCTCCATCCAGCCCAGCTCTGTGTTTATCTGTGTATGTGTGTGTATATTTACTCATTCTCTAGAGGTCACATATCGTTCTTCTGTCTACTCCTCCCTGGTTTGCATCCATTTCTCTTGTTTTCTGTCCTCTTATCTGCCTCTTTCTTGTTTTCTATTCTCCTTTCTTCGCTCCTGTTTTTATGGGTCAGTCTTCACTCTCTCATTAACTCCAGGCAAGAGCCTGGGAGGCTCATGGGAGCTCATTTATCGGCCATCTTCTGAACTTTTTCAGAATTACGCACAACAGGAATTCTAAACCCTTTTGAATCGAAGACCTATAGTTCATATTAATTTGATCCATAAATGTGAATGGCAGGCCCTCAGAAAGATGTCTTTGTTGTCATTCTTTTATGTATATCTTTCTCCATTCTTAAACTTAATTTCATCCTCTTTTACTTCCATTTTTGTTACACTATTCCTTTTCAAGCTCTGCCTTCCTCCCCTTTCTCTGTCTATTGCTCTCTCTCTCTCTCTCTCTCTCTCTCTCTCTCTCTCTCTCTCTGCCTGTCTCTCTTCTTCTAAAAGATGACTAACTTGTCCTTTTATGTGACTTTCCCTCCTTTCTCTTTTCCTCCTTTTTATCTGTGCTCTCTCTATCTATGGCACAATGATAGTAAATTTCCCTTCCTTTCCTGGGACACTTTGTCGTCTGTGTGCCGTGGGTGACGTGATGTAGCTCCAACAGAAATATTATTTATCTTACTGAACTCTGAACCCAACTGGGATGAAGGAAAAAAAAATCGGACACTGTCTGTTCCTCTGGAACCTTCCAAAAGGAGATGTAATTCAGAAACAAAAAAAGCTTGATGTCATTTTCCCCCCACAAAAATAGACATTTGAAGAAACCAATCAAAATGTTCTTCCAAACTTGCTGTGAAAATAGAAGCAAAAAGCGAGTTTGTTGAGGCGTGCTCTGTGCCCTGTCGGGGATTCTGTAGTGAACGCTGCTCTGTGCTCGTGCTTTTCTTTCTCTCTTTCTTTCACTCGCTGATGGGGACACATCTCTGCAGGAATCCTTGAGATAAACAGTTCCCCCCAAAACTGCCTTTACCTGGACGTGTGTAAGAGTGTATGTATGTGTGTGTGTTTAATTGCTGATGTGATAAAACAGTCAAAGTGCATCATTAACTCCTTTTCTCTTCTCTCTGTCTCTCTCTCTCTTTCTCTCTGTCTCTCTCTCTCTCTCTCTCTCTCTCTCTGTCTCTCTCTCTGTACGGTTCTGAAAAGGGATTAAGAAATTGTGGTTAATCTGCACTTGACAGTGTAATGAATATAGTAATAATTGTTATAACAATAATATGTTTTGTATTTTAAGGGAGGGGTACCTTAAGGAGAGTGCAGCAATACACAGAGGCGGGGCTGGACAGGACACCACTGATGAATAAGAACTCTCTCTGTGTCTCTCTGTCTCTCTCTATCTGTCCGCCTATTTATCTTATCTATATCAATCTAGCTAGACTTTTCTATTTTCTATCCATTCATTTCTTGTCCACATAAGAAGCTCTAAGCTCTTGGACTCTTCATTCTGTAATAATGTAAATGTGATTCAGTGATACTATAGTAAATGTGTTACTTTCTTATTTGCTTGGGATTATCTGGAGAAAAACACCTTGGCAGGTGGATTTGATGTCTTGGTCTTTTGTGGGAAGGCCAGGAGTCCAAAGAGTCATTTGATGATAACAAAAGAAAACTAACATTTCCAGAAGCAGAAAGAGAGCAAGGCATTAGTATACTAATACGAAAAGATCGCAACAAGTTTCTTCATGAGATGCTACCAATCATTATATATGAACTAATGCCACTTTTGAATGAGTGGCTGAATCTCAATTATGCATGAAGGCTGCCTGCAGTCTCCCAGGCCACATTGGTGCTGAGGGGTGTGTGTGTGTGTGTGTGTGTGTGTGTGTGTGTGTGTGTGTGGTGTGTGTGTGTGTGTGTGTGTGTGTGTGTGTGTGTGTGTGTGTCTATGTGTGTGGCTACTGGTGCTAATATGTGATGTTGCTGTGGAGTGGGCCGTTGCTATGGGGTTGCCAGAGGCGCGGTGGGGGTGAGAGCAGTGTAAACAGAAGTCTCTCTCCTCTCTATCTGGCCTAGGCCTCAAGATAAACCAGTTTTCCACAGGGTACGTGAAAAGTGTGGACTCTTTTTCCCTTAGAAACTGCCAAGGCTTAATTGAAGCTGCAGGTCAAGTGCAATAATGAAATCCTTCACCAGCCCTTTGTCCACAGTGGAAGCCTTTTAGATAAACTATTCAGTCATGCATTCCATTCATTGTGCAAAGGCTGCTCGTCTTCTGTGTGCGTGTGTGTGTGTGTGTGTGTGTGTGTGTGTGTGTGTGTGTGCAATTACAATACTAAACTAAATATGCTTGTTCTGGTCAGCAGCATAGAAACTGTCTGGCTGGGTCCCCTGATGTATTGCATCAGCTGTGCTGTGTTGGTCTCAGACTAAAGGAAATGATAGAAGATCTCTGAATGACCTACATGCCAGAGTGAAAAAGTGTTGGGCCAAAAGCAAAATGATAATTACACCTAGACAAAAGTCAGACAGTTTCTCTGTTATATGAAATCATGTGTCAGTGAAGGAACAAGAATTGCTTATCAGTGTCGTAAATCTGCAGAGGGGTTTGGCTGGGGCGTTGTAGAGTCCACACGAGTGCACAGTCGCAGGGATGGTGATGTGTCTCAGTGAGGACACTGAGGACACCAACTGAGTCTCTGACCCGTTCCCTCACCTGTGCCTGTGCTATTTCTGCAAAACTGAAGTGCAGAGCGGTTCTCCAGCACGCCCCTGAAACCCAAAACATAACAGAGGCAGATATAAAACATTTTAGAGTCTTTAGAGCTGTGTGTCCACATTATTTATCAGACTATTTCAGTCTTATCTGGATACACCTAGCCATAAAACAAGAGCCAAGTTGGTTCAGTTTAGAACTGTTCCTTTCAGAAGACCAAAGCTAATCCTTACACTGAGGCAAGAGACAGGAATAGATCGCCAAATGAAATCAACTCTATTCCTACTCTAGGGAGCTTTAAGAGACAGCTGAAAACTGGCTACAGAGTAAAGATCAATAAAAATGAAGTGCTTCTTTTGGTCAGGGTTGGAGTTTCTGTACATATTGTATATACAGTAGTAGTGGATAATGTATTTGTTATCTGAGCCTTAGAGCACTTCAGTAAGCCCACAAGCCTGCCAAATATTTAAAGACCTCAATGCACACATTACTGCTGTCATATCAAAACCATGTGTCTTTTTTTCTGTTTGTATCAGTTGAACGCACAAGCTGCCCTTTACACTGTGTGAACATTTCATGATGAATCGACCAACACAGTATGTGTGATTATAATTGGTCCTAAATTGACCAGTGGACCAATAGAAATGGTCCAAAATTGAATAAAATCTCCAAAAGGTTACATGGTTTTGTTAAGACAGCAATGATGTCTTAACCTTTAGAAGTCAAGAGTAATTACCTTTGTATCAGTTTACTACTTAAATATAACTATGTAATCATATATTTAATTACATAGTGAATTACATTTTAATGAAGTTCGCACTCAAAATACATAGCTTTTTCCATTTGTTTCTGAAATGACAAAAACACGGCTAAAATGTAAAGAACAATTTTTCTTTTTGCAAAAAAAAAAAAAAACGCTCAATAACTTTTCATCAAATGCAAACAACAGCATGTCTGATTCTGCTTAGCAACTTGAAAATGGTATTTATATAGAATCCGCACAGAATTTCTACAAAATTAAATGCAAGTGAGAAATAACATGTTTTTTATGTCATTGGCAATAACTGTAACCTTTATGGGTTGATGCAGCTTTGTGTTTGTTTTATAGTGATTGTGAAGAATAGTCGTAATGGTGTATATTGTGTTTAGTTGATACAGATAAAACAGAAAATTCAGTCTTCGGGTGTGGAGGGTGGTGGGGGTGTGGGTGGGATGTGGAGCTGCGTCCCTGTGGGACTGTTAGGCAGGTAGTTAGTGCAGATCTCGTGAGCTCACGCTGCTTTTTTACCATTCAATATTCTTCAGTAAGAAAACTAAGCTCAAATCAATCCACCACCGCTTTCATTCACACTTAATGGTAATCTATGTCCACACAGCGCTTCTCTTTGAGTGCTGGCTTTTGTTGTTCGATACCCCCCCCCCTCGCTGCTTTAGTTCATGAACAATTAGTGAATGAGTAAATGCTTCAGTTCTCGGAAGCGTTGGGCATCTCTCCATATTAGTGCTAATAAAAGGATCTGAAAGCAAAGATCGTATGCTATCTTGTTCAGTGTTGTGGTCTGTATTGTATATGGACAGAGGGTTGTGATGGAGCACAAGTCATGTGGAGAGTGTGTTTAACACTACCTATCTCATGGTTCCTCTAATCTCATCTCGCTTTCTCCCCATTATACTGAGATAAGAGAGAGCTGCTTCAACGATTAAGTGCTGCCCAGGTCTGTGTCTGTGTGTGTATGTGTGTGAGTGTGTGTGTGTGTGTGTGTGTGTGTGTTTATGTGTTATAGCTGATTAAACACTGCCTCTGTGTGAGTGACTGAGTGTGTGCAAGCTGGTTAAACACTGCCTGCGTGTATGTACGTATGTGTGTGTGTGTGTTTGATAGCTGGTTAAACACTGCCTGTAATGTGCTGAACTGCCCAGATCTCTACTGTTTATTATTACTGCCAGGATCTGTGCAGAGGTCTGCACAAATAAGATGCCAGTAGTGCTCATGGTTGGTGGTGCTGGTTGTGTTTGCATGTGTGTGTGTGTGTGTGTGTGTGTGTGTGTGTGTGTGTGTGCTTGTGTTTTTGTAACATTATGTTCATAGGGTTGCGCAGCATCAACACTGACTTTCTGAGTATGGTTAATAGCACCCCTCTGAGTGTGTGAATGTGGGACCTCAGGGTCAACAGTAGAGTGACGATCTACACACACACACACATTCACACACACACACACACCAGAATTTATATTAAAAACATACATTGCCACTCCTAGAATTCCAATCCATTTAGGGTTAGTCTTGAAAATCCTGAGGGAGGACCGAGGACGAGTGAAAAAGAAAAGAATGCGAGAGAGAAAGAGTAAGAGAGGTAAAACAAAAGTAAGGGAGGAGTAAGAGTGAGAAAGCATGAGAAAAGATGGTAAGAAAAGAGAGAGAGAAGGAGAGACAGGTTTACTCGGCTGTTAGATAGTGTTTCTCTGTTTTTCGGAGGGTTGCATCATGCAGCAGGTTTTCTAGCTGCTGCAGAAAAGAGTAGGTTGGGTTGATCTTAGCAGCTGTCAGCGGAAATTTACCATCAAACAGCAGCATGACGAGAGCAGAGCATGGAGCATCAGAGTCATGAGAATGTGACAGTTCTCTTAAGACCATTCGGATGTTTATTCATAGTCCTCTCTCTACCTGTTTTCCGCACCCTCCATCTATTGTTAATTGAAGCTCTTTGCAGTAAATGTCATGACAGTTAGCAGTGGGATTTGCGGATATTGGGAAAAGCTCTGGTTTGGCCTGTTTGCAGTGGTCTTAAACCTTAGGCCCCATGCTCTGACCTGCATCACATACCACCTTCATGTTATATTTTCCCCAATCTGCAGCTTATAGAGCTTATCACCGTTTCACTCCCACCGGACAGAGCTCGTCTCTCTGCTCTGTGTCTCTGGGGATTGCGTCTGTAATCCACTGCCCAAGGGAGAGCGAGGCTAGTAGAGTGCAGTTTAACCCTGTGGTGGGAGCGGAGTGTGTGACTGCACAAGAGCGTTTTGTCAGGCGAGAGAAGCGTAGCAGTGCTCTAGGAAGAAGTTATCAGCTTTGATCTCTCTCTCTCTCTCTCTCTCTCTGTCTGTCTCTCAGTGTGTATCTTTCCAGTCCCAGCCTCTGTCTGCTCTACTCTTTTAACTGTTTAAAGCGGTGGCCTCCGGGCCCGCGGGACCACTCCCAGTCAGGGTTCCTGTGCACATTACTCTGAATGAACATAAATAACTACAATAATAGTAATAATACCTGTTCTTTTATTTCCGTTTACATTTGACTGTTGGTCTGTGTATATCTGTACGTGTGTGATACAGTAGGTGTTCTTATGTTGAGTTTGTTTCTGTATGAAGTATTTAGAAATGAGGGGATCTATGAGGCCCCGCAAATATTGTTTTGAAAATCTTTTTTCCTGTAAATAACTGTTGCGAACAAATATAGTTGTATAAAGATGTTTTCATTTACCACTTGTGACAATGAAGAAAAGACATATTGCTGATAATTGTTGGGAAAGAGGATGAAAATCACGGCGATGATGATGAAGAAGACGATACGCCCTTCTTGAACAAGGGCATTTGATGTCCACTGTATTTTCATTGGAGGAGAGGTTGAGGCAGCTGGTGAGCAGGGACAGGAGAGAGAAAGAGAGAGAGGCATTACTCATCCATCTCAAACAGGCTACGACATAATGCACAGCCTTAAACAACCCATAATCTCTCATAATGGGCAAAGCAGCATTAACAACATTTGTTATGAGTATTAAAGACACAGCTTTGAAACTGCACTGTCAGGAAGAGCAGGATGTGTGTAAGGGGCTTTGCACTGTGTTTTTCGTGCTGATGATTGTAAATGGCTGCCCTCTGACAGAAACACACACTCACACACACACAGACACGTAAAGCACAGAACATGATGGTGAATGCTGCTGATGAAGATGGATGACTTGAACCCAGTTAATTCGCCAGAAGACGTGTTTGACGTCCACCTTCACTCAGAAACACACACGGACACACCAGGGGTTGGTCAATGTGGCAAAAATCTATTGCTTAAGACATATAAAGAACATGACCTAAAGCAGCACTTCTCAAACTTGAAGTTCTTTTTTAAACAAGTTGTAATAGTCCTGAAGGGCCTGAATGTATCACAGGCGAGATGTTCAGTCTGATAGCAAATTTTCTACTCTTAGACTCCCGACTGGAGAGCAGAATCTTATGATGTAGTTTATTGTGGTAACACTATCATCGTCTTACTCACCCCTACCGCCCAGACACACAAACACATTGTGTTGTATTTTTTCAGCATATGTATGACATACCCCTCTCTGTTTCCCATATGCTGCGTCCCAGTGGGATTGGCTGGGCCTATTAATGTCAGCCTTCCAACCCCCCACCATCCACTGCTCTGCACAAATCTACAGAGAACTTTTTTACTCTTTTCCCTCAGACTTTTTTCCCCCCTCTTTTTCTCTTTCTGCCCTCATTCTAGTACATGCGAAGCCACAGCCGGTGTGAATAATACAATTTATGGACTACATTATGCACTGCTGCACCCTCAGAGAATGCACTCGCTATATCCTTCCCAGTTCAGACCGTTATTACAACCCCACATTCCTCTAATTTGCTGTAAACCACAGACCTACTAGTTGATACTCTGAAAGTGCTGCTTCAAAACTCCTTTATGGCAAAAAAAAAAAAAAAAACGTGTTATGAATTTTCACTCGCATTTATGCAAGACTGGGCTACTTTTGACATTTATTTACACAGCCCATATGAATAGATTCTTTTGTGTGTATAGAACGCATAATGAAAGTGAAAGTGCGGGTTAAAAAAAAAAAAAAAAGCTTTTGTCCTGAGTGGTTTGACTATATTAATAATAAGATTATTTAACATTATTGTTACTATTTGCCTGTTTGGAAGGTGAATGGGTAATCGTGTCTCTCTTCCTGTCTCCAGTCGTCTGTCGGTTTCTCCCAAACCACCTCAACCTTCCAGTGAAGAGTGCTCTCACTTTTCAGCACTCATATGTGATGTGTACAATCTGATTTCATGTATTTATTTCTGTATTTTTGCCAACTTTGTATAGTGTAAAAAAATATATAAATATATGAGAAATGAGAGTACTGTATAGATTTTAGCTGCCTGTCGATGGCACACAGTATATATAATTGGTAGAGTAAAACAGTCAGCTGTGTAGAAGCATTCTAAAGCCAGTAACTGAGGTCATGCTTTCTGTAGAGCCTTACGGTGCCACACAGTTCCTTTTTTATATTCTGCCTTTACTTTCCTTGTTATCGTTTGTTTTTATAAATTATTGGGTGGCATCGAAAGGTCTGTGTTGTTTATTACTTTGTATGAGTTCTTTGTTTGTTTGTTTGTTTGTTGCTTATTTGTTGATTAACACAGCGAGGTTCAGGCGCCCAGGAGAGTGCATGGGAACGCAGAGTGGAACTGTGGGAGTGTGTGTGTGTGTGTGTGTGTGTGTGAGTGTGTGTGAGTGTGAGTGTTAGCAGGTGTGTCCATGCTTTAGTCTCTGACATTCATTGTATCAGTACTGTAGAAACTCCTGTAGGCCCTCTAGCTTGCTTCTCCAGATGTATGTACTGTATGTGCATTGTGTGTTTAATGTCATTATGCTGATGAAGCTCTCTTTAATGCTTGCTATCCACATCTGTTCCTCAAACAATCATATGGAAAAAAACTCCAGGGACAAATGACATGTTCTGTTGATTTTCAGAGAATAAACTAAAAAATGCCATTTAGCATATTGGAAAAAAAAAAACCTAAAACAAAATGAAATGTGCCATAGCTTTATTTTTTCCCAAATGTGTTCAATTCAGCAAATACATAATAATCATAATATGCAGATCTCTGTAGAGGATGTGCACTTATTTTCACTAACTCAACATGTCATTTGACCAGTGGCGCAGACGACTCTGTTTTGCTCTTTTTATCCAAATGACCCCGTTATTAATACCCATTTCAATGAAGGCGAAGTGACATATGTGCCAGATGTGTCAAAGACCTGCTGTCACATGGTGTAAAAGAAGACTCTTGTGCATCCACCAATCAGAGATCAGATGAGCTGGAGAATGGCACAACAGCTTTTTCAAAGCCCTGTCAGCGTTAATCTGGCAACATGTTGGTGCTGCCAAGACAAAACCTTGCATCTTCAAAATGACAACTTCACAGGAGAAGAAAAACAAGTTTTACTGGATTGAAACAAAGCCCCACTTTTTCTGGATCATTTATATTGGTCTGTTCATTATGACATAACCACACGGTGTAAAGGGAAGCTTTTTAAAATTGGGTTGCAAGGTTTTGATATGACAGCAACAATATGCTTGTCGGCCATAGCAGCAGTTTCCCAGATCCAGATCAAGCCTAAACTAAAAAGACCTTTCACTGGCAATTTGCCATAACTGCTGCCATTTAGTCCGAGACTAGGCTTGATCCATGCCTGGGGAAACTGGCCCGTAATGTCCTGTGTTTAAATCATGTCTTCTTTCCTTAGGCTGAACCAAAAATTCCTCCAGAATGGCTATGTGTAGATCTGTGTAACAGTGTGTAGAGTTGCCTTTGTGAAGTTGTATGTGTGTTTACAGGAGTGTGAGTGTAGTTCTGGGTTGATGCGTTCCGTGCGCCTCAATACTTTAACACCTCTTCAACACCATTCCACACATCCCAGATCTTCAAACATTCCATGAAAGCTGTATGAAGGAATATTCCAGTGTGGAGGAATTTCAGTTAAGAGCTTATTCATCTTAGTAACACTACAACATCATTAAAATGACTCCAAACATGCCTTGTTACAGCTTTGGTAACTGCTCAGATTACCGTCAGGAGGGTGTTTAGAGTTTGGGGCGCGTGTGAGCTCCTCCCGGCAGTGCTGAGGATAAGCGTTCCCGTTTTTTTTTTAATGCCTCTCCTGTTTTTTTGGCCGAGCGGACTGTGACTTAATTGGTTGATATATGTTTTTCTGTCTGCCCCCACCCCTATGTGTGTTTGGGTGTGTGGGGTGGGTGGAGCTATGGAGCTGAGCTCTTAATATGTTCTATGATAAAATATAATAAAAGAAAAAAAACAACAACAATAATTTGTACATCTGCAGTTGCGGTGTCTTCATGTGCTTCATGATCAAATACACATTATGATTTTAAAAAGAATGTTAATATTGGAACCTTCACACTCTAAAGACAACAGGTCTAGATATCCCACACTCAAAACTACAGAACCCATACAGCATGTACTGAATTATGTGTAGTACTTACTGAAGAATGAGGCCTACTAAGGCAAAAGTTTAAGGAGATAAGAAACCGACGGTATATGCTTGACCTTGACCATGATACATCCACACATCTACAAGATACGCATAGACAAGCTGACAGGCTTTGACAAAATGAGTCATACATGAACGTGCCCTGAATGACTTAATTAACTCCAGGTTAGCCCTCTGAAGTAGGAGTTATCACCTGTGGTAAAAAGCACGGCGTTGCATTATTTCTTACTGGAGATTGAAAACCTTCTCTGTGTTTGTTTTAAACTTTCAGTTTAGAAGAGGAAATATAATATCATGATTTGAATCTGATGAAAAGTTGTACAGTACACAGCCTTGTTCTTTTTTAGAGAGAAAAACTCAATTTTTTGACATGCACTCACTCACTCTCTCGCTTAATCCTCACTAAGGTCATGGGGACCCGGATCCCATCCCGGGGTCAATGGGGTCACACACTCACACTTTTGGTCAATTTAGAATCCCCAATTCATTTGCCACACATGTCTTTGGACTGTGCGAGAAACCAGAGACCCCAGAGGAAACCCACACCAGCACGAGTAGAACATGCAAAGTCCACACTCACACAAGACCAGGACTCACACTCGAACCCCCAACCTTGGAGATGTGAGGCACGGCGCTACCCACCGCACCACCATAGGGCCCTTTTGACATCCAAACAAACAGAAAAAAGACTCAAACTTTTCAGCAGAGAGAGTCGGTTGGATGTAGATGTCATCTGTTTAACTAAACATGTAATCAGTGGATTAATTGCATACAAGTAATTACAGTTTGAATTGAGTGGATAAATATGGGAAAACAACAACACTTCTGTGGGTTACATCAGTGTTGAAGTCCATGGAGTTTTTCTGCAAATCACAGCACTTGAATATTTACAGTCTACACTGCTAATACAATGCAGTGCATCACTCTGCAAAGTAATGCATTTGGAGCGATTGGTCATGCTCAGTCAATATTAAGAGCGAGCATGTTATTAATTTCAGCATGGCACATTCATTTGTTACAGTGTGCCACTGCCTCTCCATATGTAAGTACAGCATGTTTTATGTCAACAAATAGTTTGTTAGCGGCAATCAAATTGTGTGTTTGTGTTTATGTACCTGCATTAAAACAGCAAATGACTGAACAGCAGGTCTTGTACCTGTCCAGCTGATAGCTGTCATAACAGAGGCCTCTGGAGACTAAAGAAAAATTGGACGATACAAATGAATAGTCAACACCCGCTGAGTAAAGCAAATACAACAAAGTGAGCTTTAGAACACAGCATACAACACACACACACACACGCACACACACACACACACACACATGCACACACACACACACACACAGACACACACACTGCCTTTTCAAAAATGTAAAATCAACGTGCGCAACAATATAAATATAAAGATAAAACCAAATTGGTTTCAGATGAATGTATTACATTAATTCATTGTGTTGGCAATGTGCAGTTTCGAATGACTGGGAAGATGGACAGCGTGAATTACTTTGAGATGTTTCCAGAATGATGTAGATAATTCTGTAATGACTAGCAAAACTATAGAATATGAAGAAATGTAGGCTAATACAATTAACATGCAAAACAGTGATTTGAAAAGTGGTGATCAAATTATATTATAATTATAATATAATTATCATAATTAGGCAGATACTGTGGTGTCGATAGAGTGTAGATAGATCATTACTGTGTATTATTCGTCATTTAAAAACTTGGTGTTCCCAAAAAACTAAAAATACCTTTTAGTGTCAAGCGCATAATATTTTAGTAGACAGTAAAATAAATATATAAAACGCACACACACACACACACGCAGACTCACGCACACACATTGTGCCAGGTTCCTGTGGTCAGAAGCTGAGTTGTTGTCCTTTCCTGAACTGCGGCAGACGGCCCAAATCCCACCCAGCGCGGCGGGAGCCCCCACTTACATCACGTAGAGCTATTATTAGAAACACTCCAACACACCTTTATCTCCCACACCCACCCCCGCCTCCCTCTCCCTCTCTCTCCCTCTTTTTCTGTGTCTGTCTCTCTCTAACAGAACAATACAATAACTCTCTGTTCTATTCCATCTGCCTTTCACTATCGAGTCTTCTTTCTTCCTCTCATTCCTCTGCTCATTGTCCAGACCTCCTCTTCAGAAGCCAGGTTCTTTAAGCTCACTGTTTATTGCCAGGCTCAAGAGTGAAGGCATGAGGATTCGCTTCCTTTTTCCTCAGCCAAAGCCTCGGAGTGGCGAAGCATCTGAAACCTGCACCCTCTCTCTCTCTCTCTCTCTCTCTCTCTCTCTTTCTCTCTTTGCAGAATGGATGAAAGGAAGCAAATGTTCTCTGTTTTGGCATGATATGTGTTGCAGATGAGCTAAATGGCAAGAGAACTGCACACACTCTGACTACCAGCAGGACCCCAGGACGGATGGGGAGGAGACGGAGAGACAGGGGAAGGGAGAGGGAGTGCAAATTCTTTGATTTTTCATTAATATATATATTAATTTCCAGAACACCTTGTATATATTTTTTTTTCTAAAATGTGTGTAGTCTACAGTGCTCTCAAACCATAGTGTTATTATTTTACTGATTACTTTTCACTACTCACCTTGCAACTCTTTACATCTGTGTCTACGTTACTATCAATCAGTACTTTATTAAATGTGTGGTCTGTGTAGGCGAGTCCGTGCAGGGCGATGTCTTCAGAAGGGGGATCTCTGTCCATTAGATTCATATTAGCAGGATTAGATGCTTCAGCAGATTGAAGTGCTTTCCATGCTGCTCTGCTCGTACAATTAAAGTTACACAGCCAGCAGATGCAGGCAGCACATGTATGTACAAATTACATCCAAGGACCCGCATGGATAATCTGGTGTATTCAGGAGTATCCATTACCAAGTTCATTACCAATACCAATATTACTTTACTCATTATTACCTTTAAAAAATAATCTCATTACTCTTTACTTTAGGTTACTCTCATAAAGTTCATACACATTGGTACCAGCTGGTTAGCGGAAAGCTCAATAGTCCTTTCACTAATTTATTTGGAAAGAAAGAAAGTGTCAGTCAAAGTAAACATAACATTTGGTTTGCAAACACTTTAAACAAATAAGGAGCTTTTCAACTTTAACATTACTGTAATCAAATCTAATATAAACCAAAGCTATTTGCCACTGCAGGGCATTCAAGTTTTATCTAGTTTGCTGCAGAAAAACAAGGTACTCTCAGAGTCCAGAGCGTGGGAGGCGGAACCATCATAGCAGCTGTAAAGGGGGAGCAACTCCATATTAAAGTCCATGGATCTGAATGCAGTATCATTAAGGTCCCTGTTGGTGTAATGGTCAGGGATCCCAATACTTTTGTCCATAGACCCCCGCGAAAACCAGCCGAGACGTAGAGCTGCGCACTGCACGCACTCACAAGCACAAAAAGCACTGAACTTTCAAAATAAAAGGGTGTAACAAGGTGTTAAGTATATAATGCGTTGAGGCACCCAAACCTCATATATATATATATACAGTACACCCACACCTCTGCTCTGAACCAAACAGACAGTCATGCTGGTCATGCTGCAATACAAACAAAGACTATCTGGAAGAAACAATTCAAAAACAGCCACCTCAATGTGAAGTGAAATATTTTATTCATGAGAAGCCAAGGAAAATCAGAGGCACTGTTTTTTCAGTGGGAGGAAAAGAAAAGGTGAAAAATGTGAAAAAGAATTGCACAAGAGGAAAAGTGGCTTTATTTGAGCAAAGACCTGCAGGACATTGGTGATCACTTCAGTGATGGAGAGAGAAAGACAGATGCAGAAGAACAGGAACGAAAAGGAAGGCAAATGCGTGAGACTGAAATCCACAGATTGGAGGACAGAGATAGAGAATGCACAAATAGCTAATAGGAGAGGAATAAAGAAGAGGAGGAGAGAGACAGAGACAGAGAGACTGGGAGAGAGCAGGAGGTGGATGTGACAGGATGAATAACTGGTTTATTGCATCTGACTGGCTCTGGGCTAAACAAACAGACGTAGGATGATTGATTTAGGATGACAGGTGTGCGCCCAAACTGGAGCCCAAACGCGCGCACACACACACTCACACACACACACACACACACACACACAAATACACATAAGAGATAAAACAGGCATACATAAAAAAGACTGATTTAGGCCCAGCAGCATGATAGAATTTTAATTTAAAATGCTTATTCAAAGCCTTATAGACCACCTTCTGCTTTTCCCACCAGTCTATGGCAGTGTTCCCACAAGTAAGGTCCCTCTCTGAGTAAATAAGTGCCTCATGGGAGATGTAGTTCCTGCATTCAAGTCCTGAGTTCAGTTCCCCTTGAGAGGAACTCCACTTGACCTCATTTATTGCCCTGCTTCAGGGCTGCAGTCAGAGCTGTCTTCAGCCAGCTGCAGAGTGTTTCAGAGGCAGTACAAACGTTTCAAAGGCACTTGGTGGCCTTCGTGCCCCCCTGAGGCGCTTTGTGAGCAGCTGGAGTGAGCGGTGCTGGGTTTGAGTCGTCATGGGAAATGGTAACACTGCAGCCAGGATGGGACAGCTAGAAGGAGTGCACTTAGAAACCAATGTCACCTTCAGTTACCATCAGCCAGACCTCCACACACCATCTCCTCTTCTAGCTGGCAAATAAACACGAAGAGGTGACACGCTCTATTAAATGTGCCAAGCTACCAAGATAAGCTTTTCATCTTAGGCATTTAAACCATCTTCAACCTAAATGTCTTTTGGCAGTTTTGCTCGTGGCAGGCACTGATCCCTGCAAAACAGGTTTTGGTCAAAATACCTCAATTTATAGCACAGGCCCCCACCAGGAGTCCTGGAGCTCCTCTGCACTGCACTTTTTTTTTTTTTTTGCTTCTGTAACACAACCACCTCAACATAGGTTTTTTTTAATTAGCTGATTGGTTGGATAAAGTGTGTTGGGAGCAGGGAACACTCCAAATAGTACAGGGCTGGAGGGCTCCAGAAACAGAGCTTTGAGTTTATTGTGTGATAAAGGTACATCAGGTGAGCAGAATTCTTCCTGGCATTCAGTAAAGCAGTTGCCATGAAACAACAGTTGCTATGAAAGAATGCATTTGGGGGCAGTGGAGGGATACTGGACATTCCTGCTATCTGGTAATGTAATGGCTTCCTTATTATTGTGAAAAAAATATATGTTTTTGGCATTCTCTCAGAACAGTGACAAGTTTAACAGTTAGTAATACATACAGCCAAGCTCAGGGACTCTACAAATGATCATCAGGGCTAGGCTTTTCAAACACTGACTTTGAAAGAAGAAATATATATAGAAACATATATGTGCACATTCTACATACAGAACTGTGCAAAAGTGTTCTTATGCATATTGTTTGGCTGGTTAGAAGAACACGAGTTTGGTTCCGGAATTCTCCTTGGTGATAGGACTTCCACGAGGAGAGGTCTGTAACTGGTCATTCAAACACGTACATAAATCACTATTTACTGTATTAATGTTGTTTGTATTTATTCTAATATTGGTATCAAGTTCAGTCGACAAACCTAACAGGGAGGACATTTTTGAGCTAAATTAGTGACAGTTCTGTAGACGGTTAGCTTGCAGAACAGAACTTTTAGAACTGTGTTAGATCTGTTTATTTATGGTTTAGAATTTTTGTGATTATTTGCACTGAGGACATGATCAAACTGAATGTATATATCAATATAAAAGTAAGTAAAATTCAAAATTATTAAAGAATATGAATAAAGAACTAAAGAATATGTATAAAGAAATTTAATATGTGACATCTTAACGAAAAAGTAAATTATAGGGAAAAGTGTGTGTATGTAGGTATGTATGTATGTATGTGCATATAAAGATGACACAGTTCTATTCTCTCACTCCTCCACTACACCAAGAGTTCGTGTTACAAACTTCTCGTGGGCTAATAAAGTAATGGAATGGTCCTTAAGGTGCTGTTTGAGATACCTGAGCTTGTTAAAAGTGCCATTGAAATGGCCAGTTACAGCGGAAGCCATCAAGAACGACTCCGACACTAAAGCTTGGGTGAACTAAGGTTAACGACCTTGAGGTGAACTCGGGTCTCACAAGTTGTAAAGTAATGGAAAGAGCCAACACTGTGGGGACTTCACCAGCGGGATGCACTAGGCACTTCCATTATATTGATTCTGTGCTTAAAGGGCCAGTCGGACCACAGTATTAACACGGCTGTTTCTTTGGCTTCATTATTCCCCACATTTGTGTAATGGCAAGCTGCTGATAAATAGACTTGTCACTGTCATCAGGTCTTTGATGCAATACATGCATTATTCAGAACTGGTCAAGCTTCTTTAAGCATTGTCAAAGTGATGGACAAATGGAGAAGTCTTGGCTGCCGCAGACAATTATCTGATGTAGCGGACTCATGTGTTACCTTTGTTGGGGTGCTGACAGAAAATCATTGCTCTGTTAACGAAGCAGGCTGGAACTTTTAGAGTGAAGGTGTGTCTGAGGATACATTGAGCATGCACTAGGTCAGCTAGGGGACATGTGAGGAGGTGTAATAAGAGGGTTATATTGGTCAATAAGTTCACAAAACTGCATTCATGACCACGGTAGAGGTCCCACCATCCCAGCAGTACATGGGGCCCTAACTTGGTCCACCATCTTCCCGGAGCAGGGCTTTTCTCCCGTCCTCTGTTCACGCCGTTTCAGTACAGAGGACAGCAAAAGGTGTAGGGCAGAGTGTACGTGTTTATTGTTGTGGATTCGGGGGCTGTGTGAGTGTTTCGATCGTCCACGTCATTGCACTGCTTGAGTACACTCACTAATGACGAGATCCACAAGGGCAGCCAAGCCGACACGCACTGTTCAATATCCCAGAGCGTGGCGGCAGGCAGGCCAGTGACAGGTCGCCCTGCAGGAGGGAGCTGTTCTCCGCGCTCCAGAGGGCAAGCGCAGGAGAGGTGCTGGCAGTGAAGGTGAGACTGGATTAATGCGAGTGTTAACAGCAAAAGGAGATGGGACGGCACACACTTTCAGCCTTATGAGCTTACGTAGCCAACGTGATTACTTTATCCAATATCAGTAAGTTGCCTTCAGACCAGTGTATCACAGAGCCTGGTCCAGAGAGACTTTCCCACTGCTCTTAGAAGATATTTCATTATGGTAGAGTCCAACTCGAGAGGAGGCACGCTAATGATAGACTGGGTATTTGTATGAGCCTTGTGCATTATCCATTATCGATAGTACCCCTTCAAGTGAGCCCGGTCCAGGAGGACGTTCTCACTGCCAGGCAAAATATTTTTAAAACCCTACAGCATGACATCATTAGGAGAAAGTCATAAAATTACATAAAGACAGACAGGTATACAGACAGAGAGACAGACAGGCAGACAGGCAGATAGATAGATAGGTATATATATATATATATATATATATATATATATATATATATACATACATACAGGGGGCGGTACGGTGGCACAGGGGTTAGCGCTGTTGCCTCACAGCTGTTGCCTCACAGCTGTTGCCGGGTTGGGCGTAGGGTCTTTCTGTGTGGAGTTTGCGTGTTCTCCCCGTGACCGTGTGGGTTTCCTCCGGAAGCTCCGGTTTCTTCCCACCGCCAAAAACATGCGTACATTGGGGATAGGCCAATTGAGCATACTAAATCGCCCATAGGTATGAATGTGAGCGTGAATGGTTGTCTGTCTCTGTGTGTGGCCCTGCAATGTGCTGGCCCCCGCGTGGTGTGTGGTGTGGTGTACCCCGCCTTCACCCGTAGAAACAGGGATAGGCTCCAGTCCTGACCCCGAGTGCGGGATAAAGGGGTAGAAAATTTCTTACAGTGTTAAAAATACAGGGCTTTGAGAAGAACAAAATGAAAAACACGAGAACACTGGAGACGCTCCACAGGGGAAATTCTGGTCTGCAGCATCACAGGGCACCAGCCAATAAGCAAAACGGAGAAATAAATAACGTTTTCGAATTGGCTACTTTCAAACCTCTCGCCTCTGAGTACAGCGGTATTTCACTATCCAAAGACGGGCTTTCTTTGTGTTCTCTTGTCAGTAACAAAACATTTGTAGTTAATTTTTATATAGAAATGTAGCTGAATTTACGTTAATATTTATGTTACAAGATCAGTTAATTTTATTTTTCTTAATAATTTAGCACTAAAATGCATGAAAAACGATATATTGCCATGATAAAAGATGTGACATCGGGGCCTCGTCCGCCACCCCCCCCCCCATATATTCGTTTTATGTCGAAAGCTGTCATAAATGTCATTATTGTAAAATAAACATAATTGCAATAATGATTCCTGTTCTTAAAAGAAGGTTTCTGACAAATGACATATAATTGTATGATAGAGCCTCTCATAATTAAGAAAAGGTGAGACAATATGAAAATGACTGAAATAATGTTATTTTCTCATTCTGATCTGTCACATACTTATGACAGGTTGTTTCTTGACACGTTCATAATTACAAGAGACCTTCTTGTAATTATGAACTGTTTATTTCATAATTATGACATGACATCTTGTGTTAAAGACATACTTAAGAGTTTGTTATTTTGCTGTTGTGTACAAATGTAAACACCCCCCATTCAAGCTGACATTCTGCTCTTTAACCTCTCAGGTCTGAGAGTTACCTCAGCGGCTTACTCTCCCTGCACCCCCCCAAACACACACACACAGTGCGCTGTATTAGCGACCACATACTGTACTATGAGTCCAGTGGGAAACTGAGCACGCATGGCTGGATCCCAGGTGGCCCTTTGTTAGACATATGACGCACTGTGTGCGTATGTGTGTGTGTGTGTGTGTGTGTGTGTGTGGTGAGCTTGGTTGTTAAACTGATCTTCTTAAATGCAGGCCGTCATCA
>JBBIGA010000126.1:15487531-15500261 GCA_037576975.1 Alestes dentex
TATATATATATATATATATATATATATATATATATATATATATATACACACACACACACACACACACACACACACACGCATATACATCCGCTAATATTATTTATACTCATACATATACAGCACCTATATAAAGTCATCATACCCTTTTGAAATAGCTACTGTCATACAGCTTGAACTCAAAACCCAGCTTGAACTTTGCACACTTAGACTGAGGAATGTTTGCTCACTTCCTTGCAGAATTGCGTTCAGTCAACATCTGTGGTAAGCACTGCTCTCTTCAAGTCTATTCACAGATTTTCAATTGAAGTCAGGGCTCTGATTCGGCAATTCAAGGACATTCACATTCTTATCCTTAAGCCAAGTGTTGTTCCCTGCCAAGAGAAACACCCCACAAAGTAATGCTACCACCACCTTGCTCTACGGTGGATATGGTGTGTTTTTTGGATGTACTGTGTTTGCTTTACACCAAACATGGAATTCAATCCAAAAAGGTCCATAGCACCTTTGCCCACATGGCAGCAGAATCCCAGGTGTGTTTTTGCTTAGAACAAACAAGACTTTTTTCAGAAAAGGATTTCTTTTTGCCACCCCGCCATACAGGCCAGCTTTGTGTAAAGCTTGATAGATTGCTGTCGCATGCACAGATCGACAAGTCCCAGCCATGAAGCTTTGTAAGTCCTTTAAAGCTGCCTTTGGCCTCTGGGAAGCCTCCCTGATCAATGCCCTTCTAGCTCGGTCATGCAGTTGGAATGGACAGGCTGATCCAGGCATTAGGTTGGTGGTGCCATATACTTTCCACTTCTTAATGATGCTCTGAACACTACTCAGAGGAATAGCTAAAGCCTTTAAAATCTTTTTGCAGCATTCTTCTAACTTGTGCCTCTGTACAACTTTTTCCTGGAGGCCTTTTAAAAGCACTTTCCCAACCGTGTTGATTTCTTTTTCAGAACTTTGCACTAATAGTAGCAAAATGTGCAAGAGACAGCTGGTTTTATTCTGAAGTAATCAAGACCACTGCAGTTGATGTCAGGTGGGCCAGTTAGCCTAGTGTTTGATCTGGCAGCTGACAGTGCATTCTAAGGGGCTGATCACCACAACCAGGCATTTCACTAATTGATTTGTAATAAATGTCCAACATGTCTTAAAATGTTATTTTGACATTGACAATGAGGGTTACGTAATTTATTTTATTTTCCACTGTGCAATGGCACATATGTATAGATTTTTACCATATATGATGATTACCATATATATGTGTGAGTAGTATGTGTGTGTGTGTATATATATATATATATATATATATATATAGAGAGAGAGAGAGAGAGAGAGAGAGAGAGAGAGAGAGAAAGAGACAGAGAATATGATGTTGATGGCCTTGTGTGCAGATTTTGTGATCCAGTAACATTTGCAGCTATGAAGGCAGATTGGAAAAGAGGTGGAATTCGCACACAGAGAGATAGCGGATACAGCAGACGAGACACAGACAGGTACAAACACATATGCACGTGCTCGTGCATGAATGTTACTCATGTATAAATGCACAGCTGTTGTTATAATATTCTTTTTCTCTTCCATTGCCCCCCCCTCTCTTGCTCTCTCAGGTTTAATCTGTGTGGCTGAACCCAGGCATTTTCAATAAATGCATAATTACCGACTGAAGTGTAATATTGCCATGTTCACAATTCTCCTGATCATCATTGTTAAATCATCTCCATATAACATTTTCACACTGAATAATGTTAAAATTTACAAATCCTGTTATTAGCAAGGCAAATCACACTGGCGTTAAGAGCAGCACTTTAGGCCATTACAGCAACGCAGTCTGCACTGATGGGCATTAGGCGGAATGTTAGGGCAGAGAATCATCGCTTAGTTAAACACCTCACATCCATGAAACTGGCAAATGGACCTGATCAGCCATGCATGGAGTGACATGTACACACACGCGCGCACACACACACACACACACACACACATACACTTCTAGCCATGCAGAGAGAGAACTGTAGTGTCACACATTCATAGTTCAACTGGCAAGTATACTGAGTACAGTTTTGCACTCAGCTCAGGTGTGATGTGTTTGTGGGTGTGTGTACTCTGTCCTGGCCTTAATCTAGGAGGACTCTAGGACTTTATTTATTAGGTTACCGTAGGATAAGACATAGGGCTGTGTAAAGTTGAACTCTGTGATCGTAAAATTTGTATGTGGGTGGGTTTGCGTTTGTACATTCTTAGGACAAAAAGGCCTGACTTTATAGGATGAGCCACAGAAGAACCACACTGTTACCACAAATTGGAAGCACAAAATGATCTAAAAAGTTGTATGCTGTAGCATTAATATTTCCTTCACTGGAACTAATGGGCCTAACCCAAACCCTAAAAACAGCCCAGGACTATTGTTCCTCCTCCAGAAAACTTTACAGCTGGATCTACGCATACCAGTCCGTAGCGATCGCAACGAACTTTACACAGAGAACAGAAAGCAATGAATGTACAACAATCATCTTTGTTCCCACACCTAATGCAAAACTCCTCTGCTAAAATAGATCTATATAGATTTATTTCAACAAATAAGAACTCTTTTAAAACAACATATTATGGTCATGTTAAATTAGAATAGCGCTCGCTGGCAATAATTCATCATGGCTGGAGAATAAAAAGGGTGCATGTATGATCCTAGGAACACTATACCCACAGTGAAGTATGAAGGTGGGAGCATTATGATATGAGGCTTTTCTGCAAACAAAACAATAAACCCAGACATACAGCCAAACAACCTTAAAACTGGTTTCAAAAAGGTATGACTTGCAACAAAAAAGCTATTTGTTTTATAAAGTAGATATCTCAAAACTAGATTTCAAAACAGCTACAATTACAAAATCTAATTACAATTGTGGCAGTTTTGCAATAAAATAACATGTTACTCATTTGTGGTCCCCGAACACTTCTCCTCTGTCAGTTTCTCCTTTTTTTATGAAAACATACTTTTTTGTTGGGACAAATTCAAAAGACATTGTGAACATCTGAAGTGGATAGGTGCACTGGAAGTATATTAAAAATGTCTGAGTACTTGTTTCTCCTCACTGGCACGCATGCCTGACAAGGCATTAAAACAAACCCGCGTGTGTGTGTGTGTGTGTGTGTGTGTGTGTGTGTCTGTGAGGCTGAAGGAAAGAGAGACCCTAGGGCCTTGGCAGAGTTATGCAGCTGGCCTGAAATATTCTTATGTCAGCAATACAAAACCTCAGAAATTCTAAAAAGACCTATTCTTAAGTCAAAATTTTAACAGCCATCAAGCTTGCCAGTAGTATACCATTACATATAATAAAGCAGTTCCAATATAGAGATTGAGTATGTACGAGTCAATTTAGAAAATTAAATGCCTAACCAATAACACATGCACACGAGGACCTACTTGTCAGTAACGAACTAGAGCAGTAGGGTACTGTAGCACTCCACTAACTGAGTACTCAGGTTCTGGTTGACACCTAAATGTCATGGGTGTTGTATTTTAAGCAGCTCCAATGAGTTAAAGTGAAGCTTGAGTGGTGCAGAGCTGCTTCTCTTGCTCATTCAGTGCCCGTGTTAGAATGGTATGTGGCTGACCTAACGAGAATGAAGACAGTATAAACTAGACACTAGTGCTCTAAATGATTAAGCACAGAGGCACCGCTCACAGTAAAGGCCTGCTTTATATCAGAGTGTGCAGACACCACACACACGTAAAGCCAAAACAGTTCAGCGTAGCCACAGAGGCCCATGCCAGAAACGAGTGTGTGAGAGAGAGAGCGAGAGATACAGAGTGAGAAAGAGAGAGAAATGTGCACACACTCATTTAAGCCTCAGCATCTTTCCATTATTAGCATTTATCCATACTGCTCGTTTTAGGCACTGTCAACAGATAAATGCAGACATTGTTCCTGAGATAGGTTAACACATTTACCAAATGCATGCTCTTTTAGATTCAGTGTTGAAAACTGACTTTAGAAGTTTCTTTTTACGTATTACAAGAGTTAAATGGTACTCCAGTAGTGGACTAACCAAGTTACAGGAATGAGCCAAAACATTATGACCACCTGCCTAATATGGTATTGGTCCTCCAACTACTACCAAAACACGACCCAGACCTCCGAGGACCCAAAAATGTCCTCCCATAACCAGCATTAAAAATTTCAGTGACTATCACCACAGGTGCCCTTCTGTTGCTTCAGACCAGATAAGATAGACTTTCACTGCCCTCACAAATCAATAAGCCTTGGGTGCCCAACATCCTGTGGCCGATTTGTGGTTTGTCCCTCCTCAGACCACTGTCAAAAGGTTCTCACCACCGAGTGAGAGCACACAAAACAAGACTTTTGGAGATTTCATACCTTAAAACCTTGACATCACTACGAGAACCAACTGCGGTTTTGAGGTCTTCCCTCAAAGTGTTGTTCAAGACTTCATCTGACGTCAGGGGCAATACAGATCTAATCGACCACCAATTCCAGATCAGGTTTATCTTTTATTAAGAATCCAAGCATGCCAGGCTCAGAGAACTGGTAGGCCAAGTTATTATAGAAGTAGACATGCAGGTGTGCAAAGTTATAAGGGAAGTAGACATGCTGGTGTGCAAACTTCATAGGACTGTATCGTTTTTATATTTTGATATACTGGACCGTGGCTAGTGTAAAGTTTAATGACTTGTACCCATTTCCATATGTGTTTGTTCAGCTGAGTTTACTTGGTAATGCCGCACAGTTCTACCTGAAGCCTGCCAACCAGGACGCAGGGAACAGCGGCAGCTTTTTCTTTACTGCTGCAGTGTTCCAAAAGCTTTGGTTCCTGGTTCCTCAAAACAGAGCGGGGATGACTCACAAAGGTACCTAAACGTTTCAACAGATGGATTCCACTCTCTTCCACAGTGACAGAGAGGGAGAGGGGGAGAAGGAAAGAGAAGTCGTCCACTCACTATAATGAGGGAGTATTGTAACAAAGTAGGAGCCGAGCCTGACAGAGTGCCTAAACAAAAATTAGCCCTTCAGTCGCTCAGAGAAGCAACAAAACCTCCACTAATGACCTAATGATCACCGAGTTCCTAAGAAGTCCAAACGAAGGAAACCTTCCATGCACTGCTATTCCAAATGTTTAGATACTCAACACTTTTCTGTGACACATTTTAAACATATCAGGGTTAACTTACACTAAGGAACACTGGAACACTTTGAAAAGTAATCAAAGGGCCTTCAAGTTCAAATTCTACATTTTCCTTGCATTTTGTTTTAATGCCTTAAATCCTTTATGATGTTTTATATGAGATAATACAACTTACATTTTTTTTTTTTACCATACTTTTAATATATGGAAATGATGGTCTTGTATTGTGCCTCATTCCAAAAGCAATCCAGATTGAAACTCATTCTTATTAATTCAGTGTGAATGGGAGGGGTAAACTGCTGTGGGCTGAATAGGAGAATAGACGGAAAAGTGTTGGCTTTTGCCAAAACAACAAAAACAATGAGAAAAAAAAAGGAAGTAAAAACGGGCTGTTTTTGCAACTTCCATATACAGTTGTATGCAAAAGTCTGAAAACCCCCAATGAACTGACATATTTTCCCAATAAGTGAAAATAAGTTATAACATCCTCTATTGGGAACAAACTTTTCTGCAAATGTTAGTTTTAACATATAGGGGAAAAACACACACAAAATAAAATTTGTCAGAACTTTTGCACAAGCCAGATTTTGGTTTGTTTGGGTTTTTTTTCTCACTATAATAAACTCAGCAAATAAACAATAATAGTGCATTTTAAATGTGTATAAGTGTGTTCTCTGTTCCTCAAAAAAATGTCTTTTGCATATGGCTGTACAGAAAGGGGAGCCGGGAGTACAGTACATTTTTTTAAACTTTACCAGCGGGCACATACTATCAACATCGAACTCTCTCCATTAAATAAAGGGAGAACACACAGTGGTTTTGCATGCACTTTAAACACTGGAGCTTACATTATGAACACCAATGAAAACAATGGTCGATTGTTTTACAGAGTGCCTTATAGATCACAATGAAACCTACTTGCTTGGAAGCAAGATTTGTAGCTTTTTCTCATAACTCACTGATAGAAAATACTGTCACACTGAAACAGAACGTACCAGAACTGTATACTTCTACTCCAACCCTTCCTGGCACAGAGAAGGAGGAGGCTGGGCCATGAAAGCACCAAAGCTGACAAGAAAAGGAGCAAAAGAGTTGGAGAGTGTGACTGGAATAAGTAAAGAGGGAAACATGTTGGTCAGTGAAAGGAAAGAATGAGCACGACAGAAGAAGATGAGAATTTAGAGGACAGACTTGATGTTCGCTGACCTCTATACTGCAAGTCTTTTATTTGTTCTCCCCCCCCCCCCCCCTCGTGCTAATGTTTAAAACATCTCTGGCTTCCTTCCCTGGCCTTTTAAGGAGAAGCGTCCCCCTCTATTCTCTCTCTCCCTCTTTCTCATGCCCTCACACCCCTTCTCTGGTCCTCGCATGTCCTGCTCAGGGTAGCTTAGACTACCGAAGCAAAGTTTATCTTGGTTAGCCTTAGCGTATCTCTGTCATCTTCAAACACTCTGGGACTTCTGCTGTGCAGCCAGGCTGGGGCCTGTGTGTCTCTCTATTCAAATGGAGGAGCTCCTCCAAAAATTTAGAACCTTTTTACGACGCACGCCAGCCATTTCAAGAGTCTGAGCAGGTATTAGATCATACTCTCAGACGCACATGAATGATTAAAACACATTTCGCAAACTCAATGATTATTTAATGAGAGAATATTGCGTTTCACCAACACACATCACAGCAATCGCAGTATCCTATTCCAGATACAGTACACTCGGGGAAGAGTGAAATTACACATATTCTCTTTCACCTAAGCTCTCTCAAACACACACGCACTCACTCGCACGCACATACACATACACACACATACACACTCTATACACACTCAAAAAAAAAGATAACTCTTGGTCTTTCTCATAATGTATAAAGCTGCAGCCCATAACAGATGTGCAGTTTCCACTGGATTTCACAGGGTTTTTTGTAGAAAATAAATTAAGTGCTAAACCTGTTGGTAAGAATCCTGTACTGGGTTTGTCTCACTACTGGAGACATGGTTATATAAAAATTCACAGCAGCCTTGATAGAGCAAACATGCCATTCCTTATAATATTAAGTGTCTTTTTTGATAAAATACCTTCCCATTTCTTTTGTGTTGAAGGAAAATTTCTACATTTTCTGTTGTTTTTTTTTTTTTTTTTTAATCACAGTATGGTGGTAGCAAAAATATCCTCCTATAGACACTGGGGCCTTCTCTCACAGCCTCATGATTTCCGAAGTGCCAGAAAATCCACATAAAAGAAAACTAAATGAGATGGCAAAATTGCATTTAGAAAATATACAGTATTCATTTTTATGATATAATCATCTAAAAACCTCCTAAGCAGCAATACAGTATCCTCCAACTGTTGTTTTATTACTTCAGTCCGATAGAGAACAGAGCAAATGTAATTGTATAATCCATCTGGGACTATTTTTCTGCTCTGTTATCATTTGAATGTTCTGAGGAGTGACACATTTGTATTTGTCATCACTTCCCACTTTCCTTTCTATCAGACGGAGGAACACTGATGCTAGTGGTCAGAATACTAGCAGTCAAGGTAACAGGAAAGGAGCAAACTGAGATATACTGAATGTTAAACTATTTATGTATAGTTCCATTGACAATCTGAGGATGTGCTGTTGATTTTTTTTATTGTTTCCAGCTGTACAAGATCAAAGCCAGTAGCAGTTCTCCACTCAGTGGAAGCCTATAGGAGGACATTGTTGCACTGTATCCCACTTAGAAATGTTCAGACACACGCAAAAAAACCCTCCACGGTTTTGGGGAAAATGTCAGAATTTCCCTGTAGTCAAATTAGTGCAAACCAAATTAAGCACTAAAGTGGTTAAAGGGAAGAAGTCAATGATCATGCTCCTCTTTCTTGGTCAGGCTCCTCCCCTTCATACTCATAGTCCATCTCAGCTCTCTCATACTCTAACTCCGCCCCTCCGTAACCCTCATACCTCTCACCCTCACAGATTAGCTCCTCCTTCTCATACTCCATTCCCTCCTCCTCATATTCAAGCTCCGCCTCATCGAGTGCCACAGCAGGCCTTTCAGAATCCCCCTCTTCCTCTTTTCCCTGTAATCCCTCCTCCTCCTCAGCTGGGGGCGCTGATGGCACTGTCCCATTTGCTGCTGCTCCTGTATCACTTGCAGCAGCCAGAGAGCTGCTGCTCATCCTAAGTTTCTTAAGTATTCCGATGATGACGGGTGCAGCCGCTGCTGCCGCTGCTGCCTCCTCCGCTTCTCTTTGCGCCCTCTCCTTCGCTTCCTTTCTCCTTTCCCTGGCCTGCAGGGCTTCTTCTGCCCCTTCCCCAACAATTATCACCTCCTCCCCGACTCGCGGAGGCCCCTTCACAGGATTGTGGTCGTATGAAAAGAGCCGGAGTGCGGGAAGGTGCATCAGGCTGGGGAATTCAGAGATACGGTTGCGGTCTAAGTCCAAGATCTCCAGCTGCTCCATCTTCAGGAGCACCCGGGGAAACTCCTCAAACCGGTTGCCATACAGCCAGAGCCCTCGCAGGGCTTCCATGCGCCACAGGTCAGAGGGCAGGGTCCGCAGCCGGTTGTCACCCAGCTGCAGCGAGCGCAGGTGTGGCAGGTCATAAAGCTGCTTAGGGAAGCGCTGGAAGTAGTTGCTCTCCACCCAGAGGCAGCGCAGGCTCTGCAGGTTCCTAATATCCGGCGGCAGGCTCATCAGCCGATTGCTGCCAAGGTACAGGCGGGTGAGGTTGGCCAACTGGCACACGGCCAGGGGTACGTCATCCATTTTGTTGAAGTCCAGTGCCAGGATGCGCAGGCCCTGCAGCTGCGAGATGCCATCGGGCAGCTTGCGCAGACGGTTCCCGCACAAATACAGCTTCTCCAAATGCTCCAGGCCCAGAACTTGCTTGGGAAGGCGGCGAAATTTGTAGTAGCTCAGGTCCAGCACCGGATCCCCACTTGCGAGAAGTTCGTCCACACCTAATGGCAGCTCTTCCTCCTCAGCCTCCTCCTCCTCTTTTGGCTTCACCTCTTTTTCCTCCTTGTCTCCATCCTCCTCCTTTTCTTTTTCTTTCTCTTCCTCCTCTTCTTCTTTTCGAGAAGAGTTGCCCATCCCCTCCCTTGCGTATCACAGCGTGTGTACGAATGTGGGTGCGCAGGGGGGGCGTGTATGTGTGTATGTTTCAGGATGGGAGGAGTGTGTGTGGAGCTCTATGGGGCTGCGTTGCCCCCTCTCTGTGAGCTACACTCAGCAGTCCCGTCCCAGAGAGAGATGCTGCGTGTGGACTCATGATGCGTTGGATGCTGGACAAGTCGGTCCCGGGGCAGCAGCGTCTGATGTCAGCAAACACCCGTTTGTCTTTTGCAATGGACACCCATACTAGATAACGCAGTCCTTTATGTGAAGACTAACAGTTGTGGAACATGTAGTAATGGTAGTAATAATAGTAGTAGTAGTAATAGTAGTAGTAGTAGTAGTAATAGTAGTAGTAATAATGGTAGTAGTAGTAATAGTGGCTCCGGACAGATGAAGCTTTAATTTTGTCAGAGGAGTTGAAAAGGTGCTCCAGTGTTCAGCCGGCTACTCCTGGGCTGGGGCTCTTGTCCAGTAGAGCTGTCAAAAGCCCGGTGTGATGCTGTCCAGAGGAACCGTGCTGTGCTGAAACAGCCCTCCGCAGCCGTCCCTGCACACAGGCATCCATTGCTCTCACTGAAAACACAAACTTCAGCTCGGAGCCTCTCTCTCTCTCACTTTCACATCTGCCGAGCTGAACTCGCCATGAGTGTGTCCCGAGGAACCGTCCTGCCCTTTGTCCGGTCTGTGGACGGCACACACACACACACACACACACTCACACACACACACACACACAGCAGCCTACCAGTGACCTGGCCGGCGGCAATGTTAGCGAGGGAGCTCCGCTCTCAGCCGCCACCCGGACAAACTTCGCGCTGAGTTCTCCTCGGAGGAGGAGAGGACAGTCCGCCGTCCAGTCTTTACATCTACAACCGACCAGGAGTCCGTCCTCCCGCACGGAGCTTCCTCTTTCTCTCGGCCCGAGTTTGAGAGAGACGCTGGAGCTCCGCGGCTCTCCTCCCTAGCAACCGGAAAAGAGAGATACACAAGTGGATCACATGGAGGGAGGGAGGGAGAGAGAGAGAGGGAGAGGGAGGGAGAGAGAGAGAGAGAGAGAGAGAGAGAGAGAGAGAGAGAGAATGATAGAGAGGGAATGAGAGAGAAAGGGGGAAGAGAAATTACCATCTACCTATTTCTAAAGTACATGATGAAACTTTGAAACGAGAGAATTTATATACCTTTTTGTTTCACACTAAACCAACTAGATTATTGCACAGGAAATACTCACAAAAATGGTATCTGGTGGTCTCGTGGTTAGGGATCTGCCCCTTGCGATCGGAAGGTTGTGGGTTTGAATCCCAGGACTCCCAATGGCACCACTGGGGTGCCCTTTAGCAAGGTACTGTCCCTGCACACTGCTCCCCGGGTGCTGTGTTCTGAGTGCCCGCTGCTTCACTTGGTGAACGGGTTATAAATACAGAGAAAGAATTTCACACTGTTCACACTGTGTGCTGTGCTGTGTTCACGTCTGACAAATGGATACTTTACACAATACCCATATATAACATACATTACTATAGTCATAACACCAACCTGTACTGATTTACTGAGCAGCACAGCATTAAAAAATGCACTTCATCATCTATTTTGTTATTTTCCGCTGAGGTTTCAGGGAATTCTGGGAAGGTTGTTTTTTTACAGCAGTTTACAGTAAATTACAGCCTACAGTAGACAGTTAAGAATGGACATCAGCTCCCAGAATTCATAGGACAATTCCATTCCGTCATTTAAGGAGATGGAATGCACGTGGTTGTAAATATTTACTGTAAAATTACAGCAGATGACAGTGTTGCCTGGAAGATGAAGTATTTCAAATTTTAGAGATGTAGTCTGAGCATGTGAAAGACTCGTCTTAGCAGTAATTCCAGTCAACATAAACCAGAAACCACAGCATGTTCTCCATTCTTAAGTTTGAATGAAACATGCTATCAGGGAGGGCCTCTCAGCCCTCTGGGAGTGATTGCTGGTTGGGTGGTGGAAGGTGGAGTGGAAACACAAAATTATTGGTTAATATTACTTTTCTCCACTTGATGTAATTAGGAATCAGAAGATGTTGATAAAAGGTGGCATTATATTGCTATAGAGCATTATGACCGTACACCATAATGTAATAATTAATTAATCATGCTTAATATGATTAGGGACAAACAAACAAAATAAAGTAAAGTGGCCCTTATAATCATGTGTGAACACACCACACCACAGCACACTGTGTGAACAGTGTGAAACTCTTTCTCTGTATTTAACCCATTCACCAAGTGAAGCAGTGGAGCGTGAGGACTTGCTCAGTTGTGAGTATTTTTCTCAAGGGTGCCTCAGTGGTGCCACGGACAGTTCAGGGATTCGAACCCAAGGCCTTCTGATTGCAGGGATAACTCCCTAACCACCAGGCCACCAGCTGCCAGCTGGCTGGTAGTGACTGAAACTAAACAGATCCCTATGCCCTGTGTTACATTTATATAGAAATATATTATTTAAGTGCAGACTTGTGTATGAGTCTTTCTTTTCTGCCTGTGTATCACAGTGTTCAAAGTATTGTTGATCGAAGTCTGCGCTTTAAAAAAAAAGGTCATTGCTCCATGCACCTGGCCTAACTGAGAGTGATGATGAGGAGGAGAGCTGTATCAACAGACAGACAAAGGTCAAATAAAAGACTGTAAATGTCTGATGATGTGGCTTGGTGAAAAAGAAAATATCAATTAATCTTCAGAAACAAACACACAAAGCTCTTTCCTGAGTCAGGACCGTTTTGCAAGCACTATATTCAAATGTAGCCCTTGTGTGTAGAAAGATAGATAGACAGACAGACAGACAGACAGACAGATAGATAGATAGACAGACAATAAAGATAGATAGATAGATAGATAGATAGATAGATAGATAGATAGATAGATAGATAGATAGACTATAAAGTAAAGGTTGTTAAATCTCGCACAAGCCCTCTTTTCACCTCAAACAACCTCAGGAGAACATTCACCCTCTAGTGGTGACTAAATAAAACAACTGCAGGCTGGGATGGGGGTTTCATATTTGAAGCTTTTTGATATTGTTTCTTTCTTTTTAAAGACTATAGACTATAGACATATTATTCCATTATAAATTTTACTACCCACAATTTAACTACTATGAATCACGCAGAAACTAATGTAAATAATTATTCTGCATCTAATGTAAATTACCCAGTAAATACTTTGAATTGCTCTGTAACTGATATAAATTATACTTTTTATTACACTTTAACTGCTACACAGAGACGGGAGGTACTGAGAGACAGGAGGTACTGAGAGACAGGAGGTACTGAGAGACAGGAGATACTGAGAGACAGGAGATACTGAGAGACAGGAGATACTGAGAGACAGGAGATACTGAGAGACAGGCGGTACTGAGAGACAGGAGGTACTGAGAGACAGGAGGTACTGAGAGACAGGAGGTGCTGAGAGACAGGAGGTACTGAGAGGTACAGACCATCTCTGTGTACCTCCTGTCTCTCAGTA
>JBBIGA010000126.1:15512553-15527553 GCA_037576975.1 Alestes dentex
GAGAGAGAGAGAGAGAGAGAGAGGGAGAGAGAGAGAGAGGGAGAGGGAGAGAGAGAGCAGTTATCCAGGTAGGGAACTGCTTAAATAAACTATGGTGGAATGTGGTCTATAAGAATGATTTACTATTTGACTTCACATATAACCTTAAAAAGAGGCTAAAACAAATTAGATTACAGCAGCAGCTCTACCTGGGTCTTGTCCAGCCGTCCCCTAGCAGTTCAAAGATGGTCATCTCTTTAGGGGTCAAGTGTCCTCTCAGAAAGTCCACGGCATCTCGAGACAGGTGAGGAGAGATGATTGAGCGAGGCAGATCCGGACTGCCACAACTCTGCAGAACCTACAGTAATCACATAAGCGCAGTGATAATACAGCATATGTTTGTGTGTGTGTGTGTGTGGGTGTGTTCGTTCCTAATCCTTACCAACTCCAGGGGTCCAAAAAGGAAGTGGACGAGTTCTGAAGCACTGGGGTTCTGAATGTGCTTTTTCAGTTTGGCCTGCAGAGGGAGCACAGAGCCAACAAGTGTACACACACACACACACACACACACACACACACACACACACACACACACACACACACACAGTAATTACTCAGCTGTAGTGTGATGAGTGGCCTGAACTCGAGACAGAAATAGTGGAGCAAAGGTAGATGAAAACCCCACTGTACTGTATGCTTTCAGTTACATGCTACCTAAATTAAATGATTAATTCTGCCACAAAACAGACAGAAAAACTATTAACCCTGTGCATTTCACTCATGCACCAAATGAAGCAGCGGGCAGTCAGCAATGCAATGCTGGGGAGCAGTGTGTGGGGGGACGACGACAGTAACTTGCTCAAGGGTGCCTCAGTGGTGCCACTAGCAGTCCTGGGATTCAAACCCACGACCTTCTGACTGCAGGGGCAACTCCCTAACCTCAAGGCCACCAGCTGCCCAAAAGTCCTAAAACTTTACATTAGTTTTATCGCTGTAACTGAATAAGAAGACTGACTCCAGATGAACTAAATCCTTATTGTTCAGTTATAACTAAACTGGCTGGGTTATTCTTAGGTTACAGATGTGATTATTAAATGTTTATTTAAGGCATTAACTTATGAACAAAATAATACTACAGTTTAAATGAGGAACAAAGCTTACATTTTAGTTCAGTAACAGAGTAGAGGGAAAAAATACATGCACTGTTGCATTTCAGGGTGTGCAGTTGGTGTGGCACCACAAAACCGCTGGCTGTGATTTCAGAGAGAGCTGTTGATGGCTCCACAGTGAGTCTATGTTTAAGTTTAGGGTGTGACAGTGAGGTCAGCCATGAAAACAGGCCCTGTACTGAAGCTCTGACGAGACACTCACCAGCAAATTGAAGGAGAGCTTCAGCTTCTGAAGGCTGTCGATGAACTCGGCCTCAGAAGGAGGTTTCGCTCTTAGAGTTAACATCCCCTCTAAACATAACCACAGATCATAACATTGTCACTCACTAATTACTGGAGAAAGGGTAACAACTTCTAAAAGAACAAACTGAATAGGGGGATGAATGGAGAGGAGAGAAGGGAAAGTGAATACCTGCTGGCCCTCTTTTCTTATTTTTCCTGCTTTTGTTGCGCTGGTTGAGCTGCGCAAAGGCCTCTGCAGCTTTCTGCAGCCGTGCCACGAAGATCTCTATGTCATCCAGAGCACAATTCAAGATTTGCTACACACATACAAAACACACACACACACACGCATACAGGTAGAGAAAATTGCTTCAGTTACATTCTGGCTAACTTCATGCTACAATTCATGTTTCTGTGAGTTTCAGCTCTGTGGATGCGTGTGCGTTTGTGTGTGTCTTCCCTGTGGGTGTTTGTTACTCAGTGAAAGGAGAACTCACCACGTCCTTCTCAATGCGCTGGGCAAGTTTCTCATGGGACTCTGCGTCTTGCTGAGCTGAACCTCGTCTCTCTATGTCTAACAGACACATATTTTAAAATGGTACATTACAATGGGGCTGTAAATCTCTGACCTTTATATTTTAGATGAAATTAGATTTGAATCTTTGGGAAATTATTCAACACATCATGAAATCTCCATTTTAAGAATTCATGGGTCATATCAAAGGACATCAACATGACTTCAGCAAATGATTGCCTACAATGCTATTGTATACATTTGTTTATTCATTTTGCTGCGTTTATAACAGCAGACAATAAGTCAGAATTATATTTTGGACATGAGTGCTGACGTCATTGGATTTTATTCAGTAATAATCAATTCCAGCTGCAGCTGACAGAACACCTTCAGATCAAGACACAATGCACTAATACATTTTTATAAGTGTGTAAGTGTGATCATGTTTATGCATGGCTTACTTTGTATGTCTGCAGCTGCCACACGGCCTTTGACCCCAGGGGCAGACCCTTTAGACTCTGAGGGGGGGATGATCGTCTCCCGCTGCCGCTTCATCTTCTCCTGGTTCACCCTGGAGGACAGGTGGGTTTGCAGATTATGCAGGACTAATACAGTCAACACCCTCTTAGGCCATCCCTACATAAACACAACTACTATACAGAACCATGTGTTGGTCCAGACAGTGCGCTGTAAAGAACAGCAGCGCACAACAAGCAAGGTTTTATTGCAGTTCCAGTACGAAACGAAGACTCACTTTAGTGTCTGAGGCCTCATCTTCTTTCCTTGTTTACTATCTCCCAGAGCACTATCAATGTCAGCGTGCACTATCTCCGCCTGAAAGAAACACAGATTATCACACATATACATGGAGAACATTGCATGCATAAAGCAAAGCTCTTTTCATTGATATTTCAAAACAAGCGCTCTTCACTACACTATATTTACGATCCCAGTCTAAAGTCTAGGGCACTTATTATTGTGGTTTTACACATTTTACCTACATAGTGAACATACAAAAATAAATAAAGAATAAAGCACTAAAGTGATGCATATTAATTTGTAAAAATGTTGTCTATCAAAGTTTTTATGTTATATTAGGAGTTCTTACACCTGATATTTAACGTCAAACATACTTTTCTTTTTCTGGAATAATGGTGGTGCTATTCATCATGCAGCATTGATGTTACACTCAACAAACGTCATAATTATCTACATAGCATTTTTCAATCACAGCAATCAGATTGGCCTTCCGTGAAATGGGCCTACTTATACCCACTAGGCTCATAACTGAAAGGCTCAAACACATTAAAGAAGACAGACATACCACTCATGAATCTTTTAGAGACAATCGAGTCATTAGGATGCAACAATGTGCTGTGACTCTAATGCTGTGTTCATAATGGTTTGCCTGTTAACTCATACACTGTTCACTAGATAGGGAAGAATGCAGACTTTATTTCACTTCAGTCACAAGCCTAAATGTTTCTGTGTGTGTGTGTGTGTGTCTCACCTCCACCTCATCGCAGCAGAAGAAGTGTATGTCGGGTTTGTGCTGGTCGCTGTCCTGGCAGACCAGAAGTAGGACAGACGGGTAGCGCGTCCTATTCAGCACTGTCTGACTGTGCTGCACTGTGGAGAGAGGGAAGTTCTCCAGCTCCTCCTGGTATATAGAGGGGGGTGGTGGAAAGAAGATTATAGAAAAACAACAGGAAGGCACAGATGGAAAGAAATAATACATTTTACAGAGTCAGAGAACTAAAAATGACTTTAACTCTGAATACTTGGAGTTTATCACAGTGAGCACAAGTGTCCTTAGGGACAGTTTCTCCAGGCTCCTTCCTGGCAGGGATAAAGGTCTCTGAACTTTCATACTGATACCGACTGCACTGATACTGACTGGGTGACAAATCAAATCACAAACCTGTACTGCAGTCCTAATCATACAACAGAGTCATGAACATAAAACAATAAACACCTCATTTAGCTGGTTCAGCTGTTCAGCCTTCCAAGATTACAGACCAGAGATAACTGGTCACAATTTTACAGTATAAAATCACAATATTTGACAAATCTACAGTCAGAAGGTTTAATAGGCATTTAGTTAATATGAGTTCATGTCCACCATATTTGCAACTGCATTAGTTCCAGCTCTGGGGTCTACACACACAAATACAAATACAGAACACTCACCATGGTATCACAGTCCAGAAGCTTGATGGCCTTGTCGCTGACCTGCAGCAGCATCTCTTGGGTCCATATTTTATCTTTAGAGTCCAGGAGGATCAGTTTCTTCACTGCATCATCTACTGTGGCTATGGACTCTGTCTTGTCCATTATAAACGTGGAAAGATGCTGAAAAGAGATGGTGATTCATTACTGTTTATTTATTTAAAGGTCATTCATCAAGCATTGTTTGCTTGTGCCATTTAATTACAGCATTAGAAAAAGAGTCCTCTAGGAGCAGGTCTGTTTTCAGTACACAGAAATGTACTTTTAAGGCAAACAAATAAGTCTGTAACAGCGATCTCATAATTTCCTAACCCCGATTATTTAAGCTGATGGCATTTATTTTCCACAGGCACTGGATCATGTTTACATTGCAACAAACATAACAAGGACTGTTTTGTGCTGAGGCAAATGAATATAAATAACCTCAACTCAGAAAATACCACTAAAATGTAAAGTAGAATGTAAAGTGTACTGATTACCCTTGTTAAAATGATCACTACACTAACTTTATCAGCACAGAACACAAAACTACACACAAAACTACACTACAACCTAGAGCTGGTTAAAACGTTACACTAACCAACAAGTTTAATATCAAATAAGCCAAAATGAGCCAAACAAATAGTATCAAATAATATTTTATTTGTTTGCCCTTGACAATAAAAAAATATTTAAATTGTTATTTTTATGACAGTTGATTGTGAAAAACCTACAAACAGGTTTTACTTTTTATGTCTAAGAATACATGGAAATATAGAAGATGTTTTAAAGTGAGCAAGAAAAACTCTGCTGTGAATCTGAACTACCTGGTTGGCATGAGGATGTTTGGAAAGGTACACATATGTAACAATGGCGTGTCATGGTGATGGCCACACCCTCTCATTGTTTCAATTGTTCAGAGGTTCTTCCAGCCATGGAAACGGAGTTCAAAGGATGGAAAATTACAAAGAGACTGAAGGATTGCAAAATTCTGAATCAACAATTCACAAATCAAAGTTGAACATGGCAGTAATCACTGCAACAACCTTCTTATAATACGCACATCATGATCAGGGACTAGTGGGCATTTGACCCCTTTTTCACATTATCAAGAGAATTTCAAAGCCCTTTTTAATTGAGTTTTGGTTTTAATAAAAAAAAAAAAGAAAGAGAAAGCTCTACTCAGGCGAGGAGGTGTGGCGCCACCTTTGCTGCACACCCTTTATCAACTGACGTGTTTTTGTGTTTGTGCATACGTGCCTATGTGAGAGATATAAGAGCAAGATCATATCAAAAGCAGGCCAATTCTACCATCTGACTCATATCTAAGGTTAAACTCCAACAGTGCAGTATTTATTTAAGACATCCTCTATAATTGATAAAAAAGCCCTGCTCCATGTGAGTGCCAGAAAGTTTCGTATTACCCACATGCATTAAACATCTAATTTAACCACACGCACACTTATCTGCATGTCTCATCGAAGTCTCCTCTAAGGTTGGAGAATTTTCGAACTGACTGGAACACAGTTAGAGTTCAGTGTTCCAAGTAATGTGTATAAAAACAGTGGGCAAAATACTTCTACAGCTATAAAGCCTAACAGTTAAAGGAGCATTTTAAGCTACTTCTAGTAATCTAGTTTTGGCTTAGAAAAAACTTGGGCCATGGTCCCTATGAAAATAACATATTATTAACCTTTGTCAGAATATTAAATATAAATAAAATGCATATATCAGGACCACTGGACACATTGCGGGGCAGCTGGTGGCCTGGTGGTTAGGGAGTTGCCCCAGTCATCGGAGGGCTATGGGGTTGAATCCCAGGACTGCCAGTGGCACCACTGAGGTACTCTTGAGCAAAGGACTGTCCCCACACACTGGGCACAGTGTCGCTGGCTGCCCACTGCTTCACTTGTTAAATGTTGTGCTGTTCACACAGTGTGCTGTGGTGTGGTGTGTTTACGTATGACAAATGGAAACTTTACACTTACTGCAGACTTGAGGGTGGCAGTACACACTGTAAGTGTTTTTTTGAGGATCAATTTGCTTTTAACGGGAGAGACACATTTTGCCTGCTGTTTTTTTGTGGAACCTCCAGGGCCCTCAAACTCAAAAGTCTGAAGCAGCCAAGTAACCTTTAACAACCTTTAACAATCAGATTAAAAAGAAGATGGGTCTCCAGTAACAACTGTAGTGGAGGAGGAATTACTGGAGTACCCTGAACTGTATAACTACACAGATCAAAATCATGAAGATGTAAGCCAGAGACAGTATTATCACCTGCTAATAATGTGCAGCCATGATCCTAAAGCACAACTATGTCTAAGACGTTAAACTAATTTCATTATCTTAACTATACTTAAGTAAGTTGTGCCCATGACTCACCTATAACAACTTAATTAGCTATGGCCTCACTACCTCACCCTCAAGTCATGGCCACCTTATACAATCATGTTCTCATGTCTTAGAACGTCATTTTTTTTATAAAAAAAAAAAAAAAAAAGTCACCTGTGGGACTTGATTTTACTAGCAGCACTACTCTTGCTCATAAACAGAATTACTTTCTAAAAAGAAGAATACCGGTACATGTCAAAACCATAGCCAGCTAATAGAGCGAATTGACTTTTACTGTAATACTGTTGCTTGGCATCATGAAGGCACACAGCCCGATGTAGCGTAAAAAAAGACACAGTGTGCCACTTTCAGAAAAACACAGTATGATTCCCCCTAATTGAACACATGCATTTTCAATGAAATACTGCAGTCTGGTTCAGTTGTGTTAATCCTGCCTGAAATTGGCAGGAAAGTGATCTCTAATAGAAATCACTGCAGAACGCTGATGAGCAATTTGAATGTAATCCGTAAGCCGATAGAGTCTGTTTTCAGGGTGCTTAGCTATGCAAAAGAGCACTCAGTACTGATTCACTGATACAGACGAAACCTGAAATTAGAGTAGCTGTGTGTAAGAGACTACGTCACCGTGTGCTTGGATGTATATCCGAGTGTGCAGGTGCATATGTGTGAGTGTGAGCCAGAGAGAGATACGTTACTCAACAGTCATTAGAAACGTGTGTGAGAGTGAGAGACAGAGAGAGTGCATAGTTCAGCTGAGTGAAACACTATAGATCTACTCAGTCAAATTTCACCAGGCTAGTGCAGTGTTTTTATTTGGATTAAAAAAGGCTACATACAATGTGTATGTGCAGTGATAAAAAAATCACTGCCAAGGACTTTGGCAGTGATTTAATAAAAAAACCACCTGATTCAGAGTGATTCAGTCTCATGTCTGCCAGCAATCCAAAGACTTGACAATAATTATTTTATTGCAACGGCATACCAAAAATTGTAATGTGTTTAAATATTAACTCAAGTCCACACAGTTACTGGAAAGGCCACGAGCACCGACTGGCATTCTCCATTCTCCACTCCAGAAGCGGAAGCGAGAGAGAAAGAAAGAGAGAGAGAGAGAGAGAGAGAGACAGGGGCAGAAAGACCCTTACCTGGACATGGTACTGAGATGTCTCCTGCATGATGAAGTTTGAGTTCGAGTATTTCTTACGTTGTTCTGAAGTGGGAATAAAATGGTTATGGGGTTAAAAAAAATACTACATAGAGAAAACATAATGTACACATTTCTTTCTGTCAAACAGTATTACAACCAAACAAATAAAATAAGACCACCAGAAATGTCAATATTCAGACAGTTTTTATATAATCATATATAATTGCATATCACAATATATACACATACATATATAGACTTCTATATAAGAAGGTGTTTAGCTTTCAGAGTGGAAAAGTCTGGAATTGCTTGGAAAATCTCTGTATTTCTCTTTTTTTACACTGTTAAGTCCACAGAATTCTAATTTTAACTCATTTTGAAAATAGCGTGCGTGTTAGTAAAGGGGACATGTTATGAGAATGCATGAATAAATAACTAAACGAACAAACGAACAAACAAATAAGTAATTTTCCACAAAAAAATAATTGGAGTAGAGTTTCCCTTCACATACAGATGTAGCAACAGACAGCAGACTAACCTGAATGCCACATTTTGGAGTGAAACGGTCAGGACAGACTAGGCACATGGAATCTATCAAACAGCTATAAGATATAAGCTGGAGGTAAAACACACTTGTCCATACACAGACAAAAAAAAACCACACAAATAAACAGGGAAAAAACAGCATACACAGTCAGCTGGGCTCAACACCACAACAGCACTGTAATTCAAACTGCCTCTCACAACATTAATATAATCTCCTATATAGATAACTAGAAGCACATTCACCAATTCTGTAATGCTAAAGAAATGCTTCTCTAATTAGAAATACAACAGTAGTTATGCAATACTGTAGCTATTCATGACAAGTAGACCAACCAGATTATTCTTTGCTTCATATCAACAGCTTATTCAAAACTATAAAAAAGCTCTCATTCCTACCCATCTGACCGTGCTCAAATTCAATTTCCCAGCAAAATTCCGCTCAACTGCCCAGGCCCCATTAGTGAGTCTGAACGTCGCACTGAGCTTTACTGACAGATCAACAGTACACCTCAATTCATCAGGGTCAAAGGTCAAACCTTACATGATCTGCTCAGTTTAACTCTTTAACTTCCTCCTCCTCTTTTAATTGTGCTACCTTCACCTGATTTACAACAGCTGTCATAAATCTGAGCTGGTTTAATGAAACAATAATCAGCCAGAACTTACAGACACACATTCACACATATACACAGTCACACAAATTACTGTTAGAGGTCTAATGTTCTCTTTTAAGTTTGTGCAGTTTCTGTTCCAATGACTAACTACTACAATAAGTTCTAAACTATGTAACACCCCAGTAGAAAATAACTGAGAATCAAAGGAGTCTCAAAAAGAACTGCATATTTTATAACATTCACAATAAAATACTCAAACTAAAGTGTTTCTTTTTACATACTTTCATAGCCATTGTCATTTTTATCTTTGGTAACAGGTTATATCAAAGTCCCAAGTGAAGTTTTGGTCCACGGGATCATAAATTGCATATCATAATATACACACAGATACACATACATATATATAGACTTCTATATAAGAAGGTGTTTAGCTTTCAGAGTGGAAAAGTCTGGAATTGCTTGGAAAATCTCTATATTTCTCTTATTTACACTGTTTAGTCCCTCAGATTCACAGGATTCTAATTTTAACACATTTTGAAAATACCGTGAGTGTTAGTAAAGGGGACATCTTATAAGAATGCATGAATGAATAAATAAACGAACAAACAAATAAGTAAGTGGACCAGAAAGGACTACAGACATTGTTTTTGCGCACTGTGATATAACTACACATTATTCCTGAAGTATCATTCATATTTTAAAGACATTTTTTAAAAAATAATTCACATAAATGACCAAAAAAGTACTAATTTGGGAATAAGCTTATACATTTTAGGAGGTCATAGTTATTATCTGTAAAAATAACTGGTGTAAGTTTTGAGTCGCTCACTCATAGCTGAAACAAGTAAAGAAAGTTTCTAAACTTTCAATCACTTTTTTTGTGAAATGTGTCTGCATGGCGCAATGTGATCAAAATGAATCACTGCAGCTTTTCTTTTATGTCTGTGTTTGTAAGTAGATGAAAAGATATGTTACTATATAGTGTATATTTTATTTCACTATATACTATATATTTTGCTTTTTTACATACGTTTATGTCTGTTGATGCAGAATGCAAAATGAAATGTAAATGTAGTTCATAAACGTACATTTATAAATATCCAATCAATTGTGTTTATATTCAAAATATTGTGATATAAACTGAAATGATAAAATAAAATGCAACAATAGCATTAGATTTCTATTTCTAGCAGTTTTAATTTAAAATAATTACAGTACAAACACTCATTGTTGTACTCATTGTTGGCGTCAGTAATGGTTTGGTCAGACCAAGATGTCAAGAGGCAGTTTTTTTGGACAGCTTGACACTTGAATGGGGGAAAGATGTCACAACAGACTGTAGGTGGTCATGAAGCAAATATTTTTCCCCTGTCGTCATGGTACACTCCACCCACCCACATTACTACTGCAATCCTGTCAAATATGAAGTCTCTGTGAGTACCCACAATTGTTACTGGTTGGTGAATTATGATCAATTGTTCATGAATGACAAGACTATCAAGAAATAAACCTATAGAGCAAAAGAGAAAAGAGAGAGAAAAGAGAAAAGAGGGCTAAACATTACCTGCAACTTGTAACAAGTGGTTTAAAACTCTGCAAAAAAAAAAAAAAGGAAAGCAACTCAAAAGCCACTTGAGTGGTTTGAGTAATATCTGCAGTGTCAGTGTTTGCTTCAGTTTGAGACAACTCTAATATGAAAGTAGTGCAATCAAGACAGTATAAAATATTCATTTCACATAAGCTAAAGTATAAATAGCAGTTCAGTGTGTATCACACTGTGCATACAAAAATGAAGTGATTTTACTGTAATCTAATGCGTTTAGTATCTCTAAAAGCTCCCTCTCAGAAAGTATGAATGAACCCACTGTCTGAGACACTGTTTAATGTGGCGTTAAGAAGGTTTTGGCCAAAAATGTATTTTTAACCTATTCATGGCAGAGAGGTGCGTGCGGGAAACATGATATGAAACAAATAATTTTTTTAATGTTTACCACAAGACACAAGAGACACATGAGTTGTTTTGGATGGCAAGTAAGGTTTATTTTGTAGACAGTGTGACACGTGGTTTCTATAATTGATCACCAAAATAGGTAGATCAGTCAATCAGCTGCAACTTAAGTCTGTATTAAACACTACTGATTTATTTCTAAAAGCTGCTACCAAAAAGCTCATCGGTTCATGTCACACTATGTACATACTAAAAATAAAGTGATTTTACTGCAATTTTATACAGCCAATCATAATTTACCCCATCTGGATTGGTTCACTCAGCTTTAATGAGGGATGATACGAAGATACGGCAAAAATATAACCTCACAATACTTCAAGACACTTTCAATGAGTTATATATTACGTTTCTCTGAGGTTTAAAAGCCAACATTTCGCACACTGCACTGCACTAAACCCAGTAACCCAAGACTAATTTTGATCCCATTATAATGAAACATGCAGCAGGTCAGAGTTGTAGAAGTAACAAAGCTATCCTGATATACTTTAAAAAGTTTACAGAGAAGTAATGTGACAATTTTTTTTTATCATGGTTATAAATGCTGTCATACTAAATTTAACCTGCTTGAAGCATGCGGTGTCTTTTCTGTTTTGGCCGTTTTAATAGTTCTGTCATTATACTCGTGTTAGTTGAGATCAGTGGCAAAAAAGATTCAGTTCAATTCAGTTTTATTTATATAGCGCTTTTTTACAACCAGGTTGTCACAAAGCAGCTTTACAGAGTCCAGGTCCGAGCCCCTAGTGAGTAAGCCGAAGGCGACAGAGGCGAGGAAAAAGATACAAATCAGTTTGTGATGTTTCAGAGTCACTGCATTTATCTAGCATTTTGAACCAGAAAAAGAAGAGCAGTTCCTGCTGTGAAGTTCAGTGGCCTGCTTCAGTCTCTTCAGATTCGGGGGTCACGGCTAATCATTGCCATTAAGAGAGCAGATGTTCTATTCAGCTGTCCTACAAATACTGTACAAAACAAACACTGCACCACACCACCAGTTCTGCTTCTCCTCCTCCTTTTCTTCTTTCTCTTTCTCTGCCTAATGTCCATCTGATCACAGAAGGAAGTGTTCTTTCACTTCCTGCTCTCCATTATCCCTCGCTCCTTTCTTTCCCTCCTCTCTCTTCCTGTTAGAGTGAAACAGTAGTGCCTGTGCTAAGCCCCGTGTGTGGGTGTCTATGAGAAAGTAGAGCTGTACACATGCTTTATTCATGACTGACATTTACGCCAATCGCTTCACAGCTCGCAACGAGAGCCACTTAAGCGGCACATGGGCCGTGTCGAAGCACACCGGCCACACAGAAGGACTAATATGTTGATTCAGAAAAAGCGTCCGTTCCCATCTCCGAATATGTTCTTATTACACGACACAGTACACAACGTCCAAAACTAGTTCTTCCAAACAAGCTTCAGGAATAGAATCAGGAAGGAAGGAATTTTATAATCACAATATAAATCTCTAACCTAACCCTGATTATAACAGACCTGTAGCCTGAGCCACACAGAACACAGCACGTTGCACACACAAGGACAATGTGAGCTAGACATGTCTACTTCAGCCCTGGATCATCCCTGGTAGAACGACTAGCCAGCTGTGCCCAAACATCAAAAGGGCAAAGTCAAAACACATAAATCCGTTGATGAAAACATTAACGTACGATATTGATCCCAGAGGAAATCGCTTGCATCCTCTGCATTTAATCCATTCATCGGAGTGAAGCAGTGGGCAACTGACAATGGCACCCAGGGAACAGTGTGTGGGGATGGTACTTTGCTCAATGATACCTCAGTGGTGCCACTCCAGTCCTGGGATTTGAACCCATAACCTTCTGATTGCAGGGGCAACTCCCTAACCACCAGACCACCAGCTGCCCACTAATTTGAAACTTAGTGTGTAACTGAAATGGAGAAAGTGTGGATTCTTTTTTTAACTCCGATACCACATTTATGTCCATAATTATAATATTATCATAGGATAACAGGACATTCTTTATTATGGTTACATTTTTTGGCATGTTTTTTGTTATTTCTTGACATCAAATCAAACAGAAGAAAGTTGGAAGAGTAGACTTGAATCTGTTAATAAAGAACATACATGTAATCTTTTATTTAAATAACAACGCATCTCATTAGGTAATTACATTTAAATAGTATAGAAAAACAACAATAACTCGACTTCTAAGGGTTACATGAGCATGGAAGGAGTTGTCAGTGCTTTTGTTTTTTGTCCTCTGGATTATATGTGTATGTGTAATGTTAGATGATACAATGTGAGTTGATGCACCAAAACACTGCCAGTGTACCTAAATGCAGCCCTCTGCTAGCTTCATTTCCACCTTCTCCTGTCATTCGGGAATGGACTGGCAGGGCACTGTACACGGGTGCTGTCCTGGAGTGACTGCTGAAGAGCAGGTAACGTTATCTGTTTCACCTCTCTTCTCTCTCCAGCATGATGATACTATTTTCTTTGAGTTGTTTACATAGTGCAAAAACAACAATAACGATGCTATTTCACCAAGGTAAAACACTACCTGATCTTATTATAACATCCTTAACCTTCACAGATACACACTGGAAAGAAATATGGAGCTTATTATGTTACTAGTGTCCATGCAGCTCCCGGGAACAAAAAACTGCTTCATATTCTCTTAACACATTATTTGAAGTTGGATGACCTTAAAACGTGCAGTGTAGTGCAGACAGTGGTTCTCTGTGTTGGGTAATTATAACCTATTACACCTGCACTATTATGTAAAGAGACAGATGGATAAATAACCACTAGCAGCCTTGCAGGAAAAAAAAAAAACCAAAATAACAAACTAAAGCCCATTACTCATATTTTAAATTCCAATCTTGAGTATAATCCAAATGAGTATAATCCAAACCAAATCTTGTTACCATGGCGAATACACCTGTTCTGATGTCTCCTGTAGAGGCCTATCAGTTACAAGCATCGACGGCAAGTAAGGTTATCATGCCAACATGACTCAGGGTGCCTTCTGGATGCAGGAAATGAAGCACTCATGTGGTCAGTGCCATCTGCCCCACACAAGCGGGCATCTCCAAATAACACATGCTGGACAACACAGACCACATGAACGAAAAATGCCAAGTCCATCACCCTTTCACAAGCCCAGCCTACACAAACATTTCTGATGAGCCCATACACACACACACACACACACACACACACACACACACCAATACACACACGGATTCATATCAGAAGTTCTGCCACCTTACAAAAATCCAAATGCACTTCCATAGCTAAAGCATTATTAAATGAGGAGATGAAGCTAAGAAGGAGAGAGTAATAGAGAAGAACGCAGAGGAAGACGAAGGACATATAAATTACTGTGCATGAGAGTACCTCTGGTCCAGCCGTTTGATCCTGACTTTAATCCAAGTTTCTGAGACAACCACCAGCTTCAGCCTTTGCAATCTCACTAGAGTCAAAGTGTAACTTTCACTCCCTCACTCATGCTCTTACTCTTTCCCTCTGTCTCTCTCTCTCTCTCTCTGGCAGCTCAGATAAGCCTGTATGTATAAGTCAGACAAGAGGCCCGCAGGCTTATTTGCATGGCCGGACTGCAGGTAAGTTGAGGCTCAGTGATGGTGTGAATTTTTGCATAGCAGAGCAAAGAGGATGTTTGCAGAGAGTGAGAGGAGAGATTAACCAAAGAATATGGTTCCTGTGGATCTACCACCATGAACACAAAACACAAACATTGCTTTAAAGAGAAGAAAACACTGCCCAAATGATTCACTGCGTCACCTATTAAGACAAAAGTGAAACAATTAATGGGAAATTTCAAGTGTAATCCTGGCAATGCCATAGCCATCCATGGCTGGGAGTCCATCACCGGCCTCGCTCCTCCTGGGGGGCAGAGCTATTCAATGGCACTGTGTTAGCATCAGTTTGAAAAGATGTGGATGTGGTCAGAGAAAGCATGTGCCGGTCTTTCACTCTGTGATAGGCGGATACCTAGCTAGTGGGTGGAATTAACCAAAAGAGAAAATTGCATTAAAATAATTATTAAAAGATTAAATTTCTTTATATTAGACTGATAAAATTACATACTAAAAAACTACTTTATAATATAATTAACAGACATGAAACCTATGAATAGAATTCATTCTAAGATATTTTATGACCACACACCCTTATTCCAGCCTTCCCCGAAACTGCTCTGTTACATCATTAGCTTTTCTGTTTACAACAATACTGAACAATACTGAACAAAATCAGT
>JBBIGA010000126.1:15565591-15585484 GCA_037576975.1 Alestes dentex
CTCTCTCTCTCTCTCTCTCTCTCTCTCTCTCTCTCTCTCTCTCTCTCTCTCTCTCTCTCTCTCTCTCTCTTTCTACAGCCCAATGCCCACATACAGGGTAGATGCAGACAAGGGCTTTAATTTTTCTCTGGCAGATGATGCATTCGTGTGTCAAAAAAAGAATCACTTCCAGGTCACTGTGTACATTGGCATGTTGGGAGATCCAAAATACGTGAAGACCAGTGAGGGTCTGCAGCCAATAGAATGCTTCTACCTGAAACTCAACGGAGTCAAGGTTAGGGGTGATAAGCAATTACTGTAAAAGGCCAGTAAATTAATTTAGTTATGTACATTTTCACATAGTTTTCTCAGTTTGAAGAAATGGTTACTTACTCTAAGGTTTTATATTTTTGACAGATGTTTAGTAATTATCATTTATATTTACATAATTATTCTTTTACATGTTTTTGTAGTTATGTTAAGTCAACTATTACTCTTATACAAATAAAAAAGGTCTAGATCAGCTCCTTGATCAAGTATGAATAATCAGGTCCATGGTAACTAGCAAAAAATGATATGTTCTTAAAATATTTTGCATGGACAGTTGGAAGCAATGAACCAGACCATCAATGTGGAACAGTCCCAGTCTGACCGCAGCAAGAGACCATTCAAACCTGTACTGTGAGTTTCGCATCACACACTATGAACGTATTGTTTACAGACATTTAGCTTTCAAAATGTTTAAATCATTTATCATATTCATGAGTGTTCTTTTATTTAATAATATATTATACTCTATGTTTAACATTAAATAATAGATTATAATTTTTAGGTGAGGCAATATAGTAGAGCTTTGATTACAATAAAGTTTTGGTGAAACAAAAATAAGGAGGGGCCTGAATATGAGCCTTGTGTAAATTAAAATGTTAATGTATTCACCATGCGCACATCAGGTTCAATATAATTTTCAGTTCTGAGGTAAAAAACGTTTAAATATTTTGGGAAAATGATAGAGCCGTAATTGTAATCTAAACTGATTGGTTTGGTTTGCTGTGTACTGTAGCCTGCAGTGGGAGCCCAACATAATCCTTAAACTTTTCTTGCCCACTTTGCAGTGGTTTACTCAAAAGCCAATAGATGTCAGATGTTTGGCTGATACTGAGGGACAGCACAGGGCCCCTTGTTTTTTTAACTTGTTTTTTTACCTGAATCTCCTCTGTTCATCATTCTGAACATTTCATAATTTTTGCATTTTTCTACAAACTAGCTGAAATCTGTTAAGTTGCAGATTAGTGTGTATTAAAATGTGTATGAATTACTGATCAAATTAATTTACACACATGTTTTAAGATATATTTACTATTTTATTGCAAACAGTTCCAAACTTGAACAGTGGTTAAATATGCTTTTAAAGGCTTTTCTTTAATGATGCTGTACGGGAAGTAAATGTATATCATAAGCGCCACAGTCATTGCTTTGACAGAGTATTGCAGTTTTATGTTCATCTCTGCTAAATGATGTTGTAATTATTGTTTGCTGTAGGGTAACTCTGCCCCCAGAACAAGTCACCAAGGTAACAGTGGGTCGACTGCACTTCAGTGAGACCACAGCCAATAATATGAGGAAGAAGGGCAAGCCAAACCCTGACCAGAGGTAGGAAACACACCCACAGACACTAGCATTTTCATATATAGGAACGTGCAAACTCACACTTCTAGAGAACTACTGCACTGTACCATTAGTTTATTGTTTTCATGCTTCAGCTGAGCTGATTCAACCATTTATCAAGTTGTATAGCTGGGCATTTTCTTCATGTGTAATGTATGAAAGTAATGTGTGCAAACCACAAAAGTGTACAATGTTAAGGCAATCTACTATTTGAGAAAAAAACACCAAACAGTGCACCCCATGGAGTACTGAAGATAAAGACCTCCCACTTGATCAGAGGATTTCACTTTAAGAGCTATCCATGATGTCATCGTTTGTGTGTGTGCAGGTACTTCATGCTGGTGGTGGCTCTTCAGGCTCAGTCCCACAGTCAGAGTTACACAGTGGCGGCGCAGGTGTCTGAGAGGATAATCGTCAGGGTAACCGCTGTCAGTCTGGCCGTGTCTGTCTGACCAACCTCCTCCAATCACTGACTGTCTCTTTGTGTCAATCATCTGTCCTAAAGGAGTCCTCTCATTTTAATATGCTGTTATGTTGTCATTTGTGTTGTTTCTCTTTATTTTTCAATGTCTCCATCTCACATGTGTCCAGTTCTCATATACCACAGCACTGCAGATTTCAGTGTTTGCTCATGAAGTACACCTGATTCATCGCCATAGCTAATTAGCAAGGCCTTCATGATTTGCATTCAGTGTTAAATGAGCAAAACTCTAATCTCTGCAGAGCTGTGCGCCAGAAGGAACCCAGTTTGACATACCTGGTTCTCTGTCTCATAAATTTTCCTTAAGAAACTTTTGTGAACTTTTCAGTGATTGTTTGCATATACATGCATTATGAAATGTTTACATATAGCTTAAAGGGGACCAGTCATGCTGTCAAATACTCTTAACCCATTTTCCATTTCTCTAAATATACATTCAGAACACAGATCATGACATTTTGTACTGTGCTTCTGGAGATATTGACCAGTCTTATTCCAGAGCTTGATTCCTACATGCCCCATAGTTCATCTGCACTTTTTTGGTTTGGTAATCATGTTGCTGGACTCTGTCATATCAAAATATAGTCTGCTCCGTCAACTGCTATACCTTTTATATTCTAGGCTGCTATTTTTGTTATACATCTGTAAGCAAGGGAACAGACCGTTTCTGTTGTCTATGAGCGTTTGTGAGGGAGTGAGGAGGGAATGAGCTAGTAAATGGTTAGACTGTTTCTCCTTGAGATTTAAAAGGGATTGGAATAGTGAATAGTTGTTGATAAATCATTTCTGTGTGTGAGATTGAAGGGGTTGTACTAGTGAATGGGAATGTATAGACCATACACATGGTGCTGCCCTGGATCTTGGGAACTGAGGCCCCCCTCTGTTTGAAACATGATGAAAGAGTTCACTGGAATGTTTTTTTCCTCTTGTTTTTTTCTGAAATATATTTTACAGTAAAAAAAAGCTTACGTATGGCATGACGCAGCACTTTCTGAAACTGAAACATGACTGCTCGCCTTTAAGTTAAACAAATTAGCCTATGCCTTAGAGATGCTAAATTGTATTATAATAGAGCTGCTGTAATATTTACCAGTGACCAGCTAAATAACAGCATCAAAGTGTTTAGTTTATTATCCTATCTGTTCATTTCTCTCTCTGACTGTCTGTTTCTCTCTCTCTCTCTCTCTCTCTTTCTCTCTCTCTCTCTCTCTCTCTCTCTCTCTCTCTCTCTCTGTCTCTCTGTCTCTGTCTCTCTCTCTATGGGCTGTAGGCATCTAACCCAGGTCAGTTTGAGAGTGATAGTGAGGTGTTGTGGCAGCGGGGTCAGCTGCCAGACTCGGTCTACCACCATGGCCGAGTGGGCATCAACACTGACCGACCCGACGAGTCACTAGTAGTCCATGGCAATGTCAAAGTCATGGGTTCCCTCGTACACCCCTCTGACATCCGTGCCAAAGAGAATGTGAAAGAGGTGTGTGTATGTGTGTGTTTACAAGCTTGTATGATTTTGCCAACTTTCTCAGGCTTTACTGCTACTTGAGTACTTTACTGCTTAGCACCAGATCATTTTAAGTGTCTTTCTGTAGGTGGACACCACAGATAACCTGAAGCGGATCTCTCAAATGCGATTGGTGCATTACCAGTACAAGCCCGAGTTTGCTGCCACTGTGGGCATTGATAACACTGCAGAGACCGGTAACCACCTCCACCCTATAAAAGTCACCTTGAAATATGTCTTTATTTTAATACTTATGACAAATGTGTATGTTATTTTGTGCATTTGTCTGCATCAGGAGTGATAGCCCAAGAGGTTCAGAAAATTCTTCCAGAAGCTGTAAAGGAGGGAGGAGATGTCATTTGTGCCAATGGAGAGACGATTCCTAATTTACTGGTGGTCAACAAGGTATACAAGCATATAGACATGCACACATTTAGATTCAGATTATTTACTAAGTGTATATATATAGAGAGAGAGTAATGTGGTCTGTTGTCCAGACAATATGCAAATTAAGATGTATCTACTGGACTAGTTTTAGGACAGTGCATCAAATATGTAAAATGTATTTACAGAAAATATTTGTATATAACACATACTGAATATAAACCACATGTCTGTGTGGTTTTGTCTGTTTTGTAGGAGCGCATCTTTATGGAAAATGTGGGAGCGGTAAAAGAACTGTGCAAACTGACTGATAATCTGGAGACTCGTATTGATGAGCTTGAACGATGGAGTCGCAAACTTGCTAAACTACGGCGTCTTGACAGCATGAAAAGCACCGTCAGTGGTGGGACAGTCAGGTGTGTGTGTGTTTGTGTGTGCAGGTAGATGAGTAAGCCACACTACCTCACAGAGACAGATTAAGCATTTGTTTTGGAAATTGTCCCTGAAAATATAAAACACTGAAAATATCACATGGGCTGTGTTGTGCCAGTTCACACTGAAAAAGAACTAGTTCAAAGGTTAGTTCATTCAAATAAAATGAACTAGTTCACGTTCATTTGTTTGTTTGTTTTTTACATTTTCAATTCAACGTCCTTCTATCTGAACCTCATTCAGTCTTCTCCTTCTGTCATACCACTGAACAATCACAGACATAAGTTACATTAAAAACCAATTCTGAGGTTGAGAATAGATCTTACCACTTAAGCAATGCATCATGTTATGCTGAAAGTGAAAAAAAAACGAGGTGCAGGTATACAGTATATGGAAATTTTATTCACACAATATTAACACAAAATGTAAAAAAAGACATGTCTGCCTAAAATGCAACTTCAGACAACATCATTTAAAGTGCTCAGAAAAGAACATAACTAAAAGTAAACAAAATGTGTGGTTTTCCCCATCTAAGTCTACACCGATTTCCGGACTCAAATGTTTAAACAAACTGCCTTCTGCAGAGGCGTCCCACCATGCTAGCCTGTAATCAGCACACATAAAACGTGAGCTGCATTCAGTCTCGCGAGAGTGAACATCACTCACGTCCCCGTTCATAATTTGTAAACTGATTCGTTCAGTTCAGCCGTTCATTGAACGCGTTCGTGCACAACACTGCACATGGGTGTGACTCACTCTGATTTTTCTTTTGTTTTTTTCTTTTTTTTCTTGATTGGTTGTAACAAAATATAAGCATTTGAAATTATGAAATTATTTAAGGCACTTGTATTACTGTTGCATGTAAACTTTGGGTATCTATTTATACATTTATCTGTTGTGGTCTACATTTAAATGAATCAGCTAAATAAATAGAAAAACATCACTGTTTTAGTGTGCAACTGTGGTATTATTGACATACCACCTGTGAATATTATGTATTAATATAGAATGTAATTATATAGAGTATGTCAGTATCATAACTTTTGATTAATAGGGTTGATGTGGAAGCCGGTGTTGGGGATGCAATAACAAGGACTGTCAACAAATGTGTTTGTCTTTTGTCATTTCAGCCAGTCAGGAAGTCAGTTTAGCAGAACAGGAAGTGGTCCATTTAAGAAGAAATCGGTCAAGTCAGGAAGTAAGGTATGCACCACATTGTACTATATCTGTTTAATGGCAAAATGTTTTAGTGTCACTAGGAGCTGAAATGAGTCATGCATGAAAATGATAATGAAATGGAATATTGTACATACATTCACAATCGCTAAAAAGACAATTGCTAAAAAGCAACTGACAATGGGGCCATAGCACAGTAGTGGTATAAAGGAGCTACTTGGGCCAAGCCCTTCTTCTCTTTCAAAAAAAACTGCATCACAGTAAGTTTTAGTTAATGGCATATGTTGTGTTCTTGCTCTTAACAAATGACTAGATGCTGATTATTTTGTACTATATTGTGAACCAAAGAACAATATAAAAGGATAAAGAAAAGAAAGAAAGACAGATTTAGAGCATGGCTTATTCAAGATTTGTAATCTGTTTGGGCTAATTTTTCAACACTCAGCTCTGCCTCCTAATAGTCTACAGTCAGTACTAGGCAGAACAGTTGGGCTGTGTTTTAAAATCTGATTGGCTGAGACATGTTGAAAAAAGCCACAACACCAAACCCACTGACAGGTGAAGTGAATATCATTATCTCAGAACAATGGCATCTGTCAAGTGGTTGGATATATTAGGCAAGTGAACAGGCAGTTCTTGAAGCTGATGCGTTGGAAACCATAAAAACTAGCAAGCATCAAAAAATCTGAGCGATTTTGACAAGGACCAAATTGTGATGACTAGATGGGTGGTCTAAGGAAGAACAACCAGTGAAACAGCTACAGGATCACGGGAGCCCAAGGCTTATTGATGCATGTGGGAAGCGAGGACTAGACTGTATAGTTCAGTCCCACCGAGGAGCTAATGAACCACAAATTACTAAAAATGCAGACCAGTCAGGGTGCCTGTGCTGACCTCTGTTCACCGCCTAAAGGGAATACAATGATGAGCAATATGGTAGCCTGGTTTGATGAATTACATTGTCTTTTACAAGTGGACAGCCGGGTAACCTGGGTAAGAGATGGCACCAGGATGCACTGTGGGAAGAACACAAGCCAGCAGAGGCAGTATGAGGCTCTGGCCAGTGTTCTGCGGGGAAACCTTGAGTTCTGGCATTCATGTAGATGCTAGTTTGACATGCACCACCCTCCTAAACATTTTGGAGACCTCTTCATGGCAACAAATTCAGTGGCCTCTTTCAGCAGGATAGCATGCCCTACCACAAAGCAAAATTGTTCAGGAATGTTTTGAGGAACATGACAGAGTGTAAAGAATTTACTTTACTTCCAAATTCCGCAGCTCTCAGTCCAAACAAGCATCTGTGGGATGTGCTGGACAAACCAGCCAGATTCATGGAGGCCCCACTTTGCAACTTACAGGAGTTAAAGGACCTGCTGTTAATATCTTGGCACAGATACCACAGCACACATTTAGAGGCCCTGTAGAGTCCATGCGTTGGTGGTTTCGAATTGGTTTTGGAGATCAAGGAGGACCTACACAATATTAGGCAGATGGTTTTAATGTTATGGCTGATCTGTGTACACATGTGGAAATTGGGGGGGGGGTCTAATAGATAGGATACTTGCCTCTGGACCAAGAGATCTTCGGTTCGAGTCCTATCTTCAGCATAGCACCACTGGGTTCCTGAGCAAGACCCTCAACCCCAAGTTGCTCCGGGGATGAGACATTGATGGGACATTTACTAGAAAAATGATGGAAAGCTGTTTGGGGTGTGTTTGCAGAGTGCTGTTCCAGAGCAGGGTTGCTTGAGTCACAAGTTTCTACAGGGAACCATTCTAGCCCTGGTCATCATCATGGCCTTCAGGTGAGAGAGGAGATCCTCCTCTGAGGCAACAACAACAATAACAACAGCAATAATGATAATGATGATAGTAAATGTGGCATGTTGAAAAGGAGTGCTAACTTTTTGTGTTATTTTCTTTCTCTTTCTCATTCTCCAGTGTCATCTCAATGTCCATACTGTATGTGCTAAACATGCATCAGCATGGCAGCGTAGCTGAGGTTGATGGGTATGTATGCACTACAGCTCCAGTTTTCATGACATAGTTGAAACCATTAAACAGTTTTGGACCAAACTGAAAGTTTGTCTGAATCTTGGCCTCTATTTTTGTGAGGCTGGTCTGCATCTCAGTATTGGTCTGAGGTATTCAGTTAAGTTTAAAATAACACAACTAGTAGTACCCTATTAATTAGTTATCCAACACATTTCAGAAAGTTTCAGAAGGTCCTAAAAACATGACAGTGTAAGACAGCTCTTGTTATGACCCATACCATCACTGTTGAAAGAACCCATGCATCTATATTTTTTGACATAATTTTAAAATATCAGCTGCCTTTTATACTGTGGTGTGATGATGAATAGAACAATAGATATGGTCTAAAATATTGGTCTAAAATACTGAATGTTGACTATACAGTGTTTTTGTTTTGTTGTAAATTTAGCATTTTGGAGATGCATTGTACATTGCACAGAGAATTTAAACTTTCAGTAAGTTCAGTCACCATGTACTCATATTGTCTGTATTTGTGGTATGGAAACCAGTCTCTGTTCTGTGATTTACCTCATCATCGGTAACTAGGGTTAAGAAGAAAATCATTATGATCTGGATTGAAGTCTTGGGTATGGTTTAGCCTGCAGCTCTGGGAGATACCCATATGTAATTTTCATGTTCTTCTCTGGTCTTGAGTCATTTGATGTGATTTTTGCTCCTTCTGATTCTCTCAGTCTTTCTTTCTGTGATTTACTTGTAGTTTTTTCTCCTCCTGTGTTCTCTACATCTCCTGGATGCCTTTCCTCACTGCCAATGTCACTTTCTGTCCATCTATGTGCCCATGGTATGCTCTATGTATTTCCTTCCTGTTATTTTTGTCTTCATTCCTTCTGTTGTTTCCAGTATAGAGTTGCATAATCCTGGGCTCACTTGTTCTAAAATGTTTGAGAAGCTACCACAATGAGGGTTTAATAGTAAAGGTGACAGAGGCAAATTTCAAAAGTACAAAACTTCTCTGAAATGCTCTTCCAAGGTCAAGGAACTTTTAAAAAGTGCATTTATTTCCCATCAAAACAAATTCCTTTTGTTTGTTTGTTCTCAACATGGTATTGTGGCAAAATTTGGGCGATAAATGTGCAGCAGTCTCATATAGATACGAGACTGAGGTACTGATCTCATGCTAAGCGCATAACATGCATTTACCTCCCCATCTCTCTCCCTCCCTCTCTCTGTCTCCTTCATTCAGGTCTCGCTCAGCACTGGGCTCTTCTCGTAAAGATGTTTATTCATCCCCCAGAGAACCCGTCCCTACACTTTCATCAGGTCCCAAAATATCAAATACAATACATCCTAAAATAATCATATGTAAATTCAATTGTAATGTACGTATATATCTGCTGGCCCCAAATCTTTTCCTGGATGGCCATTGTCAAGCATAGTCTGGTGATTTCCCTGCTCAAGCACTCCTGCTTCAACTTGGCTGTTAACTGGCAGGTCAGTGAGTGCATTTGAGGAGGGAACCTACCAAATTGTGCTAGACACCCACCTTCCAGGACCAGATTTGAGCATCTTGGGCCAGGGTCTGGACTTGTGAGACAAACTCTCTGTTGTTTTTCATATACACAGATTCTGCCTCTCCAACTAATCATCCTCCTTCAACTGCCATGACCAACCAGTCAACTTCTGTCAACTTTTTGCCAAGCACCAACCAATCTGTTTTAGGTAAAGTGAAGATATCACACTTTCTAAAACTTTCTAAATATACAATTATTTTCTTAACCTGTACATTTAATCCATATATTTCAATGTAATGGAACAAATGAATGAAAGAAATTGATGTGGCACCTACAGTAAATAACTGCTCTCAGTGTGAGACTGCATGCAACGTGCATTTGTTCTCTACTATACTCCAGTCGGTCATAACATTAAAACAATCTGCCTAATACTGTGGGACATTGTGCCACCAAAATAGCTCTGACTCACCAAGGCATGAACTCCACAAGACAAGGGTGTATTTGGTCTTAAGAAATGTTTTGGTAGGTGGTACCTGTCAAAGTAACATTGGACAGAGCATCACACTGCCTCTGCTGACTTGCTTTCCTTTTTTTTCATCGTGTGTCCTCGTGCCATCTCTACCCCAGGTACACACATCTGGTGGTATATATGATGTAAAAGAAAATGTGATTCATCAAATCAAGCCACCTTCTTTCATCACTCTGTCTTCCAGTTCACATGCCCACTGTAAGCATTTTTGGTGGACAGAGGTCAGCATGGACACTCTGCGACTGGTCATTAACTGTATTGCCCCCTACATGGCAAGCTGTGATGCACTGCGTTCTGACACCTTTCACACTTTGGTTCTTTGTTGAAGTCACTCAGATGCTGATGCTTTCCCATTTTTCCTGCTTCCAACACATTGACTTCAAGGACTGACTGTTCACTTGTTGCCTTATCTATCCCATGCCTTTTAAAGATGCCATTGTAATACCATTACAAGTGAGATATTCAATGTTATTCCCTTCACCTTTCAGTGGTTTTAATGTTGTGGCTGATCGGTGTATACTGAGCTGCTTGTGTGGTGAGGAAACATTCCTTTTCACCCCTCAGTGCTCTTTGATCAGCCCGATACCAAACCCTTTCTCTCAAATATAACTGATCTCTGTTTTTCTTTCAGACTCCATTAGTCCTGCTCCCACCCTTACTAGTATAAACAAGAAGGCAAAGTCTCGCATGCAGGATAAGGAGAGCCGGAGCAGGAACAGACTCAGTCACACTTCAGCCCCTCTCTTTCTCAGCAAGGGCAAGAAACTGCCTCTGCCACCTGACATGGACACTGGAGACGCCAGCAACCGCCTGCCTGGGAGTCAGCAACCCCAGCCTCGAAGGCAACGCAGTGCACAGGCTGAGGGTACTCTCTTTGTTTTATGGTTAGGGATAAACACACAGAAATGCACATACACACATGCAAATTCATCTGAGCCTTGTATTAATACTCCTGCAGACTTTTCTGAAACCGGATCTTTGAACAGACCTTCGATGAAATTTCTTTCTTATAGTTGCCTCTACTTTTTCATATTCAGGTGGAAATTTCCGACCCTATCTGAATGAACTTTACATCCCTGAAACTAATCAGGAGCTCACAGCATTGAACTGTGCCCCATCAGAGAGTTGCAGGTATGGGTCTCGCTGGAGAGAGAGATTTCCATCAAAATTTTATTTTACTCTGACAATCAATTGCCACCTTTTTCTGATTTGTTTTTATTTAACATGTTTGGACTGCATGCTTAGATATTGACACATATTATTTGTCATTAATAATTAAATCTGTAACAGTCACATAGAAATGGACAGCTTTATTTTATTGATATGGACAGCTTTATTATATTTATATGTGTGCTAACTATTGCAGAAAATTAAACAATTATGTAATAACTGTCACAGACCTGTCCGTTACTTCTTATTTTCTTTGTCCACAGCTACACAATATTTCTTCACAAAAGTGAAAATTCGTCCATGTCACACATCACTCTGCACATGAGGTGAGTGCACTCTGGCGTGAGAATGCCTCGTGTTACCTTGACAAAAGTCATCCCACAAACATGTTTTCTGTGATTTAGGTTCTCTGAAGTTGTGTGGGTGTGGCGGTGTGGAGTCACTAGGGGGCGCTCATGTATAAACCACGCAGAGACGGAATTCTCTGAGGAGAAGAATGCCTTAACAAAGGTTACCCGATACTGATCTGTCTGCTTTGTCTTTAATACATCTTTCATATTCTAAGAGACATCTCTTATTAGAAGAATGTTGTGCTATTTTTTTTTCCCAGGGGACCATTCACTTGTGGTCAATTCCACTGGGATTATTTCAAGATGTCACCTATCATTTTCGTGCATCAGTCTCTGTGAGTAAACTGTAATGAATAATCTCTTTCTAGGTAGCTTCTGTAAAATATTCTGCTCATCCACATCTTCCCCTTTCTGTAGGGTGAGGTGGGCTGCTCTGGTGTACAGGAGAAGCAGGACACCACACAGTTCTCAGAGTACTATTTTGTTTTTCAAAGCAAGTGTAATTAAGAGGACGTGGCATCATATGAACACGTCCTCATTCTCCCTTACAACCATCTCATTGTCCACTCCTTTGCGATGTGCCTAAGGTCATTTGCAGTTGAAGCCGATATCAGACTTCGTGATGAGATCAACTCCCATGCTGACTACTCCCAACACACACACAGAGTGTCAATATTCTTTGTACTTTGTTCTTTGTTTTGTGTTTTACCATAATGTCATCAGAAGTTGCATAAATGTGTGCATGTCTGTTGTGCATTTAGGGATTACATTTTTTCTGCTTTCTCTCCCTTTCTCTCCCTTCTAATGACTCTGCTTTTGCCATATAATACAAATGAACTGCACTGACCGTGCCTAGTGACACTATTGCCAGCACTTGTAGGGTACTTATAATATGTACTACTTTTATACCCTTTAAGTGTTACATAGCAGGCAAAAATAGCGGTGTTGTTGTGGTTACACTTATTTGTCACTGACTGGATAAAGTTGTTGTAAGGTCACTTTACAATGTGACATCCACCCTTCCCCCGCCCGTGACTCTCAAGCATGTTTTGTTTTTTATTTGTAGTGTTTCTGGCTGATACATGGCAGTGGTCCCTATGTTCCTGTGCGCAATATGTACGAATAAGAAAAAGAAATAATGGGGCTCTGGGACCCAGTCAGGCTCTCACATTTGGTTGTAAATCATCTTCTGTCCACTTAAAGGAATAATACAGCAGAAAATCAGTTTCTAAGTTACCTCAGATGTAATCAGTGAGAAAAAAATGGTGGTCAACTATTGCTTCCTTAGTTTAAAGCCACAGCTGTGTGGTTAAAATTGCTAGCAAACAGTAGAACTTAATTGTCACTCAGACAACCTAAACTGTTTTTAGAAAATCATCACCATACTTCTCTCAACCTGCTCAAACCACACTCAGATCATTCATTAAGGTCGTACAGCCTAGACTGTTTCAGGACTCAGCATGACTAACTGTCATTTCAGGCGACACAAGAGCTGGTATTCACAAAACACTTGTAAATTAGAGGACTGGGCCCTAATTCACATTGACAAGAATGTGGTTTGATAGGTTTTGATGATACATTTTTACAGAAACTATTTTGGGTTATTCAGGTGACTATTGAGTTCTAGTATTTAATACTATACCTTGCAGCTGTAGTTCTGAGCTAAAGAAAGCGATATTTGCTCTCCAGACATGTTTCGAATGATCAGCTTCACCTGATGTTTGTGGAAAATTGTGTAAATCTGATTTTTCAAATTGCTCTTTGAGCAATGCTTTGAGAGAAAACTGAACTTGCAACTGGATCAGCAGAATTACAATGCAACGGAGGGATTAAACACATTTTGTTTTATAATTATTAATATAATGAAGGTAGGTCTGAGTCACTGAAGGCATAATATTATAGTATCTCAAAAAACTATCACTGGACCTTAATGAAAATCACTGGATTTAAAGAACTGGAACACATGTGCACGAATACACTGGAAGAACTGGTAGTCACACTTAGAGTCTTACACTGACTGTCTCAGAAACACTGGATTATAACGTCATACTAAGAACGCTTTAATGGCTGTTTGTTAAAAGAAACACATTGCCTTAATTTTTTATATTTTTTTGAACTATCATTCAAAATGGCATTGAATTGAAACTTCATGGCTTATAATAATATTTCTCCATTTAAATGTATATAGATTTTTTGTTCTGTCTTTATTACATTTGTTAGAACTCTTTTGAAGGCATCTGTTTATGAATTGTGAATATCTACATTAATCACATGGTCCCTGTTTCTTTTCTTTATTGTCTTTAAAATGTATTTCTTTGTCTTTCATTTATTGGTACACATAGAAAGTATCATGGACACTTTTCTGCAATGCAGCACAATGTTTATCCGGATCATTGTACTTTACTGTCAGATGTGTATTGTTTTCATATGTACACCCACTTTCCTATCTAATGTAAAGATAACATGATTAATACTGGTTGAAGACAAGTATGCAGTATTGCAAAGCAATAAAATAAGCCATAAGAAACTGTGGTAAGAAAAGCTTGCAGAAAGTTTGATGATGATGTTTATCAGGTGGCCACAGTGAAATCAAACTGAACCTGTGATGACTTCAGGTTTTCATTTGTTGAGCCATATTCATGTATTAGACTGACGGTGTGTCTGAATATTGTTTTAGAAGAATCTCACTCATTTTCAGCTGAACAAGAGAGAGACAAAGAGAGAGAGAGAGAGAGAGAGAAACAGATGTTCTGAAACTGAATGCAGGTGAAATGAAGTGTGAGAAAAGTGAAGCTTTTCTGTTTTACGTAGCAGAAGCCTGCATGGTCCAGTGGCTCTCTCTGGGAAATGCAAGGGCAGCTCTACACTATGCACTGTAAATAATGTTATATTTCTAATGGCTTCTCATTTACACTGAACTGCTTTTTAATGCCCTGAGAGGGAGTGCAGTGTGATTTTATAGTTTTGTAGTAATTAATATTACATTACATTACTACTATATTACATTATTTCTTTTTATACTTTGCCTTTCATTAATTATGACCACACTGGATTTGTGTGTTTGTATACTGAATATCATTTATGAAATAAGCCGGGAGTTGAAGGCATTTACTGGAATGAAAACAACGGCAAGAATCAGTTTTCCATCTCTTTTTATAGCTGTAATTTTCTCTATAGCTTAAAGCCCAGTGTGCACTAAAGTGTGACATAGCTTACTTGATCCTTTCTTACTTATGTTCATGCTGCCCTTTGAAATGTCAGTCCTTTTGTTTTGCCCCCAGTGACCAATTTAATTATTTGTGTTCTTTTCATGACACTGATCTTATAATATGAATGCATGCAAATATGATGATTAAATTAAACATTTCTGAAAGCTGAAAATTGCATTATGGATATGTGTTTGTGTGCATTATTTCTAACTGTTTAAATGTTACAGAATATTGACGTCACACATTAAGAGAACAATAGTAAAAATGAGGGGTTATTAAAAATTTATTTATTTAAGTACAAGCTCTGATTAATTAATCCAAATTAATCGCACATATTTTTGCTGTAAAAGTATTTAAAAATGTAAATGAATTTTGCAATAAACTCACGGGTGTTCTCACGAATCATGCTGCCCTGTCAAAAAAGTGCAAATCGACAGCTCTACCCTTTCAGAAAATGCTCTCTTTAAGTTTATACAGTTCGTACAGTTTATAGTCAGTTTGTAACACTGATAATGATGAGAAATAGACTAATAATATGCAAAATCAGAGAAAAATATTTAATTTTAAAATTATATTTTCTAAACAGTCTATCGATTCATGCTACCCTGTCGAAAAATGCTACCTTGAAGTTCATAGCTTATACAGTCAGTTTATAATGCTGATAATAAGAAGTAAGCAAATAATATGCATAATCTGAGAAAAATATACTGTATTTAAAAAACATTTTCTAAGCAGTCTATCAATTCATGCTACCCCTGTCAAAAAACACTACCTTGAAGTTTATACAATCTATACAGTTTATCAGTTTAGCACTGATAATGAAGAGAACTAGGCAAATAGAATGCATAATGCATAATTAGAGGTGCATACAGCCAGTTTATACAGTCAGGTTCTAAAGCTGAGAAATGCTACCATAAAGCAGGGTATTCTGATGATTTATGCTGCCTTGTCAAAAAATTCTCAGTGTCGCCAATTATCTCCTAAAGAAAGTGCCTGAAGTTTACCAGTTTTCTAGATGTCGGTGGATGACGACAGACGCTAATTTGCATATAAATGACGCCATCGCCTCACGCAGCGTTGGCGTTCTCAGAATCAGAATTTAAAAAATGAACCACGACGCCCAGATACTTGGAAACATTGATATCCGTACTTTCATCAGGCAGGAGGCTGTATTTATTGCCACCAAAATCAGCCACCACCCCTTTGAATAAAGTATGGAGCCAAAAGAGTATTTATCATCTCGGTGCATTTGTTGCAGTGCGTCCGAAAATTCTGGGAATACTGCCTTGCATGCTAAACCAGTATGGTCACACGACAAAATAGAACAGTGATCACCGATAGCCAAAGCAATGGTTGTCTCTGCCTGCTTCGGCGTGTCTTGTGTTTTTTAAAGGACATTTTGGATTGGGAAGCCTGATTGTATGGCTTGGCCTTTTCAACATGCTTCTGGGAGCTGCATGCTTTTTAATGTCTGGTAGCTTGGCATAAAAATCTGTTTTACAGTACAGACAGTAAGCCCTGCTGTCATTACGATTGTAGAGTTTCTGCTGAATCTGTTGAATTCCGATAGAAACTCCGATAATAGGATTTAGGTTGTCATGTCCGGAACACCGGACTGGGTTAAAGTCACGTGGTGCGATTAATCAGCGTTAATTTTTAACACGTTATTATTTCTGTGATTAATTCGTCGAAAGTCACGCATTAGTTGGACACCCTAATAAAAATTAATGACTGTGTTCTTACTTAAAAACTTGTCCCAAGTCCCGAAGCCCTGCTGCTCCCAACACACCTTATCCAAAATAATTCACAAGACTTTCCTTCACTGGAGAAATACACTGAATCAAGCAGGGCTGCAGGGCCAGATTTGGACCCTATGCCTTAAAATCTCTATCAACATGTGGCTGTTCTTTCACACTGGTGATCCAGAGAGCCTGCATGACAATGTGAAAATGACTAAATAAATAAAATCTCAACCTATATTTTTACCTGGAAGGTGACCCCCGTTTACTGTGCAACCGAGCATTTACAGTACTGACTGAAAATATTTTGAAATGTAATTCTCAAAATGCAACTTAAAACACAACAAACACAGGAGGAAAACAATCCAGAAAATTATTAAAAAAAAAAAAAATTAAAAGAGCAATTTCTAATTTGATTATAAAGAACCAATAAAATAAACCTGGAAACAAAAATAATTTATTAAAATTGAATTAACATAAAGTAAAGATAATTTACAAAAGGAAAATATTAAGAAAAAGCAATTTAGAGTTCAAATGAATTTGTACAAGTTAATGAAGAGTAAAATTTGACAAACCAATAACAATGGCTGGGTAAAATAATTCAGATTAAATTAATTTGTTACAGGCTGTGTGGAAATGTTTAAAAATGGTTTAAACTGTACCTGACCGATAAGCCCGTCATTGGAGTGTGTCAGATAATTCCTGTTATTTATGGAGTTCAAAGGTCTGACATAAGTCTGACAAACGTCTCACTTATAAATAAAAATAAACCTTTGTTTTTCCTAGGAATGACCAAACAACTTTTCCATATAGTCTCTTTTCTTGGTTTTGGTTAGAACTCTGGCAGCAGCATTTTGAATGAGCTGGAGCTGTGTTATGGGCTTTTGTGAATCCTAGTGAGGAAATAAAGGCATGGATAAATTTCTCAAAGTCTTGTCTGGACATGAAATCTCTAACTTTAGCAATGTTTTAAGGTGCAAAATGTTGTTATAACTTTAATGTGGTAGCTAAAACTAAGACATCCAATTACGATCATGCCAAGATATTTTGCGTGGGTAATAAGTGCTCTTTATGTTGTCTTTTTTTAATTGGAGAAAGTTTTGATGCATCCAGTTGTGTACTTTATCGAGACACTGACACAATCTTTCTTTTGCACCAAAGTAACTTGGTGAAAGGGCTAGATAGCCCTCTGTCTCACACACATCTGCACAGTTATGCTAGGACACATTCTGTTTGAGCCTGAGGAAGCATGAACAGATTGAACAGGAGATCCTAAATAATGGATCCTTGAGGGACTCCATATGGTATGGCAGTTTTCTCCAATTCACAAGTGCCGATTGAGACAAAATAACCCCTGCCTTTCAGGTTGAATCTGTAATCAGGCTAACATAATTTAGTACCTTTATAAGAGCAGTTTATGTACAATGATGTTTGATAGTCATCAAAGAAACCATTTGTGTCTGTGCAAAAATGTTGTCAAAAATCCATTCTCAGATACTAATCAATACTAAAATTCAGTATTGAGTTCAATATCAGTTAGCACTGGTATCGATACTTAAATGCCAGTTTTGCATCTGCTGGTTCACGGAAATCACCGGCAGAATACAACAATTTTTAACAGCCATTGCAGCGGGCAGCCCCTCCCCCGGCTACCTGGAGGACCCAATGTTTACATGAAGCCGGTTCGGGACTCATTTAAAAGTGCATGCCACATTTTTTCCTCCTTATAGCTTTGGGGGAGCTTAGGGACTTTGGCTCTCTACGGAGGAAAAAAAACTGGCACACCCCTTTAAATGTAGTTCGGCCGGGGAACAACCTAGCGCTGTGAAATTTTACACGGACCCTCAGCTCCCCCAGACCTATCGAATGTGGTTGGTGGTGAAGCTCTCCTCCCCACAGAACCGGAGGGGCGAGCACCCAGCCACGCCAAACGTGACATGCCCTTAGATCTCTGTGAGACCTTTCCAACGAGCCCTCGTTTGCCCCCCCTAGCCCATGGGGATTAGCCCAAAATCTGCCCCCATTGCTCTCTATGGAGGGCACGCGACAAAAGTTCTGAGCCGGCTAATAAAAATAATAGTAATAATAATACATTTAATCTATAAAATGCTTTTCAAAATACCCAAAAAATACCCGAAGGGGAGGCTGAGGTTAAGGCTGAGGCTGAGGCTAAGATTGAGGCTGAGGCTGAAGCGGAGGCCGAGACTAAGGCTGAGGCTGAAGCGAAGGCCGAGGCTGAAGCTAAGATTGTGGCTGAGGCTGAAGCAGAGGCTGAGATTAAGGCAGAGGCTGAAGCAAAGGCTGAGGCTGAGGCTGAGGCTAAGATTGTGGCTGAGGCTGAAGCGGAGGCGGAAGCCGTGAAGGCCTTCATTGGAAATATGATTAGTTCAGCAGTGGAAACAGCAGAGAAGATGATGAGTGCAGAAGCTAAAGCTGGGGTCATAAAAGAGATCATGGAGATTCTGCTAGACGATCTTGTAGCAAACATCCCTCTAGGTGAGTAAAGAGCAGGAATAAGTGATGGGATGGAAATGACTCAGCTGGAAAACTGAGGGGTTTGTTGATGTAAAAGCAGAGAATAAGAGAATCAGCTGATGCTCACTGAAGCTGAGGACTAAACCATCGGGGAGTTCAAGAACATAACCGGATGGAGAACTAAATGTAGATTCTGAATCCTGGACAACTTTGACCGTTACTGGTGTTAATACAAGTAGCCTCACGCTGAAGTTAGAGAAAGATGCAGAGGCAGAAGCTGAGGCTGAGAAAGATCCAGAGGCAGAGACTGAGGCTGAGAAAGATGCAGTTGCTGAAAGAGATGCTGAGGCTCCAGTAGAGGAAGAGGCAGAGGTTGAGTCAAAGGTTGAGGCTGAGACAAATCCAGAGGTAGAGGCTGAAGCTGTGAGGGCCTTTGTGGAGAAACTGATTCTTTCTCCAGTGTCAGTACTAGAGAAGGGGAAGATCATGAGCGCCGCCTGAAACTGAGATCGAAAACGAAATTGAGGTAGAACCCCCTGAGGAACATCCTCTCCTCAGTGAGACGGAGCCCAATGAGGACCGAGCTCTGGGTGAGTGAAGGAAATAAATCTCAGTTTGTGTGACATCAGAACAAGCAGCATCTGCTGATATTAGCATGAAGTAATGCAGTACTTACACTTTCTACCCTCAACTTCTAATGTCATACTCCATCATCCAGACACAGAAACACACAAACACCAGCTCTCCTCTGTTTTCTTTACTAAACAGATTCAAAAATAAAGACTCACATCAATGAGAACTGTGTGGAGATCATTGACATCATTCCAACTACATCAGACATTCAGCTGGACCAGACTGATACATCTAACAGTCCATTTCTGGGTGAGTAAGACACTATGACAACAATGCAGATAGACAACTCATGAAATATTCACAATGAAGCCAAGGACATAATTATGGCTAAATAAACACATTTTAAAATAAATATTTACTTTAAAGAAATTTGTGTTGCAGAAAAAGACATGATTGGAATCCCAGAGAGAGACAATAAAACCTCATCAGATGTTCACCCCAACCAGACTGAATCATCTAATGGTCCACTTCTGGGCAAGAAAGAGACAAAATATAAGACATTATGGTACCAGTCCTTAAATGTTCATAATTAAATCACGGACGTAATTATTGTTATCCATCCAAATTTGCAACTGTTTCAGTTTCAGCTTCAGTTTCAGTTTCAGCTTTATTTATCATATGCAAGTTAGCACAGGGACAACATTGCAATGAAATGTGATTGACGA
>JBBIGA010000126.1:15585584-15597496 GCA_037576975.1 Alestes dentex
ACAGAGCATGCTTGCTGCTCCAATAGGCCAATAGACGCGATTCTGATTCTGATTCTGAGCCTGATGAAATTACGTCATTTGACACTGTCAGCCATTTTAGTGTTCATTTTTGTGACTTTTTTTATGAGGTGTAGTTTTTTAAACATTTTGCTAAAATTTGGACTGCGGAAAGAACTTAAGAAGCAGGTGTTTTAAGAACGCCTCTATGAGAGTTTGTATTATAATCCATGTCATTTCTGAATAACAAACCTGAAAGGCGAAGGGATGAAATACTACAAAATTGTGGCAGGCTGATAAAAAGGCCAAAGGTGAACATAAATAAAACTACCACAAGTTACAGTTTGCTGTTGTACAGACGGCCTGGTCCTCTCTGATAAGCATGGAGGAAGTGTGTTTCTATGATGTGTCAGAATCGTTACCCAGATGAGTACATAAACTAGATAAGAGTGTCAAAATACTGTATCCTTCCAGACTGTAGCTATTGGCGACTGCACTAAATGTTGTCTTGTCCTGTTTTATTGTTGCTTGTATTTTTCTTGTACTCTCTTTCATCCTGTCTGCATTTGTGGTCTTGTGGTGTTCTGTTCTGTTCTTGTGTTGTTCCATGGTCCTGGAGGCACATTGTTTTGTTTCACTGTGTACTGTGTGTTTGTGTGTGTGTGTGTGTGTGTGTGGTTGAAATGACGACAAAATCTACTTGACTTCACTTGACTTGAGTCGCAAGTCATTGCCTTCCATATACCTGCAGTCAGACAATCCAAACAGTTTAACTGTAGTGTCCTGAAGTGCCACAGAAAAAGTAAGTATATTACTTTTACTTCTTAAACCAATGCGTTGATTGTCTGTTTTCAATGTATTGACTAATTAATTTAGCATTTAAGTTAATCTGCAGGCCTTTTCTGAGATGTTATGAATCTAAAACCGATGTACTGAATTTCTGTACCTTTCTTTTAGCATGTATCTTAATTATACTGGTACCTGTACATGTTATTACACTTTGTTATAGAGTGGACTCGTACAAAATTCATGTTTGTTCTTTATAATTCCTGTTGACAAGATTTTTAATATTCACTATAAATGCTACTTAAAACAATGAACAATGGGTTGATATATTAAAGCATTTCAGTGAGACAAGGACATAGGGCAAGTGTTAATAATATGAAATATTATCATTACTTCCTGATAAGAATTTTGAGGAATTATGCTTTGATAGGCTGTGAGGTTTTTTAATGGGTATTGTACTTCTGGAACACTGAACAACTGCGTGTATCACAAAGCCTGTAAATAGGATTGACCTCAGTTATTTTATGCTACCATATTTTTCTTTACCCATTGTTTGATTTTGTTTTCCTCATTTCCTCCTTAAACTGTTTTATTTTTGCAAACAAAGAATTAAAAAGTCATTGTACTTATATTTTTTTTTATGTACTTTTACAATTTTTGTGTTTGGTCTATTCCAACTCGTTTAAAAGCCACAGAAAAAAGCACTTCAACGCACACCATATATTGTGAAAATGTATTTTGTAAGTATTGCAATGTTATTTTATTTTAATTTGCACTCTTAATAACTTGCACGTTAATCTTAAAAAGGAAAGAATTAGAGGATCACAGTTGTTGGTTGTTGGTCCATAACCAATAAAAATAGCTTATTTTATTTTATTTAGGGAGGTTTCACTGCCTCGAACCATGAAAATGGGTCAAATTTGACTCAATTAGTATCCAAATCCTGTAAACACTAATCCAGGTTCAGCAGTTTGAGGCCACAGGCTGCTTGTAAGAGAAGCAGGAGCTGTATCGATCCGTATTGATTGGAAGTGGTGTTCTGTGTGGGTCTGCGACAGTGCAGTTAGAGGCAGCCTCTCTGTTTTGACTGCAGTCATTGCTCAGCTGCACTTTGCTAATGGACATGAACATGAAAGTGGTTTCAGAAGGATTATGCCTGCAGTGCTTTTAGAAGATTTATAGCACCTCAGAAAAGGCATGCAGATTCATTTAAATGCTAAATTAATCAGTCAGGGCGCCACTAAGCACAACCCATGGCTAAACCGAATAAATGATGAAAATCAAAAGATTAACCATTTAAACGCTAAAAGGTTATATGAAGACAGTGCTTACTCATTCATAACTTACTAATTTGTACATTTATTTTATTTTGTAATTATGTTACTACTTTAATTGGTAATTGACACACATCTCTATGTAAGTAAACACTTGTTTGTTTCACCATCATGCAATTTGTTATCGTGCACACAACAGCAGAAATAGGATGGATATTTTTGAGAGTTTGCACTCTACCTGTGTTGAGACTCTCCTTGCTTCAGGCTTGTAATAGTCTGGTGTCTTCCTCTCCCCTCCTCTCCCCTCCTCTCCTCTCCCCTCCTCTCCCCTCCTCTCCTCTCCTCTCCTCTCCTCTTGCTTCCCCTAGTGAAACAGGAGCAGTAAAGGGTGGGGGGTTGTGACATGGACAAAAATATCATGTACTGACTCTGGGCAGCAACCCACTGCATGCGCGCACACACACTGTCATACACACACGCGTTCTCGTCACTTGAAGGGACCTGCTGGATCCAGGACTGTTTTTTGTGATATGGCTGGGCTGCTGTGTGGGACTAAGAGAAAGAAACAAGGTAGAGTTGTGGGGAAGGGAGTGCTGATTTATGCACGAAAATGTACTTGGTTGTATGTTTTTGTTTATCTCATGTAAGCATGTCTGTGTTATTCACTAGACTCCATAATTTAGAATGTCAGTCGACTCTTGCTTTATTTCTTGATTGTGGCGTCCATTAGCTTTACTGTGGGGACATATTTGGCTCTCCTTTTGTGCAGAGGACACGCTTGCTGTCAATTCTGAAATTTTGTGATTATACTGTGCTCAACAAGCCATAATTGCTTGTGCGTTTCTGTTTTATTTCAAACTGGTTTCTGCCCAAATGCTCAAAGGTCCAGAGGTATTTATCAACTACAATCACTTTGGGAGGAAATGGTATAATTAGGATAAATGATTAGACTGTAATTATGAAGGAAATGCTGATTCAGTGGGAGACACACACTCTCTCTGTAGACTGTTTACTATAAAACTGTGATTAGATCAAAAATGCGTACCATTGCTTAATGGGATTATGGCGACATTGTAACAAGTTCAAGCTGAGAGGTTAAATAAAATGAACCAGTTTTAGATTCAGTTTTAGATTCATGACCTCCCACCTCATAACCTCATAACCTAAATGACCCCAGCAGAACTGTGGACTGAGCCGTAATAGCAGGCAAACAATCATCACCTTGCATTAAACTTGCTTCAGGATATTAGAGTAGCAGATTTTAGAAAATGAACTGCGCATTCATTGTCTGAAACACTCAGGCAGGCTCGGCACTGTGCTCTGAAGTGTTCTGTGATGTAGAATCGCTGGAGTCATTTTGGTGTGTGTGTGCGCGCGCATGTGTTTGCGTGTCTGTGTGTGTGTCTGTGTGCACATGTGTGTGTGTGTGTGTCTGTGTATGTGTCAGTGTGTGTGTGTGTGTGTGTGGGTGGGGGGGTGGGTTTAGGAGTAGCAGAATTCTCTGATGTGTATCTGATATTCTCACTCCACCCAGTAGAAGAAGATCTGGTAGCAGCAGCAGATGAAATAGTTTCTGCTCTCTGTGTTTAAGTCAGTGAGGAAATGAGTAATTAGATTACATTCTGTTTGGTGTGGATGGATGTTGGTGACCCCTACAGTAAAAGAGGAAGAAACGTGTGTGACAGAGGGTGGGGTGTCGTGTAACAATTGGTTATTCTGTATTAAACATAAATTTGCTGTGTTCACCACATCTGTTGGCATAGTGATTATATGTTGCACGTAAACAACACACCTAACCAACAGCTTTACAAGTGTGAATCTCGAAAGATTCCGCAGAAACAGAAGTGGTCTAATAGATTTAGGGGAGTTCCACTTTTTTAATATAACGAAACAATGAACTGAAATAGTACTTGTACTTTTTAGCTTTACTGAGAATAAACACATGTGAATTCCCTTTTTCATGGGCATACATTCTCCTTGACTCCTGTGATGCAGTGGAATGAGTATTTAAATTGTGACTTCATTCTCCAAAATGAGGGTCCTGGAGGTTAAAGGAGTACTCAAGTACTTGCACATCCCATATCTAACGTTGTCGCTGCTGACTGTGTGTCTTTAGTGAGTGACCTTCATGAAGAGGGTAAGAATGCCATCAACGCTCCACTCCTCCCCTCCGGTGCTGACCTGCTCCCAGAGGACATGCTGCTAGGTAACACTCTTCCTTCCACGTCAGTCAATCTCGTTTTCTGTCTTACTCCTGTATATCTATATAACTACACCTCTTCCCTAAATTATTGTGGTGCTCCAGTATATGAACTAAACAAGGTAAGCCAGTAAAAGACCTTTTAAATGCTTGTTTTTTTCACATTCAGCGTAAATGATCATGCAGGAATATCTTCACGTGAAACTACAGACAGAGAAACTTTCAGACAATTAGTAATAATAAATGCAATATATAAACTGAAAACTAGTTGTGCTAAACAGCTGAAACCACAGAAAATACTGGTCTGAATGCAGTCAGATGCAGCTCCTGATGTGAAATAATTTGTCTTGGAGACTTCTTGATGGTGGGCAGCCGCTGGACAGAGAGCAGAGACAACCACTGTTACTCAGAATCACCACTGAGTCACGGCGCTATGGAAATATTCATCTAAACTTAAACACTGACTCATTTACTAAATTTATTTTGGGACTGAAGGAGATGTAAGGTATAGAGAGTAAGAGAGCACATATGTGTATGTGAGTATAAATAAGAGCGTTTCTTCATTTTATTCCTCACACTCTTTCCAGAAGACAACGCTGAGAGGAGTATGCTGGATCCCACTTCTAGAGAGGATGCCAAGTTTAAAGACCTACAGAAGGTATGTTCATTATTAACTTCAGAGATGCTTTTGGCTTTCGAGATCAACCCTGTTAATTAACCTTTCAACAAAAAGCCTGAGAGCACTGATGCCATGAGAAGCCAAACTATGACAAAGCTGCTCATTAAATGTTTTTACTCCATACCCAGGTTCTGATCGACTGGATTAATAATGAACTGGAGGAAGAGAGGATCATTGTTAAAGATCTAGAGGAGGATCTTTATGATGGACAGGTGCTTCAGAAGTTGTTTGGTAAGATAATTTGTTGAGAGAGGATGTGAGAGGGAGGCACTTCAGTAGAACTAATTTATATATAAATTAACTGGGGTGTATATGGATTTAACATATTGATTAGATATGGACATACATGTTATAACAGTGCATATCAGTATATCTCATGATACGGGTTGCACCCTGTTGTGGGTACTGTGAGAAACCCAGCAAAAAGCCCCACCCCAAGACAAGGAAGGGAAAAGAAAGCTTTTCAGTTGCAAATTCATATCTCATTGATTTTAGTTTTTAAGGTCCTGAGAAGAAACACATCATTTATTTACTTCAAAAATATTTTGAAAGATGTCATTTTTGAGTTTTTTTTGACAATTTCCAGATTAATATTTCAATGTTTGTTCTCAATCCTTGAACATCACTTGGCAACAATGAATTCAAATGATATCCTTGTAATAGCATTGCAAATGAACTGAAATCCACCTTGTAGCTTCCATGATGATCATAGTACTCATGTATTTGATTCCTAATATTACATTTATAATTTAAAGTCTTCCCCATGATCAGTACCTTGAAAAGCAGTGCAGTTTGCTACGCTCTGTGGTGAGGTGTTGACAATGCCTGACATTAATTTATGATGCCTTCTAACCAACCATAAAATTCATTTTTTAAAGTTTTCATATAATAATAATAATAATAATAATAATATCTGTTCTATTTAAAATCTGTTCTTTTACTGATAAAAGCTGTAGTTTAGGCTACAATATCTCTGTTCTAAAAAAGAGAAACAAATACCAATGTAATAAACAAATACTCAATCCAAGCTCTGTGATTTGAGTTCATACTACTCACTCATAGTTGCCTGAAATGCATGTAAATTTTATGTTTCAGCATTTTCATCAATTTGTTCAGCAGTAACTTATTGTAGGAAATTACACCAGGAGTAAGAATGTGACTAAATCAGTGCGCGTGTATCTGTCTGTGACAGAGAAGCTGTCAGGCCACAAGCTGAATGTAGCAGAAGTGACCCAGTCTGAGATCGGTCAGAAACAGAAGCTACAGACGGTATTGGAGGCAGTAAATGAACTTCTCAGACCTCAGGGCTGGACAATAGAGTGGGGGGTTGACTGTGAGTAAGCACTGTAATGAGTGCGGTCTAGACTATTTACACACTGATGCGTATAGTCAGTTTGCTTCAGGGTTAATTGTCTCATCCTGTTTTTTCTCACTTCAGCAATCCACTCCAAGAACCTGGTGGCCATTGTGTATCTGCTGGTGGCTCTGGCCATGCACTTCATGGCCCCCATCAGACTGCCTGAACATGTCTCGGTGCAGGTAGTGGTGGTCAAGGTCCGTGAGCGCGTCTAAAGCACAGATAATGTACTCATCCGACAGTTAAGACCTATATTTGTCTGATGATCATTCTTTTCCACAGAAAAGGGAAGGAATCTTGCAGACAGCACATGTGACCAAAGAACTCACCACCACTACAGAGTAAGTGTAGCATTCAATTAACTCCCTAGCACCATCCAGTGGTCAGAACACAGGTTCCATGAGACATTTGTATTGTCTTTTTTTTGCAGGATGATGATGGGAAGATTTGGTGAGTAGAACATGTGGTTGTAAACCTACTGCTTCTCTTAAATCAACTAAACATGAAAAACAATGGACCTTTGAGTAAATATATATTGTGGATCAAAATAAAAAATGACAACACTTGCATGTTCATGTAAAAATATTATAAAAGATGATAAACATATAAAATATAATGCGATGACATTCATTATAAAAACATAAGAGAAAGTATTTCTTTGCATTCTATTGTTTACTTTTAAATGTTAAAAGTAAATATATTAAGCCTTAATAGAGTTGTGAGGTTTGGATCTGACAGCAATTGTGTTGGTAAAAACAGTGTATATTTTTAAAACACGTGAATTTCTTTGTGGCTGCAGAGAGGGATGCTTTCGACACCTTATTGGACCATGCCCCAGACAAGCTGAATGTGGTCAAGACGGTAAAATGCTGTTTAAAAGAGTGCTTTTTGCAGTTTGCCTGTATTTTAGTAAATGTGACTTCCTGTAGTATAATGCTGAATACTGATAATAATTAGTTTCACTTTCAGTCCCTGATCACTTTTGTAAATAAACACCTGAACAAGCTGAACCTGGAGGTAACGGAGCTGGAGTCACAGGTAAGCCAGGCTGAATTTTGATGCATATACAAAGATTTTCACTGTAGTTTAACTTGATCAGGTGTAAACTATTAATTTTAAAAATCTTTTTGTTATATATTTAACATACATTTTAACTTTTCTAAATGGCACTTAGCACAAAATTAGCGGAACTGTCCACATATATTCAGTTATGTATTATAATACCTGTTATAGCATGTTTTATAGCAGAGATTTACACATCTAAAAATGTGCCCTCTAAGTGTGTTTGTCTGTAGTTTGCAGATGGTGTATATTTGGTTCTGCTGATGGGTCTGTTGGAGGACTACTTTGTTCCGCTATATAACTTTTACCTCACACCAGAGAGCTTTGAGCAAAAGGTGAGTGAGATACTGAGCTTTATAAGGGGAGACATCCTGCTTTATAAGGGGAGACAGTTCATCATGATAAAAGAAAGTTAAATGTATTTCTGTGTTGTTTAGGTGCATAACGTAGCATTTGCCTTTGAGCTGATGCAAGATGGGGGACTGAAAAAACCCAAGGCTCGGCCAGAAGGTAAAAACATCTCACTAATTTAAAGGAATTCTAAGATTAGACACATGTAGAAGTGTCTCAATGTTGTAGTAATGGTCAAATCTGCAACAGTGATTTTAAAATGCTGAAATGCAGAAATGACATTGAATTATCTGGACTGTAGTACCTTCTCTCTTCACTAGATGGCAACATTTACTTTATCATGCAGATTAGGTACCGCGTCCTTGTGTTTGTTTTTTCTCAATTTTGAAGGACATTCCTCTTCTGGCTTATTCAATCTACACTCTTTATCCACTGCAACCTCTCAGGCCAAGCAGCATTGGGTTCAACGTCAAAGCTGTCTGCATGGCTTTTAGATGTGGTTGTTGTCTATATTTGTAGGATGATCTGGTTTCTAAACATAGTGAGCCAGTTTCCCAGACGGAGATTAAGGCCAGGTCTAGGCTGTTCGGGAAACCAACCCCAGGAATTACTTCCCAAAAAACAAAGAGTACAAGACCATCCATGAAGTGTAATGGGCTAAACAAATGACTTATCCCATGTGCATGGTGCCCACTGGTGCTTACTTGGGGCCGCTGGTAGTCTAGTAGTTAGGGTGTTTGCCCTGCGATCAGGAAGTCGTGGGTTCGATTCCCAAGACTGCTAGTGGTACCCTGAGCGAGATATCGTCCCCACACACTGCTCACCGGGCGCTGTGTTCCTGGCTGCCCGCTGCTTCACTTGGTGAATGGGTTAATACAGAGGAAGAATTTCGGGCTGTTCACGCTGTGTGCTGTCGCGTGTTCACGTATGACAAAGTGGGTACATTCACTTCACTTTCACTTACAAGCAGTTTGTGAATTTGTAAGTACTGAGGAAAAAAATATCAGTCTCATGAACGTTTTTTTTTTTTTATTTGTATATTTCATGTTAAGTTGACAGTGGTGTAATAGTAATTAACCTTGATCCATGCATAAAACGGCAGTGTTGGCTAACCTTGCATGTGACATGGCAGTCTGTTTTAGGATTAGTCTCTACTGAAATCTGTAAAATCTTTTTATGTTACACAGCTTTTTAATAACCATGGAGACTTTGGTTACTTTATGTTAGAGAATAGCCTAATAACCTCATCACAAATCTCAGTTTGATGCTTTCTGGGGCTTAGTGAGAGATGAACAGTCTTTAGGTCTTCAGGGTCTTTGCCACACTATCTTGTTTGTCTGACTTGCACAAATATTTGGTAGCGTTTAAACAGTTTAGCACTCATTCTCTTAGTTTAGGATTCTGTTCATTGTTGTTTGTTTTTATAAATTGAAATTGCCTGCTTTTGTTACAGATGTTGTGAATCTGAACCTGAAGTCGACTCTCAGGGTCCTCTATAACCTCTTCACCAACTACAAAAGCGCAGACTGATGGAAGAACGGATGTTTTCCCAATGAATTAACCCTCGCCTTGTGCCTCACTACTTGCATTAAGAATGCAGGTTTTCGTGCTGTCTCACTCTTTAATATTCCAAATTCAAATGCTGTGTCCCAAAAGGAAGCCACTGCTGAAGTTTCTTAAACGTAGTGCAAATCTGTACTGTACTGGACATAATATCTGCAAACTAGGCCCACTGTTTACAGTGCGAACAACTGCTTGACTCTAAACGTTTTATGACCTATGAGCTGTGTTTTTTGAGAAAAATATTATATGAATGTTACCACAATGATACATTTTATAGACTGTTGTTTTTTTGTATGAAATGTAATTACTTGTTCAGTATTTATTTAATCCATTGTAAAAGCAGGTCACCCCCACTAGCTGCCCATGAGAAAAAGAGCGTGCTTTGTCACTATAAGAACACTATAATTAGAAATAGCACTCTGATCGTCCTGTCATCTGTGCTTGAGGAGACAGGAGTTTGATCACTCTTTCCCCCGTCCTTTTATAAGCACCAAAAAGGTTTTTTGTTTTGTTTTTTGTCAAGGCATATGAGCTAATACAACCGTGTATTCTATATATACACATTCGTACGTACATTTTTTCTATTCCCTGCACGTTCACATTAATAATTTACTTCACTGCGTGGGGCCTGCCTGCAGAAACTTCACTGGAGTGTTTGCTCACATTTGCTCACATTTAAAGGCTTCAGATATGTCATAAAGCTTATTTATTGAATCCAACCTGGCTTTCAAGTGTATTTTTAGAGCTGAGACCTCTTCATCATATTCTGGTTCATTTGTGTGATGAAACATAAACTAAATTGCTATCAATATGCTTGCCATCCAGATTAATTCTCTTTTGTGCTGCAGGGCTTCGGCTCCGAGGCTTGCTGCTTTTTTGTTAAGGTGAATGCTGCAGCTCCAAACTCATGTTTATTTGAGGGCTTAATCGTGCCTTGTCTATTTGCTGAGTTACCATGGTAACCTCCCTGCCCAAATTACTGCTGCTTCCTTGTCACAGGGACTCTGACTCTCCTCTCATGACTTGTAGAGAGGATGAGAACGTGTTCTTTGTTCTATGATGGTTCCGAGAAGAGAGTGGGCAGACTGAGCAATTTTAAATAGTGAGATTATCTAAATATTGAACATTTCTCTAGTTAGAGTGAAAAACGAAACTCCCAGAATGCACTGATGATCTTACTTGTGAAACTGAGTGACGTACTTGCAATAAAAGTTGGTTGCCAAGGAGGCAGAGACTACACAGCCGCTGCCATTTAAAGAAGTAAGTCTCTGGGGCTGCGAGTAATGAAAAGTATGGGCGCAGTAGTTTGCTTACCATATCCATGCCCAGTGTAAAAAAATGATTTAGAAGAAAACGTGAAGCAAAATACCAGTTTAGGTGAATGAAAGATCAATGAAATTGATGGATTCAAATCTCTACCACTCTGCCACTTCAGATCAATTGATGTCCTTTTTTACAGGGCATGTACAGTTCAGAACTAAGGGACATGTCATAGAAAAACTATTTTCCTCAATCAGCACCTTTAAGTGTCTACATATATAGACTAGCTTCACCCATTCTCACCAAAGTCATGAAGAGTGTTTCGCCCCAGAGTGACAGTAGTTCAGCTCTGCCCAATCACACCAAAGTTACAGAAAGTATTTTTAGGAGCCAGAATACAGGGCAGTCAGTCAGAACAGAGGTAATCAGCCTTAAAGACACAGTAGCGAAAATAGCCTGTTTAGTTGAGAGGGGAAAAGAAAGGACAGTAAATGGTCATGATAAATTCATCAAAGAATCATCAGTGAATTAATACATTGTAGATAGAAAAAACCACACAAACATAAGTGGAAGCTTGTGGCCTTGTGGTTAGGGAGCTGCTCCTGTGACCAGAAGGTTGTGGGTTTGAATCCCAGCACTGCCAGTGGCACCACTTGAGCACCCTTGAGCAAGATACCGTCCCCACACACTGCTCCCTGAGCATTGTGTTTCTGGCTGTCCACTGCTTCACTTGGTGAACAGGTTAAATACAAAGGAAGAATTTCACACTGTTCACACTGTGCTGTGTTCACGTATGACAAATTGACACTTACATAGAAGTGGAAAATGTAGGCTATGGGACCTGGAGATGAACCTTAAGCATACATCAGTTCAATGCTCATGCAGAAGTGCTCCCTTCTTGTAACTATTGACTATGATCACTATGAACATTGCAGCGCAGTTCCGCTTACACTCAACCACAACTGAAAAGAGGAAGCGCTGCTTCTTCACTTCCTTATCCCGGCACAAAACAGTTTTTCAAGTGTTGAAATTTTTTCTCCTTCTCTTATATCTTAAACGTTAGACAGTAAACTTTTTGTATCGCTGAACACAACTTTCTGTCTGTTAGTATCTGTTTGTGCTGTTGGAGTTTGATTGTGGCAGTGTTGACTTGCGAAGGCACAGAGGAGGGACAGTCGAGGGCAGAGGGCAGGTCGAGTGTCTGCAGGATCCGAAACGGTAGGTCCATTTATTCAGACATGTGTTCAGACATGGAGGGGAGGCTTGAGTCACCTAGTGGCAAAAAAGCCTGACAGCCATTAAAACACTCTCTCTCTCTCTCTCTCTCTCTCTCTCTCTCTCTCTCTCTCTCTCTCTCTCTCTCTCTCTCTATCCCTCTCTCTC
>JBBIGA010000126.1:15606225-15618986 GCA_037576975.1 Alestes dentex
GAGAGAGAGAGAGAGAGAGAGAGAGAGAGAGAGAGAGAGAGAGAGAGAGAGAGAGAGAGAGAGAAAATCAAAGCCTTCACCTCAAGCACATATTCGTACAGATAGTCCAGATAGTCATTGACTCCCTTTGGATGTTGCTAATGGTGCCCCACATTGCTTCAGCGGCCCTGATGTAGAATCCAGGTCGTCTCTCTGGTGTCTTTCACTGAGTCCAGCCTGACCCGACCAGACAAGAGCGATCAGTTTTCTCCGAGGATGATTTTTTATTTCAGACATACAATGACTCTCATTAGCATATGAAAGGTGAGAACTGATCATAGATCAGAAGTCAGAGATGGAAGTCATGGCCCAGAGCAGCAGGGCGGAGTTGAGGGGTGAGGCTCACTTTAGCCACCGCTCCCTCCATGTATAACGACACAGGCTGCTGAATAAAACAGTAGAGTATTTTAAAAGCAATATGCTGAAGGAGTCGGACAGCAGCAGGAGTGATGTTCAGCACTGTGAAGTGAGCTGCTGCTGAGTGTCCCCTGTGTACGCCATTACACAAAAATATTTTGCTTAAGTGGTCAGTATCTGAAAAGATGCAGCTCACAGAGGCATAGACATCACTCACTTCATATCCAGTATGCAACCTACTACTACTAATTAATCATTTATTTTGACTATGTAATTTAATAATAGCTTATATCTAAGATATATACATAGTACGCAACAGCCATAAAGGTCTTTTTAAATGTATTATTTAGTATATTGAAAAAAGCTTTTTTCATTCTTTTTTTAAATTTTCTTTGATGTTTGTACGGCAACTTCATGTATTGATATTTCACCAGTCCACATGAAACGTGGTGTGCTTGTAGCCCAGCATGGCCGATAGAGAATAACAGATTTGTATCCCTAGGTGGGCGCATCCCTTTGTGCTACCACCCCCTTAAGTGGTTTAGGAACAGAGTACTTTTTGCGACAACAGCTTAACAATAGCTTGTGTCGGAAAAAGTGAAATTTGTATGGCAAGTTGGCCTCTGATTGTTGCTGCATTCGATTCATTTGTGGAGTAGTGCCACCTAGTGAATAACGTCAATGCAAAAATCTAGCGCTTCATTAAACAATATTGTGTAACTTAAATGTTCAAACTTCACAAAACTTGACTTCCTGCATCACTCCCACACTCTTTAGAAGCACCATAAATGACATTTGGTCAATATGGGCTGCTGCAACTGACACATTTCACTATCTCAAGAAGTTACAATTTGAAATGAATAAGTTAATTTAATTAATTGATATGATAAACTGAAATTTGGTATATTTATACTTGACTACACTTGCTCATATCTCTTACAGTGCCATTTGGCTAGCTAAATAAAATGGCCACCAATAACCAATCAAATTACAGCTGCCTATACATGTCTGTGTGAACGGCCAATCTTATTGAAATTTCATAGGCTTATTTGTGAGTCACATGTATCTTATTTACTCAATTCCAAACCAGTCAGAAGAGCTACAACATGTTTTCCTATATTCCTCTGTCATGGTTTGGTCTATCTTCAAAATTCATTTTGTCTTAAAATACTCACGTTACAATTACACAATTCTAATGGTCCTCTTTCGTCTGTTGAAGTGGTCTAGTCATTTGACAGCTTGCTATTTGGGCCAGTTCTCACAATTTGCTTGGACCCTGCTGATCGCTGCTTATTCAGTGGTCATAGTTCATCTAGTTTTAGAAGTACCTGCAACAAAACTGACTTTGCGATGTAGTGTACATTGCAAAATAGTGTTGTGCAAATACTGCTTTTCTGTTTTGCAGCATACTCTCGGTGTTCTCAGTTCCCATGCATTTTATTTCAGCCAGGCCACATATTGAGGGCGAACATAGCAACTAACCGAAAGCAGAATAATGTTGCTTCCTGTCATCATTCCCAGGAGCGGCCCCTCCTCTTCTCTTCCCTGTTACACAATACAACCGCAGTTTGCCTTGTAAAGCTATCCCCAGTGCTTTCTCAGGCCATACCCATACCAGGAAAAGAAAAATGGCACGTAGCACCTTAATATAGAGACACCATGCTGGCATATCATACCCTGCTCCATTTCAGTTTCATGCCTTAATTCCCAAGCAGACAGTCAGCAACAACACCAGGCATTAGATTATATTTTGGTGGATGACCTCTCTTACAAGTCATGACCCTCTCCAGCAGATGTTTTCTTCAGAGTAGGAGCTGGTTCTGTCAATTCCCATAATGCTCCCAGAGGAAAAGGTTCAGCCCCTTTCTAATGGCCTCAAATAAACAATTAAATTCAGAGTATATGTCGTCCAGTTCATGTCAGAGAAATGAGTAAGCCTCATACTGAATTATTCTGTTAAATAAAATGGATTATTTTGTACATATTTTTCAAGTTCATGTGAAACAAAATGGTCGTAGAGTCTTAGTCAAGCTGGATTAGTTGTACCACAGGATGTCCAGTCACATAATTTGTAAGGGACTGGACTGGCTGAGTCTTACAGAATAAATTATCTGTCTAGTTTTCCCAAATGACCCCAGATATCATAAATTGAAATATCATAACCTGGACGTTCACATGAGCATTAATATTAAAATGTACACAGTGGCAAAGATTATATTTCAGATTTTGGGGGAGGGGCACACTGCTCATAGCACCTAAATGTTATGCTTTATGTTTATATGTTATGTGAATTGTGTGTATTCAGTATGCAAAACACTCTTACCTTCAACTTAACTTTTTTTTTAATACAACCTCAGCAGTAGAAACCCAGGTATCATTCCATGCACTTCAGCATTAATTCAAACATTACATCTCTAACCCTTGGGTCACTGACCCACTTTTGGGTTACTAATTGGCAGAGTAAAATACCCAACAATGCTATGATACATGAATTCAGTTCCATAATTATAGTAGAAGAAAATTGTTCTTTTTGACAAGACTGATCTGTTCAGCTCAGATGCGGTGAGTGCAGGGCCTTCTCTCTTTTCTCACGACCCTGATCTCAGCTTCTCGCTGAGGTAATGAAAAGGGTCTGACTGCAGAACCACAGAGCCGCACTTTCAGAGCAGTAGTAGCGTGGATCTGCTAACTCGCGTAGTTTGTGCTGGTTGTATATATCACTATGCATGTCATCATTTAGCAAGATTAATCATTGCTAATACATGAGCAATGTCATAAATGCTACAACAAATTTTGCTCCTCATGCTCTTTCACGGAATACTACAAGCAAACAGAAACAGGTAAACATCAGTTGCAACTGTTTAGGTGATTCCAATACAGTAATATAGCCTACTTAGTTTAAGCTTATCTGAAGCAAACTTTTATTCCTGCTCATGTTGTGTAAGTGTACACATAAAGCCCACTGTCAGCTTTGAGGGCAAATTCAATAGCAGAATGATATTTTATGATGATATATATTTCAGCTAATTCATTCACTCACTTTCTATAACCAGTTAATCCTCACTAGGGTCACAGGTACCTGGAGCCTCTCCCGAGGTCAATGGACGCGAGGCAGGGACGCATCACAGGACGCACACGCCATTCACACACACACTCAGACCTACGGTCCATTTAGTCTTTGGATAGTGGGAGAAACTGGAGATTAAAATTCTTAGGCCTAGCCATGCTAATTTTGGGTTGTCTGCATGACCCTTTAGCTTATCCAGACCACATAAGCTATGGTTTGTGTAATATCTACCCTGTGAATGTCTAAGTGCATAAACTGAAGTTTCTAAGTGATATTAGCCACTGGTCTGACCTAAAACTGCTGTTGTGAAACTGGGGCTTTGCAAACAGATACTGGAGGTCACACTGAGTGAGCAGAGGGTTAAGTGGTGGTTTCACTTTGATGGAAGCAACTGAGTTGTTCAGTTAAAACACGCAGGCTTATGTGTCAGATTCATATCATATTACAGTTTCAAAAGCAAGGTTTTTAGCCTGTTTTTTTCCCTCATTATACAAAGATGAAATATTGAACTCACCAGTAGTGTGAGTGGAGAGTGACAGTGTCTCAGTGTTTCTCATCACCAGACACCACAGAGTCAGATCTGTGCCAATATAACAGTGATTCCCTGACATGTTGCTTGATATCAAAACAGAAATACAAGCAAGAGTTTCATAAAAAAATAAAGGGCTTCAATGCAGGGAGCTGCTCAGCAATGGAAGCTTTAAAATGAGGGTGAAATTTTGACAGCAGAAATGCAGGTCGTTCATATTTTTGTTTGTGTATGTTAGCATTTGAATTGCTTGTGTCGTGTGTCTCAGTTGGTGACTAATATTTTGCTTGCTAGCTCACGTTAGTAGTCCGTGTTTGCCGCAATTGACACTGCAGTGTAGCTGTAAACTTGGAAAATTAAATTCCTGAACTTTCCAAAAAATGTTTATTCACACGATCACCTCAGAAAACAATACGGATGCCAGCAGTGACATCTTTGCATTTTCTTGTTAAAAAAGTATAAAGTACAGTAAATTAAAATTTCTTGTTGTCGTTCTTGCAACCGCTTTACATTAACATGCTTTAAATATCTGTCAGTTTGAATCAACTCTTAAATACACAAATGTCCTGAAATGTTCAATTTGAACGATTTTAATCACAATGGCAAAAAGTGTACATGTAAATCTAGCCGGTGAAGTGTAATGCTGTAACTTCAGTAATATATTAAGAATGCACATGAATTCTTACACAATAATACAAGTATAAAGTACTGCAATTATAATGTACATAAAGTAATTAAGAGTAATTAAAGTAATTAAACAGTATTTGCAATATTACTGTCTTACAGGTCTGATCAAAGAATCAGACTCTACCATGCATTAAAATCATTTTTCCAAATCAAATTGAAACTTATTTTCCAGTTTCCAACTTCATTAAGGCAGCACGCCATCGCTGCATGTGTGTCTGTGTGTGTGCATGTGTTTTAAATGTAGATGTCAATTAATTCTCAGTAGATGTCAAGCATTCTCTCCTTATGGGAGTTCATGGACAAAAGATAGGTGCAAGTAACAGAATGATAATAATAATTAGCACCAATATATGTGTGACTATGATTTTGTCTGGCTTAAAATGTGCTTGTTTATTCAAGTCTTTAGATGCTGAGCTGGTTAACCAAGACCACTGAAATGTTAAAACACTTCCATACACTCACACTTTACCTTTACCATGCAAACTGGTTGTAATGTCAGGGTTATTTTTTTCCTGTGTTTACGCACACAAATCAGTGTGGTGTTAGACAGGGATGAGAGAGAGAGAATCACAGTGACAGGACTAAGCATTTAGGGTGAGTCTCAACTAGTCATGTTAGCATATGGCTTGTCGTGTCAATTGACTTGGTTTGGATATATGCTGGTTTGGATATATGCTGAGAAGAGACTCTGAGTGTGTTGGGAGAAGGATGCTGAGGATGAAGCTGCTGGGAGGAGGAGAAGAGGAAGGCCTAGCAAGAGGTTTGTGGATGTGGTGAGGACATGCAGGCAGTTGGTGAGAGAGAGTAAGATGCAGAGGACAGAAGGAAATGGAGGCGGTTCATCCCCCGTGGAGACCCCTAATCAGGAGCAGCCGAAAGTAGAAGCTGTTGGTGTCGACTCTCTGTGGTCACACAGACACAGACGTGCACATTTTAATGTAGAAGCTTTTTTGTAGATTTAACAAATCTAAAGTAAATAATAGTAAGGCATACTAAACAGGCTATCTCTCAATGTCTTAAACTATCACAGTCATACCAGCCACCCTTCTCACACAGCGTACACCTATGATTGAACAACAAAGTAAACAACCAAAACTAACGAATGCCGGACGAAATGGCATAAGGCTAGTAGACTCACTTCTTACCACATGCCTCTCCAGCAAGGCTGAAACTGAATGCCATGTGAGAGATATTTCAAGATATTTCACTTTCCTTCTCCTGCTAATTAGGCCAGCCCCAAAAACTGTATGTTACAGGAGTCCTGTTCTGAGCTTTAGATTAAAGGAATTGCTTCAAGATCTATTTCAGTGGTTAGACTAACAATCCTTAAAAACAAAAACAGGTTTTGTTAATAGGTTTTATTATTACAGTACTGTGAGGTTGATTTGAACATAAACCAATTATGGAGTTCAGGGCTCTATGAATTATAGTGGGTAATTCACTCCATAATCATTACATTCACTTAAAAACTACAGAGACTGCAGATTTATAGTGGACTAAAATCACAGATCTTTCTAGTAATCACTCAAATTAAGATACCCAGCCAACTAAAACAGCCTTAATAGGTCTTTACTAAACAACACTATGGCACTATTCCATGTGTCCCTCTATTGTGTTTGGGGGGGAGGTTAGTCAGTTAGTCAGTGCATTTTTTGCATTTATTTGAATTGTTGGAGTACTGAACGGGCAGGTAGCAATAAGGCACTGACAGAATGAATCAATAGTGTCTAAACTTACGGGAAATAAATGACATTCTAAGTGCATTGAACCCAGTACATTTATATCCCATAAGTATTCCACCAGTTCTATAGGTCTGGATTTGAATAGGCTAAAGTCTGAAAAATGACAGTAATCATTTTGATGAAAAGCATGGTTTCTGACAATGTGCTTCCTGACTTTACAATGCCATTCTCTGAGGTTATAGTGGTGTGTTTAATGAGGGGCTTCTGCTGACAAGACAAGCTTAATTAGATGAGAATTCACTGGCACTAAAGAACTCCTGGAACATCTGTCTCTTACTAAGGCCATCTTGTCAAGTGTGCATGTGGTTTTTTTTTGAGACTTTGAGTATGGCTGTGTGTGATCTACTTTGACTACAAATGTCCAGTCCACCTCATATGGCTGTTTGTCAAAACTTTCCTTTCATTAATTTATCACAGAGCTCCAGTGGAAGTGGTTGAAAGGCAGGAGCATGGTGTGCCGAGTTGTCCCGGCCAGCTGTCACACAGAGAAGCGTCTCTGTATCAGGCCTTTAATTAATAATGTGCTTGTGCTGAATTACCCCGAGTCATTCCGCACCTTTAATGTCTTTCCAGTGTGTATTAGAGAAAACCCTTCCAGCACTGCTCTGAATAAATCGATGTCTTAAGTCCTAAGTGAAATAAAAGGACCAAAAAAATGAGATCAGATCATATAAGATCATATTATACTTACAGCCCTCTGGGATTTTTTTTGTTCAGAAACAGTGATACCACAATCAATACATGTCTTCCAGCAGTCAAGGTCTCTTGCTTTGGAGAATTTGTTTACTGTTTTATAGTATGACCTGCATACGTCAGAAGCCTCAAGCAGGTAACAAGACCTAGTTTTCACAACAGATGCACGTAATGTTTGTGTAGGAACATTAAATAGGAAATTTATTACCATGAGTAAAGCTCTTGGTGTGAAACATCTGGTTCAAGGCAAATTATGGGGGAGGCATTTTAATTTTTGTCCTGGGTGCATGTAAGTAAAAAAAGAGAGAAGATGAAAGATGTAAACTACACTCCTAATAGTAAAGGTTCCTAAACCATTCTCGGCTTGAGTCTGCAGCTCTAAGGAAAAACTGTAACTGTGTTTACATTATGTAGAACCTCAAGATCATTGTAGCTCCTTTGAGACCACGTTTACATTGTACATTAATGAACACAGATGGATGGCACCCTTTTATCTGACCATGTTAGCTATCATGCTAAAATTACTCAACTGAACTAATAGCGTGACATCACCCACTGTGGGTATTAGCAATTTCAGGCTAGATTCATTCCTGGACTGGATTGGATTCGTTCCTTTTTTACATTCATTCTTTACAGGAGAAAGATAGAGATACAGCAACAGATGTAAGCAAGCACCGAATTATGGTTGTGTCTGCTTCAACTCACCAAGCAATTGATGCGCTGTGTGCACTCTGTGTTGGGCTGTGGGCCTCCGTCTTCAGGCTGTGTCTGGGCTGGTTGTAACAGTGCTGCTGCTGGTAGTGTGCGAGTGCTGCTGGAGCTCCAGGCTGAGACGGCTGCTGCGCCTGGTTCTCTTCCTGCTCGGCTCTGTGCCACTGACTTCGGGCTTGTTTTAGCCAGCGACCCCCAAGCCCCCATTTCTCCAGGTACACCCGGCATACCTCGTAGTTCATGGCTGAGTAGTAGAGGAAGTCCAGCGCCAGCAGCACCATGACAAAAAAGCCATAGATCCACACGCCCACCAGTGCAGTGTAATTACTGAAATAAATAATGAGATATTATTGACAACAAAAGGTAAATCCATTTTTAAACATATAACCAATTTAAACAAAACAGTCACAGATAATTAATATGTATATATATGTACTCTTTACTCTGCATCATGGCCTTCAAGACCTGCGATGATAGCGGCTTAAGTTGACTGGTTGCCTTGGGGGAGGGAAACTGGGAGGGGATTGTTTTGTTTGCTCATTTCAGCTGCCTACAAGCACCATCTATATTGGGTTTTGTCAATGATATTTTTGTTCTGCCCCTGTCAATGCAATTGTCTAGCACTAGGAGATAGCATTTCACAAACTGTAAAAGATTGATTTGAAGTGTTTTTGATTTGCACTGATCGGGATTAGTACATTGGCTTCATTTTAAAACTGCAAAGAGCTTGTTAATTTGTGTGTTATCGCTATTTTAATGGATTTTCTATGTGACTAGAAGAACACAGTCTTCCTCTGACACAGTCTGTGTAATTAGAACGCAGCGTGGGTCGCAGACACATGCCAACAGTGCTGCAATGTTATTTGCAAAAAACAAGCTCTAGTATTCTATAGTGTGTTCAGAATTCATTGCTTATACTTTTATACAGCAGTTTTGCAAAGTAAAGAAAAAATTAAAATTTTTGAACATTATTACTTCCGATATATGCTGCAATTTCTCATGGCATAGTGAGTAGTTGCAGCCATCAAGTAAAGTGACAGCTGTTTGTTACTCTGCAACCTTTTGTCAGGGGAATCATACACTGATGCTGTGTTAGAAATTGCTCCCTATTACGGACATAGTGCACTGTATAGCATGTCCGCCATGTTGTGGTGCTGTTCACATTCTCAGCAAGAAATCTTTCAGCTGTTTCATTATCATTCACCACTCAGTTCATCTCAGTTCACGATGTAGCAAACACCATGAAGTGGGAAATGAATGAGTCAGTGACTGAATCAGGTAACATACTTTTATCACATTGTGTGGTGATAAGTAACTGTTCTGTAAAGAACTATGAACTTTTTAAATAAGGTTTTGTTAAAAGCAATACAGCATTGGTTGCTTGTACCTGGACAAAAAAAAAACCACACTATGGCCCTAGACGGCCGGTGTCCAACACAGTTTTCTGTTCATTGCCAGGTCTAGAGAGTGTGTTCGAGTGGAGGAACTAACAGACTGTGCACCCCTGCACTGTTGTATAAGTGCATAAATGCATACATATGTTGCATGCATAAAGTGCATAAAATATTTGTACACATTACAGAGAAAAGAGATTTTAAAGATGAAAGTTATCATAGCAGATAGTTTCCAATTGATTTACGCATGATTGCTGCATTTAAACTATACAAAATGATTATCTGTTGTTTGGGCTCATGGGACTTTGTTTCTTGTCATGGTCCTTGCGATAGAAACCCAGTCACGGTTATTCCTTATTTCTGCTTTGGATTAATGGGACATTTATATATGAATAATTGTTGCTGAATGAATCAAGGGACAGTTTTAATATGTGTGGTGGGTATAATCCCCAACCACAGAGATTTTATTTTTAATGAGCCGTGGTCCATGAAACAATGCCATGTCAGACTTTAGAGCACTAATTAACCATGGCTCTATTTTTTATTCAGGTTACTAAGTAAACAAAAATAAAAACAGGCAGCAAAACTAACTAAGGCTTCGTAAGGGATCAACTGCAAAACCAAAACTGCAAGAAAAGCAAATGCAGAATTCTAATAGACCCTTAATTCTTTGTGTGTGCTCTGTACAGCTGGGCATGTTTTTGGTCCAATTAGCTTCATGTCTATTCTCACTGAAATGAAATACAGAAATGTGAGTTCAAAAGTGTCAAATTACTGGCCAGGCAAAGTGGAAAACAGCAATGAAAGGGAATATTTAGGAGTATTTGCCATGCATTATGAGAAAAAGCCAGAGGAACTTGCCAACTGAGCCTGAGCAAAGCAGCAGCTTTCTACTAAGTACAGTCAGATGATGAGAAACACAGTTAACTCAAGGACACACTGAGTTTTGTTGAAAGGAAAATCACTGGCTGACAGATGGGCTAGTGATTATTCATTTTAAACGCATATTTCAGACATACTCTATATACTATAAAGCACTGTACAAGGAGAAACTGTCCTTAGTGCTTTCAGTCAGACTCATAATACACTGAGAAAGCCTTTAATAAAACCTTTAACATTTTAAATACTGTATTTACTGGATTAATACGCCAGAGCTAGCTCTGAAACATGTCCTAGCCCCCCATCTCTTCACTGCTGAGCTTATTGTGAGTGGCTCTGTGGGCATTTTAACCTGAGGGCAGTGGTAAATATCACTGACTATGTCCCGCTGACCACAGATGAGAATGAAATGGCTTCTCACCAGGCTGTCCTTCTTCACACAATCCTCTTCTAATGCCTGAGAGTGAAAGAAGTGAGTGCAGCCTGGTGTGGCCATTAATGTAAGACACACACTGTGTGGGAGACCACAAAGGCATTGCAACCCTTCTAGGTTGGCTAAAATGTGACAAGTGCTAGAATAACTTCACCCAGTGAAAGAGAGTGAGGAGCTTAATTAGCAGCATCACTTTGGGCTGGTTTTTAAAAGCACACATTTTATATCAGTACTGTCATGCATCTCAAAATGTTTGAAATCTTTTAATAAAAAAATTAAACTGTAATGTACTTTCATCATTTCAATATTTTATTCATAAATTACACTGATTAACATAGGAACGTATCTTGTTCAAACAACAGTTATTTATGTCACCCTGCTCTGTTTTATGGGATATAGTTTGCTTACCATGGTTGTGTTTACTGGCTACTGAGGCTGGGTGGAAGATGATGGGATTCCATCACTAGCATGTTCTCTTTATTCAAGTGACAAGATTTTGGTGTGACAGGAACAAGATACTTAACTGGAAGCAGAGTCAGTCAAATGTTAACAGGATGATCCCAAAATGGGTGGATATGGGGCATAATCCAAGGAAAACTTTCCCTGAACATACTTTTCATCAAAACCTTTTTTGTGGTTTGTGTTTGCCATTGTTGAAAGCCTGTGGCCTCATCAAAATGACAACAGCTATGAAGGCAATGTATTGCTGTTGTAAGACCAGCACGAAATGTTAACTTCTTTTCGGTCCAGATTTAGCTCTTTATCTTGTTTTGCTGTTGGCACTGTGTGGGATGTTTGGACCACATGTATTCTAAATGTATTCTAAATGTCATAGGCTTGAAAAGTCAAGCAAAAAAAAAAAAAAACCCAGGCCCTCCTTCCATCCATGCATACGGAGCTTTTCTATTTGGTGTGTTCTCAGTGGGAAGGAAGGGGTCATAACCTAGTTGTGTAGTGTAGCCAGCAGTAGTGTGGAATAGATGCAGTGACAAGCTAAATGGGCATCATAGGAGCGGTTAGCCTCTGCCCTTTCACACTACAGATACTACAGTCATGTGATAAGGGAATTGGCTGGTTTGGAAGCAAATCAAGAGTACATCAAAAATGACTCAAAATCAATAGGACATGATATTTCACAGAAATGGCTTTGAAATATCAGACATACAGTTCATGCACTCACACACACACACACACACAGAAAGAGCCACACACTAGACCTCTCACTACCTTTAAGGTATTGTTTTGTTTTGAAGGAAGTGAAATGTCAGGTGAGCATCAGGGATGAACCAAGTTTATGTGGCTTGTGTTAAGGAAGTACTGGAGGTGTGGAAATGAATTGACTTACTTGTGTGCAAAACTATCCAGGGCGGTTGTAAGGTTGACTTGCATGATGGTCTGAAACTCTGTGTCATTGCAGCAGTACTTGTAGGGAGTGTTGTTGTGGTGACAGCAGTACATGTAGGTCTTGCTGTCAGAGAGCCGAGGACAGTGGAATCCATAGTGTGCAATCCCCTTGTGGTCAATGTAAGGTTCACACACCCGGAAATGAGCTGAAAGAGCTTAAGGGAGGTTGTTGTGGACAGGTTAATGGGACTCTCCAGCCAAAGTAACAACATGTAATCATTTATAAATCTGTTCAAAGCATGTCTACCTGAAGTCTACAGTGGTGCCACAGTAGTCTCTGGAGCAAGACTCGCTGGTTTAAGGACTAGAACGCCCCCCCCCCTTCTGACTCTTCTGTTGTATTTTGAACTTTTGAAAAATTGCAGGTGCTTTGGGATTCTTTTTTAAGGAACTAGCTAGCTAACTCTGCTGATAAGAATCTTATCCATATTTGTTAGCATCTACAGCAGTAATTATTCTAGTAATGTCAAGGGGGTACTCCAAATGTTTGTATAATATACAAAATGTTTGTATGATGTATTCAGAGTATTGTACTGAACACTGACTGATGAATTCTGTAAAACCGTAGAGGCTGAGAGATGCTGTGCTAAAGAATATGACATAACGTGACCAATATTAAATGCTAGTTGCTAGTTTTACGCCTAAGCATTCTATGCAGCTTAATGAGATGGTTTTAGCTAACACATTATGCAGTCTGTAGCACATTATGCATTATGCAGTCAAATAATCATTCAGTTAAGAGAACAAAAACTCAAATAGGAGATTCATCAGATTAGATCTGATAGTAGGCTTCTACATTATTATACAATTCATTTGTCAGTTAGTG
>JBBIGA010000126.1:15626305-15644658 GCA_037576975.1 Alestes dentex
CCCATGCAACCTCTAATGATGTTTTTGGAAGAGTAAATATATGAGTTCTCTGCAGAGACCCATAGAAATTTTAGAATTAACATTAACCAAGATAAACTCCTCCTAGATCCCTTAATCACTAAGTACAACGCTTTCTGATTCTGAAGGCATTCAACCGTTCTGTATATATCTGAATATATCTGATACTGTTTCATCACATTCAACAAAACCTGAAAATTCACGTTTTTGTTATAAGGGTATTCCTTTGGATTATAAAAAGTATTCATGGTTCACTGACTGGTTGATTGGTTGATTGATGGCTTAAAATGAAAAACCTATGGGGTCACTCAGTTGAAGATTGAAACAACTCTGCTTTGAGGATAAATTTACTTCTAGAGGATCAACAGTTGCTTTGATCAAGCATGTGGATTTTTCATGTGTCTGTCTTTCTTTCCTTGTCAATGTCTGAATCTCATTTTGATCTGGCCTGTGTCCTCTTGAGGCTGTGTGTGTGTGTGCTTGCATGTGTGTGGGTGTGGGTGTGTATGTGCGTGCGTCTGCGTGCGTTTGTGTCTGTGTGTGTGAGAGAGAGAGACAGAGAGACAGAAAAAGAGAGAGAGAGAGAGAGAGAGAGAGAGAGAGAGAGAGATAGAGAGAGAGAGATAGAGAGAGAGAGAGAATGAGAATGAGAATGAGAATGAGCAGGTGCACAGTGAAAGAATAAGGCTCTGGCAAGGAACACACCGAAATTAGATTTGAATTGTCTTCTTTCATCTATAGTGGACACACAAACGTCACATGGGCAAGCTAAAGAGAAGGGTAATAAATGGCAGGGAAATTTATTCCAAACGGCAAAATTAATTGGGCTGAAAACAAGGTTTAGGACAAAATTAATTTCACTTGACGAGAATTAGTTGTTGCTCCTTCTTGTGTGGGAAGTCTTTCTGTGCTGTAGGGCTGTTGTTGTTGTTTTTTTTTTTCATTTTTTGGCACATTCTTCTGTTTATGAAGATAATCCTAATGTGTGTTTCGTGCACATCTGTGTCTCGCTGATGGTGTATTTTGTGCCATGAGTGGAGCATAATCAGAGCCCAGAAAGCCTGGATTTTTGATGTTAATAAAAGAAATGTTTGAAGACAGAGGGCTGTGTCATCAGAGCGGTCTAGTTGCCATGGCTAGTCTGACGTCACACAGGACCTGAGAAATGGTTCGCTCGCATACTGTTATTTTGAGCTCACTTTGTATCTTGGCAGGTGATTGGGTGGCTGGCTTGCTCTGAACTGAAAGAGAGGGCTAATGGGGCTGATTGGATGGAGCCCGGGTGCTGCTGTGGGGATCAACAGTGGCCTTAGGATACAACTGTGCAGTGCAACTCATGGACGTCTGCGTTTCGCTGTTGTAGAATCAATTGGTCATGCTACAGCCCAAAGCCACTGAGGAGGAGTCAGAAAGTAACATTTTGTTTCATTCTTGCAATTCAAATCTGTTAGTTGGAGGCAATGGGAGAAAAAAGTCCCTTTTGCTTTTTGATTCACTGTCAAGATTTTGCTCCTGCTTTTCTCAGGATACTGACAAATATCAGTTAAACCAGACTGGCTTGAGGGCTGAGCTGTATGTCTGATGCACTAACCTTTTGCAGACCTCTCAGAAGTCAATGTTTGATAACAATGTTTGGTCTCCACTGACTACAGTCAGCTAGGCTTCAGCATGTCTGACTGAGAAAAAAAAAACAAAACAAAAACCTTGACTAATGACTGTGTAATGATTTGAACGTCTGGAGGGTAGCTTTATTGTGCTTAAATGGTATTAAGATGTTTAAATAAAAAGGACTAAACTGATTAAATGGCAGTCGTCGCCTAACATTTATCACTGTAGAAAGCTGTTTCCAGAGCTGGTCTTCCCTCATGGCTTATCTCTTAACAAGTATGCAAAAAGTGGGACAAAAATAGTACAAATGAGGAGTCAGCTTTGTTTTTGGGATGTCACCTGTGCACAATTTCAAGAGCTTTCACATTCAAAACAAGGAACAGTGTGTATCACCCTTGGGAACAGTGGTATTTTTTGGCAGGTCCTTTGTCTAGCGAGCAGGGTGACCAGTGAATGTATAATGCAGTGAGGTAGAGCAGCATATCATTGTGAGTACAGCATGTCCCTCATGCTAGTATAAGCATGAATCATGTTCCTAACTGAAACGCTGCTGTGAATTACACTGTCATGTGTTAAGTCACACAGTCACACAGTCCTAAGGTGACAAAAGCACTCTGGGAAGTCTATAGATTTCCTATTTTTAAGGACACAATTCAACTCAACCTTACAGAAGGGGGGGGGGGATGAATGAGATATTCTGTCTTCTGTCTCTTTGCATTCCAGACTCAGACATCAATTAGCCCTGAAATAGCCTGTGCGCCGAGGTTGATTGGGTAATTGTGAAAGGAAAGAGGCAGACACCTGTATTTTCACAGCTGACATCAAGCAGATTCACTAAAAGGAACAGAAGCTGTGGTATCTGAGCTAGCTGGGAAAATTATGGGTTACAGAGACAATGACATGATCAGTGAATCCAGTCAGTGCTCATGGATTTTTAAAAAAATCACATTCAAAATCACAACCCGGGTCACAAATCAGAGAATTTAAAGAGAGATGTCTCAAGAACAACCGGTGCGCTGTGTGTTCAGTTCATTGTTAATGAGGCTCTGAGATTGCTAAAAGTTGTTAAAAGTATATTTTATAGAACTAATGGTGATTAATGTAATAATTTTGAACAAAATATTTTCATAGCTCCCATGATAGGAGTAACTATAGATGATAGCTAATAATTTACATGGCACTTCCAAGGAGTAATATTAGCATAATGTGATTTTTAGACTCCTTCTGTACTCTCTCTCATTCTGTTTAAGTAAAGTGGGCATTGTTGACCATTCTTCCATTCTGTCACCAATCAGTGTCTGGCTGAGAGACTGGAGGGACAGTAGAAAAGAGTAAGGGCTGGATGAGTCTTCTCACCTCGCCGTAAACTCTGATGAATCATTTTAGTCTAAACCCCCAAATGACCAACTCTTACCCTGGGGGGGTCCAGGCGGTGAGGAGGGGGTGGCCAAGGAGTAAAGGCTGCGTCCGGTGGGCTTTCAAAGCACTATGGAAATGTGAAGCAGCTGTGTAAGCTCCAGTCTCTCAGTCGTAAAAGGCAATTTTGAATATTTTCATTCTTAATAACTGGGCTCCATGCCTTGCTGCAATTTACAGACACACACACACACACACATACACACACGAATTTTGGCCATTATCGGGCAAATAAACGTCCAAGCATCCGCTTGAAGCTTCGGGAAGAAAAAGCAATATTTTAGCAATTATGTGAACATAAATCTTTTCATCAGAGGTTTGGCAGAGGTTAAAGAAAGGAACTGATTAGAACATGCTGTTGAAAATCTGCTCCAAATTTAGAAGCATCTTCTAAAATGACGTTCCAGATTGAAATTCTGCAGACGTTCACAACACGGGTCATATCTTGTAGAACATCGTATTTCTCTCAAAATAAAAAAGGCATGTTGTATTTTAAAGAACTGTCTGGGTTGCCAGATATTTTCAGCTCCATTTGGTGATAAACCTTCCCCCTTCCTTCTCTATCAGGCCAGGCTGTTTCCATAGCAACGTGACTGCTATCAGCTTGCAACTGCCCACAGTAAGGTGGTAAAGTACAGCAAGTTGAGGGAATTTTGTCAGACCTGAACTGCTGCCTTTTAGATGGTGCCCTTCATGCCACTGTACTTTGGAATTTCTTTTTCTTTTTTGACATTTTTAGAAGACATTATTGGGAAACTTTTGATGAGCTGATCTCAGCATTTGAAGAATGAGTGAGTTTTGTTGTTGGAAGTGGACTGATCCACAAGTGTTTAAAGTCCTGGTTGACAAGGAAAACACATTGAAAGAGAAATAAACTGTTCTTTTCATACGACGTCCATAAAGGCATTCTTTCATACTGAAGGTTAGAAATGTGACGCGTTGTTGAACACAGGGTCAGTCTCTCACTGAGCTGGCAAACAAGGTATGAATGTCACGTAATTCATATCAAGTGTATCATGTTTTTCTCACATCAAACAACACTAGTAAACACCTCTGACTGTAACTACTTTTTACTTTTTTATCATTTATAAAATGATCAGCTTCTTCATGTTATGTTTTTGCGGCACACCGGTGACAAAACATCTTTTGAGAAGATTTATTATAAAAACAAAATGATACACATTGATGTAAAATAATCTTGACAGATGACAGAATTATTTTTTATGCAGTTTTACAAGCATCAAAATATTTGTTTCACAAATCACTTAAGCATGTGTAAAAACACGGTTTTGTCTTTCAAGCCCTACAATGCTAAATAGTCACTAAAACAAAAAAATCGATTTCATTCTGTAATATAGACTTATATTGTAGTGTGATCGAATTTTTTTTTCAGCAATACAACAAAGACACTCAGACATCAACATTTTCTGTAATTTTGTCTTATTCTGAACTCATTTTTATTTCTTCAGAGTTGTGGAGAACCACTGCCCAGCAGCAGAAGAGTTGCTAAACCACCATAGTGCTTTACAAAAGTCTTAGAGCTTCTGAGATTATCTGGATTTTTTTTTTTTATCTGGTCTGGTGAAACACAAGAGGGGAGAGGCAGGAGAAGATCTTGGAAGTAAGATAGCAAGGTTCAAGGTTACTTTACTGTCATCAGCAGCCGTGCACACGTACAAAGTGAGATGAGACGTTTCTCCATGGACCACAGTGCAACATATAGCAACAGAGTGCTGGTTACAACAAACAGAGGACAACAGACAGACGACTGTGTAAGTCATGTTACTATCACCACAACTCCCACATACACTGCAGAGAGTGTCTGGTGCTGCTGGCCAGTGACATTAGTCATTTAACAGCCTGGGACATGCCTCTAATGTCCTGTTATCTCAAGAATGTCTTGCTAGGTCCATGTGATTGCACCTATATTAGACCATGCTATCAAGATGGTGGCTGTTCAGGTGTGGGTAATAGCTGCACTGTGAATTCCTTCTTTATATAACAGACTAAATAAGATTTAATTCATGCTGATGGTAACAACCTGGCTCTACATAAAAAAAAGCTAAGTAATTAGTCTGTTAGACTTAGGCTTAAAAGAATATCTCATAGGCTTAGGCTTGGCAGATGGTGAACTGAGATGTGCCTTTCAGAACACATTTGTCGGAATATCAGGAACAGATTCCTTTTTCGCTGGATTTGAGAGGAATGGAAAATGATTAACCTTTGTAAGGATGACTGCCTTGTGTTGATCGGATGAAGGAGGCAAGGGTTTGGTGACAGGTAATGCTTAGGCAAAGAAAACATATTAAAGCCTCCAGCTATGCAAGACTATATAATCTTTTAGGACATAGTCTGAGAAGAATGAGAAATTAGCATAACTCAAGACTCCCTTGCTTCATCTCATCGGGATATCTGAGGTGTTGCCATGGCAACAGGCGTGTGGCGGGAGGTTCGGTGTTAGGTGAGAGCTGGTGCTCCAGACTGAGAGGGTTTCCCACTTTTGTTCCCTTTTTGGCCGTGGAATATCAAATCATTCAAAGACTCCTAAATGATTCGTCATAGGTTCACGCAAGCACAGGAGTCCACACATATGCAGCCATCAGACTCTTCCAAGAACTCACAACAATGGCAGACCTCCAGAGCAGAAGCAGACGCAAAGAAACTGTACTTTTTTTAACTTCAGTATTCACTTTGAATGCTTAATTTGGAATACGGTGATGCAATGAACCTGAATATAGTGTTAGTTTTTAGAGGCCAGAGTGGCCCTGGATGATTCTCAAACTTTACAAAGTATCAACTCAACAGTGTGTGAAGATTTTTTAACATAAATTTCTAATGACATAATCTGATTCAGACATATGCTACATTCTTATGACACAATGTTTTAATAAAACGATCGTTTCAAAAGTGCTCAAAAGTGTTTAATAGCAAATACACAAAAATGAGAATGTACACCCTTAACTGTGTCCGATATAGAACCATGACGACTTAACAATCCATTTCATTACATAAATGCTTCTTTGCTTGTTTACATGTCTGTTTAAAATGAGATTAATTTGTCTCTGTTATGTAGCACCAAAAAAAGCTTTTGTGGTTCTATAAAGACCCTTTTTTGCTGAGAATCTAAGGACAATATAATTATGTTCCAAAGTTGTTACATGTGTGCAAAAATAGTTGAGGCTACAAGGGTTAAAATTAAATTTAATATAATTAAATTAAAGTTAGGGTGATTTAAAAATGGCATCACTGTGTGTCCAAAATGTGTTGTGTATGCATGGTGGTAAGTGGACCAACTAGCAATCAGCAGCCTTGTTTATTTAATGTTTTCATTTGCATGAGAGTCATTTCTCCAGGGAAGCTGTTGTAAAGGGCAACCAATAAAGCATGCTGTCGCTTGTACAAATCTGCAATACGTTTCCCAGGAATAGTACAGTCCATCATTACTTCCTACAACGCACTGCTGTTTTTGTTTTGACTAGGTAAGTTAAATGGTCATCGCACATTCGGTAGAAACCTTAGCATTGAAACATCTCTTTTCCATTGTAGTGTCTTATTATGAGCAAAGTCAAAAAACAAGGAACTAGGAACATTTGTAGTGCTAAAAGGGACAGGCCTGGATCGGCAAATGGCAAAGGAGACATACAAACATGAAGGTTAGAGTGGGCTACTACAAAAAAAAAAAAACCTCTATGCTTTGTGATGCTATTCTAGGACCTCTGACTAGTAAATGCCACATCTGCCACTGCCTGGTGCTAAGTGACAGTTCTGTAATAGCTGAATCTGCCTGGCAGGGCTAGAAAAAACTTAAAACCCACCCTCCACCGTCCTGCTGGCACACTGACTGCCAAACCCTGCCATGGCACTGCAGCTCACTAATGCAAGAAGTTGGCAAAAGCTAGAAAATACACTGATGTTGCAGGTACTTCCCTTGAAGTGCTGCTCTTTCTTGCCATCGCTGTCTGACTCATTCAGTTAGATGCTTCGGAAGGGGAGAAACGGAGAAGCAGGTGGCTTTAAAACAAATGCAGATCGAAAAAATGGCAACAACTTCAGTTTGACTTGCTTCCCAGAACCAATAGAAAACAAAACTATATTTGGGACAAATATTCATGTTTTATTAGTTAACTGCTAAGATTTTTCATGTATTGAGTAAAGCTTTCCAGGTTAAAAGTTCTTGACTATATTAATATTTTAAATGTGTTTTCAAAGTTTTACCCTTCAAACAGCCCAGATTTTCTTGGTCCACAAGACAAGCACATCCAGCATTTCATAAATCTTTAAAAAGTATTGTGAAAATATCTTATCATGTGCCCACTTCTGATGCCCATCTCTGTTGCATATTTTTTTTCTGTGTTTTTTGTTTTGTTTTGTTTTGGTTTTTCTGGTTTGGTTTGGTTTGGTTTGGGTTTGTTTTGTTTTGATTTTTGAATGGATGGGAATATACAGTCCCTTAAACAGTGAAGCAGGAATGCCACTGAGACCACTAAGAAATTAATTATCTGTCACATATGTACAGTTCTGAAGAATCTTTGCTACTTAACCTGCAAGTTAGAGGACGTGTTTCTGCATGACTATGAGGATGTTTATTTTGCAGAATTTGTCCCATTTTGCATTTGTAAACACAGAGCCCGCACCCACCTCACCATGTAATCTCTTCCGACCTCTGCTCAGTCTCTGTAATCAGAAAGATAGGACATGGACTGCTAGGGATATAATACAATTACCATCCCTTGCCAGAGTTTGAACAGTTCACTTTGCAGCAAAGCACTCAAATTACCCTGTTTCAACAATTCAGGTTTAGCAGCTCAGCGCCAGAGCTTAGCAGCCACTGGCAGTTGTGAACGGCATACTGATCCAAGCCCTGGAATAATTGCCTGCAAATGTTTCTGATTAGAGCAGCTTGCCATTAGGGCATGTTTTTAAGGCAGTCATATTTATACAGAAGGACAGACTCCTAACTGAGATCTTCAGCAGACTTTTACTAGCTTTTATTGCTGTACAGAACATCCTGGACATAAAGAAAAGACCAAGCGGCTGGGTTTAAGTGCAGCCAAGCCTTTCGCATCAGGAAGCTCAGAGAGTGATATTATCTTACGATCTTATCATGAGAAGCCTGTGAGCAAGGAAGGGGAAAGTCTTGTTTTTCTCCCTCTAGTAGGCCCATTTTAGATTAAAGTGCCAGATTGAAAATAATCCTCTTTTTGTGAAATGCGGATTTTCTTCAAAATGCCAAGTGATAAGTGCAGACAATCCGAGAATATAAATATAAATGTTTTGTAAAAGCCAGAAGGCATATTCATTTGTTGTACGTTCCCTATAATTCTCACAGACATCAACTTTTCCAGTGACATTTAATTTTCGAAAAGCAACTGTTGTCCCTCATTGAGAAAAAAAATAAGTGCTGAAACTTTTTTGCTGTTTACAAACAATGCAAATATACACAAGCCATTTTAACTGTTGTGCATGGTAAATAGGATTCTTTGTGCTACTGATTGGTTCTTATGCACAGAGCTCAGGCTGTGAATTTTAATAAAGCACATATAATCTGGCCCTGCTGTTTGATAAATCCTAAATCTGTTCTGCATCTTACAGACATCTATTATACCCATAAAAGCTATTGCTTCCTAAAGACCCTGCATGGTTAGAGTGCTAATAAGAAGACTAGAGGCACCAAGCATACAGCATACTCGTTTCTGTAAGACTGCAAGGCACTGTATGAGCCAGAGGTCAGTGCTGTGCATCACTAGAGTGGCAGCCGTTAAGCGTTGTGGCAAAAACTTCAGCTTCTAAGAAAATCCAATAAAAGCAATTATACAACAGAAAATGATATAAGCGGTTTCCTTTATTTTGCCAAATTAAGGTAGCAACAAAGCAAACCACCACTGCCAGTCAGTGGATCCAAGGCTGTTAGGATCTCCCCTTTATACTCCTGGGTGTAAGCTCTTATGGTTGTGAAACAAGCTGTTCAGTCCATCAGTTTGGGCTACTCTGTACCAGGACAGCCTCTAACCAAATATGGTAATTGTCATGGTGTCTTTATAGGCAACCCAGGTGTTCAATTCTGTTTCGCACGGCATGCCTATTTAAAGAAATATCCTTCAAGCAAAGGACAGACAAACAGAAATACTACTATACCATATTTTGGCATAGCCACAGTCATTTCAGGTATTACATACGATATGTGTGATTTCAAAATCTACCATAAAAGCTTGTCCAAGAAGACAAACATATCCTCGCTGCATATAATTTCAGTAGCTCCAGCCTCATCCACGTCAGTGCGGAGTGGGGAAGTTCTCGACTACTGAAAGATTACATGTCAAATCTGACATTTGCACAGCATTTTGTCATTGAACAGCACTCGTTACCTGTCAAATAACTCCTGTTTTTAGCACCTAATTATACCTCCGAATTAGTCTTAGTGAATCAAAAGCGTGACTCAGATTTCACCGGCAGTCGTGATGATCTCCTCAGTCTGCTCTGGGTCCTTTATCAGGCTGAATTTCATACAATTATCATGAATGTTTAAAGACACACCACTGATGGATCTGGTCATGAAAACAGAAACGCTTTTGTATGCATGTCATAAAATAATCCTAAATGGATTGTAATCTCACCACCACTGTGCAAGATATTGATATCATTTATTAAGAAAAGCTAACAGTGTCGTCAATGTAGTGATCGAGTCGACTTCAAGTGGATGAATAAAAAATGCATACGTAATTACCTGACAGAAACCTCGAACCATTCTAAAGCAACTGCGTCTCACTTAGTATGGTGACATTAAGTTAGAAATAGAAATCAATTTGAAGGTGTGCCACCACAATAAATGACCTTTCACTAAGAATCCTCCTATGTCTATTCATACAGAAGGCTGCAGCTTTTGAATACGTTAATACCTGGATAAAGGAATAAGCTGACCTTTACAGGCAACCTGTCAGCAGCCTAAGATCTCTTCGCTTGGCCATAATAGAAGAGTAGTGGCTCGTTGACTGGGTTAAGCTCTTCATTATCACCTTTCTCTGACTAGCAGACATGCTCTGATCCAGCGTCGTCTGTAGCCCCAAGAACTGTTAGCCTGAACTAGCTCCATATGGAGGATATTATCATTTCATACACACAACACACGCTGCTCTGGCTCAGGTGGGACTCTGTGTGTGTGCGTGCGGAGAGAGAGAGAGAGAGAGAGAGAGAGAGTGAGAGAGTTTGCATGTATGTGTTTTTGAGCGAATAGCACAGGATGTCGTGCTGTGCTTTTGACAGAATAGACTTCTTTCCCAGACTGTTTTTTGTGTTGGGGGAAGGTGGGGAAGACCCTCTTTGTGTATAAACAGTGTCAACCCAGTTATGTATGTGTGCACTGCATGTTAAAGTATGGACTGTAGTATGAAGATGGTTTACATTTTACCAAAATAAATGACACCTGTTTTTTCTACTCGCTACTTACAACAGAGTTCCATAACTTAATAATATTTAAACTAAATTGTCCATGCATTTTTTAAGGCTTCACATTTTCTCCCAAATTTTTCCCAAAAAGTGTCAAAACACACCTATTAACTCCTGTAGATAAAGGCTTTCTATGTAAATTAGGCCATTTTTTTTAGCTACAACAAAAACAGCCTTGAATTCACTGGTCGTCTGATGAACCCATTAATAAGTCCTAAACCCTTGATTCTGAAGCAGGAGTTTTTCAGCCTGGACTGTTTTTTTTTTTAGACAGGAGCGAATCAGAGCAGAGATCATTTACATATACATACATAGAACCACAGAAACCAAATGCAGACCAGTTATATTCACATTGTAAAGTTAAAAATGATTTTTCCTTCTCCTTTTTTGTGTTTTTTTTCTGTGCAACTTTTAGGGGTAAGATCTTACAGTGAGCAATGTGCAATTTGTCTTGTTAAATTATTACTGTTTTGTCAATGCCTGCTGGGGACACTCCGACGTGAACCTCTAGCCACTGTGTACATAAACACATACATATGTAACATTGAAACACATATGTGCATACAATATAAACACATATAAACACATATTTGCATATTTTTGTTGTATAGTTTTTAATCAATTGTTTGCTGCTCTTAACTTTGTTCTGTCCACTTTCTGCCATAACAATGCAAAATTTCCCACGTGTGGGACTAATAAAGGTTTATCGTATCTTATCTTTTAAAGATACAACTGTTTGTTCAGTGATGATTAAACAGTCTATACAGTCCATATAAGAAAACAAGCTCAAGAATTCATTGTTTTGACATGTCATGAAAACCAAGTATTTAGTGTCTTAATCTCGTACTCTAAACAGCTTTTTGAGATGCAATACAGGGCAACCAATCAGACCTGATTAACACTTCTCAATCTTAAAGGCACATTAACAGAAATGGGCCATTAATTTAAAAGGGGGGGTATGAGGGGTCCCAACTGACTGGTTTTGCTATTGGTTAGTCTATTAAATGCTAGACTGCATGCTTTATTGTCTGCAACAATAGGAAGTTGAACTACAGGTTCCAATGGGTGCACTTACACACACACACACACACACTCCTGCGTCAGGAAACAGGTGCCTGACACTGAAGTGTAGCCTGAGAGCAGTAAAGCAGCACGTTCCCCTCCTCTACCTCTTAATTAGCACACTGGATTAATTTTATTGCCTATTACTGTTTTCACAAGGACTTATAGAATGTACACAAAGCAACTGTTCTCAGAAGGCGTTCCAGTGAAGCAGTTTTAAAAAACACGACTGCACCCTGAAAATGCTGCAGGGGCTTTTCAGAAATCCATTCAGAAAAGGCAGTAACAGGAGGCAAACCTTTTACACCTATTCACCTGTGTATTTTTAAGATTTTTATCAAAAGCACAGGACAGCTTAGCTTTGATGAAAGTGACTACATTTAGGATTTATCACTCAGTTTTCACTTTGAGACAGAGTAATCTTTAGTAAACTATGTAGCACAGGGTATTCATATTTAGCTTTTTTCTATTCTACAGATTTGTATTTAGATTTTATTTAGACTTAATTATACTGTTACTGTGTCTGTGTCTCTGTCTGTCTTGCAGTCATTACATAAGCAATTTCCTCCGGGATCAATAACGTTTTCTGATTCTGATTCTGATTTACATTTACCTTGTGTTTTGTATATTTTTGTGTCCAACATCAACTCCATCTTTGGCTTAGGTCTCGACCAGGGTTCAAAATATGGGGGCTCCAGCAGGTCCGAGACCCTCTGTGTTACATGTGAGATGCACTTAACAGCAAAATTCTGTAATGTCTCTTGCATTTGTCACTAAAACGTCTTCTTAAAGCATTCTATGTTCAATATTCATGACTCAAATCACATTTAGTGCACATGACACAAAAATGATGTGTTGTGAATGCATGAGCATCATGAATGCTTGTGTTTAACTTGTGTTACAAAATGCATATTGAAAATGTGTAAAACTTTTCAGTTTGGGGACCACCTAATTGCCACTGGGTATTTTGAACCCCAATCCTGATCTGACCTTCTTAAAACTAAACATGATGTTTTTCAGTTTCATAATGACTTTGGTCACATTGACATTTTGATCACTTCTTTCCTTTCATTACTTTTTTGACACAAAACACATTAGCAATCATTATTTGAGACAGAAAGTGTTCTATGGGTGGCATCATACTTGCCTTTAACTACGACTATTCGTGCGCAAGATGACTGACCTACATAGTTGTAGCGATCAGAGATATGGACCCTACCACTGAGTACAAAGAATGGATGTTTAATAAGTGATATACTTCACAAAAACAAGAGGCAAATTCCAAAAGCGTAAATCCAATCAGAGACAAAGACAAATCCATAAGGCAAAAAGACTAATCCAAAATCCAGAAAAGGGGACAGAGACAATAAAGAAACATAGTCCTGTAAACAAGGACAAACGCAGTAACTAGGCATTTCTTAGTATACCTCACACTGGTGGAAGATTCCTTAGGTCTATTTATAGCCCTAGTATAGGCCTAGTACTCAGGTGATCCTGATCTCCTTGTTATCAGTCTGTGCGAAACTCCGGAGTGGAGATCCGGATATTCAGAGGCTGATGTGACAATACCAACTTAACTAGTGGGGGCGGTGTGTCATGGTCCCACATGTTCTAAGCAGGACAACACCCACTTCCGTCATATTTTTCTGCTGCCTTATCAACACTCAGAGTAATAATCTGTTAATCTGATTATTTGTTCATTTCTAAATTAAAAGAAATCTGATTTATGGCAATGCCAAACTAATTTGACATTCTTACGCTGGCATGGAATGCTTTGGCTCTGACCAGCTCACTTGTGGATACAGCTTTAAATTCTCCAGTTAGACAAAAAGTATGCAACTTTCCTAAAGTACTGCCCTGGGTGTCTATCTAATTCCCCTATATGGACACACCAGCCCTGGATATAGGAGTACAAAGGAACAATGGAGATGCAGAGGCAGTCAAGAAGAGCATTCAAGCCAATCCAAGAGGAAGCACCTTTAAACTCTGCTGTAAGACCAATTTAAACTTTGAAGAAAGTGCCTCAGATCTTAAAAGGGGGGTGATCGTTAGAAGTCCCAAGCACAGGTGACGTTTAAGCATGTGGTGCTGTCTGGGTTTTGTGTCTACGATTGGAGAGAACGGTCAGTGAGTTTTTGTCAGTAATTTTCTTGTGATCCACATCTGGGCAGTCAGCCAAGGGGTCTCTGAACAAAGAGTGGGGCCTCTGACTTTGAAGTTGAAATGGGCTGGATACAGACCTAGCAACAGCCAGTTGTGATGCATCTTCCTAATGAAGCTCGAGCTACAGGATTTATGGCGCATTTGAACCTGTATACAGTGCTGTTTGATTCTTCAAGGTTTATTGACATGAACTGTGGCAGAGAAGTGTGAGTACCTTGGATTTATATTAAAACAGATTACTTGGCACCACTAAATAAAAACATTCCTTTGCCCACAAATCTAATTCTATGACAGACATGCACGTTTGTCAAAAAAGAAGGAGGTAGACATTAAACACCGGAGCTCATGTGCACCTGGGTAAGAGAGAGAAAAGAAAGTACAGACTTCTTTCAGTGTACAGCAAGGGACTAAAATTTACCATCATGCTATAGATGTGTTTACCTGTGTGAAAGGACACACCTATTTACATGTGACCACGTGTCCAGAGAGTTTCTTCAAGTATTACCATGAGATAAGTAACATCCTATGTGAAGCTGCTTTAATAACAAAACCTCACTATAGGAGATGAAAAGCATTTTTTTTTTCTGTACCCAATTTTCTACCCTATTTTGTTCATGGCAAATATTCACATTCTAGGACAGCACTATCACGTTTGGAGGATGAAGGTAAGCACATGTCTTTTTCAAAAAACATAAAGCTAGTCAGCTCATTTTTCAGAATGTCACTGATGCAACATCACAGTACAGCTCAACACACACGGAGGAGAATGATAACTGCCAGTTCTTATATGTCATCTAGCAGATGCCTGCATTATCCATCATCATGCAGAGTGATGCACGGAAAAGCAGGACCATACCGCCCACCCAAAGAGAGCCAGGCCAGTTAAAACTCTCTTGGACTACTACTAGCCTCCAGTGTCTCGAGCATCATCAAGAAATATTTCATATTGTCTTTTGACTGGAGTGGTACTCATTAGACACCTTGAGCTTGAACCTTTAAATGATAAAGAATTAATCTAAAGAATCTAAAGAAAAATTATTGGGTTTGAAAGTTGTATGTTATTGTTAAAGCCAAAGAATAATGCTTAACTAGTCATTTTTTGTCACATATTTCTTGTCGAATGTTTTTAGCCAAATCAAAAAAATTCCAGGTAAAGGTATAGTACACATTAGAGACCACCATTATAGACCACATCTGCCCCTCTCTGATCCACTGCTAGCTGCACAGAGAATATGAGAAAGGTGATGGAACAGTTTTAAGCAAAACAAATCAATATGTTTCAAGCAAAAGTCGATGTATCAGGTAAAGAGAGATCCATCATGCTAGAATTAACTTAATCAATATAAAGCTAGTGCCGTGTATACATACCTGATGTCTCATTAATTTGTGGTATGGAAGAAGAGCCTAAAGGACCTGAAGAACCTAAAGGTCTCATCTCATCTTACATGCTCCTCATTCAGCCATAAACTTAATGGTCTTTTATGAAGTTTTGGCCACTTACAGTGTTTTCCTCACAGATTATCTTTACTCTTAGGAGAACAGATACAGTGAATGAAAATTGTTCTCTTGGAAGAAAACTTTAGACAGCCTGGACTCATTGAATGATAATCTTGGGGATTTTAAGGAGGACACAACCCATTCCTATAGAAGTTGTTTAAAATGTATTTAAAAGTGGAATGGGAAAAAAAAAATGTAAATGAAAATTGTACAAAGACAATGTATCAAACGTTAAAGCGGAGCAAAAAGAGAACCCGTACTCTTCTACTACAGAGTCATACAGGATAGTTTTCAACTTCACTTCAGTCCACCATCACGCAAGGTAAAAGTTTAACTTGCATTTGCGGGTGCAGTGACAAACTGTGTTTTCTGGAGTGTTCATGCAGTGATTTTCCACTACAGAATTGTGTCTGTTTTTAATATAGTGTCGCTGAGGGCCTGGAGATCACAGCCATCTATTACTGTTTTTTGGCCCTGTCCTTTCGGTTAAGAGATTTCTCTGGATTCACTGATTATTTTAATTATATTATGTGAGACATATAATGAAATCCCCAATTGCAATTTTCCAATGAGGAACATTTTTCCTAAAATATTGTACAATTTCTTCGTGTAGTCTTTCACAGAGTTGGCAGCTTATATACATCTTTGCTTCAGGGAGATTCTCTGGGATGATGTTTTGTACTATAAAAGTAGTTTGCTTCAAATTCAAAATAAGCATATATTTTTCACAAAGCAACAAAATGTCTTAGTTTTAGCATTTCTCGTGTTGTCTTTGACCTGTTTTCAATCAAATATGGGTTTACATGGATCCAGTGTTGTTAGTGTCACTCTTTTACGAGAGGAGCCTCTTTCTGTGGCTTCACCTTTACTGAGGCTAATCAGTATGAGGATCACAGTGGTTTGGTCTGGGGATTTGTGTCAAGGTACGGCTTCAATTATTTAATGAAAGGTAAATTCATTCAAGTGGCTAGTCAGCCATACTAATTTGTCATCACATTATTGAATGTGCATGTTACATAAAAAGGAGATCCTGCTGTTAAGAACGAATCTCAAAAAGGACTAATTAGAGAAAAGCTAAGTAGCTAGCACACAAAAGGAAGTTGCATGACAGCCTTCAGAAGATTCCAGATGCACCACCTACATGTCCCAATGGCGGTTACAGACACAAGCTGGATGAGCAAGGCTACAGACCTGAGATACACTCAAGACCCTTCCTTGCCTTACTGGTCTATAAACTATTTATGAATCATATGTTTTTTATTCCTGAAAGATTTCAAGTATTTGTAGAACACTGATCATGACTTTTCACAAAGCGTTTGATTTCTTGATAAGGCATGAGAGAGAGAGAAAGAGAGAGAGAGAGAGAGAGAGAGAGAGAGAGTAAACAGTAAACAGAAAGAAAAAACAGAGAGAGCACAGTACAAAATAGAAGCGAGAGTACAATAGCTACTACATGCAAGGTTTGTTCGTATCAGGAATGTCTGAGTGAGGCTCTTTGTTGTCTGCCACTCTCTGAAAGGAATGCCAGCCAGGCCTGAATCATTTTGTTATATAAAGAGCTGTTATAGATATAAGAACCATACAGCACACATGGTTAGGAGTGAAAAAGACAACAATGCAATGCAAACCCCATGTTCTTGTTTCTTAGAACTGAGATAAGCAGGAGTCATTTCAGCAACGTGCTGGGTCACTGTCCAGTCAAACAGCACCAAAATCCCCAGTCAGTCTTGTGAGTTTTGTTTGTGTGTGTGTGTTTGTTTGTCTGCCTGTCTGTCTGTAAATGATTTCAGTTAAAAGAGCTTAAAATAGTGTTAGAATTACTCTGTCTGTCTGTCTGTTATTTCAGTTCATCTGCACAAGCTTTTGTACTTAACTGTTCTGGTGTAAGCCATGTAGACTTAGTTAGCTTGTTTGACACTGGCATTACTTATTGTTAATGTACTGTTAATGTAAAGATAATGTGAGATGTTTATCCCCTGCTGTTATCGCATGTGGGGCTTGTTCTTTGGTTAACTCTGACATGTAAATCTGCACTGAAAGTGTATGTTTTGCCCTAGTAAATTTTCCCCATAATGCTTTTCGGTACTGCCATTTTCTCTTGGTCCAGTTCATTTTGCTTGATCAGTGTCATAATGGCTAAAGTTTTTTCAGCCTTTTCTACATGTGACAGCTCCAGTTTATAAACACAGACTCGTTCTCAGGTCCATCAAGATCCAGAGAAATAAAATATGATATTTCACATCTCATATATACTTCCATGTCCATCCAGCACTGTCTGCAGCCCGCTGAGTGCTGACCCTTTGTTTGTGCCTGCAGGGGTCTGCGGGGTGTATTCCCTCCAACACAGGGTGAGTGGGCACAGAGCAGTCAGACAGCACTCCCCTGCCAAAGACCCGCGTCACTTTAGGTTAGTCCAGCAGCTTAGTCAGTATCTCCCACAGAGAGGTGTCTGTGAGCGTGTGAGTGTGTGTGTGTTTGTGTGCGTGTGTGTGTATGTGTTTGTGTCATGTTTCTTCTTCAGCGTAGTCATTTTGCCCTGTGTTCTCCAGAGCCTAGCTGTCAGAGTAATTCTCCTACCATCCATTCCACTGGCAGTGCAGGTCACTAAACAGCAGTAAACCTTCAGGTCAGTTCTTTTCTTTGCTTGTGTGTTTCTGGTATACACACAAATTGGCAAAATAGCATGTCTGATGTCGGTCATGACATAAATTCTAACACTATTTTAAGCTCTTTTAACTGAAATCATTTATCTACAGTGAGTAAAATAATACTGAAAATTATTTTGTATTATTATTATTAGTGTTATTATTAATTAATAAATATTATTAATTAAAATAATAATAATAATAATAATAATATATTGTACTTATCAAAAACTCAGCAACGCTTACAATAGAAAACGTTCACACAGTTATAGAACATGAAGACACAGCAATACACAAAGATACAACAATATTATAGAGGTCCTGGCATAACTGAGGATTAATTCAAGTTTGAAGAAGGTTGTAAGGTGGAGAACATAGATGTGTTTTCAGTTTGCATTTATATGTAGAGAGAGATTTAGACTGCTGGACATGTGGGGGGAAAATTCCTGAGACGGAGATCAAAATGGAAAAAAGCTGCACAGGTGGAGGAAAGAGTTTTTA
>JBBIGA010000126.1:15647059-15663932 GCA_037576975.1 Alestes dentex
ACCACTAAACATCTCAGTGACGGTGGCACTCATGACCCACCCAGAACAGCCTGGAATCTCGTGCGTTCCTCATATTATATTGAATCCATCATGCATGAATATTTGAACAATCGCTTTTTCTCTTCAAATCTTTAAAAATACATATTTTTAACTCATCGCTACTGCATGCTGGGTTGGGAAGGGGGCGGGGACAAAACACAGTTTAGCCAATCAGGAGAATAGTTTCAGATTATCGTGTCGTTAAGTCCGTTACTGGTGAATTTATGGAGGAAATCTTCTTTTAATCAAAAGATCTTTTAGTTTTCTTGACAGATGTGTTTCGAAGTGTATGTACAAAAGACAGTGAGGCTTCAGCCTCGTGAACACACACACACACAAAAGAGCACGAATGTGTGTTCTCACTGTGTTCATACATATCGATTGTTCCACGCATTCTTTTTATCACTCTTTTATTTATACGTTTATGTAAACGCAATAAAAATGTGATAAAGCCGCACCAAGTGGGTGAAATGAAGTGAGACTGGTTTCCAGTATAGAGAGTGCAGGCAGTGGCTCTGACCGCTGGGTGGCAGTACAACTGCACAGCTCTCCAGACATCTTTCTCCACCGAGGCCTTCAAAGCCCTTTCTTACAGCGTTCCAGCAATTAGCATAATGTAAATGTTGTTTTCGGCCCAGTATTAAGTAATGCCAAGGCTAGTGTCGTGACACAGATGCTTTTAAATGTCTTCTTGTACATGGGTAAGGTTTATATTTATAAATCACCACATAAACAGACTTAAGTGGAGAATAGTTACTATGTATGACCAGCCAATACAGAGCATGCATTCCATCTCGTCTGTGCATGTGAGTGAGTGAATGAGAGAGAGAGAGAGCGAGAGAGAGAGCGAGAGAGAGAGAGAGAGAGAGAGAGAGAGAGAGAACACTAGAGGTTAAGGACAGAAAGAAAAGTAGTTTTTATTAGGTACACTGTTCACCTTTTCAACATTTAAAGCACATTGGGTTCATCATACAAGCATGGATTTTCACCTGACAAAGTAAAAAAAACATTTAATATTGATATTTTCAGAAGTGTTCATTTGCTTTTGGAAACAAAAGTTATACAGTTTTATCAAATTAGATCTTTTTTGCTTGCTATGCTATATAGTTTGGTTTGAAGCCAAACAGCCTGACTTACATTTTTGATTATAACTATGTAAATAAAATCAATGTATGTAAGCCATCAAACTGTTTAAAGGGAACTCTGTACCATGTAAAAACTGTTAAAAAATAAACCTAAATAATTGTGCAGTTTTTTTTGTTTCCATAATAAGTGGGATCCTGTATCTGCATGACAAACACAATGACATTTTCATTCATTCACAAAAATTGTCTATGTTATTGTTGTGTCTGTATTTTTTGGTTCATAATGTAGAAAAGCTATCTATGAAATTTGATTATAGAAATAGCCCATGACCACACTTGACTGTGACAAATTAAATGTGTTCAGACTTCCTTTTCCGGGAAGTTATTTGTTCATTCATTTATTGCGCTGGAGTGCACTGCACAGCATGTGCTACATAATGGAGGATGTGTGCTGTGACTTCATAAATTTCTTTTTTTTTTTCCACTGGAGGTGATACATGTAGGCTGTGGTGAAGATCAAAAAGAGAGAGTCAAGGAGAAATTAGATCCGGAGATCCGGGGAAAGTGAAATGCTTTTAATTTTCTCCATTTGGGAGACAATATATATTCTGCTTTTCTAGTAAATTGTTGTTTTCCCTGAGGTTAATAAAGGTTAAATTCAGCCACTGCACAATATGATTTCCACACAGCCACTGTTCATATTAATTAACCATGGTTTTGATTGGCTGTCAGTGACTGTCAAGAACTGTCAGATCATGTTAAAGAAAACAGTTTGCCACTTGCCTGCACAAAGTGACAGTGAATAGAAAGAGGGGTGAAATTTGATCATTTATGCTATTAGAAAAGCTGTGCCATTAAAGTAGTCCTAATAATTCATAAGATTTTCAAAATTCCTACTCTCTGTTTTTTCAGCAGCATGTCTGAGCATAACTGTCACAGACCTTGAAGGTGAAGCTGTGCAACTTTGATTATATACTCTGTATCTAAATTCTTGTACTTCAGTTACGAACCACAACCATGAGTTTGCCTCTTTGGGTTTCTAGAGGTATGTTAGTGCTACATTACATTAACTGGTGCACATTATCATACTTGAGTCTTTCTGAATTAAACAGATATTTGAAGGTTTTCAAATATGGCACAATCTCATGGTGCCATATAGCACTAAAAACTTGCTTCATGTGGAAGCCAGCTAGAATATCCACGTATGCCTACTTCCTTTGTACTGATGACAACATTCATACAGCATGCTCTGACATTTCACTGGTGTAATGCAGCTCAGAGGCCAGTTCTTAAAACTATTGTAATCTATTTTCAGAACTAAGCGTTAGGGTTAGAATTCATTCACATGCATTCATGAAGTTTTAAAGGACAATTCCTGACCACATTCTGAAGGATTTCACAAAAGGATTCCCTAATGGCCTGGTTTTAGGCAAATCCAGTGTAATAGGTACATTCATATACACACTTTGGAGTATCATCCAAAGGCTGGATGTAACTAGATACCAGGGTGTAAACTAGGGGGGAGCAGGGGGAGCTATAGCTCCCCTAGTGGTGACATGAGCTCCCCTGGAAACATGAATTTTGAGGGAGCTCTAAAATATTGATATAATGACCAAATAATTGCCATTTTGGGCATGGGTTTTCTCACAGGTGTAAAATAAGTATAATAAAATTATATTTAGAGCTTATTACTCATGAAAAAACGTTGCCTGCTTGCACGCTCGTGGGGGCGCTGCCTGCAGCCCCACCCACTACCCCACTCACACCAGCTCGTTTAGTTAGCAATATATGTTTTCAGGGCATTGTTGCTGACATGTCGAAAAGAAGAAAGCAACAACGCACGTTGGGCTATTTCTTTAAAAAGAAGGCCAAACAGGCCGATCAAGAAGACCAACCGTCTGCTGGTGGTAGCGCATCGGACGTTGGGACTGTTGCTACCGAACCAAGAGAGGCAGCTAACGTTAGTGCTAGTGCTATGTCTGATATATGTACATATGCTCGGGAAATCTGTTAAAATGAAATGAACCTGATCCATCGGGGCATTTCATGTAAATATTGTACATACCTATAAATGGCATCACTCATGTAAAACGAACCAGCATTAAACCTTTCCCCCCCCCCGCCCCGTGCCGCCCGGCTCCCCCTAGATACCATCTCATTTGCATATCTAGATGTCAACATTTATGAAACTTAAAATACAAAAAAATATGTAAGCATATGAGTGATCAACAACTGTCACTTGTTTCAGAAATTTACACCATGTGTAATGTCTGTAGTGTCTCACACATTAAACATTATTTTCAAGTGCTCTGTGTGGCAAAGTTGTATTGAACGATCATAATATTGGTCATAATATTTTTTGAGTAGTCTTGATCTGAATACAAAGTTGAAGTGAAAGTTAAACCATGGAGAAAGAACAAGAACCAGCGATGATGAGAAAAATGAGTGGGGTGTGAAACCCTGTTCCTGGAGGTCTGCCATGAAGAGTTAAGCTCCAGCCCTAACCTAACGTTTCTGATCCAGTTCATCCGGTTCTTCAGAAGCATCTGAATATTGAAATAACGTCCGGTAGATCAAGTATGAGCCGCAAATAGAATAGATTTGGACACTCAGCAGGAAGTTAAATGTGCAGGAACAGGGTTGGGCACTCCTGCACAGAATAACCTTATTATTCCACTTTGTAGTGAAATTGATTCTGGGGAATCTCCTCATTGCATTTTTGCACTCATAGTCTTGTAATCTATTAGGACATTTTATATAACCACAATAATAATAATTCATAATGATAACTGAATATTAGGCTGTTGGACAAAAATATTTCACAGATAATGTGGAATGTTTATATATAATGAACTAATCATCCAACATGCTGACTTTACTAATGCTCCTGAGGCTGAATGCAGTTACATATTCACAGCAATCTTCCAGTATCTAGTGTAAAGCCCTCCCAGAAGAGTAGTATGTGACTCAAATAGAACAGATTGGGACACTCTGCAGGAAGTTACATGTGCTGGAACAGGGTTGTGCTTTGCACAGAATGTAACCTTATCACTGGACTGTATAGTAAAATTGATTCTGGGGAATCTCCTCATAGCATTTTCACATTTACGCTCTTGTAACAAATGATCTATTAGCCATTTTATATAAGTATTCATTCATAGTAATGTATACTATTAATGTGGAATGTGTATATATAATGAACTAATCATCCAGCATGCTGACTTAACTTATGCTCCTGAGGCTGAATGCAGTCACTGTCTCACAGCAATGTTCCAGTGCCTAGGGCACAGCCTTCCCAGAAGAGTAGAGGCTGTTTCTCTAGCAAAGGCTGCCCAACCCTTTTGAGGAAAACAGATTCCTGGTTAGAACGGGTTCGGTATTATGGCGCAACAACTTTCCCGCATTTAAAACATTCTTTCGATATGAATGAACAGACAATGTGCAGCTTCAGTTAGCTCACCGTTCACTGACTGTTATGTAAAACAGATTCAAATATCCACCCAACCGAGTTACCGTTGCAACGCCTGCTTTGCGGCCACCGTATTTGTTTACATTTTTTATAAAATCAAGATGGCTGCGCCCTTGTTAAGACACACACACTGCATATAATCAGTCCAGACGTTATATATATATATATTATAGTAGTGTTGGTGAAATCAAGTTTTTTCTTGTGTATAAAAACAAGGACACGTGTGTTTTCACCACAGTAAGCTAGGAGGAATTAACAAACAAATAAAACTTAGCAATTTTCTGGTGGACACAATGACACAGTCGTTAGTTCAGTAAGACTGCAACACTGGCTCACGTCCAGTTACCCCAGTATGAATATTAGAGGAATGTTCATCTTCATAGGCCTGACCTGTAGCCTACATATTAAAGCACCGTTTTATATTTTCGGGAAGAATAACCATTGCTCAATAGCCGGCAAATGTCCGGGCAAAATATACAGTATATGAACAAAAGTATTGGGACACACCTATTTTCTAGGGTTTGGACGGGGCCCCTTACTTCCAGTAAAGGGTAATCTTAATGCTTCAGCATACCAAGACATTTTGTACAACACCATGCTTCCTACTTTGTGGACACAGTGTTTGGGGAAGGCCCACAAAGCAAGATCCATAAAGATATGGTTGGATGGGTTCTGTGTAGACCCAACAAATAGCCTTGTTGGGATAAGCGGTGTCTTCAAACTTTTGGACATGAGTTCTTGCTCCACTGTTTTCTGTATAAAACAGAATAGTGGGATACCCGGGTCTCTACAACTGTGAATGCCCTCCCATCACCCTGAGGAGTCGAGTTGTCAGTGTGATTTTCTCCAGTGTGCCAAAGCCGCCCGTCACACTGACAGAACACTGGGGCTTTTGAGCATTCCTAATTATGATGTCAGTCCTTTGATTGACAGATTAGAATCCTGTGGATCAGCAGAATGAGCAGTCGTTCCATTCTTATTGAAATGAGGCCACGCATTCAATGTAGCTTTCTGCTGCCCTCCATTATATAAAAAGCATTGTGGCTGAGTCATATAACCCCAATAAAATAATGTTTGCTAGTAAAAGCTTGTGTTTATACTGAAAAAAAGATGCCTGTGCTGTACTGTATGGAACGCTGGTGCTGTTGATTTAAGTCAAGATTGTTGAATGCCTGTCATTGTGATTCATTACTTAAAAAAATAATAATATGTAATAAAGATGCATCTGATTGATTTTTATTTTTCTGGTGTGAGATAAAGGGCTCTCATTTCTCTGCAATTTAGTCAATTTAATCTTAGCTGATTTGAATTAGCTGATCAGGGTTAGGACAGGATTAGGACATACTAATTTGAATTTTAATTTTTACACTGATTGCTCATCACTCATTTATGAATAAAAAATAATACTAATAAAAAGTACTTTGTTATTACTGAGAAGAATTATGTACAAATGGAACTTTTGGAACAAAATTTCATTTCTCCAGAAAAAAGGCAAGGATAAACTTATGTAATAAACTTTTTATGATAAACTTTTTATGCTACTTCATGTTACCAGATGTTTTTCTAAGTCACTTTGGACCATTCTTGTTCTTGACTCTCATTATGAAAATGATGGCTCTATGTGTTAAAGGTAGTTAAAGGCTGTTTTGGGTTTTATTTAAAAAGAAACAAAAAGAAAGAAAAATGTCAAAACTGGAATTACAAGATTTTGTTCTGATAGTGACAAATGAACAAAATACGCATATTGGCATCACCAGTTAAAAGAGTAATTCTTCAGTCAGTGCTGAGCATCTCTTATTTTGGGCCTATAGAAAAAGGAGTAGTTGATTGTGTGGAGCTTGTTTTTATTAAAATTTGTGTATAATGAAGATCTGAATATGGATAACTTAGAGAAACCTTTAATGTGTATTTGTGAGAAATCCAATGAGTAGATTAAGAAAAATTGATTACATTTTCTGTTCCATATACTACATTGTTTTCCATACATCCTTTTACTAAACCTTTGCTTTCAATACTGGTCAATAACCAAATCTCATGTGTCCTTTATTACTAAATAATACCACTGAACAACACAATTCTGAGAAAAACAAGCAGTCTGTAAGTATAATATAAATGTAAATTTAATCAAATCAATGTCAATATTCTGCTGACTTCATAATTGTTATTTGATTACAAATCCAATGTGCTGGAATGCAGAGTCAACACAACAAAAATGGTCACTTTCCAGTTGCTCACAAACTACACAGTGCACTGCATACAGCCTCACCCTGTTATTATTATTATTATTACTGAATAACAGTTTTTAAACACATTTGAAAGCAGACTGATTTGTGATTAATTGAGAGCAGTAATTTTGGGACAGCTCTAAAAGTTTTTTGGACAGCTCTAAAATCTCTTCAAGAGAAGATTCAAGATTCAAGATGTTTATTTGTCTCTTACACAGTTACTTATATATAACATGCAATGTAACCCTGAATCACTCCTGAGAGTGCAATAACTAAAAAATCAAAAATAGAATATAGAACAGAATAATAGAATAAACTGGCAAAAATACACAAATGCAGACAATGTAAATATATAACAATATATACAAACTATGATGGTTAGGGAGTTACGCTGCAATTGGAAAGTTGTGGGTTTGAATCCCAAGCCTGCCAGTGGCACCCCTGAGGTACCCTTGAGCAAGGGACTGTCCCCACACACTGCTCCTTGGGCGATGCGTTCCTGGCTGTGGTGGGTTCACGTATGACAAATGGACACTTCACACTTACACGTATAGACTAAATTTATCTGACTATTTGCAATGGAGAATAAATAGATGCACATTGGAATTATGCAGATGCTGAATGGTCATGTGCTTTATAGTAAAAACAGGTGCTTAAGGCATTATGGTATGAGGAGTGATATTGAGTGCTAGTGAATGTGAGACATATACTGGTTGAGGAGCCGTGGGACCTGAGAACAAAAAGCTCAATTCATAAGACTGCTCAACCAGAACAACCAGAAAGTTAGCATCTCAGGCAAAAACAGTTAAGATGATTGAACATTTGCTGCATAGCGAGTGCAGAGTTATGAATGCTCACTTTATTGAGTGACAGCAGTTTTATAATACTTTGACTACCCTGCGGGAAAAAAAATGCTAACAGTCTGAATGTAGGTCAATGCAAGAGGTGCGTTTAGGTGCTCTTCTCTCTCTGCTGACTAAAGGAGGGGAACTTTGCCAGGCACAGAGAAGCAATGGTTCCTGACACTCCAGGGGTTAGAGACAGTAAAACCCAGGTGAGTGTGCAGATAACAGGATTACAACCTGTCCATGTTCGCAATCACTGCTGAACACAGTTTGTATGGTTTCAGCTCTAATCTGGCTAAAAAGGACTTGTCCTGTTCAAACTCTCAGGCAGACAATGGACTGGTTATGTGAGTAGAGCCTTGCTGAAGTACAGTACTTATGGCACTTATCAGCTGTGACTGTCATGAGGAGTCTTATACACTCGTTATTAGCATATGTAAATTCATGCAACCAATACAAATGAATAATATGACTCATGCTTGATCTTGCCATTAAAACATAATGTGCATATATATATATGAATATATAAAAAATCTGCCTAATGTAATGGTCTTACCTGTCAAAGTATGGATTCAACAAGACCTCAGAATGTGCGATATTGTATCTGCATCAGTACATTAGGAGCAGATCCTTTCACTCCTACAAGTTACGAGGTGCGGCCATGTTATTCCTTGTACCACTTTTGGTAGGTACTCACCCCTGAATACCAAGAACACTTATTTACATTTACAGATTTTAGATTTACAGCATTTGGCAGACACTCTTATCCAGAGTGATGTACATGAGTGCCTCATAGTCCACAAGAAAACATGTCCCTCACACTAGCAAGCCTTGGCTAAAATTAAGAACCGCTAAAAGACTAAGATTCTACCAGCGATGGTGTTAGCACTCCACTAGGGCCATCATAGGTGATATGCTGTCATCCAGGAGGAAATGTTATTCAGTCATAGGTCGGTATCTAGGGTTCTAGGTTGGGATCTGAGAGTCACCTGGAGGAAAGGAGACAATGAGTTGAGTGTCATCAGCATAACAGTGGTAGGAGAAACCATGCGACGATATAATATCACCAAGAGAGCAAGTGTCTAAACAAAAGAAAAGAGGCCCAATTACTAAGCCCTGTGCAACCCCAGCGGTTAGTCTTATTGGGGCAGACATGGATCCTTTCCATGACACTTGATAACCGTGACCTTCAAGGTAGGACACAATCCGTTGCCATGCAGAACCTCTGAGCAGTGACTCTGAGTTTGGAGAGTGAAGCCTGGAGGATCTGATGGTTAACTGTTTCAAAGGCTGCAGAAAGAACTAGAAGAGCTGTCATTTTGGAGATGCTCTGAACCAGTTGTCTAGCCATCACATCACTGAGATGTTCACGCTTGCCCAATTTTCCTGCTTCCAACTCTTCACTTGCTAATATATCCCACACCTTGACAGGTGCCACTATAACAAGCATGTATAGATCAACTGATTTTAAAACATAAAGCATTTAGTTCTTCTTCATTTATTAAATGTAAAGTTATATATAATTTAGCGGCCCAGCTCTGAACTTGCATAAACGAGGTGACCTCCACAACCACCATCACCACCTATGTTTTTAGAGTCAGAAAAATGCTCTCCTGTTCAAGTAAAAGTCTTTGATTTGGTATTGACATATCTGGCAAGAACATGACATGTGTGTCAGGAATATATACATTTGCAAACTATGTTCTTGCCTAAACGTTTGGTTTTCTCTAGACTCTTGTAGTTGAAGGAAGTGTTTGGAGACAGTAAACCAAAGCTAGCTTAGACCAGTCAAAGGCACCTCATTTGCAAATATGTGCTGCTTCTTAGCAGCTTTCATTTGGTGGAATTAATGGCTCTGTGTGGATTTCAGGTAATCTGGAGATTTCTTCATGTGTAAATATCTGCCATGTCATGGAACTTTGTTTCTTTTAAATTCCTTTGAGAAATCTATTGGTTCTGGCCTGTTTTACCACTCACCTGTGCAGTTAAGTGCACCACATGCAAATTCTTTGTAGGACAGTGGCATTTTTTTCACCGCTCTAACAAATGGCATGCATGACTCAACTCATTAGTTTCTCAGTCCATTTTGAGCTGAGTTAGGCATGTAAGCTTGGCATGGACATGATATCACTAGGACTGAGAAATTTAGAAAGACAACTCTATATAAATAGTGAATATGTTGTCCTTGTGTTGACCATTGCCCTTAAATTTGGTCCCAGTAAACCACACAAAACATTAACATAAGATACATAAGGGGAACTTTTCAGCGGGCACTTACTGCTTCAGACCCATTCATTTTTATACATGGGACCTGTTCAAACTCGAAGTAAATGTGAGGCATTAAACCCCCAAAAGGCCCTTTAATGTATCCTTTGACTCTTAGCTCAGGGATGAAAATAGAGCGCGGCAGATGGCAGAGCCATGGCACTGTTTCAACATGAGAGACCAGGCTGCACCCACGCAATACCCACTGTGCCATGAGAAAAAGCCTGGCTTTGCAGGAAAAAATATGTAAAAAATCATACTGACAAATGCACTTCCAATAGCTGCTTATTCTTGAGTTTCTAACGAAGAGAGCAAACCAAAAGCCAGAGCTGAATCACTTCTCTCTCAACTTAGAGGATTTATAGATTATAGGTATTATGCTGCAGAATGAAAATGTAGGCCTGGTTTCTAAGTTTAGCGCAAAAAAAACCCCCACTTTTAATGCTCCATCCAGGATGATCCAGATTATGGCGAAGTCAAGTTCTTTTGCATCAACCAAAATAAATTTAAAAAAATCACTGAGTGGTGTTAGTTGATTAATCACTGATGAAAATAACTGAGGAGAAAATATCACTCATTGGTTGTATGTGCAAAAGAGTAAAAAAGAGTATTTAAAAAAAAACATGCTGTTCTTAATAAGATCTGTTAGGATTGTAACTCCTTTAGATTTAGGGAAAATCACGCTTTTTTCATCAAGAGCGCAGGCCTTTGATGTGATCAAGCAGAATGAAGATGTCATTTTGTATTTTATCACTCCGCTGCCTACTGTCTCCCTCCATCAGGAGCAAATGATAAAATGGACAAAATAAGAACATTTACCTGCACAAAGATTCAGCAGAATTTCATTTTGCATGACTCAAAAAGACATCTTCAAAATTGCATCCAGTACTGCCTATGCTTCATACAGGGATGGACTAGTGAACCGGTCATTGGGGCCACTGCATCTGGGCTTCTGATTGTCAGGGACCTCAATTCCTCAGATCATGAGGCTCAAGATCAAAACCTTGGGACAAACTACAGCAGACACAAACCCTAGATAAACAAATAGCCTTTAAATATGTACAAATGATTGTTCTTTCAAAATTAAGAATTATTTTCGTTATTTTTTGCCATTCAAATGGGATGCTATTGTTATCATTCCATGTGTGCAAGACTACCATTCTTTTCAATTTCAACTTGGTCTGTCTCGAAAGGAAAAGAGAGAAAAAAAAACTTAATTAAAAGCTTAATTTACACAAAAAATGATTACAGTTTATCTAACACAGGGTGCGCAGCAACAAAACTTGAAAATTTTATTTTCAATACAAAAATGAAACAGCTTTCTTTTAACACTTGACATACCCTGCTACACAGACAAAATCATGTCATAAACATGTCATGGCAGATGTCATGTGCTATCTTGAGCTGCCATGGCAGATTATGTCCAGTGTCACATTACCAGTAAATTTCAGGACAGACAAACTGGACATAATCTGCCATTACATATTTACGGCCATGGTTATTACAGTATTTTATGGAAGGGCTACTAGATACACAACCACAAGAATGAAATATTGATAAATCTTTTCAGGTCTATGAACTGTTTATGTCTAAATGTAAAATTGTGGGGGGCTGTTGTGCCCAGGGGACTTGACAAACCATGATCTGTCTCTGATTCCATGCAAATATAACTACTAATCTGTTCCTCAGTCTGTGTCTTGCTACTTATTTATGAAAAGTTTATTTCTGTCTAGGACTGATTTTCTTTCTGGTGTGAGCAGTCGCCAGCTGTTGCTTAGCTCTCCAGTAGAGGCTGTCATGGGTAAAGAAAAGCCCAGCAACCTCTATAATCCTGCACCTAAACCTCTCGAGCTAAACTCAGCTTCACTTGTCCTCCAGCATACTTAGCCTGCCATACGCCTACATGATTATTCTGAAATTCCAGATGAGTGTAACTTTCGTACTGCTCTTCTAGAATATTTAATGGGCTGAGGCCCTGAGCATTCCTACAGACTGAAGTCAAGTCTGCCACAGGCACTCTGAGAGTCATAAGTCAGAGAGATAGTCAGTGATGTGGTCCATTGGGTTGTGCAATGATTCCAAGCTAACGGTTAACGGTATTCATGCCTGAAATAACCTGCCTCTGAGCGTGTGACGCGTTTTCTCAGCTCGACTCCCTCCTGCTATGGCAGACTTGTGTGTGTCAGAGTCCTCCATCTGGTGTTAAGCATTGCCTCCCATCCTGAAATGTCTCTCAAATCACACCTATCCATGGCCACATTCACAGTTTTTCCCTGACACAGCGTGTCTGGTAAAGAGTGAAAAAGGAGTGAGTTTTTCTTCTCTATTCAGATACCTCTGGTTAATCACGTTAATAAACAAAATGTCAACCAAAGTTTAATATCCGAAGAACAATCTTCATCTTTTCTTTAAGCATTTTTACTTCAATAAATGATGTAATTCAATCATGTTAAAAACAAACAACAAGAAGAAAACGCAGATTTCTGCTGCTGGAGAGGGAGGGGAGGTGCAGTAGCCGTGCTAATATAATAATAATGGTTTGTCTAATATCTAATATAAATGAATTCTGACTTGTTTTGACCAGACCAGAAGAAATCAATCACCACTGACTCAACTTTATGTTCTGGCTCCTTGCGCTCGAACAGTTTCTGTGGCCAGTTATCAAGTTGATCAGTATTTTTAACCAGTAGGGGGCACTCACACTATGCTGAGCTTTTAATAAGTGAGGGCTGCGAGTACATGTGGACCTGAGCTATCAGAAAACAAATTGCATGAGGTAAGTATCAAGGTCATGGTGTGATTGAGGACACTCAGCCGGATCACAAAGATTTGACATATATTCAGACCTATTAAAATGCAGAACACATGTAAGCAATTTAGTTCATTTGCAGAACAGGCTTGGGGGATGTTTGCTTTGAATTGAATGGACTGGAATGGGGCTGTGTGAGTGTTTGTGCCTTGAAGATTTTCTTCCCTCTGCCTGAAGGTTTAATCCTCAAGGCTGTTGACTCCTAAACCATGCCCACTGCTGACCATATTTCATATTTCATTTCATTAGAGAGTCCATTCTTGTCCTCGCTTTTCTATATACCGTAAGTTCTTTTATTTCTCCTTCTGCCTCACTCTGAATACCTCTGAAGGGAGTCGCTCTGTTTCTCTACCAGTTTCATCATCCAATCCCTCTCTGCACCTTGCTTCCAGCTGTCTCAGCGCTATGAGGCTGACTTAGGCCTGCCACTCTCCTCCTTTCCAGCGAGTCTTTGGGGCAGTGCCCACTTTCTTCCCAGACAGACACATTTGCATAACCATAAATCACTCACCACGGTGACACTCAGAGCACAACAAGTCTCCAGAGGGCTGCCAGGCCAGACAACTGCCAGGCTCCTCTCTCTCCCTTATAGAAGCATTCAGAGGACATGTTCTAGGATGAACTCAGCTGGCATTCTCAAACTACAGAAACATCTCGGAGGTCTAAAATTCTCCAGAATCGTAGAATCCCACTGACAAAGCTTTGGCAACCTTGAACCTGAAATTCCACAACCCAGGAGAGGTGGGATAATGCAATCAAGGGTTTAGGATAATAGGACTAGAACATACACTGATAAGCCACAACATTAAAACCACCTGCCTCATGTTGTGTTTCACCCTTCCTGAACAATCCACATGAACGCCAGGACTTTATCACACTGCCTCTGCCAGTGTTTCTTCTTCCCATAGTGCATCCTAGCATGGTCTCTCTCCTAGGTAGGTGACACACATGCACCTGACTGTACACATAATGGAAAAGAAAATGTGATTCATCAGATTAGGCCACCTTCCTCCATTGCTCTATGGTTCTGATGTTTACATGGCCATTGTGGGCACTTTCGGCTGTGGACAAGGGTCAGTACGCAAGCTGTGCTGCATTGTCTCTTCTGGCCCCTTTCTATCATAACCAGCATTCAGCAGTTTGTGACACAGAAGCTCTTCTGATGGATGGGACAGACGGACTAGCCTCCGGCCCCATGCACATTAGTTGGTCTTGGGTCCCCATGACCTGTTGCTGGGTTGCTGGTTGTCCTTCCTTGGACCTCTTTTGGTAGGTACTAACGACTGCATACTGGGAACACCCCAAAAAAGATGCTTAAAACTAGTCATCACAATTTGGCCCTAGTAAAAGCCTCTCAGATTCTCACACATGCCCATATTTCCATTCTCCAACACATCAACTTCAATAACTGAGTATATCCCACCCTTGGCAGGTGCCACTGTAATGATATAGTCAGTGGTATTCACTTGAACTGTCAGTGGTTTTAATGTTATGGCCGAGCAGGGTGTGTACAGATTTGGCCCATTGCTGAGGAAGTCTGGGGCAGGAGAGAGAGGCAGGAATGTTTGAGGCTCTGAGGGTAATAAGCTTCAGGAAAGCTCCAGGAAAATTGAGTAGAATAGGAACTGGGCGAGCGATAAACATTAGTGACAAAACTATTGATTGCAAGCTTCATATTTACAGCCGCGCGGTGGGGCAAATATAGTACAATATATTACTCTGCACTGTCAGAAATAAACCATTCACTGTCCCATTACTGTAAGACGGATGCCTCCCAGGCTGATCCATTTTCACAGGTGGCTAAAGCCAGAAGATGAAACCAGTCTGACTGTAAATGTGTTAAAAGTGAAGCAGGCGCCTGCTAAACGCCCAGGGTCGTAAAAGTGAAAAGGCTGGTATAAAACCCTCAAACAGCCTGCGAAACAAGTATAAAACATCGCGGACTGCGTCCAGAAAAGAAATTGAAATTTGTTGGGCACATCAACGATTTAAAATAGATTTTTCCAAGAGTAAAGTGGTGCCCCTAATCTCCCTTCTGACAGTAATCTGCGCTGGATTAGAATAAAACCCGCTCCAAGATTTGCATGAAATAAGCGGCGAGAGAGACAGAGAGAGAGACAGATAAAAAGAGAGAGAGAGAGAGAGAGAGAGAGAGAGAGCGCGAGCTAACAGTCCGCCAGCTCGTTCCAGTGATTTTTTTCGCCTCGCAGCCTTGTTTGTTCGCTTTTTCCGTCCATAACACTCCTTCTCTCTCGGAGCTCTCCAACTCAGTCTCTCTCTCTCTCTCTCTCTCCCTGTGCACTCCCTCCCTCCCTCCCTCTCTCTCTCTCTCTCTCTCTCTCTCTCTCTCTCTCTCACTTTGTGTGTGGGTCTCTCTCTGTCTCTCTCTCTGTTGTGTTGTGGTCCCTCCTCGGTCTCCCGCGCGCCTGAGCGGACCCTCGCGCCGCCAGCTTACGGGAGACTCTCTCGCGCTGCCAAGGTAACGCCGCGCGCGCACACCTGGCCTAGTCACGTGATCCTGTGTACCTGGGCGTGGATGGTGAGACGGCTGGTTTTCTCTCCGAGCTCCAGTCCGCGCGCTGCTCGCCGCGCCGCCGCCTGCCTGCTCCGGAGGACCCGCCGCGTCCGCTCCGCCCGCCTCTCTCCCACAGACACGTTCCCGCTCGCTAAAACTAAGATGTGAACTTTTCCGGACGGCACCTTTTCGGGGGGATTTATCGCCGGTTTTGTTTTGTGTGTGCGCATCTGTTACCCTTCAGCCCCCGGAGGAGGAACTGTAGTCTGGCCGCTTCGCGTGTTCGTGCTTCTCCTCCTCCTTCTGCTCTTCTTCCGGACGAGGTGAGTGCGTGTGTGTGTGTGTGTGTGTGTGTGTGTACTTCTCCTGTTTTCTGGACTAAGTGATTGTATGTGTGAGTGTATACTCACTCTGTCTGTCTGAGTGAAGCATGTTGCTACTTGGAGGTAGAGGGTAAAGCTGTAAAGACACATGGCTTACGAGGTAGAGGGTGTGTGCAGAGTAAAAGTGATCCAGAAAAGGTTCAGCCCAAGTTACTCTCACTGCTATCGGTGGCGTGGATGTTGGCCAGCAACTTTAAAATCACATTTAAGTTCTCTCTGGTCCCTCACTACTCTGAGCTCACCTGAGCACAGATTTGAAATTCTTCAAATCCACCAAATCACATGGCTTTATCACTGCTGATCATATCAAATGCAGTCTATTGGTTTTTTTTTCTTTATATTTAGAAAATTTAGAAACTTCAGATTGTGAATGAAAGACGAAAATGACCTGCTGAAGTACAATAGATATTACTCCCGGTCACTTTAGACCAGGACAAATTCTGCAGCATTCCCTTCTTATAATAATAAATGAAGTTGCTGGATGCGAATTGGTTAATTTAGTTGTTCTACCTGAGACTTTGAAAGAACATCAACTCAACAGACACTGAATTCTTCCTCACTTATGCCTCAGTTGGCAGTTTGTTTGCTGTCTTAAGGTCCATGCAGGACAAAATGCTCTTTATTCTGTCTCCCTCTTAATGCATTTAAGTGCACAATAAAGCATCATGCTTGCAGCCCCTGGCCACATTCCAGTCATAAAGTTTTCTGTTTCCGCCGTCTGAGAGCTCATGTGGAATGACGGTCAGTCTGCCTCGCCTCTGCTCTGTGATTCATCCAGCATGCGTGCTCATTTGTTTGTATGTGTGTATACAAAAGTCTACAGAGAAGCTCTTTTTTAGTGCTGTGCCTGCTGTTCTGTTTGTCTTGAGGGACAGGGAGAGAGAGAGACAGTAGGTCCCATTCAGGTCCCCACTGGATGCCTGAGGTTTTGCTGTCCTTCCGTATCTCTCGGCCCCTGGCACTCTGTGGCTTCACTGTACAGCCATGCTGTGGCTCTAAATTGCGCCTTTATCCAAAGGTCCCCTGGATCTTCAGCCAAAGCTGACAGAACAGTTACTGTAAAAAGAGAAGCTGCATCTTTGGAGGATTATCCTCATTAAATGACATTAAACAAACATTCTCATAGAGGAGGCGGATTAAAGAGGTGTTCTCTCTTACTCTCTGTCTCTCGTGTGTGTGTGTGTGTGTGTGTGTGTGTGTGTGTGTGTGTGTGTGTGTGTGTGTGTGTGTGTGTGTGT
>JBBIGA010000126.1:15665600-15682816 GCA_037576975.1 Alestes dentex
TGTGAGAAAGAGAGTGTATGTGTTTGTGTGTGGGTGTGTGAGTGTGTGTGTGTGAGTGCAAAGACTGGGAGTGGCATAATCACTCTCACTCCTTATATATCCCAAACACAAGCCTTTTAGACATCTCTCTTTCTTTCTCTCTTCTTCTTCTCTGTCCCTCTCCCTCTCACTCCTTTTCTCTCTCTTTTTCTCTCTCTCGCTCTTTCTCTCTTCTTCTTCTCTGTCCTTCTCCCTCTCACTCCTTTTTACCTCTCTTTTTCTCTCTCTCGCTCTTCCTCTCTTTCACGCTGTCCCTCTCACTCTCCCTATCTCTCTCTCTCTCTCTTGCTCTCATTCATTCACCACTCACACTCTATCTCCTATCCACACGTACACGCTACCTAAAAAACAGCTTCCTTCTCCTCCTCATGGTAGCTCACCTCACTTTTCTGCCTTATCCGCTGCTCTTTGAGAAGATAGAAAAGGCGGGCTGTTTCTTATCAGAAGCATGAAGCAGTGATAAATGATTTCTCAGTACAGTCCTCACAGCCGAGAACGACCCTATTCACCTTCAGTCACTGTGCTCTTTTCAAGCCTCTCTCCATAATGTCATTACTTTCATAATACATCCATTACTCACAATCATAAGCTGCTGTGTCACTGATGCCGTTCCGTAAAAGTGACTGATTTTTTCCCTCCTCCTTCATTTAAAGCTGAATAAACAACTAAATACCTGACATTGCAAACCACAAACAGGAGGGTGACTTTGTGTTTACTCAGAGTTTTTTTTTTTTTAGTACTTTCTATCCACAAAAACATTTTGGCTGCACTTCAGTCTCCCTGTTTTGCAGGCCCTTATTTTCCATGTGTGTAGCATTATTCATTTAGAATGGCTGACCGCAGGAGAGGCTACACTTTACTTCGTCTTTTACTGCTGCTTAGTAAGTCAGTGTCATTTTGAGATGTGCCAAACTGTCGTGTTGTCAAAGTTGTTTAATAATTCCCAGTGACTTGGATTCACATTAAAGCAACTGAAACCCACAAAATCGCACACTAAACTAAGAGCGTGGGTTGACAAACATCACCTTCAGCACCTTTGAGTGATGTTTCATTTAGCTTTCTTGGGCGCCCAATATATTACTCCAGATTCTGGAAAAAAGAAACACACTGCGTTTGTGGTTAAAAGGAGAAAATGAGAGAGTGCTGCTAGACACCTTTACCGCAGATTCTGTTACATTACATTAGTAAGTCAAAGCCGAGTGTTTGTGTATTTGTTTGATACACTGAAAAATATTTCAAGAATAGGATTTAGGGAGTGGTAAGGATTCAGGTTAGTATGGGAAACATGTTGCCCGAGGTTTCCCAGTGGTTCACTTTTGTTATTGTTATTCATTTATTTATTACCTGTTTTTCTTTATATTTATTTATTTATTACAAGGAGAGTTAGTTATTTCCCATTTCCAGCTGCTGTCTGAGTGTCCCTTGTTGTTTGAGAGCTGCCAGCCAAGGATGCTGCAACATGTTTTCTGCACAATAGCTGAAGCTTTTTAGTGCTGCTTAGAAAAGGGACCGGGCCATTCTTCTCACCCAGAGAGCTGCTTGGCAGATTGTGCTCTTTTGGATTCCTGGATGAATGTTGCATCACTGGGAGTGGATCTTTAGTCCCAGTGATGAGACACAGCATTTTCCCTAGCCAGCTGCACCCCCTTGGATGCCCATATGTTTGACCCTATCGCCAAGTCTGCAATGGAGTGGCAATTACAAAATTAAGTCATTTCACAAAGCTTTTGCTACACGCAGACCAAATTGCCACATTTGTACATTTTTAACACAAAAAAAATTCCAAAATATTGTCCCATTACTCCATGATGCTTGACTGTCGATGCTTATAAAATCCTAGAGAGTGGCAGAGTGGATAACAGAGCCTAACAGACTTTTCTGAGGAACTAGCTGGCAATTTCACTAATTCAGTTTTTCAGAGGTCCCTCAAGCCTAGAAATGAGAAAAAATAGTCTAACTGTAGCTGTACCATGCTAGGAAAAAACTGTGACATTTCTTCTGAGCGATAGACAGTGTGACTTTTCAGAAAGTCTGACTTTGCTTGTTACAAGTGTATATTTTTGTTCTTGAAACAGTTTCACAAAGAAACACCTTTTCAATCACTTTTAACCTTGTGATTTTGTTGCTTAAAGATTAGTAACAGACCCTGTTGAGACCTCCTCTCTTCAGGTGATTTGACATGGAATGCCCCTAGACTACTCTAACAAGATACTGTGGAGATAATAAATCATGCATGAAAATGAAAATTGCTAGCCTCCTAGTTTATATCATGAGAGGCTGAAAGTGAAAATGCTCTGGACAGATAATTCGTTCAGACATAAACAGGAGCAGTCATGGTCAGTACTGAATGGTATTCATTTCTGTCCGGTCAGTAGAATTTCAAGCAAGCATTGCTCAGGTTTCTACTTCAATTATCCTGTATTGTGTATCGCTGTCTTATTAAGTGTGCTGTGGCATCATTTGAAGGTTCTAAATTTAACTTCCAAGGACATGTAAATGTTGGTAATTTGCTTTTTTCTTAATGTCTGAAAACATTTCCCTTCACTTTTAATTTCCTGCTCTGAAAGCTTGAAACTGGTGGCCTTTATCTGAAGTAGTTCTGCTAAGAAAAAAAATGACTTCTTAAAATGGTGCTTTATTCAAAGGGTCTTACTCTCATTCAGAATGACCCCCCCCCTACTCCTTTTGTGGGGAATCAAATGGTGTCTTCTCTGAGAGGTCATTTGACCTCATTCTGGGCCTCTCTGACCTGACTGGGAGGAAGGTATACCATGGGTCAGTGAGACACGTACCATTTGCTGCCAGACTAAAGCCAGATTGCTGTCTCTGCTATAGTGGTTTAGGTTAGGTATCATCGAAGCTGGCCCTGGATCAGCACCCACACAGTAAGAAGAAGCCAATGTAGTGCTGAGTGATAATCCATTATCGTGGTAACAGTGTCACACAGCAATATCACTTTTTTTTGTTTTAGACACGGTCCTTCTGTATATTTACATTTTGATTCTTGTATACAGAATGACTGAATTTGTCTTCTTATGGATGTAAGCAAATATACCATTAGGAGTCTTGCCCAAGGAGTCTTACTGATGTAGTATGGTATACCTTGCCTGGACAGAGAGTCAAATACCAGTCAGCTACATGTAGGGCAGTGATTCCACCAGTTACACTCCACCAACCACATATTGGTGTCCAGATCAGATATTTAAGAGGAAAAAAATTCTGATTCAGTCCTGTAACTAATCTAGTCTGAAATAGCACAAACACGCATTGTATGATGACATTTCATCCTGTTCTCTAGTAAAGTGCTTGAAGTGTAAAAGCATAATTATCTACTTTTAAAAGCTCATCAGTCCATTTGAAATAGTCTTTCAAATGGGCTGAAGTACCCAGCAAATGACATTCGCGACAGTTATAAGGATACGGAACTGGAAAACTAGATAGAGAAGGGTAAAAGCATGATTATCTAATTTTAAATCTTATATGATTCAGTATTGGCCAGTACTCAAGGTTTCAGAATGAGACTATTATGTACGATTGTGCCATTTCTAGATTTTGCACTTCTCTATCTAGTTTTCTGTTCTGTATCTTTATAACTGTAGCGTATGTCATTTGCTGGGCACTTCAGACCATTTGAAAGACTGTTTCAAAATGAATGAAAACTAAATGGTAAGTTTTTGTTACTGGAAATATAGTTTCTGCCTGGGTAATGTTTATAACACAGAGTAATTGCCACCTTGGTGTAATTTTAGGAGAAGGAAACAAAACAAAACAATCCAATCAACCCAAGCACCGGTTTGAATAGCATTCTTTTAGCCTAGAGTAAGAGCACTCAGGAAGTGTGGCTTCATAAATTCATTAATACAGATTGATGCTGTAATGTGCTGATATATTTGGCATATTGATTTTTTTTAGGATCTCCCAGCACTAGCTGTCCTTTTTTTATTCAACAATAAGTTGCTGATGTAAGAGCAGAAAAGACTCCACTAGATGAAGAAGCAGTTAGATTTTTGTGTCGTGTGGCCTGTGGTTCCCCCCTTTCTCACTTTTTTTCATTCACTTATGAGCTCAGTTTCATCTGATAGCAAAGCCTCGTGGGAAATGGCAGGCATGAGGTGAGATCACATCCATTCTCACACTTCCCAACCAGCAGCTGTCCGCAGCGCTGTCAGCCCGAGGGGCCTGATCTGGTCTTGGCTTCATCCACCCACCCTCACTTGGCTCTCTTTTTCACTTCCCCCTTGTCTCTTCCTTCTTTTTTTCCACTCATGGTCATTTAACTACCCACTTTCCACTGGTCTTTCATACTATTACAGATGCAGCTGTATACCTGACTGAAACTGTTGAACAGTCCTTCTTTGCACCTTTGTTTCACAGTCCATCTCTTGTTCTTGATTGTTCTTGCTGCATGATTTTTGGTCAATATATTGTTTGTGATAAGTGAGAAAATTCAGTTAGCAGGCTAATGGAAGAATAGCAGCAAATAATTACAACCAGTAACTTGGTGCCTCATTTGCCTGTGCACACACTGACACACATGATAATCACTAGTGGTGGAAATCGTATGATTGTTTCAAATTGATTTGAATAGCATAGTGGATAACACCACTGCCCAACACATTGAAGACCCTCTGTCAATGTGGGAATGCCACTATAATACAAATGAAAGTACATTATTATTACATCATTATTGTTACTTAAACAGCATCTGATTAGTTCCTACATGTTTATAGTAGGGGTATAACGATACATTGAAAATTTGTGACATTCTAATAATTATGATGCTTGATGCAGGTGTATTGTTTGAACAGCAAAGTTGCAAATAACCAGTACTAATAAGCAGGTTCTGTATGCCAGATGTAGGATCAATAGTAAATTACACCACAATTATTTTTCTTCATAAGAATTTTGTTCAAAAGTATCAAGAGAATATCACATTGTGAATTTATTGTTACACCTGTAGTTTACGATAATTGCAGTAATTTGCAATTGCAATTATTTTGCAATAAATGTGTGAGCTGTGCTATGCTATGCTGATTAGTCAGTGGTCCATCTTCAGGGTTTTAACTTGCTGTCACTGTATTTATTGGCCAATATTTTTAACTGTTATTTGATGGTTTATTTATTCTACTCAGAGAATTAGGAGTATTGGATATTGACATTGACCAAAATTTCTGACGCTGGAATGTCTCTAGCTCTGAAATTCTATATCTTTGCATTCTCAGTTCTTATTTGTGGCCGCTGCTGTAGTGAAGTCATTTTGAAGTTGAAGGGTAACTTTTTTATTTTGTGCATATCAATATCAGTATGAAAATCTTGTGTTTTTATGCTCAAGTTGAAGGGAAGATCTGTATTAAGCGTGGATTGGAACTAACCACACAGCACACACACATACATTCAAACTCAGCCAAGGGAATCATGAGATCTTGGTTCAAAGGGTCGTGTTATGAGCATGAAAGAGTTTATCAGTGAAGAATTAGGCTCTTGTATGGCCAGGCCTTCTCCATGAGAAACATGGTACATCTGCGACTGCTGCTTCTCTTCCCATCAGCAGAGAACGAGCTGGCAGAATGGCATGCTGGACTGCAGAGATGCTCCTGCACCTCTGCTTTTACACACACTGTACAGCACTGGATTTGCCCCCTATTTGGAGGGACTTTGCCCGTTTGGTGTGGACTATTAAACACATGGTGGCCTGTTTCTAACGTGAAATCATTTGGACATGGAAAATAGTGTACAATACTTCTGATATTCTTTTTTCCGTTCAGCATTCTAATATGAGCAACCGTTCCAAGCACTGATTAGACATCCTTTGTTTTGGCAGGTTTCCAGGATGTTTTGTTGAGCTGAAAGGGAATGAAAGGATTCGGCACTGCTCTGTATTTTGTAGCTTTTCAATAGGTCTTCTTGCAAGACTTAAACAGAGGCTACCAAAAGCCTCTTTTCTCAGTTTGACGTGCACGTGTCTCTTTTAGCCCAGCTCTGTTTTTTGATGTTATGAAGGCTACCTGAGCATTCATAATGCAACTGAGCTGACGATGGGTGGATGCATTATTTTGGGGGGAGTGACTAAGCCCTCTGAAGAACTGATGCATTCTTAATTTATTGCTCCGTAGAAAAGAGATTTAACGCCTGAACCTCACTCAGTTGAACAGATAAGTGCTAAATGATAGATCCACTTCATGTACCTGTCACCCACACTGCTGCTTTTGTTTTTGGTTGTTTTTTTTTTTTACTTTTTTATCCCTCTTATGGGAGAGGTATTAGGCTGAGCACTGGAGGATACGATTCATTTCCACACGTGTGAGTAATGCCACCGTTAATCCGCAAACAGAGCAAATTCTCTGTGCCAAGATTATTTTTAATTATCGTCTCAATAGTACAGCTAATAGAAAGTCCAGCTGGATCACACTATTGGTATGGTAACTATTTAGTGTGCTGATTTTTAACATTTTATTCACATTTTTTAATTTGTCTCTCAGTGGTTAATTATGTAGAAGGAGAGATTGGCTGGAGTCATAAATGCTGTGACAGATGGAGGAAGGGTCAGAAATCTGGCAACAGCTGGAAACCAAGGTCACACTAACCTGAGAGAGTGTGAAAAAGGAAGTTTAGCTTGCATGGGGGACTGGATCAGTTGGGAGCAAAGGAGGAGAGTCGTCGTATCACTGGTGTTAAATGATTCATTCAAGCCTCTATAGCGGATATAAAAATTTCAAAGGGGCCCTTTGCTTGTACTTGTTACTGACTCAAGAACCAAAAAAAGGGAGAAGTGGGTCAAGTGCAATATTTTTATCACTTGTTACTGCCTCGATGTGAATGGAGTGGTGCTTTTTACTGCACTTTATGTTACATCCTAGATGATTGAATAATCTTACTAAAATGGACCAGTTAACAGTAGGGCCCTGTCATGTTGCCTTTTCCAGTATTTACAACAATAAGTTTTAATGTTGGATGCAGGAATTATTTGTTTAACTGATTAACAGCTGAATAGTACAGTTATGGCTGGAATGTATCGGTATGTCTCACCCACTGCTTGTGTTTAAATGGTGCCATTTGATGTTAAAGCAGGGATCAGTCATGTTGTTGCCTCTTCTGTAAAGGAAGGTCTGAGCTGCACGAGAGCAGGGGATTGTTTATCGAGCAGCACGTCTCAGCCTGAGGAGGTCCTGCTGTTCTGAAGGATCCCAGAGCCGAGTCAGAGAGAGAGCCAGGAATTCCAGCTATGTCCATTAAAGCAGTCACAGGCCAAGCAAGCATGAGTGCACATGTGTATTTGGGGCCTTGTCTCACGCTGCCAGGATTTCTTGTTTACCTGACCTATTTGCTTCACTTTTCCATGCAGGTCTTTCCGCGCTCTCTCTTAACCGTCATCTTTATCCTGCTCATATTTGCATATGCTTTTTGTTTCCTACAATGTTTTGTTCTCGACTTATCTCTCTACGACGGCTTTTTACTGCTTGTATACTTTTTTCTGGCCTTTTTGTTCCTCCTCTCACTTCTTCACAATCCTGTTCAAATCCTCCTTCTTTTTCAGCACTACTGCGCCCCAGGCTGATGTCTGTCCCCAGCTTGGTACATTTGCAAAACGTGTCATTGTAGCTGTGTGTTTTGGGTGTCTACACATGCCTCCAGCGAACTAAGCTCATTCACAACGATCAGAGTAGACATGCATGTCTCTGTACTGAGTACTCTGTACTGCCACTAAATCCGTGTTCTCCGCTTTCACTTCAACTTCAACACCCATAAGAGTTTTTCCCCTTTCTTGTCAGACATACTCATTGTGTATGACTCTGTAGTCATCTTGTGATCAGCTGTTGTGTGCTTGTGAGTAATCTGTGTTTAGTTTACTGTTAGCCTTGTTTAATACTGCGCCTGAGGCCAGCTCACTTCTTGCAGTCTCTTTAATATATTTTCAGTGTATTTTACTTTATAGTTTCATGACTGTAAATCCAAACAAGTGGCTTAATTTAGGCAAATGACATCACAGTCTGCTACACAGCCCCAATAAACATGTCTAAACACACACCCGCATGCGCCTGGAAGAGGCAAACATACCACCATCCCTTTGAATCGAGCTCTAACGACGCAACACATGCTTGACAAGCCAAAAAATAACAAGCAAATCTTAGCATTCTGAGTTCCTGTGCGGTCACCGTATGGTTCTGCTCTGTAGTTAGCATTTCATTAATGTGCTAGCTCGCACGATTCCCATCTACATCTTTCAAACCTCTAATTATGGTGATTAGTGAAAGAAGGGCTGCGGGTGGGGTCAGACAACCTTATTACTGAGCTCACGACACCGAAAACACCACCAGCCTTTGCTTTATTTTTCTCTGTTTACTGCAGCTAGGGATGTATTTTTCTCACACCGTACGCTGCTGTTATTTCACAGCGATTTACAATTTCTGACGGTATTTGGGTTTTAAGTGTTTTGTTTTGTTGATGGGTGGGGGGTAATGAAAGTTGTACTGTCAGTATTTCTACATACTGTGGTAGATTGTTATACTGCTCCCATTTCTAGTAAACAGTGCCAAATTGGTCTGTTAGATTTTTCCCCTCTCACTCAGGGTGTGCCCTACTGGCATGGAAAGTGAGGCAGCGAGTTCCAGGGCTGTTCAAACTCCTTATGATCAGTTTGTTTGCATACATCCTAACAGGTTGAGGAGTTTTGCTGCCGGAAAAATCTCAACATGACTCTGCAATTAAATGTTGCGCAGTCAAAATGAAGATTTTGAACAGTCTCTTGGTATGTGAGATGGCTCGGTTTGCTTTCTCCTGCTGTTACAGTAGTTTTCACCTCAGGCCATTCTGTATTTCTGCTCTTTTGTGAATGTCTTGTGTTTCCTTTACACTCCTAGCTTGGAATCGACAAAACAGTGGCACCGCTGTCCTGGGCTCCAGCTCAACTGAACTTAATGAATTTTGTACGTGCTCCATGTGGGGTGTTGCTGGTATTTGAAAGTCTCCATTCTGGCAATAAAAATGCCACGCCAGCGGCTGTGGTGGAAGCCTGGAACTTCAAAGCACCCATTCCATCAGATCTGTCTGTATCTGCAAAATCAGAAGCCTTCCTTCCTTCTTTTGCTCTTCTAATGTCATATTCTTCTTCTGCTAATGTCAAGTGGCAGTTTAAGGTGGTTAGGATATTTCCTGTCTTTTTGTTTTCCTACCAAAACTTTGCTAGTATCTGCATGCTGGCTGAACAGCTATGCAGCACAATGGCTGAACAGCTATGCAGGATGTGGGCGTTTCTGAACTTGAAGTAGAATTAGAATAGGAAGTATGGTAAATGTAAACAATGTGAACTACAGGCATTACTCTTGAGTTTTTCAATATATTATGCTGTTCAAAATCAACTCATGCAAGGCCAGAACACTATGCCAGCTATATTAGACAGCAGTTATGCATGAGACAACAGATTCATGTTTTTATTGTGCCGACATCACAGATTCCCACTTCTAGTCCAGCAGCCTTCTGGGGCTGAAATTGAACCAACTTTATCAGCCAAGCACCAGCTCTTTTTGCAGTGTGAAAGTGTGGTCCGATTTGAGATAAGGCACTGGCATGGCTCCGGCACCGGAGCTGCAAGGATGGAAAAGGCCTATATGAGAGCTTCCCAGGTTCTCACTGCATTCTGCTGTTACTTATGTCTAATGAATGCCCAGTCTGATATAATTCGTTTGTTTTCAGCCGTAATGGAAAACCCCTGGCTATCTTGCTTGGACTTTTGCATATTTTTGTGTGTCCAACATAATTGTTTCTGGTGCTGTTAAAAGACTTGAAATGGCATTATTCCATGAACCACATGCAATCCTAAGGGGGGTGGGCATAAAAGGCTGTGTAACAAGTGTCTCTGTCAAAAAAAAAAAGTCCACCAGAGGCTTGCAATTTTTTTGCTAATGAATTTCTGCATGTTCAAGAAAGGTAAAAGGCCAACTTTTTTTAACTCTTGAGCTGAATTAATAGAGAGATTCCTTGGAGACTAAAGAAACATGAGAAGAAAGTTAAGAGTCAGTGCGCCATTCTCCATACTATCCAGCCTTCTAATGGAGCATGGATACGCTTACTCTAGCATAGCTTTTGCTTCCCATTAAATAAAGCTCTCAAGTGTTATAGCTTTGGCGACATTCTGCTAAGCACTCTGGCACTTAACAAGGTTAGCAGGGAGCTACCACAGACAATGCCACAGCTTTTGGTCGAGCAAGGTTTGTATCTGAGCAAATGTTCTCTCAGAGAGCCGCGGCGCTGTGACACTTCAGTGAGCTTTTGGGTGTAGAAAGATGACCAGTGGAGCAGGGTTGTGGCCTGTGTTAGCTGGGACTGCTGTCTGAAGTGCTTCACGATAAAGCGGCTGTGTAGCAGGGTATTTCGCTGAAGCACCAGATGAAAGAGCCAGACGAGGACTGACTGCCATGTCTGGGGCTAGGTGAGGGGATTTCTCCTGAAGTGGGCTAAGCCTCAGGAAAACGCATGTGTTGCGAAACGCTCTCTGTCAGCCCTTGGAAAGGGCTGGAAGTGTTGTTGGGTTGAAAGGCCTCTATAAATACATGCTTTAAGTGACTGACTAAAAATACCCCTTGTGTTAGATTTTCAATCAATCTCAGAGTGATTGCAGCGTAGGCTGGAGTGGCTAATGCCAGGACAAGACCCCATATGGGGCCTCAGTGGTAAGACTTTTTTTCTCACCATCACTGATCAGTTTTAAGACTTAAGCATTCAATTTCCTTCTGAGTTCAGTTGATAAGCACTCTGAACAGTGCTGAACAGTAATGCTCGGAGCGTTATGGGGAAAACCAGACGTGGTCAGCCTGTTGTATTCGTCTTCCAACAAGACTGATCGATTCTGTTTGCTCTGGCTTGTCTAAGTGCAATCTCTCTCTTTCTCTCTCTTTTTCTCTCCCTCTTTCTCTGTCTCTCTCCCCCGCCTCTCTCTCTCTCTCTCTCTCTTTCTCTTTCACTCTTACTCTCTCTCTCTCGCTCTCTGAAAATAATCCCAACTTAAAGTGCACAATTCTTTCACCCCTCCCTAACTCCGTTTCACACTGCCACTAGCCCGAGGGAGCTGGGCAGGCCAAGCCACGGATCCATGAATTCCTCATAACACAATCTGTCGGCTGATCAATAATTCAATTCTATCTGTGAGCAGGCATGTCTGGATCCAATCTCACCTGCACCTCCCTAGCCCTCCCCTTAACGAGGTGGGCGGACTGTCCTTGAGCCAGGCTGAAGTTTGTGTGTGTATGTGTGTAGGAGAGATACTGCTTGTATATTTGCATGTAAAGCGGTGTTTGGCAGTGACATACTGTCTGTGTGAGCTCTCCCTGCAGGCGGTGTCTGTATATCAAAAGCATTGCTCTCATTAGACGCTGTAGCAGGCAGGAGAGGGTGGGCTGTGGCGCCTGATTATCAGGCACAAGTGACCGGTAGGGACGCACTCCTGCTGCACCAGATCCTCTTATCCGGCTCCAGCAGTTACCTGGGGGGTGCTCTTCTCCACTGGGGTCACGGCCATGGGACAAGGACACACGTATCCCACCCCATATCGTGCAATCACACGCACACCCCCAAACACTCGCTCACCTTGCCTACATCTAGCACTGTCTGCTCTTCTCTGCCTTTATTCAAGGCTGAGCTTGTTTTTATTCACTTGGGTCATCCTGAGCTGACTTTCAGCTAAGGCTACACCTCTCAGAAAGGTTCCTACTTTGTGGAGACTCTTTTGTTCACAAGTTTGGCCGATCATTGGGCATGGTGAAAAAAGTTTCTCCCTCTGTGAATGTGCTCTCTGTGTTGTCCCTCAGTCAAAGACTGTGTCAGACTAAACAATAGCTTGTTTTCAACTAGCCACACTGTCTCAGTGGAAACCACATCTCAACACAATCTTTCTCTTTCTCTCTCGCTCTCTCTCTCATGCTACTACCTTTGTTTGGTTCTTTTTTTCTGTTTTTCGAAGACACTCCTTTTAAATATGCTGTTAAACCTATATTAAAAACACCCCATCATATACATGTACACAGACACATATACATTCTCTCAAATTCGCAGATCAGAAGTCACTTTTTGTACACTTGCTGAATCCAGTAGAGACTTTGCAGGGGGGACTGTCTCTGCATTAATTTGCTGCTTTTGAAATATTATTCGGTCTGTTGTGTTTACATTCTCCTGAAAATGCAAACCTTCTCCTTTTGTTTACCACTCAGAATTTCAGCATCCACTTCACCCACAATTTGGATATGAAGTTTAATGCAGATGAAAGTTTTATTTACAGTTGGGTGATTTCTTTTAGGTTGTCTGCATGTGTTCTTTTCAGGGGCCTTTATTTTTCTTCTGTGTGGCAAATTGAAAGTGCACTGTTTCCTTTACATGCCACTGATAAGAGCCCAAGGGAAAAGAGACAATTTGTAATAAATTGAACAATTGCTTTTTAAAGGGCAGACCAGCGCCTCCAGTTGTCCAGACCCATTTGTTGCAATAATCAGTGGTTTAATTAATGAAGTTAGCTTTGAATATCAATTGGACCACTTGTATCTGCATTCATGTGACATTGAACAAAATTATAAATGATGAAAGTATTATTGTTGCTGGCCAATAATCATTTGCTTTTAGGCTGAACAAATCAGATGATATTTCTTTATGCTGAAACCCAAAACATGGATTAGTATTTTCTTATAATGAGAGGTTAGCAGTCTGAGTTTTCAAACCTGTTGCGAAAGGCTTCTGGATTTTCATTCTTCAGTGGAAAAGACGCTGTAATTTGAAAAATCTGATTCCAGATCAGTCTGAAACTAAGATTTGTACTGAAGTGAGCACTATGAGGGAGTGACAAACATCTCTGAAGCACTTCAGCCTAGCACAGAATTTCTGTCCTACTGGCATTTCAGCCTCTAACACTTCGGTCATAGGCAGGCCTACCACCAGACATGTAATCTCTCCTTGAGTGTCTTCTAGAGGACATACACACATCTGTGCAGTCACATCAAAACTTTGCAACTATAGTTTTTGTTTTATACCACTTGAAGACACCCTTTACATTGTGTGCACACAATCACACAATGTCATTTGCATTCAGTGATGAGTGGATCAATAGAAATGTTAAAATCTTGTCATGTACATTAAAGGATACAATGTTTATTCGTTCTCCTGTACAGCTCCCAGTTTTTTACAACAGCACTGACCTTTCTCTGTCTGCCCTGATTAAGAACGTTTGCATTTGACTGGACTATAAATGAATTATCAGGGAGTTTAAGCATCAGGTTCTGTAGGGACAGCAATGACAAGTGGAAATAAGTCTGCATTAATGCTGTAGCCGTGGAATCCAAAGTCACTTAGCAACAACTCTACCGTGTTTTAACATCTTTGCAATTCTGATGATGTCTTCAGAAAAAAATAGGGCTAAATTAACCAGTGTTAGAAAAATTTTAACTGCCGTCAATAAAGGAATAGTGTGATGTAGTGTAAATAAATTCCTAATTCAACAAACTATTGAAGTGTGAAACTCATTAGAGCTTTTAGCAGCTATAACAAACTGATGCCTCTGGATGCAGCAAGTCAAATTTGTGAATACACAGAACTTGCTTAAATTTATCGTTGCTTAAATTTACGGTAAAGAGAAGACGGAAGCACAGGTAACCTGCTGGCCCGAGGTGAGCAGACTCCCCTTAACACCAGAATTTTTCAATAATGCGTCCATCTTGGCTCAGGCATAAAGCAGCAGGACACACATTTCGTCTTTGTCATTCTTGCCCAGAATGGCTAAATATGCACGTACAGCTATCTAATGTCACATTTAAATGTTTGCTATCCAAGATGGCCCATGCCTTCTGTCTGTTCATGGAGCCCAAAGTACTAGAGTGGTTGCACAGGAACCAATTAAGGTAGGTGTTGTTCCCTGAGCATAGCATGGAGGTTTGATTGTGAATGCCTGGGTCACTGATGTGGTGTCATGATGTTTGTGTCACGCTGTGTTTTTGGCAGTTGTCGCAAGGGCGGTGTGAGACGGCCAGCATGAACACCTCCCAAACCGGCTCAAAGATATCTGAAGCAGGGAGACCTCCCAGAGTACACAGACACACTCTAATCCAAACAGCCACAGGCACAAAAGAAGGGGTGATCTGGTTTGAGTATTTGTTTTAGAGCCATTTAAATAGAACGCTGCATAATTGTTGAGACCTAGTGGTCAAAGTGGCTTGTAGGCAGTGCCAGTGTTGACTTATTGCTAACAATAAGTGCTTTCAAGAGGAAGGTTCTCAACCAGGCTTTCAATACATGCCTAGTAAACAAGTAGGAAGCAGAAGCACACAGGGCTTAATAAGCGTTTGTTTGTTTATTACACTCAAAATTGGCCTTAGGTTACTACAACAGGCAAAACATATGGAAATGCATTGACCGTTCTTTGAAAAATACCCAGAATGGGTGACTATGAATCAAGACTAAAGAATGACTAATATTGTTGCTTGAAAGAAGCATTCACAATGAGAGTGATTTGTTATTTAAAACTACGCTGTGATTCAGCACGCTGTCCCACACTGCTGCGTCTGTGTTTTATGTCTGTTTCGGAAACACGTCCGTTTTAAAACAGAACTTCAGCGTGTGTAGCCTTGTCTGCTTGAGGATTTATATTCAGCCGTAAATGTAGTGTCTGCTATGTCTGTCTTACACCCCAGAATTCCAGATTGGCCCATGAATCGGTTCTTTACCTGGACGTCTCCGGCATGCTGCCAACCGCAGATGGACTTCCCAGAATTTGTAAGTCATTTTGGGATTACACTCCATCCGTCATATCCGAGATTCCGAGCTGCAGCCAGGATCTCTCAGCTGGCACCTGCTGCCTGCCTAATACACCCAAAGCCTTCCGGCGAAAAAGCTTTCAGCCTCGTAGGGCTTTTAACTTTAACAGAAATCATTTCAGTTGGAATGGAAAATCGCCTTTCCGCATGTTACCACTCTCATGCAGGTGGTCTTTGACGTTTCCACACATATTTTTGAAATTGCATCACTGGCACTACTTTGGAGGGGATGTAGAAGTGCGCTGTGCATGGCTGTGACGTCCAGCACCATGACGTGCCCCAGTCCACAGCTGCTCGCTGCCCGGTCAGTTTCCCCTGACACAATAAGCTGCTTGTTCAGGGGGAATTGACCCGTATCTCAGCATCTCTCTGGTGCTCTGGACTGAAATGGTTTGTTCAGACGAATGATTAGTCCGCATTGTGCCTATTGTAACTACGCTGCTGTTCTTAAATTGTCCTCTGTGGGAAAGCTGATCATTGTAGTCTAAGTGATTTTCTGATTTGCGCTGTGTGTGTGTGTGTGTGTGTGTGTGTGTGTGTGTGTGTGTGTGTGTGTGTGTGTGTGAGAGAGAGAGAGAATCTATGTGTGTTTGAAAGCACAATGCATTACATGTGTGACATTAAAAATGAATGCCTAGCTCTTGGCTCTTGTTCTCATTATCACATTCAGGGAAACACTGCTTTACACAATCACAGTGTGACATGACTCAACATTACAGTACTGCTGTTTCTACTCATTAAAATAGGTGTAAAGATTACATTCAAGATAAGCTAGAGGATGGTGTGCACGTGTGCGTGTGCGTGCGTGTGTGTACTCCGATCAGCCACAGCTTTAAAACCCCTGACAGGTGAAATAAATAACATTGATTGTCTTGTTACAGTGGCACCTGTCAAAGGGTGGGATATATTGGGCAGAAAGTGAACAGCCAGTTCTTGAAGTTGATGTGTTGGAAGCAGGAAAAATGGAAAAGCACAAGGATCTGAGTGACTTTTACAAGGACCAAATTGTGCAGGTCTTGTGGGGTGTTCACGGTATGCAGTGGTCAGTGCCTACCAAAAGAGGTCCATGGACATGGGGAGTGAAGGCCAGGCCATCAGGTCCAATACAACAGAACAGCTACTGTGATGCCCTGAGCAATGTACTGCTGGTAAAACCTTTGATCCTGGCATTGTTTAGACATTAAATATTGTTGCAGACTGAGTGCACACTTTCAGGGCAATGACAGTGGGTTTTGACAGTTGAGGTAAGCATGTCTGTTTTTATTTTTATTTTCTCCTGGATTAGTTTATGTTAAAAGGTCTTTGAGTGTTTGAGCATAAGACTAACTGAAAAAGAGCGACAAATCTTACACCTCAAAATGCAGCATCTGCTGCCAGAGCCCAACTAACATCCAAATACAAATATAAGGGTTTTCCGTATGTTAGGACCGTCACAGTTGACATATCAAATCATTAAATAAAAATTCACCATTAACAGCATTAATGTTTTTAAAGCCATTATTGCATTTTTCTAGTTTGACCCTTTAAGCCATCCATGATAGCACAGGCTGAAGCCCAGGTGAAAGTTCACATTTATTGTTTGTGTTGACTCTCTTGTTGTTACATTATACAGCCCTATCTGTAAAAAGTTCCTCTGGAAATGTTTACTGACATTTTGTTATCGAGCCATTAATTCACCAAAGATTCTATTATCATTTCATAGCAAGAAAAATAATTACATTTGAATGCAGTGATCATGTTTGCAAAATATATGTCCATATTGTTCAGTGTACGTGTGTGCCCTTGTTATCATTTTGACCATTCTGCATGTGCTGGGCTGTAATTACTTTTAGCTGTCTAGGGGCCTGCTGGAATCCACAACTTTTAATAAGACCAAGACAATAGATCTTTCTCAAGGCCTTAATAAAGAAGTGTGAATCCATGTAGACAGCAGGTCTTAACATGTGAGTGGGGACTAGGCTCTCATTATATCACAAGCTACAGTACTGACTTCCTCTTCATATGATCTGAAATGCCGTTGTATTTGCCCAGACTTCATCACGGTATACCGTTTCTTGATAGTTAACTGCAGTAAAGGCGTTCACAGTACTGATATTGAAATTAGGGCTACATGATTCTTGATTAAATGGGAATCTTGATTTTTTGACTTATGATTCTTCAACATACAAATTCCATAAAGAACAATTGTATATTTATTGACTTGTTACAGTTTTACATTGCTTAATATGTATGCCATTTCGAAAAGCATGCATATGGATATACACCACCGGTCAAAAGTTTTAGAACAGCCCAGTGTTTCAAGCTTTTTTAAAAATGAAATTCAAACAGTTCAAGTCCAATGAATAGCATGAAATGGTACAAAGGACAGTGCTGAACTGCGAGAGGTTTAAA
>JBBIGA010000126.1:15743592-15757112 GCA_037576975.1 Alestes dentex
AGCCTGTGTGTGCGCGTGCATGGATGTGTGTGTGTGTGTGTGTGTGTGTGTGTGTGTGTGTGTGTAAGTGTGTCTTCATGTTTACACTTTCTGGATTAGAAGATGCACACAGTCATGCTCTCATCAGACACAGCTGATAATAAGTGCTGGCCAGTGGTGACTGTGAATGTGGCAGTTCCTATTTTTCGTTCACTGTATCAGAGCATCATACCTCCATATCATCTTCTCTGTGGCCCATCTGCTGTTGTGGGGTGCGTATGATTGGACGCAGATGTTGAGATGTGTCAAAGCTATTAGCACTTATGTGGCAGCTCTGAGTAACGAGAGATGCACACAGCTTGTCGCATTATTCTTTGCTCACTATTACTTTGAGGTGGCCGTCACTCACTGCAGAGTGTCACTTGAAACATTCAACTTCTGGTGGGCCACAAAAAAGGATAGTGAATATTTCCTGAACAGTGAAAGCAAGGAACGAGAGAGAGTGTTTTTGAAAACGTACAACCATCTCATCCAAAGTGGAGCTGGATGACCTTGTTGGAGCTTGTGCTCCTCTCTTACATTGGCTTTTTTGTAGAAAGTTAAGGGGATTAAAATGAAAAGTTCTGGAGAATCCTGTTTTAATCAACGCACCCCTTGATCAAAGCATGATGGCTTTGGGTCCAGCTCACTCTTCTCAGCTCTTTTTCACTGTTTCACAGCACTGTAAACTTTTCCAATTAAAACATTCTCTCCAGCAAAGATTAGGCATATACGGAGTAAAAGATGACAGAGACAGCAGAGAATGATATGGAAGTAAGAGGAGAGTAGAGGCAAGGAAATGACCATAGAATGTTCTGCTTTGTTTGTAGCTGTGGTGTAAGAATAAGGCCAATCATGTAATTTGAATTTATGAAAAGGTTCAGAGTTGTGTGATGGATTTACAAACACTAACAACCAACAGAGTCCAATCAATCAGCTTTGAGATCCATGCTGTGATTGCATCTCTCTGTGACTCTCTCATCCTTTAATTCCTCTTCATTTTGAACATCACACGTGATACAAGAATGAATGCACTGAAAAAATAACTGAATCTGAATGAGTACTTGTATTTATAGTATTTCTCAAATTTACAGTTCATAATGTATTGCAGTATAAAATCAATTTTTTATTTTTTATTTTTTTTTATTTTTTATAGCAAAGATTTACACACGTATACATTCTTTTTTTTTTTTCTTTTTTTTTTACAGTGGGCTTCCCAAAGACACGAGACAAATGAACTGATATGTCACACTAGAAGACACGAGTGGATTCTGGCTAACCTAAAGATAGAAGTAAGTTCAAAATGTGAATATTTTCAATGATCAGTTTAGCTGGTTTATTAAATGTATATATTTATAGTCATTCACATCTTATAGGCTTCACTTAAACCAACCAGCTAGCTTGCTTTCTATGCTTGGCCCTGCCTTTCAGCTCTGTTGGGATAAACATGTGAGTGAGGATGAACTCATAACCTTAACATCCTTCAATAGACAGAACTAGAGCCAAATGAAGATGTGTGTGAATGTGTTTAACAGTTGTTTGCCCTTGTGATATCTAAACTGCATGGTAAAATAACTTATTTTCAGTCTTTAAAAGAAATGGAGTGACCTGAGAAATTGTTCTACAGAGTGCATAACATGGGAAAAACCTGCTTTTATATATTCTGAATGTTAAATAAAGAACCAGATGCCAACATAAACTAATACTTAGGTATTCAAATTATTCAAGCGTATATATTCTTGGTTTTTACGGGTTTAACAGCTTTTATATTTATTTTAGACTTATTCACACAGTACTTTTAGAACAGTTTTGTAGATAGGCTTTCTTAGATTCTTTTGTGTATATCTGGAAATTATATGTGTTTGCAGTGCATGGACACATTCTGGCGTGTAGGTCCCTTAGAAGGCACAGTATTACCACTTATCCAAGCACCACTACTCTTTAAAGGGTTATTTTATTCTCCTGTAACTCATGTGGTGTTAGCAAGTCTTTGAAGGAGATTTGATTATGCTTCAGCTTAATTCATGGAAAGTCTCATCAGTTTGTACAGAATTTACAAAGGCTAACGGAAACGTGTTCTTTGAACGGAGCTGAAGGAGGTTGCAGTGGAGGAACCTGTCTGCCAAAAAAATACAGTTTCTGGTTTTTATGTCTCATCTACTTGATTGCTCTGAACAAGTCTGTGACATTTTACAAGAGTTTTAAGAGAGAACAGGGACTGATGAACAAGTTCTCGGTAATACATTTATTTTTATTGTTGCTGTTATCTCCCCCATGTGAATCAGGTTTTGTGTATCTTCCTAAATTAATTGTTCTCATTGCTTCATGCTGTCTTACAGAATGAAACAAGCTGTGGCAAGCTTATCTCCATTATGCATGTTTCCAAATCTCTTATCTAGCCATGTGGTTTAGGCACAAACTAGTTTTAATATTGGGTTGCAAAAGCATGGTAGTACAAATCAGCATTCCATGGCAGTTTGGGACATGCACATCGGCAAGCCTGGAATGCGTTAGACTGTCACTGATTGCTAACACATGAGAGTTGCGTAATGTTAGCACCTCCATCAAATGATATGCACTCTGCCAGAAAGTATGGTTAGATTTTAAATGTGGTACGATTCTAGAGCTGGTTTTCACCAGTTTTGTCAGAATCGGCTAGATGAGAGCAGTTCTGTTGGTGCAATTTCATGGTATGATACAATATAACATTAGTGGTGATGGATGGAACCAGACTATGACCGACTGAAAGCATTCAACCTTCAGTCTGCAACCTGATGGAAGAGAGGAGGCAGGGAGGTGCTGTCACTCTGAAAAGCTGACAGCTTTTAATGTGGCCCAGGGACAGCATGGAAGCCAGCCTGAATGGAACGTGTGAAAACGGTCATTGTGCCATCAGAACTGACAGTGGGCCCAAAAAACCAAAAGTGGGGAAAACATCCTGACTGTGAGAGCGATAATGCTCTGAGCAGTGGAGCGAAGCATTCCAGAACCGATCAGCTGTGCTTGCCACAGCCATCTATTAATCAATGAACGTCAGCAGAGAACTATTGCCTAACAGATCAATAAAATGAGAAGCACTGCCAGAGCTTAATTTCAAGGTGGAGGAATACCACAGCCGGCCTAACCATTTTACTATTCTGCTCTCTCTCTCTTTCTCTCCTCCTCTCTCGTTTTCCCTCTCTCCCTCTCCCCTTCACTTGTTTACCAAAGTACAGAAGATTAATTCTCCGCTCTGGACATGAACTTCACATAAACTCTTAAACTCCAGCTCTCCTAAGTACTCGATGTTCTGTCTGTAATCACCAACGCTCTAAATCAAAGTGTGACTTGTTATAAAGGCCTAATGCCTAGTAACTTAACATGAGTCAGTTTAGCAGCTGACCTTCAGTCAAGGTCTAAAAACTTGAGTTTGGAAGACTGGTAAGCGGTTGATGGCAAACTGGATATTCCATTATTTTCAAAGGAGCCACACCAGATAATTCTGCTACTTCTAGCAACAACATTCTGCTAACTTTAGCAGTAAATGAAACATTCCATCAAAACAAAGATTGTATGTAAGGTAAATAAAGAAAATGCTAATTTAGGGTAAAAATAGTCACAGCTGTCTAGCAGTTCTAGCAAAAATAGTTTACTCAGTCATGAAGGGGATAGAAAATGATTTCTCTAGTTTAGTGAAAATTGCTACCGTTTCTGATGTAGGTTTTGCATGACATTCTGAAGCTGAATTTTCATTGTTAAAGCCCAGGCAAGCTTGTTTCGTGTACACCAAAACCCAAAATTCAACCCAAAACACTCTACTAGAAACATTAGAAACCACAGGTAGGATAAAATATTGCTCAACACAACGTGTGCAAACGTCAATGTGCACAGGCAATATTAGAAGTAATAACTACACTTCTAAGAAATAATAGCGAAAACAAATCGCTCATTGTCAGTCATGCAGGAAATTATTCACACTGACTCTTACTTTATGTGTTCCTTTGTCTTCTTCTTGCTAAATACACACATCCACAGTTTCTTTATCCTATGTGTATGTGTGGGCAAAATAAGCCCCTAAGCAAATTCCTCCCAAGCTTGCTCCTGTTTGGAGCAGCTGCTGTAACTTGCTTGTCTTGCATTATCTCCCGCCATGCTTCCATAGCTGCGGCCCATGGGCCACTCTGACAGGAAATTGATGTGCAGCTCCTCTGGAGTTAAACATACACTTCACTCCAAAAGAAGAAAGAGTTCAGCTCCCCACTGAAGTAGTGCTGTCTGTCTTCTTGGCAGTCTGTATATTCACACACACACACACACACACTCTCTCTCTCTCACACACACACACACACACACACACACTTTTATTCTCTTCTCTCTCATGCTCACACATGCATTTTTGTCTCAGTCACATGCATGTGCACACATACAGTTCACATGTCAGGCTGACCGCCTGAGCTGTGAACTGCATTTAAGCTTGGCAGTATTTTCCCTCATAGTGGAACGGCTGTCAGAGTTCTGTTAGCACTGCCATTTGTCCCAAAGCTTGTGAAGGTGAGAGACACTCATTCTGCCCTGCTAGAGAGATTCTTGTCTCTCTGGGGGTGGAGAAGCTGAGGGTCTTTCTTCATCGGCTGCAAGAGCAGTCCACAAATGACCGAACTCCTATCCAATCACTTAACAGGAAAAATGGTGGCTGGGTGTCCAGCCTGGGACAGAGAAAGAGGGCAGCCAGATGTTTTATGAAGTTTTAACAGAAATGATTGAATGAACCACTAGGAATGTCCTGATTAATCTTTTGTTACTCAGTGCTGTAATATTAAATGTTCGCTGATACTCTCAGAAGCTATTTGTATGTTTGCTTTAACATGTGCTTTAACATGCATTAAAGTCAGTAAACCAGTGTAGTGATTATTAGATCCAGCCCTTCAGGACAGGTCATAATTATCAAAACATGGTCCAAAACCCGTATAATGATGCTAATTTCTGCCAATAACCCGATGAGACACTAGTTTTATCTTAGCATTAAGCTATTGGCATTGATTAAACACTAACATCTAAAGACATTCCATTTTTAATTGAAGTGTGCAACCAACTTATTTACATACATTTTATCTCATTTTTAGCATTTCCAAAGTGGCTTCTTCAGTAAACAGCCCTGGCACAGAGCTACCACTATTTACACTCTACCAGACAGCCAGTGCCACTTAGTCTGCCACTTGTATTCACAGTGATGTGTCTAGGTCTTCTACATGGCCTGGAATTGTGTTTTCTATTACAAAATTGGTCTCATATATTGTACATCAAAATGTGATAGGTTATTTATTTTGTCATTTCCTAATTGTGCTGTTGGTTAGTCTTATGCAGTAGGACTTCAGTCCAATGCATGAAGTCCTATCTCACAGAGAGCTCCTTTTGCTATATCTACCCTGCATATCTTTATGAAAAAATCTTCTAATTAAATCATTTCCCATGAGTTATTTTAAATTGTTAACCCTGTTGTTTTAAATTGTTAACTAGTTAAGAACTATTTAAAAACTATTTAAAGATTTCTTTTGTTTTACAGAAAGGCCCTGAAAACATATTCTAGGCTGCCAGTTAAATACTGCTTTAGTGTTCTAATTAATATACCACATTATATTTAAAATAACTGTATAGTGTGTTATCCCATTTCTGGTATTTTGAATGTGCTCCTTTCATATTTCATGCAGCACAGAATAGGCTACTCTTTCTCTCAGCTCTGAACATGCTAAGTGTAACAGTGGAGTACTCCAGTTGAGGCTAAATTAACCATGTTTTGACAAAAGGTGTCTAACTGAACAGCATGGCTGGCATTGCAAATATTACCGGCAGCTGTTGAGCTGTTCTCATTTTCTACATTACAATAGTTTCTCACACTAGACATTTAAACCACTTTGTTAACTTCCACAAAAAGTGCTTCACCTCATTAAAAGGTTACAATTGGATCAGGCTTTATATAGTTAATCCCTATCAGTTTCGACCCGTGTCAATACATCTCTGTGAAGCACAGATCAAGAGGCAGTGACTTTGCATGGTTGCGTGGTTGTAACATTTTAGCCATTCTGTGAGTTTATTGTGTGGACTTCTGCAGTTTTAAGTCAAAGAAAGTCACTGAAGCCACAGAAACTTGTACCTTTTCTTTTTCCTCCAGTGTCTGTCACCACTCACTCTGTTGACCTCTGCGGTCTGCGACCTTATAAAGGCACCACTAAGAGGATTTAATCCCGACGATGGACGTAATCCAGTCTGTCACTACTAAATGCTTGAAAAAATTTCTTACATATTCCACCATTTGTAGCTAATGTAAGCATACTGTGTTGGATGTCCATAGTAGGTAAGCTGCGTGTAGCTGTGGAATTCTCTGTGCAGCAAAAGTTAACGTACAGCATGGTATTACACAGACAACCCCCCCCCCCCCCACACACACACACACGTATGTACTGTCCCCACACATTGCTCCCTGGGTTCTGCATCAGTGGCTGGCCACTGATCACATTGTGTGCTGTGCTGTAGTGTTTTCACGTATGACAGTTTACTTAGTTACTTTAAAATTTTTTAAATGGAATTTGTCTAACAAGGTGAGCTGTGCTGAATAAGAGTGTCTGTTAAAAACGCTCATGAACAGGAAGAGAGAGTGAGAAGGAAGGGTAAATATTTAATGACTACTTCATACAGAATCCCCGGTTGTACCAAAGAAACATTCTGAAAGTATACCTTTTACCTTGCGTACATTTGGTGAAAAACAAATGTTTTTTTTTTAAGTGAACTAATAGTACTAGTTCTTATTGCAGTTAACATTCTGAATCTACTTGACCGACAGTTTTTCATATTCTCTCTGCATTAAACAGTTGTTTAATCAAAATTATGCTTCTTCCAAAGGAGGTAAGAGGAAAGACTCTTTTTATTAATTTCAGAAGGAGAACATCAATATGTATTACGTATAGCTAAAAAATTGTATGTATTTTTTATCCACATTGCCATAATCCCTAATTCCCTGTACTTTTGAAATATTTCTGTTGGGCCAATTTTCATGAAATGTTCAGTATAAAAATACAGCTTCAGAGTTCCCCTGCTGACTAATATCCTCCACCCCTTGACAGGTATCATCAGTGTTATCCACTTCACCTGGTAGTGGTTTTATTGTTGTGGCTAATATGCTGAGTAAACCTTTTTCTCTATATGGTCTTCAGCCTCTGTACAGCAGTTTAACTCCACTCATTCTCACTGAAGTCATTAGGAGTATTTCAGTTCAGGCTGGTTTTTGAACAAATAAGAGTATTCAAAGGTCCTCTTCCTTAGTATAGAGCAAGGTAGCTCCACCTGTCACATGGAACAGCAGGGTTCGATTCCCTGACGGGAATGATTTCCTATAAGCAGTGTCCTCTGGGATCAATAAAGTTTTTTATTCTGATTCTGAAGACAGGCTGTAAGAACAGAGTTTGGTTCTTGCCTTCACTACACAGAACCCTCTTTGAGATCCTTATTGTTCAGAATGTGTCTTGTGTGCTGTTCTTTATGATGAGGAGTCATAAAATCATAAAGTCTCTACTAATGCTCTAGATAAAAGGAACCATTTATTTGAAAACATTGTGGTGGATCTGATTATGGAAGGATTAGAAGCGCATGCCCAAGCTGTTATAGCTGTTCATCGCTTTTGCTTGTCCTAGATTAAACAATGATTACTGAAGCCATACGTGACGAAGGATTGAAGACCGAACTGCCATATGTGTCTGCTTTTTCTGGCTTTGTTTTAAGGATAATGGTAATAATAAAGTCTGAACTAAAGTTGATTGACGTTGAAAGGAACATCAGGATAAAAGCTCAGTGATGAAATTGGACAAGGCTTGTTTGAAGGTTCTTTGTTTTGTTTTGTTTTTTCCTTTTTTTTCTTTTTTTTAAAGGGAGTTCCTGTGGATGTGCATGTGGAGTTTGTTGTTCTTTTACACATTTTAAACCCCGCTGGTTCTCTATTCTCAGTTATAAATATTTCAGATTTTTACCCAAATCCGTGCACCGCAAAACAAGTTTTTCCCACAAGACAGGCCTTCTTAATAAACATCACATTGTGATCTAGATTTTAAGGCTTGTTTTATTTTATGCATGAAGCTCTCTTTTGGGATATGTCTGTTTCCTGGTTTCATGTGGTGTGTTTGTGTGTGCACATGCACACATACACCCAGATGTAGTTTTTAAACTGAATAACAATGAACTTTGCGCTTCCACTGTATTCCGCACCAGTTCGCCATTCCATCCGACAGTAATAGAGCTTAAAACATGAGCTGTCAGAAAGAACGAAGAAAAGATGTCCACCTCTCTGACCACAGCTGCAGACATTCCTGATACACCTGACAGAGGAAATACTTCCCTTCCCTTTTTCTCTGTCTCCTAAGTTTCCTCAGACATAAAAACACAAACACACACTTCCCTATCCAGCAAACATATAGAAATAGCACCCTATCCACCCTCCTAGTCTTTAACCTAAGCCATTCTTGCACTTTAATCAGCATCATTTATTGTTACAGAGAATATTCCCCTTTCTCATTTTCTCCTCATATCGGATGCCTGTCAGTTTCTCATCTCCCCCTCCATCATATGACTAGAGCTCAGATTTACCCATTTATTTCTTCTGTAAAAATACATAAATAAATAAATAAAACTGCCTCCCTCAGCAGGATTTTTTTTTTTAATCAAATTGTGTTCATGTGGCCTCATTCCAGCCTGTCTGAGCTCCACTGTCTTCATACTGTCTTCGGACTCTGGCCCTAGCAAACCAGTCATCTACAATAAAAATCTGTCGATCAAAAAATGCTGTGCGGGATGATAATGCTCAGTATCATTACATTTTCTACATACATCACAGCATCAGGTGATATTTAAGTTTGCATTGATGAAGTTGATGAGCTTGTGCTTCCTCTGTGCTGTAAGTTAGAGAATGTTCTACAAATCTGTGCTTGGTTTTGCTTTGTTCTGCTCGTATGAAAATTGTGCCAAATAGAACCTCACACAGGCATGTTAAAAAGATCAAAAAATCTTATTTAAAGAAAGGAAACTTTACTATTTATTTCAAAGCACCCAGCATACACTGTGTGTGCTATAGACAAAACATATATATGTACCATGCAGTGTATATCAATAAGTGTAGGAAAATCCACATGAAAAGGTATAATATGTCTAGTTTGTGATTCACTGCTGAAAGTATTGGGATTCTCTGTTGAGAATCTCTCTTGAGAATCTCATGCTTGAGAATGGCTGTGAGATATTCCTGATTGGAAGATTATTTCCTCATTTTTGAGTAAGGTGAATGAAAGCCTTGCTATATAGGTTGTCATGAGTCTACCTGCATTCTGATAAGCAACTGTGTTCCTCTCTGTCTTTTTCCCCATTCTCCTATCTCTCCCTGGCAAGCCGTTGGAAAGCCTCCACGCTACACTAGACGTTACGGGTGAAAGAGGATTCCGGTTTATCCGGGTCAGTAAAGGCAAATCTGATGGAGAAAGAGTAAACAGGAAAACGCTCTGCATGCATCCCACAGAGTCCTGTTCACTGTGCGCTCTGTGTTGAAATGTCTCCATACGTCAGGGCTGGTGTGTGAAGCAGCTTTGCATGGCTGAATTTTGAAAGGCAGGTTGAATACTACATTCTAGTTGTGTGCGATCTCTGGAGAAGCGGCTTGCCGTGGCTCTGTGTAAAAAGGACTTGATTTGAATAAAGTTGTGTGAGCCCCACTGCAGCTGAGCGCGGAATCCCCCTGTTGAGGTGGGAGGTTGTACTGTGCTTCTCTGAGGAGAAACAGAAGTGAATTTAACGCACCCCCCCCCCCTCTCTCTCTCTCTCTCTGTGTCTCTGTGTCTCTCTGTCTCTCTCTGTAAGTTGTGGTATTGGTTGTAATGCCACCCAGCGCAACAGTGGGGGAGTAAGAGTAGAACATGCACTTCCTTAACTAATCTGAAACAAATTAGTGTGAGCCTGTTGTCTCAGGCTGAGGCACAGCAGCAGCTGTGCAGATGTGGTTTGCACTCGAATCTGAGGTAGGTTGAAGGGATATCTCTCGTAATACAATGCTTAAAAAGCTGTTTGTGATTCAGGTAGGTGCCTGCTAGCGAAGTGGCCGCTGTACAGATGCTCTCATCAGGGAAGAAAATTGCTTTACAGCTGCTATCACTGCAGCCAAGACACCGTTCTGTGTTAAGTGAGTAACCTGGAGCCCAGTCATACAGTCGTGGAAACATCCTTTCCATTTTAAAATCTGGTATGCTCCTGTGAAAGCTGTCATCTTCAGAGACGTACACCAATCCACCACACCTCAAGATTAAAACCACTGACAGGTGAAGTAAATAACACCGATTAATTTCTTATATTCGCACCGATCAAGGAGTGGGATATTATAGACAGCAAGGGAATGGTCAGTTCTTGAATTTGTTGTGTTGGAAGCAGGAAAATCTCCAAAATGGCAGGTCTTGTGAGGTGTTCTCAGTATGCAGTCATCAGAGCCTACCAAAAGAGGTCAAAGAAAGTACAACCGGTGAATCTGCGATAAGGTAATAGATGCCCAAGGCTCCAAAGAGTAGCTTGCCTGGTCCAATCCCACAGAAGAGCTACTGTAGCACAAACTGCTGAAAAGCTTAATGCTGCTTATCAGAACACTGCTTGCTGTTGATAGAGCTGCATAGCCACAGACCAGTCAGAGTGCCCATGCAGACCTCTATGCCACCACAGTGTAAGCATTTGAACTGGACCTTGGAGCAGTGAAAGAAGGTAGCCTTATCTGATGAATTACGTTTCTTTTACATCATGTGGATGGCCAGGTGCCATTTCTTTTAGTTTGGGGAGAGCTGCACAATGGGAAGAAGGCAGACTGGCAGAGGCAGTGTAAAGATTCTCAGTATTTTGCAGGTACGTGTTCCTTTGACACAGATCACCTACCTAACCATTGTAGACTGAGACTGAGTACACCCCTTCATGGCAACAGTATTCCCAAATCGCAGTGGCCTCTCTCAGCCGAATATTGAGCCCTGCTACACTGCAAAAAATGTTCAAGAATCGCTTGAGATACATGACAAAACGTTCAAGGTGTTAGTGCACAAAAACAGCACTAATGTTAATATAACATGATTTTATTCCAAGTAATTTCAGACCATTTATTTTGGCATTTACAAGGCATTGACATGACAGCAGCATCTCACATTTTCAGTGACTGACTGTACCACATGATTTTTCGTTAGCACAGCTGTTACATTAAAAAAAGCACACTTTATTGATAGCCTGTCAGTATATGCTTACAACTTATTGTTCACGAATCTGTATGATTGATGATGCAGGAATGTATTCCTGAGCTCATGATCAATCTGAGTTAGAAAGGCACTTGTTTTATGCTATGGCCCAGTCTGCATGAAGAACCCTGTAATGGTATATATTTTAAACCTGCAGTATTATCAGCTGTAGCTCAGGCTATTGGTTTGGCGCGTGAGAGCTGTATTCATACTTATAGCTGGGAGGGTGAAGAGGACTGGAGCTATAAATCCGCCGCCATATAGGTCATGAGATTAATAGGTTATTGCGGATCGAAGTGTTGTGAGCCACAGCCATTCTTCATCCTCATAATTGGGAAGTGTTACAGCGTTACAATGTGCCAGTTTGGGGTTGTTTGGCCAGGACATTGTGCTGGAGTATGATCCAGATCTGTGTGTGCGTGTGTGTGTTTGTGTGTATGCGGTTCCAGTCAGTTTTGATGCTGAAAATATCAGTAAGATTGATAGACAGCCTACAAGGCTGAAATGACAGTGTGATTGTTTGTTGATACTTGCACTCCGTCTATCCTCAGCTGGGGAACGGAAATACATACAGTTTTGGGTAACATGAAGCGTCGAGGGCTCTTCTGTGCAGGCACAGGCACAGTTCAGTGCTTTAATGCCAATTGATTGCTAATTTGGTTGTATGCAATTTGCGTTTTTTGTTTTTTTTTTTGTTGTTGTTGTTGCTGTGCTCTTGTGGCTGGTGCAGCGCAACACAGGGTATGACATTCGGAGTCTATTTCCAAATTCATTTCAGTAGAAATTTGTGCTTGCACTACCGTGTCTTCAGACCAATAGCACTTTCACAAAGATGAATACAATTTCTTGCAACCACATTCTGTGAATGTACACTCTATATATATGTATATATATCACTCAGTGATAAAACATCAATTTCACCCAATTACTAATTAAATTTGTAAATTTATAAATTTCTTTTATTTGTAACAAATAATGACAAGCAACTCAGATGTGACTATTAAATTACTACCACAATATCAGTGTGAAATTTATATTATCTTTTTTTCACCATCTATAGAAGTGTAATGCATCTTTCTTCTGTGGAGGCAGTGATAACCTGTCTAGGAAAATGGAATGCTGCTCTGCTCATGCATACTCAGCTCTTCACTGAAAGACAGGAATTTATTTGTTTGGATATTGCTACAGCACACTTAACCATGCCTTTTGATCATCTGTTAGTTACAACCTCGCCATTGCTTAGACCAGCTCCAGGTCAACACTTAGTCACTGGTCATGAAAAAAACAAAAATATTTTCACCGGCGCCTTGATGTTGCATCTTATTGTTGCATTTGTGCTGAGACCACGTCGAGGACCCATCAGATACATGCTATGTGTATGCTGATTCTGATCCTGGCCATATCAGTGAACAGTCAGTTTCGCCACCCTTATCCTGGTCACCTCAGTGACAGAACATGTCATGCCTCCAGTTAACGATGAGAGCCCAAGCAGCTTTCATCATGTGATTCCGATGAAAGTGAACACCCCATGTCGCCAGTGTGTATGAGCTTTGATTCCATCCTAATTGGATATGTGTTTGCCTCTGGTTGTACGGCTACAACTAATTAGGCTCAAGAGTGATAATTAAAATGATATAGCATGGCCTGTTAAAGAAGGAAATGTGCTTAGCGATCGCAATTAGGGAATTTATCACCTGTAAAGATCCTTTATTAGGCTACATTTTGTTAATCTTCATGTCCGCAGTAGAGAAGAGACCGTGTAAAATACAAAAAGGATTTTACAAAAGGGATTTTTTTTTTTTTTTATAGACCTGTGAAGCTGTGCTGTGATTCTCAGCGGCTGAGCGCTTATCTGAGTTAGTGCTGTTCCTCCAGCGGCTAGCGCTCAACCCTGCTGGAGCTTTCTCATCTCCCCTCCACACACAGCACCATTTAAGTTTCATAAGTGTGATGCACCCTCACCGGGAGGCTCTGGCTTATTTGTGGCTCTGAATTCCCCCTAATAAGAATTCTTCCACTAATTCCCTCCCTACCCTTCAGTATTAAGCATTAAACACCTGAGTCTTGAGAGAGAAGAACACTTGATAACTCCAAAGAGATGGGACAAAGAAGAAATGTCTCACAGATGTGTAAAGTCTTGATGTTTCACAGTGGACTAAATTCTCTCTCTCTCTCTCTCTCTCTCTCTCTCTCTCTCTCTCTCTCTCTCTCTCTCCCTCTCTCTCTCTCTCTCTC
>JBBIGA010000126.1:15757212-15771209 GCA_037576975.1 Alestes dentex
TCTCTCTCTCTCTCTTTCTCTCTCTCTCTCTCTTTCTCTGTCTCTCTCTCTCTCTCTCTCACGCATTCTCTCTCTCTCTCTCTCTCTCTCTCTCTCACTCTCTCTCTCTCTCTCTGTCTCTCTCTCTCTCTCTCTCTCTCTCTCTCTTTTTGTGTCTGTCTCTCTTACTGTGTCTGTCTCTGTCTCTGTCTCTCTCTCTCTTTTTGTGTCTGTCTCCCTCTCTCTCTCTGTTCCCAGTTACCTTATAAATTGAAGTAACTGGGTGTGGGCGATCCCCTGTATATCATTGCAGTCTCATAAACTCGGCTCTGGTACTGGAGTACCCCTGCACATTTTTGTGTTTTTTCTGCCTTACCACTCCCATTTGAACTCAGTAAGGGCTTGTTACTAAGCTGATTAGCTGGACCAAATGTTTTACATCAGGGAAAACACAAATATATGCAAGACCATGGCCTGAACTAACGATGAAAATGCTGAGGTCTAGACTTCTTGGTTTTTTCCCTTCAAAAAAAAACACCCCCAAATATCTTCGCTTATGAAATTTAGTGTGGAAACAGAGACATCCTGATAATGTGGAAGTCTACAACATGGAAAAGCTTGCACAGAGAAAAGTATCAGCAGGGTCACAAATGGTTCTCCACTGACCTTAGAGTAGCTGTTTAGTCCATAGGTTTAACTGCCTACTGGTTTTATCCCCAGATAAAAAAGCTCCTATGCTACCCAGAGCAACTTTGACGTTGTCACAATGTACAGATAGATATATACTATACATCAATATGAAAGTTTATGTGAGAACATATGATATAAATGCAAGTGTTAATGGGACTATGAATAGAATACACTTTTGAAGTGCAAATCCCATAATATGATTTTTATTTACCTAGATATTTGTTTAGCCATTAATCCACCTTTATAAGGTCCAATTGATCCACCTTAATGCTAGTTCAGCTTTGACCCTGTTGTGTTGCAGTACCTGCTTGTACCTTATAAAACCATGAAAGAAAATCAGGACAAGCACACACCCATGCAGTCACACCAAAACCTTTTAACAGTTGGCAAAGATTGAAGGTGCTGACTTGGCCTCCAAATTCTCTGGATCTCAGTCTGATCGAGCATCTGTGGGATGTACTGGACACCCATGTCCAATCCATGAAGGCTCCACCTTCAGATACCACAGCACACCTTCAGAGATTTTGTGGAGTCCTTCCCTCGAAGGGTGAGAGCTGTTTTGGCGACATGAGTGTCTATATCGTGTTATGCAAATGGTTTTAAAGATATGAATGATAAGTTAATTCACAGCCATAAGAAAACTGGTGGAAAGCTGACTGAATAATGATAAACAGTCTAACAGGAATCAAATCAGTTTTTGCTACAGCAATCATCAGTCATGGAAGAATGAGGAATTAGCAAATGAAATGAAAAAGGCACATAAATGTGGGAGTACAAAAGTAATGAATGAATTGGTGAAAAAAGGAGATTAGAAATGAGCAGTAGGTGTTGTATACATATTTGGTGTGAAGTTGTGAATAAACCACTTCTGCAAATAGACCTCAGAAAATGGATCTTGGCCCCTGGTTACAGCCCTGCACGGGACAGGGGAATCCCCTGCCTTAGACCATCACACTTGCTATGCATGACTTAACCGTTTCAACCAAAAAGTAAGGCTACAGCAAACCCAGTCCTGTTAGTGTACAGTGAAGTGCTGTACATACTATACTTCTGTGTTGGGCTTTATGAGACCTTACACAAACATAACCACACATTCACTGCTGATTTTAAATCAGTTTGCCTCACAATCCGCAGTTTTACTCATGAAGTGCTTGAAGATGTTCCCTCTAGAATCTAACCACAATTATGCCTTGATCGAAAACACATTCATCTTGTAATAACATCTAGCGTATGCTAATTGATGGAGGGGTGAAGAAGGCTTTGGGTATTAATCGGTCATGTGTGGAACGAGAGGGGCGACGCACAGTGAAATTACATTAGCATAGATTTTCATTTCCAGACTCCAGAAGCTGGTTCTGCGATTGATGCGCTTGCTAAACTGTTGCCAGTGGATCTCCCTCTCTACCTCTTTCTCTTTTTCTCTCTCTCTCTCTCTCTCTCTCTCTCTCTCTCTCTCTCTCTCTCTCTCTCTCTCTCTCTCTCTCTCTCTCTTTTTTCTCTTCCTCTCTGTCTCTCTCTTTCTCTCTCTCTCTCTCTCTCTCTCTCTGTGATCAAAAGGGAGCGCCGAGGGTTTTTGAGCGTCTCGCCCTTGCTCACTCTCTCCAAGGTGGCCATCTCACTGTGGCTGCAACAGCAGCAGAGAAATTGGCTCTACTCAACGGAGCAGGACGCAAGATAGCTGAAGCGCGAGAGTCAATTCCGAAAAGAAGTCTATCCAGAGTTCCATTCCAGGATTGAATCGTCAATTTCCATTCAGGCTTGCTGCTGTCCAGAATAGAAAATGAACGTGTGAGAGAGCGCATGCACTTACGGGTAGTGTCGCGCAGGGTAAGGCAGCTGTCCGCCTCTGAACTAGTAATGCAATGGAGTCAGAAGTGGAATTGGACAGAACCTGACCTTGGATCTACAGGCCGATGGTGCATGTGATAAATCCGCCCTGGTGTGCGTACCGCGGCCCAGCCGAGCCTGCTGGGGGCGGGTGTAATTATCAACAGAAGGCTGCCGAGATAAAGAGTTTGGAATGAGAGAGCGACTGGCAGCCTGTGCCGCTATCTGAGCCGGGCCACGAGGAACGGTGGTGGGCGAAAGATGCTAACAAAACGCTGCCAACAAAAACCCGGCTTTGATGTCACCCAGGCCTGCCTGAGCCCTGACAAAATGTCACCTTGTACACTAGACATGAAAGCACAGCACAGTGCAGGCAGAGGCAGGGCTGTGTGTATGTCCATGCATGTATGTGTGTGTGTGTGTGTGTGTGTGTGTGTGTGTGTTAAAAACCTGCAGAATACTGAGCCATTCATCAGGAATACCCTTATTGCTTGTCAGAGTGTTGTCAGATGGGTGAAGCCGGTTTGTGATTTTATGAGAAGGCTAATTTCCCTTAACCCGGAAAACCTCTCACCTCAGACTGGCAGCAGCTGCCATTTAGCCATATGCCATGCGATCCAAGCAGCTACTGAGAGGTGTGGATAATAGGCTAAGCCTTGAGCCCAGCTAGACAGGTAGGTGTCCTGAGGTGATAGAAAATACCTCCTGGCTTTCAACGTTTCGCTAATACCATGGTCCATTTTTTAAGGATTACAGTCAGGAGACGTGACTGAAATACCAACCGCAGCCTGACGCCTCACGGGCCTCTCCTCAGCCTTCTCTTGGAATTTGAAATGCAGTGGTTCGCAGCCCTAGTTCTGGATTACCCTTGCCCTACACATTTTAGTGTTTTATTTACCTGCTCTAACACACCAGCCTTGGCCTAAGAATGGCTTGTTAATTAAGGGATGGATCAAGAGTGTTAGAACAGTGGTTCTTAACTCCATGCCCTGTGGACCCACAAGTATTCCCTGGCTTAACTCACCTGATCCAGTTCATCAGGTAATTATTAAGGCCTCTGTTAGCTAGATCAGGAGCACTGGGACCTGGAATATGTTAAACTGTTTAGCGCAGCAAGTCTCCAGGACTGCAGCAGAAAATCACTACATAAGAGCAGGGTACTCCAGGACCACAACTGGGATCCAGAATTATAATGATTAGAGAGGACTCATCTCCCATTAATGTGGAGGTGGGTGAGCAGTTGCAGGGCTTTGTCCCATATTCACCTGTCTGGGCAGCAGCTGTCACCCATGCTGCTAGAATAGCTCCTGGTTCTGGAGCTTCACTGGCTTGAGTGATGGCTCGCTGATCATCACTCTGATTTCAAACTTAATTAACCTACATGTCAGCACATCATTCGCCCATATCGGCCGACAGATCTGCAGAGAGAGAGAGAGAAAGAGAGACAATGAGACAAAGAGAGAGAGAGAGCAGAAGTTGTGGTTTTAAATTGCAACCGTGAGGCAACAAGAAATGGATCACACTTCGCTCCAAGTACACATTTCAGAGTGTAGCATTGGATCAGATGGGGATCACACATCGCTCCAAGTAGACAACAGTTTGGAGTGGAACACTGTAGAACAGGTGATGAGGCGTTTATTTATGGGCTAGATTATCACCCTGGCCCAAGTGGGCCCCACTCTAATTCCAGCTGTCTAGTAGAAAAGCGGGGACCAGGTGCACTGAAGATAAATGTGCCTGTACAAATTGCTGGCCTAAACAAAACGAGTGACACAGCAATGATTGCAGCATAAGAGAAACGCTGCTATACCACTGATGTTGCAGAAGCACAACAAACTTTGGTAAGTCTGACCCCATTGTTGTTGGAGGGCCTATTGTTAGCGTGGCCTGAGAGTCCAGAAGTGCTGAGGGAAGTGAAATCACCCTCATCCCAACATTCCTACGAACGGACAAGGGATAGCGGTCCGCCGGTGCAGAGCAGTGGATGACTTTCTGCTCGTTTACGACTGTGACATTTCATGGAGGGTGGCGCTCAGACGACGGCTGGCCCCTACGCCTGTCGTGAAAAATAGCAGACACATGCATGTTGATGCTGAGGAAAAAGGTCAGCGCTGTCTCAGTGGACCTAATCACCCGTTAGCCCTCTCTCAATGAGTAGCTCTCCTCTTTAGACTGCTGTAACGAGAGGCGGGGGGAGGGCCTTGTGTATGTGAATGTGTGTTAACTTCCAATGAACCACCTGCCACAGCGGACGAGTATTTGAGCCAAAGAACAGTGTTTTTTTGCTTGCCTCATTAGGTTTCTGTCCCTCTTAGCAGACTGTAGGGGGATGTATGTGTCGAGCGTATTCGTGAGGGACTGTTGCTCTGCGTTTCTTTCTGTCTGTCTGTCTCTCTCTCTCTCTCCCTTCCCCTCTCTCTCCCCTCTGCACTGTTTAAAGCCCTCATTAGCTCTGAGGGGCCACAGGGATTAGCCGTGTGCTGGAGTTCGAGCTGCAGCTCTGAGCAGGGCCATCACGGTCAGATAATGGTGTTTGTTTAGCCATTACACAGACGCCTCTTAGCTTTGAGGCTCAGGTCCTCCGGATGCCTCCATTGAAGGGTGATGGATGTGGAAAGACAGACTCTTGGCTTAATCCCAGCATGTTAAAAACTTTGACATGGGCATGTCCTTTCAGAACCTGCGTTACTAATTGTAAAATGGTCATTTTGGTGCTGTGTACATGTGTTAGTGTAGGAAACACTAGATTTCGGTTTAAACCTTCATATAAAAGTTAATGTGATTGGTGGAGTCCTAGCTAGTGAGTGGGACTGAATCCTACACAGACAAATTTTGGAGAAAACTGTTTTAAACTTAAAAATATGCAAGAAAAGGTAAAGTAATTACAAACATCCGACTATAGTTCCAAGATTGCTCTACTTGACTGACTCTATTTGAAAACATATAGAATCAGGAACAAATATATATTTGATTCTGGTTGTTTTAATTCTGCTGTGCATCATTCTTTTGACTAATTTTAAACTTCTGACATGATGGATGTGTAGAAGCTTATTTAAGACAAGGCCGGTGTAGACCTGAGTAAGATGCAACTGCTCAGTTCCTGTAATCCTATAAGCTGTCTTGATTAATCATTGGAATTTGTTTTGATCTCGGACTCAATTACTCCGAGACATGCATACACATACACATACACTGGAACCCAAAAATAAGGAAGACTGGCTGCAGTTTTCTTGTCTTGTATGCAATGCAATCTGCAAATGAAGGTTTACACTCTACTCTCTACTGATTTACCACCAGTATTACAAAGGAAAAATGTCGTCTTGGTTCTTTTGTAATCACTGGCCGTATCTTTCGTTCTGCTGACTTGTAAACAACCAATTATTTGTAAACAACCAAATGAAATTAGAAGTCTCTCTTCCAAAACAGTTTAAAACTACTAATGTTTCATGTCATCTCCATGTTAGAAAAATGGTGGATTTGGAAGAGTATGCCTGTTATTTTCTCATGATAACAGTGGTCAAACCCATAAAGAATTAGGAGTTTGATAGCTATTTTAATGAACACTCATCATGCAAATTATACTTGTAAAAGTCTTTACTCTTGCGATCTCTGAGCATTACTGTGTATTCTATATTTATGTATCAGCCTGGGCTCCTGTTTTTGGCTGTAATTCAGCTTGAGGGTATCTTTAGATTCTGGCCTATTTGCACTAGCTTAAGGACATGTTTTCCAAAAACACAACAAAGAGCTTCTGTAAGTCACTCTGGATGAGATTACCTGCTAAATGCTTTAAATGTAATTTAACTCCCATAATTTACCACCTCCCTCTATACCCCCCAGGCTGCCATTGCCCGTGCTGTTCTTGATCTGAGCCACAGTCTGCATGGCAGCCGCTGGGCCGTGTGCTGCTGCGTGCAGGTGGGAGACAGATGGCAGCTTGAAGAGAGCAGGGAAACCATCTCATTGGAGTAAAAACTGCTCTCTGACCCCCTGCTCTGCTTTCCCAAGCCCAGACAAAGCCACCCTCACTCTGCAACTATCACACAAATGCAACTGTCTCTCTCTTCACTATCGCGCTGAAGGAAGCTCGCCGCTTCGGATTCAAGGGCTGTTTAGTGTTCTTGGAGGGGCGTATAGACTCTTGCTTTCAGGATTCAGCAAAGAGAAAAAGAGATTGCAATCTCTGGCTTTTTAAGTGACACAGCGTTTGTTTAAGTATTGTTCCTGGCCTTGAAAGACTGGGCCATGAGGCTGGAGATAAGAGCCGACTTTTGAAAGCAGCGCTTCATCAGAAGTGGATCAGTATTCCCCTTGAATCCGTGGTGACAAAGGAGTGAAACACTGCTGTATTACCACTTGCTGCATGGCTCATTGGCCTTTATGAGTGCCAAGTTCAATCATTAAAGCCAATAAGGTGTGTAATAGATTTCTTCCATGACTTCTTAATTGTATGGAGTGTGTACAGAAGTGTTAAGGAGAGGCAGAGAGGAGAGAACAGAGAGAGAGAGAGAGAAGAGCAGGCAGAGAAAGAATTTCCACATCCTCTGCCATCCCAGAGTTTAATCAGGTTTAGTTTGGGCCAGCTGTGGCCCAAGCTTGCACATGGCATGCACACGTCAACAAAAACATGCATCCACGCACCACACACACATACACAAAGCAGAATATCTGTCAAGAGCAAGCTCATTCAGAATGAAGAGAGGCCTAGCACGCTCAAGAGATTATCTCAGCATGCGGAGTGTGTGTGTGTGTGTGTGTGTGTGTGTGTGTGTGTGTGTGTGTGTGTGTGTGTGTGTGTGTGTGTGTGTGTGTTCACAGTTGGTGCTGGAGGTGGTAATATGGAAAAAGCAGTAGGACTATAAACACTCACTTGGACTATCAAGTCTAACAGTAATAAATACTGCCATGAGTCAGGACCCTTTGGCAGAGTTTCTATGTTGTGTCCCTGATTGTGGTGAGTTGTTATAATAATAACATAAAAATAGTTTGGAATCCCTTGCCTGTAATATCTTAAATCATTTCTATTACAATAAAATAATTAGATATTCCAGACACTTTGCCAACAGATATTTTTAGATGTTTTGTTCAATTTTTCAGGAGTTCTGTGGGCATGAAGTTAATAAATCATAAATATTACACCGTAATTATCTTTATAATTTAAAATTTTCAAATTATCTGCCCCCACTTTTGAAATATGATGAATTCTTGATGTTAATATAATTGTAATTTTGTTCTCAATGTTATGCACTTTTCCCAGCCTTTTTAGAATAATCTGCGGCTCCATTCATCACTGTGGATCTTCCTGACGTCCTAATTATTAAAAGCCTGTGAAGTTGCTCAGGAATGTCTGCAATCTGATTGATTTTAGATGGTTAAAAACTTTAGAATGGTCATGTATATAAATTCATGAATTCAGTTGAACATTGCAGCTGAAATTTTGATCCTGACTTCTCCCCATGCCTGTGCGTGTGTATGCATGTGTTTGTGTGTGATGTCAGTATAATGTATCAGTAAATGCTTGCCTGTATGTTTCTTGCTGACAGTGCTAATCAAATAAGTTACCTGAGACACTTATGGACTTTTTAAAATAACAGGATGAAGTGAACCTAGCAGGTTCTTTTTGTTTGTATTGAGAATGAGGTCAACTTTTCTTGCTTAACTTTTGGTGAACAGGTCACTACTTTAATTTTTAAGTAATGTACATTTGTCTGTTCTGTATGGCTTTTTGTACGTATTGCCTACTGTCCAGGACTTACTGCTTGCAGAGTTCATTGGATAGTGTACTGTAGTTTATTGGATATGTACCTAATTTATTACTGTATTTACCCTGCTTATACCAAAGAAAACACGCTTGCATGGATTACAGTACAGTCTGTTTAGGGGTAACATCGGTATTTTACATTGTAGCACTGCGGGAGACAGCAGTTCAGTGTAAACTGTACAGTACATTTACAGGTTTTCTGTTACATTTGTCTAAGGGTGCTGTATGAGTGTAAAATGAAATTAGGATTATTTATGGTTAAGACTATAAAAATAGGCATTTTAGGCATTTTTTACCACATCACAAATTATATATATATGGTTTTGAGTGTTTAAATGCTTGAGTAAACCCATTTTCAGATGTTCACAGTGTCTCCTTGTTCTGGAATATGTAAAGTTTCTTTTTTGCTTTATTTTCTTTTTTTTCTCACCAATTTTAGTCATGGCCATTTCCACTTGTTAGCAAGGACTCTCCCAATAACACGTTGCTGCCAGTCTGGGAGGGCGAAGGCTAATAAATTCACACACAGCGCCATTTTTGCATCCTTTCGAGCCTCCAATAATGCAACATCATTGGATAGCTTGAGGAGTACTTGGAGGAGAAAGAGTTAGAGGGAGAGATTGTGCTCTCCTGGAATTCCAGCCACACATGTCCCTTTACTTTTTTTTTTTAATTAAAACTATACTTAGCAACTGAAGTAAATCTGAAACACTTTTATAATCTGAGATATCAGTATATAGATAAACCTATGGTGCATACGTCTAAGTACGTAGCGACTTTTCTGGCACTTGTTTCTACATCCTAAACACACATGCTTACATCTGTAATCATCAGGCAGTTATGCTTTCAGTGTTAACTGTATAGTTTATTGACTGTGTTTACTATGTTAAATATATCATCGTCTTTGGAAGGAAATATGGTATTACTTCTCCTGGACATGGAATGAAGTTTTACTCAACCGGATGCTAATTCTAAAGGCTACAACTTTTTTGCTGGAAAATAATCTAGCAAGCTTGACTACACATATAAAGAGCTAATGTATGCACATGCACCCTGAGCACACATTTAAATGCACAAATGTTGTTCTTATTCCTCATCTTTCCCATGGCGTCTGCTCATGGTAGAGCCTTTAGGCCAAGGGAGGGAGCTGAGTTGGCTTGTCTTAAATGTGCAAGTGCCCTTTGTAGAGGCAGTGCACTGATGTGATTGGCCTCTCTGGGGCCAGTGTGTATTGGTAGCAGCTGCCTTGCTGCCTCTCAGCGCTGGCTCGGTTGCCTTGGCGAGCTGCTCTCCCCCTCAGTCAGTCCAATTGAAATAAATGAAGTGCCAGTCCCGACAGTGGGGTAATTGTTCATATGGAAATTGGATTGCTGTTGTCACACAAGCCTTTCCAGAGCACCTCTGCAACTATTTTCCCTCTGCCCCCACAGCGAGGAGGTCCTGCTCTAACACATTTAACAACTTTAATTCCTCCTTTTTATTGTCTACGCAATAACAAAATGTTCATTATCTCAGTATCTGTAAAACGGTTGCTTCAGCTGCCCTCTCGGTGGGAGCTGTTCACCCCCACTCTCATCTGTTGAGTCCATGCTTTATCAGGGTTTAGCAGACTACCAAAACATGACTGATAGAGACGATCAGTCAGATAAAGAAAGACTTTCAAATGAGAGCTGCCCATTCTCTTTCACCCTGTGGGCAGTGGTTCAGGGCTAAAGATAATTTAATAGTTTTCACTCCCGTGTCCATATGTGTGTCCGTGCGTGTGATAGCTTAAGATGAAGTCGTCAGCTGTCATTATCGAGACAGCAATCTTTCGAAAGCAGCTTCTGAATGCATTACCATCCAATGGAGAAAGCATCTATTACGCTTTCAATTGGAAATCTGCTCTGTGTGGCCATGAATATGAAATGATATCCTGCTCATTGTTCATCGTCACTCCTTTTTTTTTTTCCCCCACTCCTTATTTGACAGGCAGGTTTAGTTGTTGAGGCCTCTCTGCAGGACACAGGCTTAGCTAGATGCTCAGCGTTGCCTTTGAAAATAAAAGTTGGAGCTTTTATTTTGAGGCTCTCCTTTCAAGCTGACACTGAAGAGTCGGGGTCATGTGCACTCATTGCCATTGTAATACCCCTCACCTGCCTCCACAGGCCGCTGTCATCCGCGATTTTCGCTTCCAGAGACTCCATGAGTGCTAAACTGAGCATACACCAGTTTAGCTCTGCAAAGCTGATGGGTTTAGATTTTTCACAGGGGTCAATGGCAGGGCATCTGTCTCTTCCACATGAGAAATCCACAACCATTCAGACAGCTCCATAGCCTCGCTGGCCTCCAGAGGTGCATTCAGTCACTCTCTCACATACATCTGTGACATCACCTTGTCTATCACTGCTTTAATGTCTGAGGCCTTCCACTGGAAGCAGGCTTGTATGGAGCACCCTGTGGAGCCTGGAGTCTAGACTGCTTGAATATAGAGTGACAGTAGTTAAGGAGACGATGCTTTAGCCTTCCTCACATTCAATCTTCTATTTCAGTCCTGTAGGCTACATAATAGTACAAAGCAGTAGAAATGACTAGATAAGCTCTTCAGGCAAAAACACACTAATGAGTCTATCCTTGGTGTTTTTTTCTCTCTCTCTCACTATCTCGTTGCTTTCTTGGTTCTTCTTTTTATCTCTCGTTTCATGTTATGTCTCTTTCCCTCTTTCTTCTCTCTGTTTCTCCTTATTTTTCTTCTATATCTCTTTACCTCTCTCTCTCTCTCTCTCCTTCTCTCTTTCTTCTCTCTACATCTCTTTCTCTCCCTCTCCTTTTATTTCTCTCTACAAATTTTCATCACTCCTGATCTCTTTGCCCTTGAAGTTGGCTTATATTAGCACATATTTTCTTCTTTTTTCCCCCTCTTTACCTTCTTTCATTCTTTTTCTTGCCCTCCATCTCTCTCCCCCCTGTGTCTTTTCTTTCTCCTGGAGGTACGCCTCCTGTTCTCCAGGACCATTATAATTTAACAGTGTGGGCTTTCTGGCAGAATCGCTCCAGATGCGCCTGGCTCATTAGCAATTGGCTTGTTTCATTATTATTTATCGCTGCCAATTTGCGACGGCGTTCGCTTCAGGCTCATTTTCCAGCGCAAAGTTATATTTAGAAGTGGTGGTTTGTTTCCAGGAGCTCTAGTGATGGTGATGAAGCTACGCGCTATGCATGAGCGTGAAGAGTGTAGAGAAGTATGAAAGCGGATAGCGCCACTATGTTTTCTTGCCTTCTGATTGGATTGTGCAGTGCTCCGGTGTGACACCTGTGTCATTGTGCCAGTGTTGCGCTGGTTCTCCTGAAGCCTTTGATGGCAGGCGAGCTCCAGTCCCCGGGATTAGGAGTGTGGAAGAGTGATGAAAAGACACGAAAAGTGTTTGGGGAGTGGAGGCGTGCCAACGAAAAGGGAGGGAAAAAAGAAGTGTTCAGGATTTTCATTCTTCACCGCGCTCAGTGACCCCCCCCCTCAACCCAACGTCTGAAAGAAATTTGTATAGAAGCATACTTTGTTGGGCGAAGTGAGCGATTTGCATGAATAAGCAAATGATTCTTTGAAGTTATGCTCTGTACTGTAAGAGAACGGAGATGAATTTCTGTCACTGTAATCACAAGATTCTCTTCCTCTCCCAAAGTTTCTGTCAGGGAGTAGTTCCTCACCACATGTTTTAATAAAGAGACTTTTGTCTTTCTTCACACTTTTCAGCAAGGGAGTGTTGAGGTATACTGCAGAAGGAAAAAATGCAGTTTTTCAGTGAATAAACTTGCCTCTGCTGTTCTATTTTTGTCAGATTTTTTTTCTTTTTTTTTTTTTTTGAAAATAACATTTTATATTAGCAAATTTTGGCAGACCAGTGTATAGTCTATCAGTCTGTGGTCCTATCAGAGACATTTCCAGTTCATTCACTGAAGTTTAGTGCCAATTCATTTCATCTTCATTGCACATAAAGCCATGTAATTCAACTAAGATTCCTGTAAGCGTCCTGACACTGATTGAATTTGGGCATTTAGTTAATTGGAATGGACTTTCACCTTTTCTCTGTTTTGTCTTATAGCTTGGTGCATCCTGTGCATCACAGCAAATTTGATGGATTAAAGCCTGTTTTTCTTGACCTTTTGTCTTGCATTAGGAACAGAGGCAATGTGTCAGGCTAATCGGATAAAAGAAGACGTATGTGTGATTCGTAAGTGAGGTCTCCACTAGTGATCTATACGTCTAAGCGTCATTTCCTTTGTGTCCGGCTGCTTGGTATTGAGTTAGGGTTTGTGTCATGGGACTTAACTTGCGCTATCTGTAAAATCTCTGATCTGTCTTCTTAGATTAGTAGTTAATCATTAGTGTTGCTTCACAGAAAACTGGGACTTGAATCACAGAATGCCAGCCATTTTGTGTAAATGTAAGCTCAGCCTCCCTGACCCAGGTTTATGACTGAAGGAGCAATAATTGTCCTTTACAGCCTGATAAAAAAGCAGATATAGCGTGCAAATCAGTGGCTTTTGGTCACAGGGTATTTCTAAAGTACTTTATTAAAAAAAATGAACTAAGAAATAAAAATACTGGAAATACGTACGAAGGGCGGTAATTTGGGGTTAATGGTTCTACGTACATTTGGCATTATCATGTCAAAAGCGTGTCATGGCAGATGTCATATACTAGTGTTAATAAGTTATTGTGGCAGTTTATGTCCATTTTCATCACAGTGTTTGGTGATTTTGATGACAGACACTAAAACTTGATGTGATGACTGTAATTAGTATCGGACATTAACTGTCACGACATTAAATAGTCAAGCATCTGCTGTGATGTGTTTATGGCGGTGTTATGTCAGTGTTATATAGAAGTGTCTTAGGGTCTGTCAGGCATGGTTTCTTACTGTTAAAGAGATTGTGTAAAAATAAATATTTTCATCACATAAATAGCTAGTTCATTAATTTAACTGATTGATAGAGATTTTTTGATTTTTTGTTTAACTGAGTAATTGTGATTATACACTGGAAGTGTGACTGGCAAGGGCCACACAAAAAATATTATTAGTCACTCCCGTGAGCATAATAGGGACCAAATTGTTTTTGAGCACTCCATCCAAACTGCTGATTCCCAATAAAATACTGCTGTACACACAGCAGAGAATATCTTCAGTCCTCTCTAGAGGAAGGCAAACAGAGAAACATGGATTGCCACTGCTATGAAGAGCACAAACCACACATGCCTCCTTGTATCGCTGTTTCAAACTGTTGTTGAAAATTGTTTAAGGGAATGAATTAAAAAGGGCAGACACATTTACCTGGAGAAATGGAATTTAAAATAAATGAGCTTCATACTCAGAAGGGGCCAAAAAGAGGCTGGGATAAAGCAGGGTAATAGAAGAACAGGAGCTTTTATGGAAATGAGAGTGTGAGCTGAAATTAACAGAGCCCTGGGGGGTGCATGGATAATGAGTCATGCGCGTGGTCAGAGTTGCAGGGGAAAGGCAGGTTAACATAACATAACAGCCATCCACGCTCAGCCGGGTGGGATTTTGTCAGGATTTTGGGTTTGACAAGTGTGCCTCTAGGTTTAACTGTCTAACTGGAAAGAAGAGCAAAAGCCAAACTGCTGCTGATGGCACCACCTGTAGAGTTCTCCAGAGGATGAACATTGTGTGAGTGTGTGTGTGTGTGTGTGTGTGTGTGTGTGTGTGTGTGTGTGTGTGTGTGTGTGTGTGTGTGTGTGTGT
>JBBIGA010000126.1:15783612-15794711 GCA_037576975.1 Alestes dentex
TTGAGTGTATTGAGAATATATGTTTACTAAATTTTAGACTGAGAGAGCTGATGTAGGATCAGTGTTTGCCTTTTCTTTTATTCCACTCCATATTAAAATGTTGTTTAAAAAGTCAAATCATGCATAGTAGTTCTTGCAGTGGACGATTCTTCTCTGATGGTGCTACTGGCACAGGAGTCTGTTGAGAAATGCATTAGCTCAATATTAGTTCTGTGGTTATTGATGTTGTAGGGTAGAAAGGTCACCATCAATATACACACACTCCACAAGCACCTATTCTGCATACTGTATTAGTTCACTAATTCATGTGAATTATTGATTCTGTAGGACCGGGAGTTCACCATCGGCACAGAGCTGATGAAACAGACTGAAGATGATGTGAAGACCGAAGAGGGTCCTTTCTTCTCTTTTGGTGGCTATAAGGTGTGTAACACACACACACACACACACACACACACACACACACACACACACAGAACAAACTGTCACATCTCTCTCTCTCTCTCTCTCTCTCTCATTCTCTCAACCATAGTTCAGTTGGTACTGGTCATCAGTAGTCCAGCTGTTACTTTTAACACTCTATAAGTGTGTCATCAGCTCTTTTTGTCACTATCATTCTGTTAAAGTGGTTCATCTCAGTTTGATCCAACCGGCCTCAACATGCATTGTGACTCTCGATCTTTTAAACTACAGGCCTTTTTTTCAGACCCACTGACCAGTAATTACCAGGAACTACAATTAATTACCCAGTCATTACTCTGAGAACAGCCTGTGAGGTATATAGTATTAGAGTGAAGAATAGAAGTCTAAACCTTCAGACCAGAGTGTAAAAATGAACACAAACTTGGCGTTTATTGGCGCTCTATATTGTATCTGCATTTTGTACTATATCCACTTTGTGTCTAAATTGTAGATCATTTATTGAAGACACAGGTTTACTGGCTAGATTTAAATCAGTACCAGTCCAGAATCTGTGAACAGAGATTGTATTTTGTACCTTTCAAAATAAAAACATCCTAAGGAGTTATTTGGAGTGATGCCATAGAAAAAACACTTCTGCTTCCCAAATGAATTATTTAAGGGAAATGAGTTTGGAAAGTGAGTTTTAACATTTAGAGAATCTCCACAATATTCAAAGGTTACTGCTTCAATTCAGGTTTATTGTCTTGAAGCATGCATTCAAGTCAAGAACCATTTAGGAACCTTAATTAGTGAGAGCGAAGCTGAAATAAGGTGAAAAACTTCACCTGTGAGGGGCCTAGCTGCAGCAGCTTCAGGAGCACCATGGGGAGTTTGAGATTACGGCACCCCCTGTTGGTTAAACATCAGCTTGTCACAGCTCTGCTTAGGAAACGGCTCTCTGCCTTCCTGAGCTTCTGACCAGGACAGAGAAACGGCGTCTAGCAGCACACACCAAGAGAACAGGCCTGCAGCTACTCTCTTACACCATTGATTCTCTTCAGCTGTGTTTGACTCACTGCCAGATGCACTGAGAAAACGAGAGGGGGTCTGTGAACAGCAGAGTGCCTGCAGATAGGAGAAGCAGACTCTCATTCAAGTGTGACTGTATAAAGTTGCAGGCCTTATGTACAAGCAAAAAATTGTTTTAACGGCCTGGTTGGGTCTCTCTCTCTGCTGTGTGGTGTGTGTAGTTTTCCTACGATAAGTCCCAGGAGACCAGTGTCTTATTCCACATTAAAGACAAAAACACAGAGAAGAAGATTGATAGCAGCCTCAATGGTAAGTCTAATGTCGGTAGGTTTTAAATTTGTATCTGTTTTGTGATCAATCTTGTTGTCAAATAAAGTGAAACTTCAGATGTCTCTCCAGTATTGAGTGATTTTTTTTTTTTTTTTATCAGTGGCTGTAAATTTGTTTCACTACAGTTGAGTTGATGCTCTTGTAAAGGTTATTTTGTTACAATGAATAACTCCTTGTCCTTCTCTCTATAGTCACCCTGTATAATTGCTCGATGGGCCGGGAGGACTGCAGTCTGTGTAAGAATGCAGACTCAATATATCAATGTGTGTGGTGTTCTCGGACCCGTTCGTGTGTGTTTGAAAAACTGTGCCCATCTGAGGAGGCCAGAGAGTGCCCAGAGCCAGCCATCACAGCTGTAAGCCTACTCTTCCAATACTGTCTAATCTTTACATTCTAATATAAAGCTTACATTAGCATATGGACACAAAATTAGTCACGTGCCTCTATCACTTTTTAATGCTTTGTTAAGCACCCCTGTCAGGTAAGGATTACCTCAGTCTCTTGAGGTCATTCCTGTTCATTTTAACCCACTCTATGAACCGAGGATACATTTCAGCTCATATTTGCCTATATGAGCATTTTACTAGCTGCTCCACTTCTGAGGTCTGTTGATTTTGCAAAGGACCATTTGGGGACCTTTGGGACCGTTGGTCCTCCCTCCCTATTTTTTATGTTTATGCTCTCCCTGTGTCTGCACAGGTTTCTTCCCTCGGTCTGAAGTTAGGTCAAGTGAACTGGAGAGGTGTGCTCCGAGGTGTGACTGTGTGTGTGAATCTGTTTGTCTGTGTGTCTGCCTTGTGATATACTTGCCAGGGTGTTTCTCTGCCTGTGCCCTATGAGTGCCAAGATATGCCCCAGCACCCCCTGCTACCCTGGTTAGAACAAGGAGCTCAGATAATGAATGAATGAATGATTACACTTGTCAGTCGAAGTACCCCAGTGTTCCATCATGTGTCCTGAGCCACAGCTACCCTACAGCTGTCATCCTGGAGTGTGTGTGGGTGTCAGTGTTGTTTTCTGCTTGGACATAAATCCCAAAGTTGAAGACTTGGCTAAAATGGACAAGAAACATTTCAAGAGACTACTGCAATCCTTGCCTGACAGAACTGATGCTGCAATTAAGGCAAGGGAACGCGTAACAAACTATTAGAAAAGAAATGATGCGTGGAACCAATTTTTTGTCCATAGGATTTGTCGGTCAACAGTCAAACTACTATTCCAGTAGTCATCATTAATCTTGTGGTAAAATTTTGCCTCGCTAAACAGTCTTAGAGCTGTTAAAGACTCTTATAATGGAAAACCATTTTTTTTCTTTAAAAACTGAATGTTCACACCCTAGTCTATAACAGTCCATACTGAGTCAGTATTATGACTGTGTGCTGTAAAAGCCGCAAATTTTGAATTTACTCCTTTAATGGTGTCACAAAAATCTACATCTTTACACATATCCCACCTCTCTCTCTCCCCCACTCGCTCTCTCTCACTGCCTTCTAGATTATCCCAAGTTATGGTCCTCTGAGAGGAGGAATCTCTGTCACTATTAAAGGCTCCAACCTGGGCATTCAGAAGGAAGACATAAGGCAAATCACTGTGGCAGGAGTTCCCTGTATCCAGCAGGAGGAGAAATACTCTGTTTCTACCAGGTAATAATTCAAGAGGGTAGGGAAAATAATGTTGCTTAATTGATAATGGAGTATTCAAAAGGAAGAAAAAAAAAAGGAATCCTAAATTATCATTTTTTCTTCCAAGCATTACAACTACACATACTGAGTACACTGCATTCTACAAAAGACTGAGCCTAAAAAGGCTGCAATACACTAAGAGAAACCAAAAAATGGCTTTGGGGAGCTCCTGAGTGATGCAACTACCTCAGCATTAGCTCGGTCATTGCAGGATTGCGAGATCGATCCCTGGAGATGCCACAGCCATCTGTGGCCAGACACCTGAGAGAGTATAATTGACCTCACTCTCTCTGTGTGAGTAGACTGGCCCTCTCTCTCCCTCATCACTCAACAATAACAATTCCAATGCTCTAGCTCTAAAATGCCAGTGTTTTTGTACAAAGGTATTTACTGTCATTCCAGGGCTTTTATATGGTCCTCCATGTTATGTAGCCTGTGCAGTCAGCGTACTGCTTGTCATATACTGTATGCTTTTAGGACTGCAACAAGTTGTTCTGCCACCATTTGTTTGGACAGCAATCACGACAATTGATATCTGGCTGTTGAAGCAAAATAATGAAGAAACATGTAATCTGATATTGCAATAAGTCACGTAAAGATAATGAAAAATCTTGAATTCTGCCACATAATGGGCTTGGATCACCTGTTACATCATTTCTGGATTCAAATAAAATCCTGTTTGGTAAAAAATGTGTGTATACAAAAAACTAACTGGCTATTCAGAAATAACCATTTTTAAATCAAGCCTAGACAGCATTATTTTTCAGACAGTTATCTCTGAGATACACTCACGATTTGAAGCCAGACAGGTGGCGGTCAGGTAGTAACTACGTTGTATTGTTGTAAGTGATGCAAAATCCCTGTTGTCTTTCATGGAATTCACTTTTTGAACCCCTTTCAGCCATCCATGTTTTTCTCAATAGTTGTAACTGTATTTGATATGTGAGTGTTAGGCTCAAAGGAATTGGCCCGTGAAAACCTCCTCGTCTCCCTTAGTAAAGGAAAGTGAGGGCTGTGTATAATAAACTCAGAACTGTGTGTGTGCAGTCAAAGCTAGAGAAGAAATTTCAGCCTTAACCTCTCCTCCACTGTCGAGCGGGGACTTGCTACTGAGATCACACACTGGTCTTTTAAGCTCCAATTGTATAAGGTATGGTAGAGGGTGGTCTGGCTTTGTGTCTGGCTGGCTGCTAACAAGCCTCTCAAGCACTAAGGACTATGTGGAGCAGTGTGTGTGGGTGTGTGTGTGTGTGTGTGTGGGTGGGTGGTTGGGTGGGTGTGCGTGTGTCTGTGTGTGTGCTTGTGCTCTTCAAGCAGAAGGCGGTGGGCTTTGGCATCAGTGTAGTGCATAAGCATTCACAGCACTGATGCAGAGTCTGCAGTAGGTGAAGGCAGATAGAGACCAGGGGCGGCAGGTGTTGGCCTTCACCTGCTGCAGACTCTGCGGTACTCTCTGGACTTCAGAAAGAGGTACTCTGTCCATCAAAAAATTTGGGCATACCTGATTGATTATTTGTTCTTTATTAAACACTCTTTAATCAAAAAATAAGCTTAAATGTTGAATTCCTTTAACATAAATCAGTAGTGAAGTTAATGCCTGTGGCAAAAACAATTTTACAAAACAAGAATTACTTTATTGGAATTGTCTACGCAACAAGTAGTGTTCAGTAGCCAACAAATGCTCAGCCAACTTGGGAACTTCTCTAGTTTAAAAAAAAAACCCTCTTAGGTGGCTCCTCATGAAGCTGCTTTAGTGGCTGCATAATTTCGTATGATATTTACATAAAGAAACTGTCTCACTGTTCAGGCAGTTGCACAGAGAAATGACACAATAATAAACAATAAGTATTCTGTTTTTTACTGATTTTTTTTACTGAACCAAAAGCATTTTGTTTTGGGTTGTTGTTTTAATTTCCGTGTTGTTAAGAAGATGTACATGCTCACCTTATTTTTGCCACAGAGATAGCCTCTTCTTTGCTCCACACAAAACAGTGCAGATGCTGACACTGAGTATACTGTATTCTACTTTGGAGAAGTGAAAGGAGAACAACGAATTTCACCCCATTTATTTTGGAGCTGAAAGTTTATAATAAGCTCTTTCCGCACACAGAGAGCACATGCTCTTGGATGTAACCCAGTTTAAGTTGCTTTTTAAGATGCATGCCAACACTAGAGAGAAAAGTGATTGGTCAAGTGAATTCATGTTGCCTGTAAAAAAAACATGCACTTAAATCAAATAAGAGGTTAAAAAAAATAATGTTGCATTTTCACCATCCAAAAATGGTCCAGTGACATCTGAGGAAATCACACAAATAAAGCATGTTCAGTTCGTAAAGGCTTTTGTTCTGAAAACTGAAGGAAAACCTTTTTATGAGCAAATGTGTTTTGAAACTTTTGACTGGTTCTACAAATGGGAAAGTGATACTGGTCATGAATTTATCTGGTCATCTTTTGCAGTGTTGTTTGTGAGATTGGTGCAGTGGAACTTCACGTCCCTTTTAAAGGAAAGGTGGAGGTTGAAGTCAAAGGAGGCAAGAAAGGAAGGTCATCTGTCGACTTCTTCTACCAAGTAAGCCACAACTGCATTACCCAGCATGCCTCGCACATCAGATGGTGCATTGTAAGTAATGCAACATTACATAAAAATGTCAAAAAACAACCTGCTAAAATATGCGCTCCTGCCTCAAAATGTTCATGAGTCATCAGGTCAAGTTTTCTTCTTCTTTGGACAGTGGGAGTTTTTATTATTATATCATTATGGACTGAATAAATTGTTGGTCATTGCTTGTATAAATTTTGGTGTCACGCTGTCTAGCACATGAAAGAATGAAAATTATCGATAGAGTCACTGCAAAACTGCATCACACATGACATAGAACCTCCCAGGCTTGAAATCTACAAGTTTAATCTGTTTAATCTTCTGTAAAATGTGAATACACTACCACCTCTTGATGGTCACAAAGCATCGAAAGTCATCAGCAAAAATGAGTAGTATCATAGTAGCTCTGATTGGAAAAGCTACTTACAGTCTACTTATAACTATTCATATGCATTATGCTACTATAAGGACTACTGCGACTATCAGATTCATTATTTTTGAACCTTTGTTCATTGCTCAGTGGTGTGTAAATGTTTTTTTTTTTTTTACGTATTATTTAACTCATGTCAGGTTTGCTTGGGTTCAGATATTGTTTGCATATATGTAATGAGTTCAGATTGTGTTTGTTTTTCATGTTTGGGTTTTCACAGCCCACCTACCCACTTGATTCATACAAATTCTGTCAGGTATCACAATCAGAACTGTAGGTATGAGTCAGTCTCACAATCAGAACTTTATTCTGTAGTAACTCTTTTTAACCAGCCCATAGTAGTTTTTAAGAAATTTTTCTGTAGCTCAGAGGAATCAAGCTGTGTAATCTCCTCTTCTAGTGAAGGAATGGAAAAATAAAGGCTGTTTGTAATAAACAAATACAGTGAATGTAATTCCAGCCTTCACCTCTCCTCCACTGCTCATCTGGAATGTGCTTTTTCTAAGCTACTGTTGTACAAACTAAACACTCAAAGGCTGTAATGCTGTGGGATGATGTGCTGTATCCCTACTGGGCGATATTTAATGTGTCGAGTGAGCTGTGCATGGCGGTCCCCGTGCATTAGCAGGTTTAATTGCACCAGTATTATAGGGAGTTAGTATTGCTCTATCCCTCCTACAAGGCTTTGCTAAGGCTATGTGTTTACTCAGCAAACTGACAGCGCTCTGGGTTTATGTGTGTGTGAGTGAGAGAGAGAGAGAGAGAGAGTATGTGAGAGTATGTGTGTATGGAGTAAGAGAGAGAATGAGAGAAAGTGAGTCTGTCTCAATGTCAGTACAGCCTGAGGGAGATATGAGACCAGAACTCAAGGGAGTTACGATACAGTTGTGAGTAGGTGGTAACACCGTTAATGTCTTTTGCTGCCAGTTTTTTTAGCTGCTCTTCACTCAATTAGCCCCCAACTGATACCCACCCCCAGGATTTCCGACTCAAAGGCTACATTTAGACGGCACACTGTAATGTTTCAATCAGCTTAGTTTTGTAGGTGCCTTTTTCCCCCTCTTTACCTAATCGCATTTGTATGTTCAGACAAGCTACCTGCGTTTGATTGCTTGCTAAAATGCATATGAATAAAATCCAGATTGGAAATGAATGGAACTGATTCAGTGTGTTTAAATGCATACTGTAATGTATGATACTAAGTGATTTATGCAGATTCTAAATAAATAGGCAAATGGTTACTAGAATACAAACAACAGTGGGAAGATAACCAGATGGCTCCAGACACCCTTTTGTGGCAACACCTTTGTTCGTCCTGATTTCTTCTGAAGACTCTCTTTTGCACGTCCTTGCGGCTGTGGGTAGCAGAGGCTGCTGAATGACGTAACGTGCTGTAATATAATGTAATGTTCTCTTATGAAAGCGCTTGAGAGCTGGCTGGTTAAGCCACTTTTTTTCTATCACTTTCTCATTGATTTCTCAGGACCCCAAGCCTGAGGCTGTGCACCCTAGTCAGGGTCCCAAAGCAGGAGGGACGATCATCACAATCACCGGAAAGAACCTTGACACGGCCTCTAAGGAAGACATTGACATCACTGTGGGTGGAGTGGCATGTCCAGTGTGAGTGCAGTGTTGCATCATTGTGGATGTAGTTTGTGAAATTGCCTTTGTTTCCCGCAGAGCCGCACCTATATAAAAGTGAGTCGGCAGATTCGCTGGAAAGTAATTACCCATAACTCATAACTCATCAGAGTTTTGTGTGTGCGTGACCTTATTTGCTCTGGCTCTCTGCTTGGAGATTTCACATTCCTCTTCTCTCATTCAGAATGTCCCAGTTATCTTAACCTCTCCCCTCAATTTTCTTCTCTGATGCTTGTCTTTTCACTCATTTCATTCTAACTGTTACTTGCCATAGGTGTAGTTTGGAGAAGAATCTAATTTGCCCAATTTTCTCCTTCTCTCAAATGTAATCGATCAGTCAAGACATGTTTGGTGTCTGAACTTTGATTCTTTCATCTTGTATTGGAGCTATAATATTGCTAAAAAGCAACAGAAGCTTACAGTCAGCTACTGCATCATGCAAACTGCATGCTTAAGTTGACACACATTTGCTTTAAAATGCTTGTTGTTAAGTAATCTCAGACAGCGTTCTGATACTATTTAGCAAACAGGTATCTATAAAAATCGAAAAAAGTATACTGCAGAGCTGCAAACAGAAGTATTTATTTGAGGCAAATGAATTCAGTTAAATTGATATTCACCACATGAAGACATGAATTTTGTGAATTTAAAATGAAATAAAAATTCAAATTCTGATTTATTACATTTGGGGTTAAGGGGAAGTGGTGCAAAATGCCATTTCAATCTTCTTTTTTTTTAACTGAGTCTGTCTGTGTCTCGGTCAGTGAGGAGTTTGGAAATCAGATCACATGTAAGGTGGGGCAGTATCGGGGCGAGAAGGTGCCCTCTGACCTCCTCCCTGTTACTGTGCAGTATGGAAAACACACCAGCACTCAGGTTTCCACAGCCTTCCAGTTCTCCAACAATCCAGAGATAACTGATCACCAACCCAGACAGAGCTTTGACTGGTGAGTTCATTCTGGATCCTCCACCCACTGCTTATTAATTCTCCTCTCTGTTTTACATCACAGAATGTTCTCTATGCAAATGCAAAATGCTTGTGGACATAGAAAAACAGACTGTACTTGAACAAAGAACACAGGGAAAATTGCCAGCGTTAGATTAACTCCTACAGATAAAAGCCCAATTTCAGCTTTAATCTGTAGGAGTAAGAAGTTTGCTTTTTTAACACTGTGGGTTTTACTGAATCTTTCAGGACTATGAGAGACGAGAGATGTGCCTGTTGGAATGGCCAGAGAATTCACCTTTTACTGTATAAAGTGAATGAGAACACTTTTTGCATAACGTTTATTCGCTGTTTCAAGAGACTTTGTTGCTCTGAGGGTGTATCTTTAGGAAAGAAAACTTAATATCTGTTAACTTAAAAAAAAAAAGTGACTTAGGACCATATTTATTATGACATGTTCATACATTGTCCCCTGGACAGAGTCGGATTCTTCAGTGCCATGGTCTTACCAATAATTATCATGACAGATTATGTTTGTAAATATATCATGTTTCTATTGCTGAAAGTTCTCATGACAGATGCTACAATATTTGATGTTATGACAGTTTGTCTTATGATAATTATTGCCATGAGATCAAACAGCGTTGTCTCTGTCTTGACATGACATTGGTAACATTGATTATGTTAAAGGATGTAGTTTGTCATGACAGCTCATGACAGCATATGACATGTGCCCTGGCATGGTTATATCAGGGTTGTATATCAAGGTTCAAGTTAAGGGGTCACCAGAAATGACAATGTAAACTGTCATGTATTTATGAAACTTCTCATACAGTGATTTGCAAGCTCATACGCATGGAAGACAGGAAACACTCATATCGTAAAATGTGTGCAGTTTGTTGACTGTCATTGTTGGAATCTTATCTGTTTCAGTGGTGGGAGGAAGATTGCCGTGATTGGCTCTGGATTTGACCTCATCCAGAATGCCACTATAAGAGTGCAGGCTACGGTTGATGAGTGGCTTGAGCTAAAGAAGCCATCTATAATAGAGGTATCCACAGTGTGCTTCACTGTAGTAAATCAATGTTATAAAAAGAGAGAAAGGAAACATTTGGTCCAGATTCTCTCCTGAAGATGAACTGCTCTTTGTTCCCATATGTTTTCTCTCTTTTTTTAAGATCAGTGTCATCGTGAAGGTCTCTCCTACTCAGATCACGGCTACAGTTATTTGATGCTGCAGACACTTAATTCCAAACCTGTCATGCACAAAACACGAAGATTAAACAAGTGTTTATCTCCTGAAAAAAAGAGAAAACGTGATCAATGTTTCATGTAATCTTTCTTATCTCAGGAAAAGCTTTTGAACTCACTTCCTACTACTACTTCTTCTCAAGCTGCTGCCCCCCCCAACATACACCCACCCACACACACTCTCATTGAGTCCCCCTGTAGCCACACTGAATACCAATAAGTCTAAAAGCTCTGCAGCCTTCTGCAAGGCTTTACTGAAAAATGAATACTTCTGTAAATATATGTAGAATACATATAGAAGTGTATTAGAGAGTAATTGGAATGCATGGTGTCATTTGAGTGGTTCAGGAGGTCTCTTCTATGTAGAATATGAATATGTGTGTGTGCTGCGAATCACACTCTTTGAGCAGCAGAGGGGAATAAGTGGAGAAATCTGATTCACTTTCATTTAGAAGCTGCATTAATACATGGCTGGATGTTCTGCATGATTAACACAGAGGGCAGCCTTAGTGAGAGGTTCTTATTCTGTGTGTGTGCGCACGTGCAGGTGTGTATGCTGAATGTGTGCATGCGCACGCGTGTTTGCGTGTGCATGTGCGTGCGTGCATGCGCGCGTGTGTGTTTCTTCTCTCTGACTGGTTGGGCCGTGACTAAACAGCCCTCAGGGTCTTCTGGGGAGTTGCAGCAGAACAGAGACTGTTCTTATACCACCTTAATGTGTGTGTGTGTGTGTGTGTGTGTGTGTGTGTGTGTGTGTGTGTGTGTGTGTGTGTGTGTGTGTGTGTGTGT
>JBBIGA010000126.1:15854555-15865470 GCA_037576975.1 Alestes dentex
CACACACACACACACACACACACACACACACACACACACACACACACACACACACACACACACACACAGAGTGAGAGGGAATCAAAGCACATCACGACAACTGAACAAACGTTATTCCCTTTTTGAGTTCCATTATAGCGTTCCATGGCCTTCTCTGACCTTAACTATCAGCAAAAAAAAATGAACGGCTAAAGTAAAGCCATGATGTCTCACCATCGGCACCCGAAGAGCTCTCCTCTTCCGTCTCGCCAAACGGGTTTGTGCGCCTGGTAGTAAGATCATGAAAAAGACATTAAGACTTTTTACAAGTCAGGCAAAGCTCATTAACTACAGACAGTAGATTATATAGAACAAACCATCATTTGGCTCTATATACTACTGCTAATTACTATCAGTAGTTTATAGAGCCAACAGTGGCCAATTCATCACATGCTCTCCCAACATGGACCATTAGAAAAGCATAATCTACAAACACAGTGACTAAGGACTTATACTGCAATGGGCAAAGCGCAAATATGTATTCCCAAATATGCATTAATCCCAACCTTGGGCTAAACTACAATGCCAGGAGTAAATCACTACTGGAAAACCTTTTATCAGAATCAGAACACTTTACTGATTCTGGAGGAAACTGCTTATGTTGCAACTGCACCGACACACAGAGACACAGAAACGAGAATATAAAATATAAAATCCAAATAAATCCAATACAAATCTGCAGAAAAAAAAAAATAGAAATACACTATGTTCTTTAAACCAATTTTCTGACCTCCCTCCAGCTCTGTTCTGGTCTAGGAACTCAGATGCAGGCAGCACAATATCAAACTGGATGGGCGTTCCAGGGGCGATCAGGTCCTCAGGCTCAGGGACAGCTGAGGTCTTCTTAGTGCTGCTGGGAGCTATTCCACCTGGCTTAGCCCTGTACACCAAGAGAGAAATAATTAAAAAAAAATGTATGCAGATTTTTTCCTAAAAAATCATGTTGTAGATGAGGGAAAAATAGGGAGTGACACTTGTTCCAGGAAAGACAAGTTTGTCACTCTCCTTACTTTGCATTTTTATTGAACTCATATAGACATATTCTAAACTACAGCTTTTTTTTACAACAATGTAACTAATAGGCCATATTCACAAAGGGCTAGACCCCCTAATTACACGAGCGGAATTTTGGAATAAAAACCCTGCAGCCGCACTGGCCACAAGCAATTTCCAGCCAAAGGTTGCTCTCTAGTGCACAGTTTTTGTTTACAGCTGTTCTTGCTTCTAGCGTTTCTTTTCAAAATACTGAGATTACAGGATAGAATGTCAGACTTGGTATTTACAGTTTTCATCACAGACATTTTTAACCTGAAAAATGACAGGCTCTTTGCACAGGCCTTTCGTTCTATAAAAAGATTAACATATGACATGATGACAGATACTTTAAGCCCTAAAGCTGAAATATTTATCAAATGAGGCCACAGTACTGAACAGATTTACTGTAACACATCGTTTCCGTCATAAAGAGCTTGATAATTAGCTGTCAAGTTAAGTCAGTTGCGTTAAATCTGGAAGAGCCCCGGCAATCTCCCTCGATAGATCACTTTCATGCCATGTATTAAGTACTAAAATATTTATGAGTGAACCCATCTACTGTATAGATAGATGTCAAACAGATGTCAAGTCTGACCTGTCAGGGTTGGGGGAGCCCTCTCCTCTCTTTTCAAAGCTGGTGATGGGAGTGACCGCCTGGATGGCTGTCTGATTCAGCTTGATGGCGACTGCCTAGAAGCACAGAACAATCATATTTTTTATGCACAATGAAAACAAACAAATTGACCCTAGCGCTGCAAACCAAATTATTTAAGCAAACAGAAGAAATAAAACAGAAATCCATGTGTGCAAAGATTGCCAGGTGTAACCCTGGTTACTGTGTCCTAGTCAGCATAGCTCACACCCACAGAAGTCCTGATATAACTAAATAAATAAATTCATATTGTTTCTTATGACGTGAATAACTCGGAAGGAATAAAATATAAATAGTTAAAGAATAAATACATACACATTTAGTCATATTCTAGTAAAAAGGACATGAGATAAAGTTATTTAGGCATTTTATTTGTGTGATGTTAATGATTCATGTGTATGTGCATATATATATATTTATATATTAATTAGTTATTGAGAATGGTATTGTAACCCTGTTTTGGCCTATATAGGCCGGGTCTTTTTCATTTGTATGAGTTTTCCTACTTCTGTGACACCCGAGGCCTGCACATGGACTCTTCCGCTGCGATCGCTTCCGTTCTGTAGAGGTGGAGGCAGATCCCAGTGGTTGTGGCGAGCCAACCCAACTGGAGATAAGAACTGTGTTTGCTATCGATCTGGTGGTTTGCTATCGATTTTGGGTTTTTTTGTTTTGTTTTTTTCTGTTAATACAATATACATAAAACGTATCTGTGATTTGTGTGTTTTTTTTATGCTCAATGCAAATTTTGATACCCCTTTCTCCAGTAGCAAACCTAAACTTTTGATGCGCTGGTCTAGAAGGTAAACACATAGTATCATAGCTCTAGCAATTACTATTAATGGTGGGAGCTGAGGTAGGTTACACAAGCAAAAATAACCTACACTGACAGACAGTACAGCACAGTACATAAGACATACAAGGGAGAGGACGCAAAGTAACATGCAGCAAATTAAAATAAACACGTAAAATTAAATAAATATAAGTGTAATTATTCACAAATTTTATTTTGGAACTTTATTTCTATGGCAAAAATAAGGTGTGAAAGTGTGTGAAGTAACTGTAAGACTTTTGAAGTGCAGCGTATAACTTTAACTATAACATATTATCTTGCTTATGTAGTATGTACTGTGTATCCTGTAGCAAATTTGTAAATATTCAGCTTCATTGTGAGATTCATTGTGAGGATTCCTACAGAAATACATCTTTTTCATTTCTGTTCATTTCATTCAGACTACATTCTTAGCAGCAGGGTGAAAGTTCAAAAATAGGCATTGTCATGACACAAATTAAAAATAGATTGAAATCAAATTAAATGTAGTATGGTGCGAGAAAACAAAACACAAACCAAAAAATAAACAGACCAAACAGCAAAAAAACCATCTCAAATTAACAACTGCAGCTCTGACTTTTAAACAGTTACTACTGTCTGGCCCGTAAAGTTGATGCAGAGGAGTTGATTTGCTATTACAGACCCAAGCGATTGTATTACCCACAAATTGGATACATTAATGTGCTAACCATGATTTAACACACTAACTACAAGCTACTTTATTTGCTCTAGTCTATGGAATGTGTTGTTCGACGCCTGCAAGGGAGTTACAGGCTAGTTCCATGAAGTGTTCACACAGAAAAAATAAAACGTCTGTGGAATGGAAGCAAACCTAATACTGGGCGGCAAGGTGTTTAGTTAGTTTTTGCAATCTCTATAACCAAGTAAGGACTTTCACTTAATCCGGAACACCAGTACTAAGAACGCTAATAACATGAGCAAGTGAGGAGGAGTCTATTAATAAATGCTATAATAATGCTTCAAGGCAGGGGTCATCAACCTTATCTACAAAGGGCTGGTGTGGCAAAAGGTTTTCATTACAAGTAAGAAGAAGCACATTTGATTTCAGCTTTCAGCTGGTCTCTGTCTTCAAACGCTTGATGAGTTATATGAGGCGAACTCCTGCTTGGTTCAAATGAAAATCTGCAGCCACACACTGGCCCTTTGTAGATATGACTGGTGACCCCAGCCCAAAAAGAATGACCTGCAGGCTAATTAAGCACTAATCTAAAACATTCCCTTGCAGCTGGGAAATGGGGACCAAAGTCCATTTGTATATTTGCTTTACAAGAATCACACCCTCTGTCTCTCTCTCTCTCTCTCTCTCACTCTCTCACTGTACAACAGCCAAGGTTTTAGAGTCCCTTATAAACTACAAGCTCTCTCTTAAAATCTTCCCATCAGTATAAACAGACAGCCTCAGGGTTTACCTTCTATTGCAGTAATGCAGAACAAGTACAATCAATGTAATGTCAGTAAATGTGTTTATAGAATCCTTATTTGTACTAGCGCAGTCAGCATGTCATTTTGTCTGTTGATGAATGTGTATAAGTGGGCATGTGGGAGGAAAGACGCTACCTCAGGGTTGTCTGTCAGGTAGATCTGCCTGGAAATGTTATTGATGGTGCAGATCCACTGTGAGGAGGAAAGAAAGCATTACACGCTCATTTAATTAAGCCAAGACACCAACTCTGGGATTCAGAAAATATGAAAAATGAAATAATGGAAAATGTGAAAGCAACAAACCTCTTCATACTCCTTTTTACTCTCTGCTTGAAGGATCATAGACCTTGAAATAGAAAGAAAACCCAATCTCATTACTGTAATAACTAGTACAAAGACAGCAAAGCTGCAATTAATTAGTACATATCTAATGCTGAAGGATGTTCCCCTGTGCTAGATGTACGACAATCTTGCAAACGTCAATACCAACAAGTAACAAAAAGAAAAGTTCATCACTGGAAGATGATTCTGTCTTTTTCGTTTCAGAGCCTTCTTTGATCTGTAGCTGAGTGTTTTCAGTGTTCTGCACCCACTGCTTGAACAGCTTATAACAGAGCAGAGTAGATATCACAGGAAATGGCTGTGTAATTATTTCCCCATGGATTAAACACCACTTTGAGGATGTCTCTCTCGCTGGCACAGTGCCAGCATGCTGAAGCCCACTGTGAATCTTGCTCGTCCTCACAGTTAGGAAGACACTAATACAGTGACAAGAAATTGATTCTAGAGGTGTAACTGTGACAGATGCTAGAAATAAGCAGTCAGGCTGTTTAAAAGGCAGGTCAAAAATAGCAGTTCAGTGATCACCCACACTGATCCGTTTCAGTTAACTAGCTGCCATATTTAACTCCGCAATCATTACATCTAACCTCACTACCTGACATCAGCACAAAAATCATATCCACACAGTCGTATCAAAACACCCTGGGTTAACCTCACCCTAAATAAACAAAAAACAAAATATTTACCGTGTCATGCCTTTAGCACATAAACAGTGATTGTGGATTGAAACATGCAGATGTGTAGTTTCTCTAGAGCAGGGGCCCCCCAAGGACCGCATGAGTCGCCCGCGGACCTGTTCTAAAAACAGCACAGCTCACCAGTGAGCAGCGCTTTAATTTTATCCTGTTACTATTCTTCTTTAATCACATTTGCATTTATATAGATTTGAAAATGACAATATCTAAAAAGAAAAAGCATTTAAACGATAAGTTTAGGTAAACTCTGTTCTAGTGTATCAAACTGGTAGCCCTTCGTATGGCTCAGTACTCGGGAAGTGGCTCTCAGTTTCAAAAAGGTTGGTGACCCCTGCTCTAGAGGATGTGTACTGATTTTTTTGGATACATCTTGATATCGCAATAAATAAATAAATAAATAAATACACTTTGGAGAGTATCTTCCACACTGGACCTCAGCAAGCTCTAGCAACCGAGCACCTGACTCTCACCTGACTCTCATTCAGTAAATTATAGATGGAAGGACGGAAAGAGAAAGGTACGCTCAGTGGCGAAGCAGAAACTTAGAAAGCGGGACTGTGTGGCAAGAAATAAAAGGAGAGAGGAAAAAAAAACAAAACAAATCAGGGAGCAGCAGAGAAAGGAAGATGAATGGATGTATTTTTTTTTCCTGTTTCTACTTTCTACCTAAGCCTGTGTCTAATCAACATTCCACCCTGCTAACTGAAGTGTAAACCGCAGTTCAACATAGCTGTGTAAAATCATCAATAGCTACGTTACCAAAGACAACCACATGGATTCTCTGATGTGAATGAAGCCTCCAACCCTAAAACGCCATTGATAAAGCATTTACGAGCACAAAGCACACAATCATGCAGACGCTTTACTGGCTGTTATGTTGCACCTACAGGAGAAAGACACCGTTCTGCTTTGACCATATAAATATACATAAATCTATGTGCTGTTCTACAGAAGATGGTTAAAGCTGTGGCACCCACTGGAAAACACACCTGATAACACTTTCATGGGTGTGGCCCACACAGAATTAGTTTTTATGAATGTACACACTCACACACACACACACACACACACACACACACACAAACACAAACACAAACACACACACACAAACACACACACACAGTTTTCCCATACGTTTTCCCAGTAGGAGATGTGATCTGAAAGCAGTAGCGTCTATCCTCGCACTCCACCCCCATGACAGAGCTGTTGTCCAGGTCCAGCACCATGCCTCCCGCCACGGCACCACGCGGCTGGCACATCAGGTTGCCTCCTTGTGTGAAGAAATACAGCCGGTCCCAGGCTGTGGTTACCAGTCCTGTCTTACTGCAGGAGAGTGCAGAGAGAGCATTCACGAAGGGAAGGAAGTAGGATGAGAATTTTCACACTTCATTTTCACCTTCAGATGTTGTTCTTGTTTTCTCAAGAAACTGTGCTACTCAGAGGGGGGCAGATGGGAAAAGGGCTATTTCTGTCTTTTGCTCTACCATTCTCATTAAACTCTGTCTTCTACTCTTTAATGTACTCTGCTTTCACATGTATTAGAAAATGCAAAAAGCATGATTCAAAACAAAAAGCAAATGCACAGGAGTTCACTGCACACCTCTGTCTCATTTTATTGTTACTTGGATGAAACAAATCAATAATAGACCATTCAGAATGAGCTTGAACACGCTACTGCAGTACATTCGGCAATAAACGCTTCCTTTAGACAGTGACAGAAAACGCGGTACCACATAGAAAGCTCCAATTCCACATGCTTCTGCATTTTGTTAGAGACATCATACTGTAGATATGAATGTCCCAGCTCTTCTGGGGGCCGATTTTAATGAGTTAAAGGGGACATCGAGTCTCGGAATGTATCACCAATGTCAAGACAAGCAGCATAAAATGTAGGGCTGCCTGCAGAAATCCTTCACATGCTGAAATTTTCTGGGCTTTATGTTTCTTTATCTCTCATTTCTTGATTTACAGTTTCACCAGTTGAAAAAAAGAATCACTTTACATCAACAGCTGATATAATCACTCATATCAGGTTTCGTTCATGCTTAATTCGAGCGCGATCTGACAGTGCTGGCAGTGTTTCTGAGAGTTTTCCATCACTCTGTGAGACTGTGAGACCTGATGATTGAGTGGCGATGCTGGTGATTGAGATTGATTTTTTTTTTTTTCTTTTACACTTTTCTGAGATATCAGCTGTGAAGTGAGTTGCAGCAGGGTGCCATTCAAATATCTGCTGTAAGGAATTTAAAAATGTAAAAGAAAACATGAGTAATTTGAGTCTTGTTAGAGGAAAAAAAAAAATGTACTTAATGCAAGTTACTGTGTGTATGAAAAATGAGAGAAAAGAGCTGTTTACTTTCTAATGTTGAGGTATCCTGCTTTCTGTATGAGCGTGCGGTTGACTGGCTCCTGGTCATGGTCAGGCATGTAGACGGTGTCTTCCACCGACAACAGCTCTCTCTGAGTCAAACGCATGCTCTCTGCCTCTGCATCTAACTGAGCCTGGATACTTCAGGGGGAGAGACAGAGACAGAGAGACAAATCAAAATGGAAAAGTTTAAATGTATATAAATACCTGACAGATATAAAACCGATATCATTTACCTCTGAGTCATACTGGTTACAGAAGCCAGGAAACTGTCCATTTTCTTGGAAACCAGTTCCATCCCTTTCTTAAAAAAGTTTATCTGTACGAGGGAGTCAAGAAAAAAAAAAGAGCATATGCAGCCGCTGATGTAATAATATTTTAGTTTTTGTTATTATCAGTTTATAAATTCTTCATGAATATCAGCCAAACGCTTCCTGCTCCTTTCCAGAGGTTTCTCACATAAAGCCTACGATCATCAGCTCTTACCCACAAGTCATAACATCTTTCAGAACAGAAGAAAATGTAAAACGTTTCTCATACCTGTGCTTGGGTGTATCCCAGCATGGGTTCCAGCATGGCTACTCTCTTCCTGTACTGTAAGGCATTGAGAGCGCAGTAATACTGCATTGAGGCCTGATGCTGCTTCCTCCGGCAAAACGCCACCTCCCGAACCACCTCTGCTTTCAGCTGGAACCAAAAATTACAGCATTATTAGTTTAGAATGCATTACTGTCCCCACTTCATATCAAGTAAAAATGTGATAAATAAATACAGCCATCCACCACAACATTAAAACCATCTCCCTAATATTGTGTAGGCCCCCTTCATGCTGCAAAAACAGCTCTGACGCTCCACAAGACCTCCGAAGGGGTGCTGTGGTATCTGGCACCAAGACATTAGCAGCACATCCTGTAAGTTGTAAGGTGGGGCCTCCATTGTTTGAACTTGTCTGTCCAGTACATCCCACAGATGCTCGATTAGACTGAGATCTTGGAAATTCGGAAATCAATATTTAGATCTGTGTCATGTTCCTCAAACCATTCCACGTGGCCACTGTCATTTAGGGCTGCAGTCACAACTGAAAGTAATCGACTAGCAACACATTTCATACTGGTTTATTATGTCTCTCGTTACACACTGTGTCGTGGAGCTAGCTACATTACCGCAAGAGAGAAAACCATCATTAGATACATGGCAGAGGCAGAGCAAAATTTACTGTGATAGCTGCAAACTATGTGAAACCAATCTTCTGTGAAATGGCAGCACTACGTTAATGAGGAAAAAAAATAAATGAACGCTGAAGCCATGGATGAAGGGTTCTCAACAACAGGTTAAGTTACTACAGAATCTTACCTAGCTAAATGAGTTTAGACCTGTGCTGTGCATTTTGAAGTGTGGTATAAAAGCCTGTTAAAGCCTGTTAAAGCCTGAGTGCACTTTTTGCACTCTATTTTGCAAACATAGATTTTAGGCACGTAATTTGTACTTTTAAGTACATAATTTTTGTTGTCAATTTGGAGTATCACTGTGTTGATGGAATGACGGAATAAAATGTGTTTTTAAATGACTAACTTATTAATCAAAGAAATATCAACCAATTCATTAATTATCAACAGAAATGTTAGTTGCAGCCCTACTGTCATTAGATAATACCACGGCCGTGTAGAGGTATATTTTGTATGCTACGAAGTTTTGAGGGTGGTATATGTCAAAGTAACATCCATGTGAATGGCAGTACCCAACGTTTCCCAGCAGAACACTGCACAGAGCATCACATTGACTCTGCAAGCTTGGAGCCATCCCCTCCCCAGGTATGTCATGCACATGCACCTGGTCATCCACAGAATGCTAAAGTGAAAAACGTGATTCATCAGACCAAGCCACCCTCTTCCATGGTCCAGTTTGTAAAGCTCACATGCCCGTTGTAGGCACTTTAGGTGGTGGACAGGGGTTAGCATAGACACTCTGACTGGTCTGCAGCTACACAGCCCCATCCACAGAAAACTGCAGTGCACTACATGTTCTGACACCTTTCTATCATAGCCAGCATGAACTTTTCCAGTACTCTGTGCTGTAAGATCAGATACCGTTATTCTCCATTTGCATCAGTGAGCATCGGGTCCCCATAATCCAGTCACCAGTTGCTCTTCAATGGACCACTTTTCATAGGCAGTGATCACTGCATAGGAGTGTGTAGGGAACAAGCCACAGGACCTGCTGTTTTGGAGATGCTATGACGCAGTCAACTAGGCATTCATTACACATGCCCATTTTTCCTGCTGCCAACACATCAACTTCAAGAACCGACTGTTCACTTGCTGCCAAGTTTATCCCACCCTTTGAAAGTGCCACTGTAATGAGACCATCAATATTTACACTTCACTTGTCTGTGGTTTTAATGTTGTGGCTGGTCGAGGTTTGTATGAATATCAAAATGACCCACCTTTTCATTCTCCCTCTTCTTGGGCAGTCTACTGTATTTAACCATGCCTGCCTCGTGCTCTAAGTAAGAAGGAGAAAGGCACCACCATATCACAACAAACTACTGCAAAATTCTTATTCTTATTTTTTTTTTTTTTACAACGAACAGATACTTTGCCCATACCGTCAGTGGCAATTCCGAATATCTCCTTCAGTGTGCCTATCTCTGTGGGAAGAAGTATACAGAACATAAATTCCATAAAAATAACACATCTGATGTAATATTTGTAATAGTATTTTTTTTTTTTAATTCAGTCTTCAGTGTACGTGGTCTGTAGTACACAGAAATTCAACTCTGACCCAAACAAATTTTGGAACCTATGCATTTTAAAAAGTGTTACAAGCATCAAGGACGCCATACCAGTCAAATCCTTTTCTCTGAACTGGACCATGGGAAACACCATCCTGTCAGCAAGCTGAGTCGCCAAGCCAGCATGCAAAGCATTCAGCTGAGGGAGAAAGAGAGATGAGAAACAATACCATGACCAGTAGCCTTCCTGATACCAAATGTAACATGAAATCTCAGCAAAAACAGACTAATGCACAGTTCATCCAGGCAGTAAGCTAAGAAAACCCTATCCCGTATTCCTGAAAACAAACACCATTCTTAACACCCTTACCTTATGAAAATATCACAGTGTGCCCTCTGATAACAGGTTAAAGGAGAGTGTGTTCAGAGCAGTAGCTTCTAGCCCACAGTGTACAAAACCTTGACCTTGCTAGCTGGAAAAACACCTGCCATCTGTTACTGTGTCCCCTGCTGGAACCCCTCACTGTCTCCACCTGCACTGCTGCTGGACACCTCCACCTATCTTAGTCTACTCACTGCGCACAACACTGTCCATCTCACACACACACACACACACACACACACACACAAACACACTAATAACAAAACCCACACACACACACAGACACACACACACACAGACACACACACACACACACACTAATAACAAAACCCACACACACACCCACACACACACACACACACACACACACACCCACACACACAAAAAAAAAAACAC
>JBBIGA010000126.1:15867187-15888561 GCA_037576975.1 Alestes dentex
CACTCACACACTCACACACTCACACACTCACACACTCACACACTCACACACAGGCTCGGCAGGTAGTGCCCTCACCTCTTCCACGGTTTTGGCAAAGTGCTGAAGCGTGCTGATTACCTCTTCATCTCCCCTCCCAAGAGCAAAGTTCTGCAACATCAAAGAAAAGCTAAAATCACTCAAAGCCCGAAACCCTGAATAATTTAGTGTTCACCTGTCGACCCACTGCTCCTCATACCTCTGGGTCATAACTGAAGGGGACAAAGAAAAAATGGAAGATAGCTTGAAAGTGTCACCAACGAAACACAGCAACACTGCAATAGGTGTCTCAGCATCAGCTCGACTGAGACAAAGAGCAACGCAAAGCTACAGTCACTGATCACTCAGTGTTCATGCTGTTAATGGTCAAATCAGGGAAAAGACATGTTACCTGTTTCTCATACTCAAGTAACTGTCTGGAGAGCTGCTCTGTAGCCAGGGCCATCTCATTCTAACAGGAGACAGAGAGAGAACAGACAGATATGGTGGGGTGTACTAAACGGTATGCTTGATATTTGTCTGGTATTTTTCCAAAGAGTCCTCCGTCTTCACACTGTGTGCATTTTCATGCAGTGTGTGCGCGCACCTGTGCTCCGAAAACTCTTTGCATTGACTGCAAGAGCTGGTTGGTGTAATCTGTGAGAGTTCCTGCATCCTCTTCAAACACACTGAGCAGCGAACGAGTCTGAAACACACCACACAGCGTAGATCAAACAAAGCATTCAAGAACACAGTCAGGCTAAAGAAAACAGACATAGTTGAAATGTCTTTAACAGCTGCAGGTGTGGGTGCAGCTCTAACACAAACAGAAGGAGAAAGTCATTATGCAGAACTGCGTGTGACATTATGAACTCTTTAAATAAAACATAATGGCCTGCATGTGGGCGCAGACTTCATTCCTGACTCTAACAACTACACAACTTCAATATTTGTTTACCTGTTAACTACTGGTAGTTACTCACCACTGAAAAAATACTCAATTCATAGTTGTTAAATTAACATAGCAAATGCTGAAGAAAAAGTCTTAATGGAATAGCCTGACAAAAAATTTAAATGTACACAATTTTCCTAATTGAACTGGTGCTAACTTCTGGCAAACACTAGAAGTCAATAGACACCTAAACCTTTTCTTTAATAAAGTTGTGGTCAGACGTTTACATACATTCATCATGGGTATGAATGTCATTCATTTTGGGCTTTTACTGATTTATTTAAAAGCCCAAAATTCCAGGGTGGAATGATTAACAACATGCGACTTCAATTAATTTTTTTAAAACAAGAACTGGGTGCACCAGATTGAATTTATTTAGGATTTTCTCTACTCAACACAGGGTCAAATAGATACATAATATATATGTATACATACTATATAAACCCTTAACAAGTTTCACTGTTTTTTGCAACAAGCGTCTGGCATAATTCTAGCTGGATATTTGACCACTCCTCTTGTTAGTATTGGTACAGGTCATTTAAGTTGGATGGTTTCCTGAGATTAAGTTAAAGAATCTACAGGTAGACCTCCTTCATTTTTCCATCCACTCTGTGCAATGCACCAGTGCCACTGGCAGCAAAACAGCCCCAGAGCATGATACTAACACCAACATGAGCATGATACTACTACCACCATGTTACAGTTCATGGCAGGCTTGAGTCTTGGTGGTCCTTGGCTTGTTCTTGAACCTCCTAACCAGTTTCCTTTCATCTGATGGTGACAGTCTGGGTCTTCTTCCATGTCTTGGCAAAATGGTGACACATCCGAACTGTTTGAACTGATAATCCTGGAATCTCCAAGAGACTTTCCCAACTTGTGTAAATGTACAATTCTCATTCTTAGATCTTCACTGAGTTCCTTGGACTTTCCCATTGTTCTTAGTATTGGTCAATCCAATGAATGCTGTCAACCACATCCTTTTTATGCTGGCAAAGAGAAACTACAAGCTCCAGTTAATCGTGATCTCTAACGAGAAGTTAATATGCCTTGGCTTTGTCAAGTTAAAACATTCTAGAATCTTCAGCACCCTTTAATAAAGGATTGTTGGGATGTGTGTATAATTTTGACCCTGTGTTGATTAGAGATAATCCTAAATAAATCTTGTGCACCCAATTCTTGTTTTAAAATTCATTCAAGTTGTCTGCCATGTAATCATTCTGCCCTGGAAAAAGAAGAGTTCAAATAAATCACTAAAAGGCCAACATGAATATGACCTTCATACCCATGATGTGCGTATGTAAACTTCTGACCAAAACTGTATATCCTCAAAATGTCTCTCCACCCACTCAACCCACTACCAGCTCTTCGTTACGGCGGGCCTGATTCATGGGTGTGGGTAAAGTGAAGTAAAGTGGCCCCTTATAGTCTCATGTGAACACATCAAAGCACAGCACACAGTGTGAAATTCTCTATCTACATTTAACCCATTCATCAAGTGAAGCAGTGGACTGCCACCAACAGGGGGGCACCCAGGGAGCAGTGTGTGGGGACGGTGCTAAAGGGAACCTCAGTGGTATCACTAACAGTTCTGGGATTCGAACCCACTACCTTCCGATCGCAGGGGCAACTCCCTAACCACCAGACCACCAGGTGTCCCAACTTAAAGAAAGGGTGAAAGTTGAATAGAGTTTGAATTTGAGCTATAAAATCAAACAGAATTTCACGGTATGTTTCACTTTTTCACAAACTCATACGCAGGGGTGCGTATCAGGTATCAGGTTTTGTGACAATGACAGTCAAACATGGTGTTCCAAGATCAGTCCTCCTTTCGACTGCTCTGTGAATATCAGCCTGGTCTAAATCAGCTGTCTGTAAGGTCTTTATGGCTCTCGGGAGGTCATACTGAGAGTCCCAAAGCACATACACAAGTCTGTGCCACCTTAATGAACAGCTGGATGTGGTTTGACTGGTTTTGGTGAGGTTTGCTGAGTGAATATTGACTTTTAGCACTGGAGCTATAAGGCTAATGTTCGTAAGCAACATTAGCCTCGTATCCTTTACAGTAACTAAATTTGGGCTGCAAACATGTCTTGGATGAGATCAATTGAAAACTGTAAATTATTTTCTCTAAACTGTCAGTAACAGAACAACAAGCACTGAGCTAAAACAAGGCACCTTCCTTTAAGGTGGAGTCCTAAACAAACCCTGATCTTGTCAAACCTGACTCATTATTGCCACTTTCCCAAAAGCTTAAAGCTGCAAGATTAGACAGACATGACAGCTGCAGTTATTCGGATGAACTCAAATTACATAGGTGTGAGAAAGAAACAACACATTTTCTTTTGGCTAAAGTGTAGTCTTTTTTTAAATCATAATCCAAATTCTGGATATCTGGATCTCATTTCAGAGGTATTTAACCTTTAGGAGTGCCTGCCATTCCTAATAAGGGATGAATTCCTGTGAATCATCAGCACACTCATTAGAACAAGTTTAGTCAGCATGTTCTATGCACACTCTGCTGAAGAGCCTGTAGTATAACTAGGAGCAGTTGATCCTGATGCAGCACTGTGAAATGCTCCAGACTTTCACATTTAGAACTTCTCCTCAGGGTCGAAGATGATTAATTTACATTTCTAAAGGTGATCTAAGTGAATCGAATATTAGCACATTTGAGTTCAGAGGTCTGGATCTACACTTTAAAGCTTAAAATAGACAGGCAGGCCACTTATCAGAGTTTACTTTCTGTAGTTTTCCCAATGGCAGCTTATCTGCAAAGTTGAGAGCCATGTCTACTGCTGCAGTAGACAAAGAGTAAGAATGAATGCTCAAACAATGGAAAAGTGGTACCATGGTAGGCGGGCTACTGTCCTCACATGTCTAAAATATATTCCCCCTAAAAGAAGAGCTTTCCCACAGGCACCATGACTCCATACAATTAAACAGCATGAACTTCAGGCCTAAATCTAAAGTCATATTGTATAGGTCATGATCATGTTACACATGTAATACGTTTATTATCATTAACAGCCAGTGAGGAAGACACAAGGTTCTTATTTTCGCCCCTTATTTTCAAAATGTAGGCACACTTTAATTGTTCTGAAGTATGCTGCTACTGACACATGGGCCAGATCATCTATAAGAAAGAAATACTACTGTTTTCTAGCTACAGTGACAGTGAAAACGTGTGGAACTTTCTTCACTGACAAGAGTTTAGTTGAAGATGAACCAAAAGGCAAGCATGTGGAAGCCACATGAGTCACTGCACCAAGGAAGACGAATAAAGGAACAGTGATCTCTGGCCTTTCCTCACTTTCATGACTGCGGAACTTTCAAACTTTTCAAGCTTCAGAACAATAAGCTTTAAGATCTGTGAATGATGAGACTGAAGAGTGAGGAGTTAATACCCCAGAGGATCTTAAATTTACACATTAAGTTCACTATTTTGGAATCTTTGTTACATTCCACACTATTTCATCAAAACGATTTAATACGGTCACTTTAGACTTATTACATTATGAACTAGTATTACATTATGACTGACATAGAAAAGTCACAAGACACATGCACAGCAAACTACAAACTGAAAACAGGGCAAGTCAGGGTTTCTCATGAACTCCTTCAGTTGTCTCATCTACCAAACCGAAGCCAGAAGGCAGGGCCTCTTATAAGGCATCCAGAGAAAGCATAAACTGCACCAAGTGTTCACAAGACCGTTTCAAGTGAAGCACCCTTTGGTTGGTTTGGGGCCAGCATTTAACTTGCAGTCATTACAAAACACAGCAGCTGGCCTTCATTCTCTCCACAGCTGAACGGTAACTAGGGGTGCAAGATTGGAATTGGCCAAGATCAAAATAATCCCTCCAAACAAGCAATTAGTCAATTAACTTTGCATTTTAGTCTATCTGCGGCACAGTCTCATGGTGTAAATAATCTGAAACAAGTAAGTGCACTAATGCATTTGAATGCTTCTACTACACCCACACCAAAACATTGTATCATAATAATTCATGACTCATGGTGCTAAATAGTCATTTGCTTCTTACTTTCAATGCCAAAAAATGCCAGTTGAGCCTGTTAAGTAGCAAACCGTAGTATCATTATCATTATGTGTTATTGTTCATATGAATATTAAATGCTATAACTATAATAATAATAATAATAATAATAATAATAATAATAATAACAATAATATTAATAAATAAGTAAGCAAGCCAGTAAGCAGCTAAATAAATAAACGGCAGCCAATTCGGCTGTGAAGATATAGCTAAGAACAGGGACTGGCCATAAAAGATAACAATTGGTGCACAGATCACAGAAACAATAATATAAAGTTGTGGTAAAAAGTGTAAACAGCATCAGTGGTGTTGCCCTCTAAACACAGCTCTCTTGTAGTCTCTACAGTAACATTACTGCTGCCTACACATTTATACAACACAGAACTACACTGTAATAAAGGAGATTTGTTTTAAGAATGTCACCCGGTGGATTGTTATATTGATGTAATATAAAAAGCTTGCATTAGCTATAAGATGTGAACAACACTGGGGTATAACGAGCCTTGCTAGACAACGACTTCTTGGAAGAAATACAGATATATCAGACCGCAGTTTAGTAACATAATAGCACATGAATATCAGAATTTGAATCAGAAAAGCTTCTTAATCCCAATTCTGATAAAAAAAAATTAATTCAATAAATTGCAGTCAAGCAAGGCTGGTTATACCACAGTGTTGTTCAGATCATATAATGAACCCAGGACTGCCAGTGGCACCACTGATGTACCTTCGAGCAAGATACCGTCCCCACACACTGCTCCCTGGACACTGTGTGCCTGGCTGCCCGCTGCTTCACTTGGTGAATGGGTTAAATGCAGAAAATTAATTTGCTGTTCACAATGTGTGCTGTGATGTTCACATATGACACATGGAGATTTTACATTTACATATAAATACTCTACTCAATGAGCCATTCCTTAGCAGACAAAGGGTCCTGTTTTTTCCACACAGTACAGTGTGGGCCTGATGGAGTCTGTCTGTCTGTCTGTCTGTCTGTCTGATCAGACAGTATCTGACAGTCAGGAGCTCCCTGTCACACAGACTCACATTCAATAGAGCCTCACTACTCAGGCCCCTCCCAGGCTGGGCTGCAGGCCCTGGCATATTTGTATTATTTTTAACTGACTGGATGCAAATTATACATTTTTTAGACTGAAATGCCTCGAAAACGACTCAACATGGTTTTGGTAGATTGCATGGTACTCTACACAGATATATACATTTCAGCTCTCTGAAAAAGTCGTAAACAACAACTGAGCGGTAGGATGATGATGCGTCCATTCGCCTCCATGGCCTTTACTCCAGAAAAAAAAGAAACTGAATCGGTATTTATTCATCTAACGCAACAGATCTTCATCACTAGGTCGTGTTGTTTATATTGTACACACAGCAGCAGCCTGCTAAGACAGATTTTAAAGGTTAGAGAGTTAAACACTGCTCGACATGAGTGGTCTCTCTAATCAACGGCTCCTGCACTTCAAACGAAATCAACAGTTTAAGAAAGATACAGCTAAACAATCCTACAGACGCTTTAAATAGTGAACATACTCTTTAACACGGTGGGTACAGCTGTTTGGCCTACCTGCGGACTGTCCTGCAGAGCCTCCTCCAGGAGTAGTTTATGTACGGCCGGCATCTTGCTAACAAGTGATGTTCTTATTGAATTATTGAAGAGGACTCCGTTTCCCAGAGAGCACTGCGCGCCTGCTCACCGCGAAGACACGCCCCTAGGGTGGTCAGAATGATTTACCTTCAATATTTTAGGCTATAATTTAAGACAAACGATAAATAAGAGAACTGGTATCACACTAAATTCTTTATTTCTATTAAAAACGATTCTGCACTCTTACCTTCCTCTGACAAAACCAGATTTCCCTTCTCCCTCCAGAATTTGATCCAGCAGCGCCCCACACTGGATCTCACAGTCCTACCGGACGGGTTCCTAAATTCAGCCTACAGTCTTGTCCTCCTACAATTCACAGTGGTGTGTTGTCCTGCTCAGATCAACAAGAAAACAATAATTTATGCAAGACTGTTTTGCCCGTTCAAAAAGATATCACTCAGTCATAATAATGAAAAAGTTTCTGATAATTATGACTTACAATGTCATAGGTAATAATTTATTATCTAATAATAGTCAGGTACCATGTTGTAATTATGATTTTACCCTCTAATAATCATCAGAGATCATGTCATAGTTTTATTTCATTATAATATGGTGTATTTGCATAATTATTAATTAGGATCTCACAATTGTTAGTTTAAGACAATGACCTGTTATCTCATTTTTATGACTTACTATCTCATACTATCAAATAATCTGTTAAACAAAATTATTTTTAAGAATAAGAATTGTTGTAGTCACATAGTTCCATCTTTATTATTTTATGATCTTAGAAATGAGGTAAATAATACTTGTGAGGGTCAGACTTATTCCAAGGTTTAATCATCATGTCACCAATATAAAATGAAATATAAAAAGGTTTTTGCTTCATTCATTTTACTTAATACTAGCTAAGAACTAAGAAGTTGTTGAATGGATTTGGAAAGTTCATATTTGTTTTCCATTTGTAGACTGATGTTATATTTCTCATGACAGGTGACCGACTGGCAGTCCTTGAATTTTGCTGACGGAGGTGAAACAATCCTTTTGGTCACAAATCACTACTTTTTGCGAATCTATAAAACAAAAGTGATGATTGTTAGCATATGCGATAAACTGAGATATGATGGATGCATTTTTGTAAGAAAAGTTTTTGCAAGTAAGATTAAAAAAAAAAAGGTGGGGCACAAGAAAAAGCTGTGTCAAAGGACTGTAAAAAAGTGAGCTGACTTAAAAGGCTGTGGATTTGTTTATTCGTGGTCAGACAAATGCAGAAGTGAACATCACAGATTTTGTAGTAGATGTAATTATTTTCAAGAGTCCTCAATGGATGAGTTACAACTGTAGATTTTTATGAGCAGTCAAAGTTCTCAATCCTGCTTTTTTACTTAACAACCAGGCCTGAAAACAGCAGTGGACAATTATACAAGAAGCTGAAAACACACATGATACACACTACTCCTCCTGCACCTGACTGAGGCTGAAGAAACAGCGTAGATGCTGTAGGAAGCAACAATGTTCTTTCAAACACGAGCAGGGTTAATGTTTCCTTATGATACTCCACCACTCACATGACTGATTTATCCAGTGAGCAAGAGCTTGAAGCAACCGTTATTGTGGATATTTAGGAGGATAGCGGCACTGTGACTTTTATTACAGAGCACATCTCTGGGACTTAATTGCTAGCCTTGATGAGACCTTACCTCTCAAGTATCTAGCCAAACACCTTCTGTTCCTCACAGAAATGTCTTACAGGAACCCATTGTTTAGAGTGATAAAGCAAAGGAAATTCTTGTTCTTCACTGTGCTCATGTACCTGAAGAGCTAATTTCACATTTTTGTGATAGAAGTGTCATGCTGGATGACTTTTCTGTCAAAGGGATACTTTCTGGTGGAAGGTTGGAAAAGGTGAACAGAAAGTTTTGAGTGAGGTGCTTTCTGAATTTTGCCATGACCTTTATGAGCCGTGCACTTCGGGGAATGATTTTAAGGTGCATTACTTACTCCATGATTTTGATCAACAACAATGGACAAGCAAACTTAAACACTGAATTTGGCCGGCAAAATGAGAAGTACCTGTCGGTAAAACTTGAACCTGTAATACTGGAGCAAGCGTCAAGCTACCCTGGGATGCGTTAAGAATCATCTTGAACAAATTCTCAGACACGTTAAAGTTATACTGAATCATCTTTGAATTTTCCCGGGCAGATTCCTGTGGACCAAGCAGAGTTGCTGGAAATGATGGAGCTTGATGCCTGTTGAAGAGTGCCAACAGCTGGAAACATTGAACAACTCCTGGAGGAGCTTGCCCACTATAATCTAGTTCAGGAACCAACCTTTGTGACTGAAGCACCCATGAGGTCAGAACTGGAAGGCATGATATCATTGCAATATAGTGGAGCAAGTTTCATTATTATCTTATAATTGTTTACATTTATTTAATGCGCTTTTATTTTGGTGCATGCACCTAATCTAATAACATTAGTTCTGAAGGCCACAAGATGCTGCAAGACCTTGTTCATCCCTTGGGTCTTGGCAGAAATTGGAATAGAAGTCAGAGTTGCCAAGATGGCTGAGTAGACGTCTGCAATCAGGTTGGGGCATTGCAGTAATATTTGATCATGGCCCAAATACCATGATACTATTGTTGCCTCTGTGGCATTTGGGCAATGGATCATTCATACCATAGCAACGTGTGTATGTGTGTGTGTGTGTGTGTGTGTGTGAGAGAGAGAGAGAGAGAGAGATAAAGAGAGGGCAGAGTTTTAAAATATGACTTAATTTCCTGTAGTGACTTTCTGTTTCAATTTCATAATTAAGAGCTATTTCATAATTATGACATGTTCTAATAATATTGACCTATTGCCTGACAATGAAGACAATGTTTTTTAATTATGAGATATGAAGCCATTACTATGAGATATTACTCATATTTATGACATAGTAAATGACAAACTTCCTCATACTTTTGACATCATATATGGATTTTTAACTTATTTGTGATGAGGGAAAACATTCCAATATAGATGCTGAAGCTTAGAAAGCTCTGTTCTGAGTGGTTCGCTCGTCTTCTCCATCCTGTTCTATCAAGAAAAACCAGTGTAATTCAATTTGTGGGGAATGGTAGGGAGTGCAATTCTTTTTCTATAAATTATTGTACCACTTACTGGATGAAGAAAGGCAGCTTGACATGGTGGCCTGTAGATTGGAAATTCTAGCGTACGTCCTCTGTGCTCTAGAATTTGCAATGTTTTGTGGGTCTTTGATAGTAAACTAAACAGGGCATCCAATTTGAGTAGGCCTGTTCAAAAATAGAGTATTCATATTCAAATTGGCCCACTATAGCAGGCACTGTTTGTCTAATAGGGACTGATTGAGAACACTGTTATGTTCTCAACATTGTTATGTCTCCCCACCCCTAGGCTCAAACATTAATCAGTTCAGCAGTTTAGCTCCTCTCTGTGAGCGTGGTATGATGGCAGATGTGCTGGTGGTCGATTCTAAGTTGGCCATCTCATCTTCAGTGAGACTACAGCAACAAGCAGCTCTTTGTTCACACCTGAATCTCCACCACTCGTGATCTGACCCAAGTAATTCATTTGAATGCCGCTGTTACACCATCATCCCACTCAGTGAGGCCATCCAATCACTTGTTTTTCTTGCATATGACATCTGTAATGTAATGTCTAAAGCTTAGAACAACAATTAGGGTAAATTATTCTTTTTCCAGTTGCCATTTAAGGAAAACTGCTACAGTAGGCAATAAAAAACTGCTCTTTTCTTGCACTGCAGCTGCTTCTGCTTTGGACAGAGTCAACAAGTGAGGGTCTACAAGTCTGTGCTTCTGACACATATCTGGCTAGATGCGCCAAAAGCAGCCGTAAATACTTTTTAACGTCACCATTTTCCAACCTCTGGTTATCCCTTAGATTAAAACAGGCTGTTTTTGTTACCGTGCCTTTAAGATTTATGTATGTAAATGAACTGCACCCTGATTGAATTCCTCGTATTGTGCCTCACTTAAAAAAGCAGTCCAGGCTGAAACACTCCATATAACTTCATCATGAATGAGAGGGCCTAAACTACTACAGGCTAAATAGACAATATGCAGATGTGTTATTTTTCCTGTCAGCAAGAAAACAGTACATTGAGAAGTGGGTGTATTTTGGAGCTTCATTTTCATATATGGACAGTAAGGAGTGAACGGTACATTTTGAAGCAGTGTTTGCAAACTGCAGCTTTCTTTTACTTTTTTTCTTGGAGCAATTCTGTAGAAGAGCCACTTCCTTGAGAATTGATTCCTTAAATAATTAATTTTGTTAATGAGATATATGAGCTGAAAGATCCTTTAAAATTTTTAAATAACATTCACATAGTGTTAAGGTTCTATACCTATCAATGTTGTGTTCTGTAGACACATTTGCGTTACTTTGTGTTTAAGTTCCAGACGTCAGTCAGAGATCAGTGTGTGCAGAGTTTGGGCTTGTGTTTATTGTTGTGAATGAAGAGCCTATTTGTGTGGTGAGATTGCGTGTCAGGGTGAGTGAGATATTGTGGGACACAGGATGGTTTTGTCTCTTTTTGCCCCCACGTTCCCCCTGCTTCATGAAGGTCAGGGGTTATGAGTGTGACATACGTAGCCTGATGATCATCAGGTTTTCCTGCATTGCCCTTTATTGTTCAGTGTAACGCTGGAGGCTTTCTGCAATTCGCTGGCCTCCCTCCCCATCACCCTCTGTTTCCATGGCAGCGCTGTCAGGATGGAGGAGACCAGCAAATCATGTGAATGCACAGCATCTCTCTTTCCCTCCCTCTCCCTTCCCCTCTCTCTCTGTCTCTCTTTCTGTCTCTCTCTCTCTTCCTCTCACTGTGCCACTGCAGACCAATCCAGGCTGCACCGAAGAGCGAGTGAGTGAGAAAATCAGTGCAGTGGAGAAGTGCCGTCCTCTGGTTATCCTCTTCTTTGCCTTCCCCTTTCTTTTCTGCATTTTGACATACTCGTCTTTCTCCGACTCTGGATCTGTTCTTCCAGTGTGCTGTTCCATCAGCAGGACAAAGTGGGATGCCAGAATGGGTTGTGGAAATTCCTCTGCCACTAATACCACTGCAGGGGGTGAGTGAGTGTGTGTGAGTGTTTGGTCTGTCTTGCTCTCTCTCACACAGACACACACAGACATGCAGAGTTAGTGTTTGAGCAGCACAGCATTTTTTCCTCAATGGATACACTCAGTGGAGTGTATGTTTTCCTGTGTGTCCCTCTATATGTGTGTGTGTGTGTGTGTGTGTGTGTGTGTGTGCCTGTGTGTGTCCCTGTGTGTGGGTGTGTGTGTGTGTCCCTCTGTGTGTGTGTGTGTGTGTGTGTGTGTGTGTAGTGAGAGCAGGTGGATCAGGTGCTGTGTTTTTTACGAGTGTCTGAATGAAATGTTGACAATCCAATGTTAACTGTACTGTCCTGCATATGTCATGTCTTATCAAGTGTGCTAGCACTGCACAATGGAATGGGGGGGGGGCGGTTTGGCAAAAGAGATGTTTAGAACAGTTGTAGGGGCAAGAGTTATCCAAAAGAGATATACTATACATGCCTTCTCATTCAGCACAGCACAAAAGTGATTTCCTGCTCTGAGTGTGTTCTGCGCACTGAAGTCTCACTGAGACCACCAGTGTTTTTTGCGGTAACACATTTTGATTTATGTGTATGTGTGTGTGTGTGTGTGTGTGTGGGTGTGTGTGTGTGTGGGTGTCTTTGTTTTCATACAGTTTCAGATCAATGATGTCCTGAAGTAATAGGAAAACCACAGAAAACAGGGCTAACTTACATCATACCAACATATAAAGCTTCATTTCAATTTTTTAATGAAAGGGTAAAAAAATATATATATACACATATGCATATACTTTTTAAAAACATGTGTATGGTGTCCTTTATACAAGATATAAATACAGGTGTCCGTGTGTGCATGTTTCCTCTTTGTGCTCTTGATTTCCATAGTTGTGTGTGTGTTTGTTGCCCAGCACTTTCTGTTTACAGATCCAGGTCTCTGTGTGACTGACTGATGTTACTCGTGCACTAATGTGAACAGACCCATCGCTCTAGGGCCTTTAAGCTTAGCAGTGCATGTTTTAAACCTGTAAACTCTAAGGAACCATGAGACGGTCCTTCCAATCCTTCCAGTCATCATTATCTGTTATTTTCACAGCATTTACTGAATAATTAATAGCACATACCTGCTAATTCATAGTAGTTATGAATAATTCATCATAATTACGGAATAATTCATAGTAATTACTGTATAATTCATAGTAATTACTGTATAATTCATAGTAACTACTGAATAATTCATAATATTGCTGGATACTTCATATTAATCAATGGATAATTTATAATAATTACCATTTAATTAATAGTATGTACCGATTAAGTCCTAAGATTAATAACTGAGCCATATGCCAAAAATGTAAAGGGGGTAATAAGAGTTTTGGTCACAGTTTTCCTGACTAAACTGAACAGATTTTAGTCAGCTGTTATTCAGTCGTGGTGCGCGACAGTGTCTTGATTTCTCTGGGTCATGTGTTGCCTTGGTAATGCAATAACAGCTGAAGTCTCTCTAAAGCACAATTGCTGATTGTTCTTAGTCATGCTGAACGGAGGAGCATGAGTGTAACGGTCTTATCAACCTGGAGCAGCCATGCTGTAAAAAACACTCCCATTAATTTTCCCTAGAAGGCCTCGTGTCCAGCCATTTCCATCCACTTCTTCGGAAACACTTCTTGGCCATTGGCTTTCTTACACGAGGTTGCTTGGATACGTTCCTGGCCCTCCACAAATGACCTAGTTTTCTTCTTTTTTCTTCCTGTTGTCTTGGTCTACTTTTTGGACATAAACATTGGGTTCAGTCTGTGAGAAAGACAGTTCAGGAGGTCAGCCTTTTTCCAAAATTGCGGCATGTTCTTTGCTCTTCCTGTTGGATACTGTATAAGCACTGTACTCATAAGCCATCCAGAGTTTACATGAGGAAAGAAAAAGACCGTTCATATGTTTGAGAGGCAGGTTATGGCTCTCGAAGCTACTTGGCCTTGTTGGAGGCCTGGGGCAGAATTACTTTTTGGAGGCACATTTACCCAGCTTGAGTTGTGCCAGCAGGGCCGTGTAGGCTGTCTGTGGTGGTGAACAGGGTCTGTTGTTTTAGCTTCCTGTCCCAGTCCCACACAGGGCAAAGCACAGTCAGTGTACAAGGTCTCTAACACACATACACACACACACACACACACACACACACACACACACACACACACACACAAACACAGACAAAAGTTAGAAGTAAGTAACTAAGTCACGTCTCTCAAGGCCTGTTAGATATAAACTGCTTTTCTGATTTTAAAAATGGGCCCTTTTTTTTCTAAAAACTAATTTAACTAATTATACATTTCTTCATTTGTCTCTTTCCTGTTGACAGGTCCTGCAGAGGCTGCTAAGGATGTGTAAGTGTATTAAAAAGATTGCAAATGACTGAGGTGTGACATTTCTTACCGTCACATGCAATCTAGACCACATCCAAATACATTCAAAGCACATCCATGAAATTCATTTATTCGTGAACGTACATTAATTTATGTGCAACACAACATTTAAGGATAAAAATACCCAAAGATCTTAAGGATTACATTAAGATCTAAAGGCTGTGTGAGTTATTGATTACCAGAGAGTCTTTGGTTAAGCATTTTTGGTGGTTTGTTTCTTGTTTTCTTGTCCCCCAGCACTTGCGCAGTCCCACACACACGCTGCGTGCACACACAACACTCCCAGTAAATCTCTGCGGGCAATGAGATGCTTGCTAAAACAAATTCCTTTGAGAGATTCAATCATGGCCTGCTCTCCCTGATGGTAAACATGGACGTGCCTGCGTATGTTCCACTGCGGCTCCTGTGGGCTCCGAATGCACCCAGGCCAATCAACACTAATTACTGAACTCACCAGCACTCAGCACATCAGCACTAGCATTTCATCTCAGAGAGCGGCCCCCGACACCACCTCACGAATACCGCAGTGGGAACGGCCCATCCGAGCTGAGCGCCAAACTGAACGTAGGAACGCATCTCATACAACGTAAAATCACACTGAGGATGTCATTTTTAAAAATATTTTGTCAAAAGCAGCTTACACCAGCCCACTGAGACTCTTAACACTGTGTAACACTGTGTTCTGTTGTGTGCACAACTGCAATCACACATTTATTTCAGATGGATGGATGGAGAGATTGATGGAGAGATGTGGGGATAGATGGATGGATAAATGATGGAAGGATGGTTAGATGGATGGATGGATGGATGGATGGATGGATGGAAGGATGGAGAGATGGATGGATGAATGGATGGATGGAAGGATGGATGGATAGATGAAAATCTAACATAAGCTTTTCTCTTGTCACAGGACAGAAGAACCCTCAACGGATGATGAGAAAAGAAGGTCAGTGAAAGTTCCTGTAACTGACATGAATAAACCTGCTTTAGCCTGAAAGTGGAGGGTGTGTGTTTGACTTTGTCTGTTGTCTCCTGTAGGAATTATGGAGGGGTGTATGTTGGACTGCCGACAGATCTGACCACAGTAGCAGCCAGCCAATCCAAATCCACACGGAAAGGTAAATCTGAAGTGTGAATGCCAGCTGTTTTAAATGCAGGCATCACCAACAGAAATGTGATTATTTAGAGACGGCGCAGCCTTTCTGCAAGAAAACATGATGTTAGTGCAGTGTTATGCAAGTCTACTGAATATTTTCATCAGTTTCTCTCTGTTGATGTGAATGTTGAGAAGGCTGTCGACATTAAACATGTGAACAGAGCCTGGGCATGGCTGGATTGATTATCCATAATAATTCAGTGAGACGGAACAAAGAGTAGCATTGCCCTGTACTCCATTACCACTTGATTATACAAGACAGACACGAGGATGTCAACATTAACTGTACTTTCCAATTTACTTTAGACGTAGGCCAGGGCTTGCCTAATACAGATGCACGGTAGACAACAGCGTAGAGCCTGAACTGATCAATCTGAGCTCAAACTCAAATTGGATGTAAAATTGAGCAATGAGAGGCTGTGCATTATGGTGATTTTATTACAAGTAAGAGTGCTTTTAAGCATGAAACATACATTATAACACAGCAGGTAACCTAAAATATACCACTATACCACTGGTCAATGAATAGGTTAAATTAGCATTGGTAACATTTGCATAGTACAATTATTATAAAATATATTTCATTTAGAGTAAGGGAGCCCAAATCCAGTCCTGGAGGGCAGATGTCCAGCGCAGCTTGTAAGATGAAAAACATCAGTTGTCCAGCATTGTATAATGATTTATTTCATGAACTTTTTGCCATATATGTGTTTATATATTTCTTTCCTGACACTGGGGCTGAATCTCTAAGGGCTCCCTACACACTAAGCAGCATGCCATCAATTCTGCACCAGAATACCGAACAATATCTCCAACAATGTGGCTTTTGGGATTCAGCCACCATTAAGTTTAGAAGCCAGAATTTTATAAATTACACAGAACAATATATAGAGAGTAGGGAACCATTTGAGATTCAGTCTGAGTTTTATGCTAGCAGATCTAGCAAAACACAAGCATTTGAAGCCATTCAAGTGACATTATTGATCATGTATATAAATAATGATTTTCATCATTTACTAAAAATTTGTTTATTGTGTTTTATGTTGCTACTGCTTCCTATTGTGCCTATTAACACCCGTGATAAAATCACTGTCACACATTTCAGCAAGAGTGAACTGTTCTGACAGGCAGGGAAACAACACATTAAACCATATTTTGTTTAGCTGGTGAATGAGACTGATTTAAAGCCACTAAAGACCAACCAAATTGATGTACATTAAATCCTTCCGGAACAGTTTTTCAGTGTGGCAGAATTCATTATCCTGTTGAAAGAGTCAGTCGCCATTAGGGTATATAGCTGCAGGGTTGTACTTTGTCTGCAACAGTGTTTAGGTAGGTGGTACGTGTCAAAGTAACATCCACATGAACTCATCAAACTACTCCGCCTTCTAGCTCTGGTGGTCACGTGCCCATTGCTGCCACAGTGGACAGGGTTCAGCATGGGCACTTTGACTGGTCTGCAGCTACGTAGCCCCATACACAGCAAGGTGTGATGATCATAGTCAGCATTAACTTGCAACAATTTGTACAACAGATGCTCTTTTGTGGGATTGAAGCAGATGAGCTTCATTCCCAGTGCACACCACTGAGCCTTGGATGTCCATGACCCTGTGACCAGTTCACTGGTTAATCTACTTTGGATCACTTTTGCTAGGTATTGGCCTCAACATACCGGGAGCACCTCGGTAGAACTGCTCATTTGGAGATGCTCTGACCCGTTACAATTTGGCCCTTGGCAAAGTTGCTCAGATTCTTATGCTCACCCATTTTTCCTGCCTCCAGCATAACAGCTTCAAGAACTGATTGTTCACTTGCTGCCTAAAAGATCCCACCCCTTGACAGGTGCTATTGTAATCAGCCAGCGGCTTTAATGTTGTGGCTGATCGGTGTAAATGAAAATCTTTACTGAATGTACAGTATCGCTGGATGATATTGAAGTGCAGCGGAGAAAAGATGTTCCTGGAGCTCACTGAACCAGATTCAGCTAATTAGGGTTTTAAAACACCGCAGGGTATGGTAGTGCGCGCGCGTGTGTGTGTGTCCGTGTGTGTGGAAGTGTGTGTGTGTTTGTGTGCTCTGACCGCATCACATGGCCTGTCACCATCTCTTTAATGACTTTTTAAAAGGTTTCCAGAGAACATGACAGTCTTTCTCTCTACGCGCACACACACATCACACACATACACACAGCTTTCTGACGGTCCCTGTGGTGTGTGAGTCTACCAGTTACTGGCATCTGCTAAACCTCAAATCAGACTCAATCAGACCTCTTCTTCATCAGCTTACATAAGCCCTGATGAGCCCTTTCCTTCTTTCTCAGACTAGCATATCATGAAAGGAACGGCAAGACACCATAATACAGGTGGGACATATTTGTCTACATTTACATAATGCCTGGAGGAATTACACTGGCTGTGTAGTCATTAACATGCTTCAAATGGCCTGTTTTTTTTTTTTTCTCTCTCTCTCTCTAATATGTGCAGATCACCAAGTAAACTAAGAACCTTTTTACGGACCAGTGACAGGTTGAGAGTTTACATCCACTCAAATGAACACTGATGGGCCTGTGTGGAGTGGGACTCTGTACGGATCTCTGAGAGCTACACTGGCTCTCCTGGAGGATTCTGCCTGTAAGAGAACCGTGGCTTTCTGATCGTGTTTTTCTACTGGGATAAAAGAGGTTTCTAGGAATGGAAACAGCAGCCCTAGAGGAGATCCTGGCCTTTAAATGGCACTGGAGTCAACATGGCAAGGCGTTCAAAGCTCAGGAACCCTCCTGAACCTCGACCACAATGACGGCACGTCAACAACCCAAACCAGCTCCAGGTCTCTGCAATAAAGGACTAACCTGCATCTCTAATGTAGGACAATAGAGCTATAGCAAAGCCATCTAAAGACACATTTAGCTCAGAATTTTACAGCTGTATGCTATTTTTAAAGATGGTACTATCACTGTAGGATTAGACCGACTTTATGTTGTCAAAGTGATTGTCATCACCACTCATGATCAAATATTAATAGATACCACCTCATTAGTACAAATTAGCTCTTTTGAAATAGACATTGCTATAAGAAATTCTTATAAGCCTGTATACTTAATGTTTTGTTGCAATATTTATGCCATTTCAAATACATGACTGCCATCTGTAAGTTGTGCACCACAGGCTATGTACAATGAAAAAAATAATTTAATAGTTCTCTGTTGCATTTTGTTTGTTTTATATGAATGTTTCTCAGTCAGAGAAAGCTATAGGCTAAGTTCACATTGGTTTCCCATAACACATATTTATATAAGATGAATTTGTTTAAACATATAGGTTGTCACATATGCAAAAAACATTTAAAAAATTACATGGTTTTGAGACTAGTTTCACAGTGGATTCTTAAAGCATTTGCCATAAGGATGGCGCCGAATGTGTTATAGCCTTGGGTAGAGAGGGAAATTAAAGAGCTAGAAAAAAAAAGGGAATGAGAACAGGTGTGAAACAGCTGGTTAATTATATTAATTTGTATATAGCAGCACATCTAACATTGTTAAGTCTTTAAATTTCACAGAAGGGAAATATGCAGTTCATGCATTGCAACTCTGTGAACATTCAACACTGCCAACAATTTGAACAGCAGGATGGCAGCAGATGGGTTTTTTTTTTAGCACACATTTGACCATTTGCAATTCTAAAACAGAGGGTTTCCAGCCATTATAGCAGTCAGCCATAATGTTTGATGGGTTTACTTCAGAAAAACATGTATGTGCTGCTGTGGCCAAATCACTCAGGCTCAGTTGACTTGAGCATTATGTAAGGTAAAAATGAAACGACTTCATCACTCCATTTCAGAGGGATATAGATTTCTTCAGCTGGTGTATCAGGTCTCAAGCAACCTGACCAACCATTCTTATTTATAATGCACCACTATAGGGGTGCATTACAGTATACACCACAAAACATAGTTCAAGGAAGGTCTTCTCTTGTGCTTTTAAGGTGAGAGCTACGTATAAGAATTTCTGCACTAACACTGTTAATGTGACTCGGAGACATTCATTTCTATTTTGTCATCACAGTTGATTTCTTGGTAAAGAGATTATGGGAATCTATCCAAGTTAGTCCTTGAGCTGGACTTATGATTTGAATATCTCTGCTACTGTTAATGCTGCGTGACAAACCGAGGTCAATCTGAAAAGGGAAAGCTAGCTAGCCGAGTCTTATAAGGGTGTGTTGCTCTGTTCTGGCACTCAGTTTACACCTTCTGTGTGCTGAAGGCATTCTTATGCTTCTCTCTGAAAGAGATTCAATGTTAAAAAAACGTATTACCACAGTTAAGTTTGTTTGTCCGTCCACATCCTATTCACTAACCACAAAACAATGCAAAATGAGCCATCATCATGCATTAAAAGTGAACAATGGAATTACACATCTGCCCAAAGGTATGTGAATGTGAAGAGGTCACAATGTATATAAATTATAAGAATGAGCAACTATTAAACAAAAAGAGCACATGCTTATGAACTAAACAGATATATCAAGGTTCAAACTAAACCTTGTATACCCATTTTTGCCACTGTTTATAATTAGCCTGATTTGAAACCTTCTGCTGCTATTTGCATTTTGTCAAAATTCCATGACAAGCAGAACAAAAGAAATGGTGCAAAAGACTTTAACATTAAAGGAATAGTTCGTCAAACTAGTCAGGTTTGGTCTCCAAAAATACAGTACATAAATAAAGAAGTCTCTCCCTCTGTGCTTTTGAAGTGAAAGAAAAGTGTAAGTATCTCTGCACTGATGATGTAAATCAGTAAAATTCTGATCTGGAACTTTGAGGCTGATGTCACTGAGAAACAGTAGAACTCGATAGTCACCCAAAGACCCCAAATCATTTCCATAAAAATGCATTAAAAACTTTTCTCAGTCTGCAAAGCTGCATGCAGATGTTTTTAACTAGAGAGTTCAGTCAATTCCGTTAATTTAAGAGTGAGCGGAACCTTGTGTGAATTAATCATTTTTGCTGAGCCATTCCTTTAACTTACACTGAAATGTAAGTTTGTTCCTTCATCTGTAAAGTGACTTTTATGAGTTTTCTTTCCCACAGCGATAATATGTTTCTGGTTCATTGCCTTTGTGTATGTGTTACTAAAAATATGTTACTTATGTGTTACTAAAATGCCTTTAATTAGACTGAGAAAAGTAATGAATCAGCTGCTGCGGTTGCAATGCACTGTAGGCAGGGATGTACACATTACATTTTAATCAAAAGTGGCTTCCAAAACCATTACAAGTTTGTTTGATTCAAATATGTACATAAGATGTGCATGAATATATTACATGAACACAGTTATTGCCAAAAGCAGTGCATTCCAGTAAACTGACAGACAAAACTGTTGTTATAATTTATTCATGTTCAAGTGATGTACACATTAAATTCCAAATAAAATCATAACCTTATTTCCCTGTAGTTAATAGCATCCGCTAGTAGCACATATAATTATACACACCTTAATTATATGTGCTACTGCATAATCAGCCACCATTGCCCTGGCAGCTCTGCCCGCAAATGAGCAAATTTCCTCTGGAGACTGATATATTTGACCAAGTGATCGATGACTAGGCTGATTTTCTGAAGAGCAAGACATAAGTGTCTTTCCCCTGTGAAGGTCAGAACACTTTTTTCAGTCTCCAATGGGCTCATCAGAGTGCTCCTCTGGGTAATAGAGAGGCTGCAGGGCACTGATCACAGCTCAGTAACGAGACGTCCGGGGACAGGAATGAATGTGCCCACGCAGTATGAGAGCAGCTGGGAAAAATTCAGCACCATGGTGTACTTCACTGAAAATTAAGGTCGAGATGAGGAGATTTCAAGGGTGGCAGCACGAACACACACACACACACACACACACACACACAAACACACACACACACACACAGGCACGTATACCCAGTGGAAAATCACTGTGATGAATACAGGTAGATGAGTATTGCAGGGTCTGGTGAGTGTGTTTATGGTGTGTGGTGTACATAGCCAAACACACACTCACACACACACTCACACACACACACACACACACACACACACACACACACA
>JBBIGA010000126.1:15889595-15901760 GCA_037576975.1 Alestes dentex
TGTGGTGTACATAGCCAAACACACACTCACACACACACTCACACACACACACACACACACACACACACACACACACAGTCCTAACACAATCATCTCCTGCAGTGTTTGTGCCTGCTGTGTTTCTCTGCAGTCATCAATCAAGAGAGGCATTCATCTCTCCCCAAGGCGTTGCTTCCACTACTGAGAAAGATCAGTGGCTTTGATAAGAGTGGTGAGGGATAAAGACTGCATTGTGTGGAAAGATGTACTGTCCATAAACAGTGTAGGACTAGTCATATATAATGCTAAGTAGTACATAGTATGCATACAATGTTTTACACTTAGTAATACACTGTACACTTAATCATAAACTGTACCCACACACACACACACACTCACACACACGCACACACACACACACACACAAACAAACACACACTTGAACTGAAAGTCTTCCTTCTCCTAACGCAATGCATAGACACACTGAACTGCTCTGCCTTAAACAAACAACTTACACCTCAACTGCCACTGTAAATATCAATTCTCTGTCCTGCTGCTGCTATTATTTGCAGTTATTATTAATTGTTGTCAGCCTTTGTATTTGCATTTTTTGCACATTTAACCACTTTGCTGCTAGAATACAGTATTGTTCACAATACTGTATACCTTCAAACTTGTACTTTAGCTGCTTTTGTCAGCTACATGTTTTCTTGTTTTTGTTGCTTTTGTGTTTTTTGTGAACTCTCTCTCTCTTGCTCTCTTTGCACTCTGTGTATTTTTGTTCTGTTTGTAGTTATGTAGTCTTAAGGTGTTCTATTCTGTTCTTGTGTTGCACCAGGTTGTTTTGTTTCACTGTGTACTGTGTGTATGGCTGAAACACATTAAACCTGCTTACTTGACTTGACTTGACTTAAAAACTTACCTGTTGCTATTCCACTTCTGTGCAGCAGGTGTCAGTATTCCCTAAGAAAAGTCCTCCCGGAAGCCACAGTGGAAAACACAGAATGGCTTTCTCTTTAAGGAACGACACTTATCTTACACTATATGGACAAAAGTATTGGGACGCCTGACCATTTCACATGGACTTTAATTACTTAGACTTTAAATGTATAGACTTTAATGTGGAGTTTCTTTGTGCACTGGGGTACAGTCATGCTGTACAAGAAAAGGTTCTTCCCCAAACTGTGTCCACAAAGCTTGAAGCATAGTTTTGTCCAGAATGTCTTGGTATGTTGAAGCATTAAGACTGCCCTTCACTGGCCGTAAAGGTCTGTCCCAAACACTGAAAAACAGGCGTGTCCCAATTCTTTTGTCCATACAGTGTACTTTTAGTCAGAGGCCTAGTAAAACCGAGGCTAGCATCCCAATATGATTATTTTTTACTTTTAAGGCTTTTCTTGTGCAGTTAAAGTAAGAATTCTTTGAGGATTCCAAGTAAATACGTGTGGATATCAAGAACATTTTTGAAAACATTTAAATTAGTATTAAATAGCTGCCATATACGTTGGCTGAAATAACTGCATATGATCTGCCATTAGAACATTCTCGCTCCATGTCATGTGGCTATGTGCACCTTGGTGGGTACATGAGAAGCAGAAAGAAGTGTATGATGAACCTAATCCCACACATTTATTTGCTATAGCCATATTTTTTTCCATTTATTCTACACAGAAGACACATTAAAGTTCATAAAAGATTGTTCACCTCAAGTGAAGACTGATCCCCAAAAGAAATGTCAGGGTCAGATATACTGATGTTCAGGAGGAGCAGGGCTGCCAGATATTCGTGCTAAAGAGAGAAATTACTAGACAAAAATTCTAGTCAGAGCCAGTTTTAAATGCAGCAGAGCAGGGTGTAGTTAAATACATTCTGATTGGCTTTAATGGCTGGCTTGTGCTAATCTGGATAAACAGTCGTTTGTAGCAGTGTTAATCACAACACAAACCCAGCCAGGCAGCATTATACACTAATCAAGCTCCCTATTAGCACAGTGTTTGTAAGATTAGACCACAGAGCTCCATACGTTCACAAGTCTGACTGAAAGAAGAGAAACAGCAGTGAGGGAAATTAGAGTTAACCTCACTTGACCACACATCCCTAATGAAAATGACTGAGCTGCAAATCTGAAGCAGTTTTTATACACTTTTATTTGCTAACTACAGATGGTTAACATGTTTTATACATGGCCACTGCAAGTATAAATGCTGATGTCCTGAAATAGGTTATAAAACATTGACAGCCTTCCAGTCCAAAGTTTTAAATGCTCTGCTCAAACTTGCCCAAATGTTCCTTCATTTAGGAAACATCTGCCATCCCCTTCTCCATCTTCTCCATCACCACTGTTCCTTGTATAACTTTGTTTCAATGCAAGTGACATACCAGGGCTGCGTTACTCAAGCCTAGACTTGGACACAAGGCATTTTTCATGTGTTCTTGGACTTGTCTCGGAATTGATGGTATTTGGACTTGGACTTGTCTCAGCCATTGGTCTCACCAAATAGTTGTTTTCGGCAGAGTCCAGCTGCCTTTAAGAAACACAAGCATTTCCACGAGTAACATTTCTACGTGGTGGCCGACCACACTAAAATCTTTGCTGCCACGGCAAATAAAAAACAAACAAAAAATCAATCAGAAAAACAAAAGCACACTCAGTGGTCGCCTAAACAACCATAGATACGATGCTGGCAGGTCAAATGTATCAAGTGAAAAATCTCCACTTAACATAAATAATTGGACTAAATTGGTCCTAAAGTGTTGTTATACTGCTCTTGCTATACGATCATTATAGATAACAGGACACAACAATTATCTTAAAATAGATAACATAGTGTGTCTCTAGCATCACACAAATATAAACAGGCAAGTAATTCACATAGAGGATTGTTTTTTCTGTCGTGTTCTTAACTCATTTGGACTTGACCTTCTTTGAACTTGACTAGTCTCAGCCTTGGATGTGGCTTGGATTCAACAAGCGTGGTCTTGAATACTAGTGCATACCCCCTGTCCTTTTAACTGCTCTTACAATAATGGACATCCTAGACTGGCATTCCATGAAAATTTTGATTGCATACAATCCAATGTCCCCTCTTCAGTAGAGGAACCTCTGAGAGACCAGGCCTAGACTGTAAATGGGCTATAATTCTAAAGGTTATGAGTTCAGTCCCATCTGATACTGGCTGCCATGTTGTCCTTAAGCAAGGCAGAGGACAGTATCTGCAGTTGAATGATGTACGTCATTGTGAGCAAAAGTGTTAATGACAGACTTTTCTGCACATGCCAGTTATGTCTTCTGGTTTAGCTCAGTAGTTTGTCTATGGCTGTATGTACAGTGAGGCAACATAGCATTAAACCTTTGTTACTTGTGTACCTTAAATGTGTGCCAGTGTGGCTTGAAAATGTAAGATAAAGTTAGGAAAAAACAATCTGTGCAAACTTGATGAAGAGAGCTTGGAACTGATTACTATTCTCTTTTAAATCTTTAATTGTTGATACATTGAGGAGTGTTCTGAAATGTCTGAAAAGACTAACAAAAAGAATGCAAACACAGTTAACAGTTTGTTAAGGTATCAGGCAGGTTTTTGTGTTTGGTTATGGTTAATTTGTGGATTTGTTCATCCATAGGTAGTCATTGCGCAATGTGTCTTTTTCACAGGGCTTGGATTTCAGCTGGAATGATCAGCATTTTTTAGGTTACCTCAATGTCCTCCTTTAGGTGTGTCTTCCTCATACAGCAGTAGACTTTAGGCTCAGATTCAAATTCAAGAGCATATGTGAAGGGTATGGTCACCCTCATGCTGAAGCTTTGTTCACAGCCAGCTATATACCTCCCCAGCTTTGCCCCATTCCAGTGTCATTACACCGTCACTGTGTTCTTTCCATCAAACATGTCATGGCCCAGACCCATGCAGAGCCCTTCAGTGGCCTATAGCCCCACACCACACTCGGTATGCTTCCAATTACGGACAAAAGCGGCGAGGCGGTCCTTCTCAACATGTGGTTCCATTTAGAGCAGGTGAAACAATGTAGGAAAATAGATCCGTCATTCGTTGCATTCCAGAGGTCAGGAGAGAGCAGCGTTAAATCATAGCAGACTAATCCTAGAAAGGTTGGGGAAGAGGAGAGAAGGGCCAACAGGAGACCATGTTGACCTCAGTGGGTATGGCACTTCAGAACTCTGCAGGGGCCTGAAGGCACTCCTGTCCCCATTATCCTTAATATCAGTATCATCACCATAGAATTTATTTATTTATTGTGCAACACGATGCCTGTGGAATTTCTGTTACGCTTAAATCCTGGGAACCTGCAGCTCATTCCAGTCCTGACCCCCTGGGTCCGACCGCCCAGGTGTTTCTCTTCAAAACATCCTAGGAAGTATCTAATTTGATTTGGGGTTACTATGGAAGGTGGTTGCTTTCTTTTTTTAACCTCAGCATCAGCCTGCAGCTTATTGAAGCTTAGTGTGGTTACTGACCATGTAAGTAACCACACTGTTTAAATGGTTGGAAGAGTCAAGGAGAGACAGGGTATCTTCAGGCTTATCTTCATGCTTGGACAGTCTAAAACATGGAAACATAAGAATAAAAGGTGCTGCACTTTTGGCTAACTTCCCTTTTTGTCATGTGCATCTACATTACTTGATTAGGCTACCTTAGAGGCTGCTACCTTGCCCAGGAGATTAAACGCTGTTGGCTGCAGTGGTGATTAGCGCATTGCTAGCACAGTTATAGCAACTAACCTTTTTCATATGCTCCAAATAGCATAATGAGAAACACAAAGGTACTCCAGAGTCATATAGCAAGCCGTGCTGCCAAAACCAACCCAAGTCTCCCTGTTAAAAATGCAGCCACTCCATTTCCAGTGGCCTCTCAAGGCATGCTCCCCCTCCCCTCGCATTCCGAGGTCCACTCCAGGTTTTTATACTCATGTAAAACCAGAAATTAAAGTTAACATTAATTTGTTCTGCAGTCTATTTTCCCTTTAAGCTAATGAACACAAGGAATGTGCCCTGTTTCCCTCCGAAAAAAATCCAGGGTCCGTTCTTATTGGCTCTCTTAAACTGGCTGCTTTTTCATTTCATTAGTGAAAGACCAAGGGCAAAGAATGAGGAGCGTGTTGGATGTAGAGTCCCAAAATGTGTTTTTATAAGATCATGAATAGCTGGGCACTTTGATTGCTGATTGGACATAATATCAGGAAACAGAACATTACAGGCCATTAGGCTTGTGTTCCACGACTGATTACCTCTATGGGCATGCCACACTATTATACAGTCATACGTCTCTCTCTCTCTCTCTCTCTCTCTCTCTCTCTCTCTGTCTCAATGCCATCTTTTTAGCCTCAATGCCATGCTTCATTGCATAGCAGAGCAAGTAAAAAAAAAAAGTTGTCTGGCTATATCATCATCTGCACCAGAGGTGCCGAATCCTACTTGAAATATAGTATCCTGCACAGTCTACTTACAGCTCTTGAGTAATAAACCTTGACGTCTTCAAGACATACCTGGTCTACTGTAAAGTTTTGGGAGGCCTCTGATATTAATGAATTTTCCTTGAGACTAAAATCTACATTACAGTTTTAAAATCTGATTTTTAAGCAAATGAATAAGGTTTTTACACACACACATCTATGATAATGTCAAGTGAATTCTGTATTAATACTGTCTTACTGCTATTAAAAAATTATACTGCTGCTTACATGGACCATAGAACATAGTGTTGTAAGTGGGACAAGCATCAACCTGTTTAAATGAAATAGTCCAAAACCATACTAATCACACCCTTCATAAAAAACTAAGTTTTGTATGAAACCAAACTTCTGGTTTATATTCAGAGGCTTTAGCTGTGTCCCCTTTTCTCTATATCAAGCCAATTCATGCAGGTTTGTTGTCATTTCAACCAGATACACAGTACACAGTGAAACGGAACAACATTCTTCCAGTACTATGATGCAACATTGAAACAGGAACACCACAAGACTACATAAGTGCAGACAGGACAAAAATACACAGAGTGCAAAGTGAAAGAAGCATGAATTCTGAGCACAGCTAAACTGAAAAATGGTTTATGATTAAAATGTATCAAGTGGCTGCACAGAAATAAAATCACAAATAAAATGTCTCTAAGTTTTCTATCTGGCAATTTACGTGCAAGCACTGGACACATCTTGTAAATCTTGCAAAGTCAAAGAAAAAAAAAAGATAGACAGAACGTAAAGATATTGCAAAAAAAAATATATGTATATGAGAAAGCTGGACATGTGCCAAAACATGTCTGTGCTGTTGTTTCTGTGAGCTAACAAAATTACACAAGAGCTGTCAAACTTTTTTTGTTGTACGTTTACAGCATTTAGCAGACGGTTTTATCAAAGGCGACTTCCATTCCCTAACTACAGAGGGCAGTCTCCCTGGAGCAACTTGGGGTAAAGGGTCTTGCTCAGGAACCCAGTGTTGAAGGTAGGATTTGAACCCATGATCTCTTGGTCCAGAGGCAAGTATTCGACCCGCTTGGCCGCCACAACTAGGGTTCATCACTCTAGAAGTTGTTTTATGAAGAGGGTAACTGGTTCATTTTTAAATGTAAAATCTCCAATGGATAAGACTTGTGCAAGCCTACATCCTCTTATTGTCCTAAAGTGTTTAAGTCTAGGCACTGATGAACATAGTGTAGTCAGTGATTAAACCTGCAGTCCATATCTTCTTCTTGTACCCCAACAACCAGAGTGGTTTGAGGTGGAGCCGGATCTGCTGTGGTTTGGCTGAAATGCTTACACGGGGCAAACCCAATTAAGGAACTAACAAACATCATTTTTCAGAGATAGAAAGTGTCTGCATTTAGAGCTAAAGTATGTTTTCGTTCCCTAAGAGTTAACCACAACCATATATCACGCTGTTTGTGCGGTATCAGTGCCACTACCTTAACCTTGAATTTACCACGACTGGTAGGTGTTGATTAATGACTGACACTCAGCAGGGCTCCAGTATCATTAACACATAATACATGTGTACTTAATTAAGTGGTTTGTACAAACCACACGCAGACCATGACTTGTAAAGCCGTCTTTGATTACAGCAGTTTGGAACTTACTGGCTCTTGAAAATCTGACTCTGTAGACACTGTGGCTCACTCAAGCTGGGTTACCTTAGGATAGGAATCATGTCTTTAGGATCATGAATCTTTACAGATGTTCTGTGTATTTTTCATGTCTTAGTCATTTTAGGTAAATAATGAAATGACTTCTGAAATAAATTCTGTCAAAAAGTGTAAAAGTAAATGTATTTTACACTTTCACATAGGGTTTACGTAAATTATTTTCTGGATCCACTTTATACATTCTGTATTACACCGCAGGCTCCTTCCAACTTCCATAGATGTTATTCCCTAGAATCAGAGTTTGCAGTAATACAATGGCTGGCATAAAAATGTAATGGTGCACATGACTGGATTATATATAAGCTTTTTTATGGCACTTTTCATGACTTATATTTAAGACCTACTATATATTACATTATACCATATCTTACTTCAGCTTGCATTGCATTTCACAAGAAATAAAAACTATTTTAAACTCTGAAAACTCTGGAAAGTGTTTTGGAATATTCCTTTAGCGTGTAAATTTAAAGCTGGATTTTCTTTTTACTGCATGGACTCTTTACCACATTTGACACGGAGCAACCCAATCAGTCACTTGGTTTCGTGTAAATTGCATTGAAAATGGAAGGAAGCACGTTTGAGAATAAAGAGGCCGAATTCCTTTATTGTGGTCTGGAGTGTAAATGATGCTTGAAAAAATCTTTTAAGCTTGGTGATTAACTTTGTTAGTGAATGTAGCGTAAGAGTTGAAAGAGTTTTTGTCCTCGCATACTCTGCGTTTAATTTTATGCCCAGATCTGGGGAGGCTCTGTGAGCATGTTGAAGTATGATTTACAAAAGAACCAGAACTCTTGTAGTCATGAGTGATTGGTGAACACAGACCCTTTGGTCTCATATTGAAATGTCAACAAAAGGAGCAAAGCAACCACCAGTGTCTTCCTGTGTTTCTAGTTCCAGTCAATGTGGTGTTTCCTTTCATCATGCCCGATACTTTCATTTAATGCACAGCAGATTCAAAAACAACCTTAATCTCGAAAATGCAGAGTGTGGCTTATCCTTTCACCCCAAGCATATTATTCATACAGTCTTGGTTGGAAAATAGAGACATTTTAATTAAAGGAAGTAACAGGGCACCCTGTGCTTTTTTGTTTATTTGTTTTCATTTTTCGTTTTTTGCTTTTATTCTACTGCTGTGAATAACAAAAAATAGACCCAAAAGTGGTCAGTTGTTGGAACCAGTCTTGTATCTGAGCTTAATAACTTAACACTTGAGCTCAAAGCTTAAGTAAGTGTGTTTTTGCATTGCATTTTATATTCTTCAACTTGAATACCAAAAATAAACCTTAGGGACACACCCAACACAGATCCACGTTTATCAACCCCTATAAACACCCTCATTCCTTTCTGCTCATTCCTGTAAGTCCTCCTCATGTTCCGCTCACTGCTACTCAATGGATGAGGGCAAAAATTCAAAACAAAATGCCATACAGGACACTGTGAGGACTTGCTTATGTTTTGGAACAGAAGCCCCCCTTCCCAAAGTTAGCAGGAGAAATGATGGGTGATGAGATTAGAACCCCAGCAGGAATGGCAGCCTGGCGCTCACCTATAATGCCGCCTACCAGAGGCAGTGCAGGCAGTGAGGGCTAGGACTGCATTGCTCTTACTGATGAGTCCGGGGCAACATGCAGAGCGAACAGTAAAACTCTCTGGGGCTGATTACAATTTAGAACCCTTGTTCAGTCGTAAACCCTGGTGAAATGTAGAATTCTGCTTTGATCTTAAATCCCTGGTACAAATTAAAACCCCTGGTATAATCTTAAACTCAAGGAGTCATTTAGAACCTATGGTACAGTCTTAAACCCCAGGTAGAACTTTGAATTCTGGTGCAGTTTTAAACCCCTGATGCAGTTTATAACCCCTGGCACAATATTAAACTCTGGGCAGTGTTTAGAACACCTGTTGCGATCTTGAACCTCTGGTGCAATGCAAAATTCTGGTACATTCCTAAATCCCTTTTGCAGTCTTGAACACCTGGTGCAATTCAGAACCCCTGAAGCATTGTAGAATGTCTGATAAAATTCAGAACCTCTCAAGCAACGTAGAATGCCTAATACAGTGCAGAACCCCTGGTGCCGTCTTAAATCACTGGTGCATTCCTAAATCATTGGTGCAGTCATAAATCACTGGTGCAGTCTTAAATCGCTGGTGCAGTCCTAAATCACTGGTGCAGTCTTAAATCGCTGGTGCAGTCTTAAATCGCTGGTGCAGTCTTAAATCGATGGTGCAGTCTTAAATCGCTGGTGCAGTCTTAAATCGCTGGTGCAGTCTTAAATCACTGCTGCATTCCTAAATCACTGGTGCAGTCTTAAATCGCTGGTGCAGTCCTAAATCACTGGTGCAGTCCTAAATCACTGGTGCAGTCTTAAATCGATGGTGCAGTCTTAAATCGCTGGTGCAGTCTTAAATCGCTGGTGCAGTCTTAAATCACTGGTGCAGTCCTAAATCACTGGTGCAGTCCTAAATCGCTGGTGCAGTCCTAAATCGCTGGTGCAGTCTTAAATCGCTGGTGCAGTCTTAAATCGCTGGTGCAGAAGCAATTTCTGGTGTAGTCTAATCCCTCAGCGCAGTCTTAAAACCCCCAGTGGAGTCTAAAACCCCTAAAGCTTTTTCTTGTTTGTGGTTCTCTCTGCAACCTATCTGAAATTTGAAAATACCCCAAATATTTCCATTCAAATGCAATCTGTTGTGTGCACTTTGTTATTCAACTGAACGGATGGCCAACCTCCAGAATGAAGCGGAAAGGTTTAGTTGGGTTGTGCTGTAAGTGCAGACGTCAGAGGTGTCTGTCTAAACTTCAAACCCCCTCATCATCCTGCTGCCTCCCCGGAGACTGCACTTTATCTCTGTTTCTTGACTGATGCTCCTGATGGCTTTGGCTCTCTGCTCTGCAATTGTGGGGATGTGGGGGAACATGCCTCAGACAGTCTCTCCAGATGAGAGCAGGATCTGGGCATGGGCCGGGCATGGCTGTGGCCAGCCTTAAAATAGTCTGCGGTGCGGCTGGTATTTCATAACTGTGACCGGGAGAGGCCTGAAACAGGATCTAGCTGCTCTCTACGCACATCTGACATGACCGTGGTGGAAACAGGAAAGACTAACACATCTGCCCTGGAGAGACAGGAGTTTGGCTCCGGCTAGAAAGAAGCACAGTGGCCATGAAAATGGGTAGCATTCACGCCGCAAGTTCTGTTGGAAATCATCCTTAATGATGCAAGACACAGGCACATTAGAGCTCTGCCCAGCATTAAAATGTGTGCAACAGAAAGTCCATCAGTAAGCATCATCAGTAAAGTTTCTAAGTTTTCTAAATCTACTCCTAAATCTACGTTCTAAATCTAGTTTCTAAATCTTTCAAAATGACAAGGCTGCACAAGTTTTGCAGTTCATAGGCAAAAATTATTGAGATAATAAGGCTTTTTATATGCATACAAAATTAAACCCCTGACACCTTTTCTTGCTGTATCTTATCTACAACTTCAAAATACCCAAAGCATTTACATTCAAATGCGATTTTTTGAAAAAAAACAAAAAAACAAAACAATGTTGAAATTAATATGTCAGTGTAAAGCTAAATTTTGAAACATTTACGATGAAAGAACATATTTGTGGGTGATGCATGGATAGTCCAAATAAAAACACGCTTTGGTGTTACCATTATTTTAACACATTTTACATCAGAACACAAACCCAAAATTCAGAATTTGTAATTACAAAATGTCTTTCATAAACAATTCTGAACATACCGCGTGCATTAATACACCTCTTGTGTTAAAATGAGAACTAACTTTGTTATCCTGGAAACACAAATGTATCAGGAAGAAAAATATGTTTTGAAGAAGTATGACTTCAAGAGCTTCAGAAGAGCTTCACCTTCACTCGGTGTTGCAAGGCTCATGTTAAGTTGATGTATTTGATTTCAGGAGCTGCAGTCCTGCTAGGACAGAGGATTGACCCCTGACCCCTTGGCAGTGAGGTGATGACAGGGCCCCACTTTACCAGGGTTGAGCACCATCCTCATCTATTTCTGCTCAGAGCGAGTGCAACTTGCCAAACCATGAAAATAAAGGAGATGTGGCAGTCATGACCTGCACGTTTTCATTCGTTTTATCACAGAGGATAAAAAAGCTGCAGTTTGTGAAACTATATGCTATAAAAATGTGCCCTCTGGGTTGTGCAGGTGTGATGAACGTCTGAACTGTTTATGAGAATATGAGAGTTACAGGACGTGGAATGGTGCTGTCTCCACCCTTGCCTATGGTTATGCAGTTCGCAGTGCATTCGCAAGTTGGTGCCTATGTGTATTACTGTAATTGTGAGGAGGTTTTTGTTACGTTTAGGGTTTAGTCCTTGCAAGTACAATGTTACTTAATGTTACTGTTGTAACCAAACTTCATATATCTGAAGATGGTAACTTTACCACAAGAATTGTGTATTTACATTTAGTATAAGTTTAAGTTTAACCCACATCAAAATCAAAGTGTAACATTTTATTTCAAGTCATTTTAATCCCTTTGCCATGAGATGCTTATGCAGTGTAAAGGGTAATTGATGTTTTCAAATAATATAAAAGAACAAAAACATCAAAAGAAGTTTTGAGGGGAACAATAATTGAACAATGTGTGTGAGTTTGTGTATGAGCATCGGTACAGATGGCACTAGAGACACATGTCAGTAAAAGATGATTTCATAGACATTTCACCTTACCTTTCTATGAGATATATGGCAGCACAGTTGAAATGGACAGTAGGCAGCTTCAGTCCCAATATATACACTACTTGGACAAAAGTATTGGGACACACCTCTTAATTACTGAATACTTAATATTAATGCTTCAGCATTCTGATACATTTTGGGCACAGTTTGTTGAAGACCCTTTTCTATTCCAGCATGACTGTGCCCCAGTGAATAAAGCAAGCCCCATAAAGACATGGTTGGATGAGTTCAATGTAGACCTCAACCCCATCCAAAACCTTTGGGATTAACTGAAACGGAGATTGTGAGTCAGGCCTTCTCGTCCAACATCAGTACCAGACCT
>JBBIGA010000126.1:15919825-15930650 GCA_037576975.1 Alestes dentex
GTGTGTGTGTGTGTGTGTGTGTGTGTGTGTGTGTGTGTGTCTCTCTCTCTCTCTCTCTCTCTCTCTCTCTCTCTCTCGTGCTCTCTTCCCGCCTCTCTCTCTCTCACTTTCTGTTTTGTGCTCCCCTCTCACCTCTCCTCCCTCTCTTGTGCTCTCTCTCTCTCCCTTTCTCTCCCTTTCTATCTCTCTCTCTCCCTCTTTCCTTTTCTCTTTCTCTCCTTCAAGTACCGTGAGTCATTGCTTAGTTATGAGGGAGTAGGCATGAATGAATGAGAGAGTGTTTATGTGGGTCAGTGGGATTCACATTAACCCCTGACCTCTCTACTACTCTTCACACTGCAAGACATCACCAACACTGGCGCTCGGAGCACTCCACGACCCCGCTGGAGGAGCCCTTTGTGCTCACCATGTTAAAACTGCCCTTACGGTCGAATGGTCGGAAAGGGGTCACAAGAGGCCACACAGCCACTCAGGCAGTTTGCACTGAGGTATTAGACAAACAAAAGTGTCAATAGGTCACAGACGCAGGCAGCCATTACAATGCAAACCTTCAAAAACATTATAAACATGCCTGCTAATTAATTAGCACAGTTGGTACAACTGAGATTTCTTTGATATCTAATGACCTTTTCCTCTCTAAAACTCCTCACAAATGACTTGAATATCAGACTAAAAATAGTCCACTGTGGTATGGATTCTAATACAGTTTCATGTCACAAAGTTGTTCATCCTCAGTCGTCCACAGATTTACATTATTTCCTTGCTACCTCAACTATGACGATCAGACAATGTCCACTAATGTTTTTGTTGAGGTGAATTAAAGATGGCTGAGTGAGAAAAGGGTCAGCAATAGTACTGTGATCATGGGATAATAATAAACATATACGTTTTTAAACATATCTTTATAAGTACACTATATGGACAAAATTGTTGGGACACACCTGTTTTTCAGGCTTTGGACTAGGCTTTCTTCCAGTGAAGGGCTTAATCTTAGCGCTTCAGCAGACCAAGACATTCTGGACAACACAACGCTTCCAACTTTGTGGACACAGTTTGTTGAAGACTCTTTTCTATTCCTGCATGACTAACTGTGTCCCAGTGCACAAAGCGAGCTCCATAAAGACATGGTTGGATGAGTTTCGGTGTGGAAGAATATGACTGGTCCACACAGAGCCCTGAACTCAAACGCATCCAGCACCTTTAGGATGATCTAGAATGGAGATTGTGAGCCAGACCTTCTCGTCCAACATCACTGCCTGAACCTCATAAATGCTCTACAGAATGAATAAAACTCCAAAATCTTGTGGAAAGTCTTCCAAGAAGAGTGGAAGCTTTTATAGCTTTCAAAATAAATTCTATGTATTTGAATGCAATGTCATTAAAGTCTCTGGTGGTGTAATGGTCAGGCATCCCAATACTTTTGTCTGTATAATGTATCTTCAAAGCCCAACAGGCAAAAAATAGTACTCAACAAGTTGGAAATCAATTAACATTTGCTTTGTATGCAGTCTTAAGGGTGCATTGGTCAAGATTTTGGATACCTAGCTGCATAGGAGCTGATGCATTCCACTGTTATTACATATATTGTAGGTGGTTCATCCAAACAATTACTTTACCTTGCACAATGCACTCAGTATTGGCTCTTGTTCTACCACATTTCTTGTCATTACATTTTTTGGCAGCACATTGTGCTTTTTCCCTACATTAGCTAGCAGCGAGGAGCACTTACCGACTGGGATGGTATAGAGTAATGTGGCATTGGGGTCCATAGTGCAGTTTTCCAAACGAGGTTTCTCAGCAACATGATCCATTTGTGCTGATGCTATTGCTCCAATAATATTTTATGACATGTTCTATTTATTTTTCAGGTTTTTGACACACATAGTTTATATAAGAAACTGTAGACTAAAATACACTAAAGACCCTTATCTAATCATTATAGTTTTGGTGAAGACACTTGAACTGCACTTAACTGCATTTAATGCAAGCCAACATCCTGCCCCACGTTCAGATGGGGTTTGGAACTCTGAGAGCACTGAAAGTTAAAATCAACACAAAGTGATCCACACAAACTTTTGCCTCCATTTTTATCAAGGGTTAAACACATCAGATTTTACAGTGTGTGATGACCCCTCTGATTAGGGGCAGAAAGCTCTGAAGGCCCTTCCAGCCCCAGTCAGCTGACCTCACTCAAAGGTCAGGGTCGACCTCACGTCTCTGGAGGTCCATCTCCACACCGACTGTGGAATTTCCCTTCCCAGAGCCTTGTGTTAACCTCAAGAACCAAAGCGCGAGTCCATAGCAGTCCCTCAGTGAGCTCCACATTCATATTTTGGTAGGTGAGGGCCGAGGCAGGCTGAAGTCAGGCGTAAGGAATGCGAGGCAGCGTGTTAATCTCTGCTGCTCGGCACACAAGGAAGCGTATCATTACTTTATGATTGATGCCTGTTTGGAGAGGAGGGAGGCATTCATTACCGGCTTTGATGTTGTCACGTCTAAAATGCTTTAACATTTAACCACTGAGAAAATCTCTGAAACTTAAAGGGGCAGAACTGGGCTCGCAGGTGCAGCCCGTTGAAGCTGCCCTCCACGTTTCATCGCTCGACATTCTGATAGAAAGCAGAGTAAATCAGCAAAGTTCAGCCAGAACTGAAACAGACAACCACCTCTTAATCACTCTTTCACTCCTGTATTCTGTCTAACACACAGTATTCATTCACTACTGTGGATTTTCCGTAGGCTCGGAGATTGCAGAGGCATTGTGAATTTCAAAAGAGTCTCTGTAAGAGACTCTATCAGTTAATTCCCTAATGGCTCTATGTCTTTAATGTTTTACTGGTCATTTGTACACAAACATTTGAATATGGTCGTGCTCAATACTGGCCATACTCAAATCATAAACACAACTATTTGTTTACAATGTGTTAACCTTATAATCTTTTTGCTTTTGTCTCTCTGACCTGGGAATCGCTTGGTTTTTCTGTTCATTGTGAAAAACATGTCCTCGTTTTTTATCGCATCTAAAACACTTGCATATGCTCAGTGAAAATCAGTCACCTGAGAAGAACTTCTAAAGACTTTATCTTGATTGAGCTGGTTGATTTGTGATAAAATGGGGAGCAAAGTCCAACAATTCCAAGGCCCAACATTGTCCAAAAACTGATTATGGTTTTAATTCTGTTGTTAGGCTGTTATTAGGCTGTTAGGTATTTTGTTATTCTTTTATAATAGTTTCTGATTGAACGGCAGCTGAGGAATGAGAAATCGATTGAGAGTTCATTGTGGATGAGGCTGCCAAGAGGACAAGCAGACATTTGAACCCTTTCAAAGGACTTGGCAAAGACCCACTACTTTTTTGACTGAATTCAGGAAATTTACACTAAAGAAACCTATTTGACTATGTTTTATAAATATAATATACAATATTGTATGTTACACTGTTTGTACTGTGATGAGACGCTATTGGTATGGCAGTAAGTGTATGATTAGCAAATGCCAATATATATTCATGTATTCAGTTTTTATCCATACTTTTTCATCTAGATAGCCTCAGGCTTAAAAAGTCCTTTCTCATTTTTACATTCAGTTCAATTGCTATATAGTTTATGTTACTGTAACAGATTCCTTTCCAATCACCTCAACCTTCTCCATTTCTCTCTCTCTCTCTCTCTCACTTTCTTTCTCTCTCTCTCTCTCTCTTTATCTCTCTCTCTCACACACACACACACACACACCCTCCCCCTTCTCTCTCTCTCACTCTCTCACATGCACTGTCCCTCCTTTCTCTTACTCTTTCTTACTCAATCTCTCTCCCTGTTTCTCTCTCTCAGACTTTCCTCCTCACTTTCTTCCTCTCTCTCTCTCTCTCTCTCTCTCTCTCTCTCTCTCTCTCTCTCTCTCTCTCTCTCTCTCTCTCTCTCTCTCTCTCTAACCTGTCTTCATTTGGTCCTTACTCTCTGTGGGACCCTCTTTCATTTTCTGCTCTCTGACCCTTTTTCCCCTCCCCCCCTTCGAACGTCCAGACAGGTTTGGGAGAATTGCGTGCGATGGAGAGAGGGATAGTCTTTCATCAAGCCCGCACAAGTGAAAGGAGGAGGGGGGAAGGCCACTGAGATTGGGATCACTTTTCAAAGAGCTATCTTTTCATTTGTTTTTCCTCAACATTTCACCGCTGGTTAAGAAGGAAAAAAAAGGGAAGAAAAAATTCCCCTCCCGTTTAAGAGAAGTGGGGAGGAAAGCAGCAGATGGCCGTCACTCATAAAGGGAGTGGGATGTTTTTCAGGGCATCTTTGCTTTGATTGTGGGAGAGTTCTCCTTTCTGGCATAGCTGCTAAGGAAGATGCTATCTCCACTGGAGAAGTATTTATGTACACTGGCTCTTTACCTTCAGTGAACTGGAGAGACGGTTCGTCTGAACTCGCAAGGTGATTGCTTTTGTCTGAAACTCTAGCCCTGTAAAAATGGCTTCTCTTCCTCGTCCTGTTAGCTATTAAGTTGATGACATGTCTGTGACTAAGACCCCCCACTTAAAGAAAATACAAGACTACATAGTTCTTCTCGGGAAGAGGCGCAATCCTAAATGCATGTTTCATGGCCTAGGAGCAATTTTTCTCAATCGAGATGAATTTCAAAACTCATTTTTGGATTATGAAAGGATATTATTAAGAAGTTTATTGTCGGCTTCTGAAGGAAAAAAAAGTGGAGAACTGAATTGATGTGATTCAAATGGGTTCACCATTTCCACATGAGTGAAATATATTACCCCAACACTGCTGACCGGACTAAGGAGACTGAAATGTGAGTGCTGATGTAACACACCGGGGTCCAAAGGACTAAGTAAAATGTGTCTAATTTGCAGACTTTTCTAATTTAATGCTGTATAGATGATATGTTCTGAATAACTATCTGAATGAATTGAGAATCTTTGAAATATTTACATGAATGCAGATTGTATTAGTATTTACCATGCCCCCCTTTTATATCTGCATGCACTTGGGTGGGTGTGGACTCCACCAGTTTGTGTGAAAGTCTCTGATGAAATGCAACTGAGAGTCGTTTGTATAAACGCTTCAAGCTGTAAGACAAAAATGCTCTTAACATAGTCAATTTAACTAATTTCCTTCACTTTAAAAAGTGACCTAGAAAGATGTTTAGTGTGGTCTCAGACTCTTGGACTTTGAATTCAGTGTGGTGTGACAGTTCAGAAGTGAAAATAGAGCTTTGACATCCTGAGCAGGTGGCCATCCATACATTGCGGTCCAGGAGGCCAGTGTGTATGTTGAGTACAGCTCTGCACTATTCGTTCGCTTCATGGGAAAGTGCCAAGTGTGAGGGTGAGGTGGTCTCTGGCCTGCGGGAGATAACTTCACTCCTCAGCACTTCATCATTTCCATCCCCACAGTGTTTTATGGGACAGAAGGGTGATACTGGAACCACCTCCAGAAGTCAAGGCTTGTAAAAACGCTTTACTGGTGACCGGGATGGACCACCAAGAAGAGATTCACTGTGGCAGCAGGGCACCAGATACCCATACTGTTCTGTAACACCCCCCCCCCCTTTCCCTTTATCTTCACATCATCATTCTACACTTTACTTACCTCTCTCTGCTTCTAAGGAGGACATTTAAAATAATGCAATACTAAATATGTTCGAAATTAACCTCTGCTAAATATATGTTAATGCAGCTTTTCCAAATAAAAGCTTATTTTTTACTATTCTCACGGCCTACTATCAAAAACTGTTTTTGGTACAACTTTCAAGTTTATCAAGATAGTCTAACAACCTCCACGTGGCATGTTTAAGGACCTCACTCGGACAATTTGCACTCCCTCACTGAGGGCTTTGATCTGAAACTCTTTACCTTCTTATTTAAAAAAACTCCAACAGCCTTGCCAGCTTCAAATAAAAGTTCAGAACTCATATCTTATCACCAACCTGCTTTCATAACATCTTACACTGTGATTTATTTATACTTATTGTCCTATTAGTTGATTAAATGTTTCGTTCCTTTTTTGTTGCAAAATTCTAAGTTTAAATGTTTTTTTTTTTTAACATTTCCTTTACTGGTTTTCTTTTTGACTTAAGCTACAGAGTTGCCAGTTTTGTTCTTTCACTTGTCTATATTGTATTCAATGTATTAAACAATGTGCTATAGCTTATGCAAAGTCCAAACGAATTTTTTTTTTTTTACCGAAAACATTCCGCATGTACACATTAAAATGTGCGGTAAAATGTGCAGAACTGTGTTCTCAGCAGAGAGTGTCACTGGCAGCGCTGTTGGGACGGGCGCTGGTCCTTCATAGCCCTCTGGGTTTCCCAGTGAAGCTGGTGTGCAGGGCACTAGCCTTTTGCTCACCTTTTGGCCTACCTGATGTTGCAAGTGACAGAAGAGTTCATTTATTAACAGATGTGTAAACTCCTGGAAAATCAACAAAACATGCAGTTTTACTGGGGGTGCTCAAACTTTTGTTGACAATCAGAGTATTTACTCATCTGTACCCACCTTCTGAAAATTCTGCAGTTTGACAACACAATTAGTAGAACAGATTCTGAAAAGATTCCTACTAACATGATAATATAAAAACTTCTCCATCAGTTCCTCTTGAACCTCTGCTAGGGTCCCTTTTTGACCTGGTAACAGCAACTAGTGAAGCGTAGTGCCCTCAGGACAGCAGATTCGTTTTTGATTCCTGCCCTGGTAAGCTCTACATTTACATTTACATTCATAGCATTTAGTCTAGAAGGAAAACGTCCCTCACACCATTCCATCTAAACTAACATTAAAACCTGCTACCAAGCTAAGATTCTACCAGCAATGAATTTAGTACTCTACTAGGGCCCAAAAATATTACATAGAGAAGACATGGAAGACATTGCTACTTGTTGTGTTTAATTTTTTTTTAGAAGAGTTTTTTTGTTTATTTTTAGAGAGTTTTTTTGTGTTTAAATTATTTTTTTTGACATGAACATGTAGCTGTTATCCTAAGTGCTCATTGAAGAAGTGGGTGCTCATTAAAAGACGGTGAGGGTCTCAGCGGTTCAGACAGTCGGAGGAAGTTTGTTCCACCACTTTGGTGCTAAAACTGAGAGGAATCTTGACGCATATCTTCAACCTTTAAGAAGAGGTGGGTCAAGCAGGGCTTGGTGCTCTAAAAAAGGCGAGCTGTGACCTGTGGTCTGATCAGTGCTGATAGGTAAAACAGAGCTGGACCATTTTTGGCTTTGTCAAAAAGACTATGGTCTTAAACATATTGCGAGCAGTCACAGGAAACCAGTAAAGTGTCCGCAGTAGTGGAGTGGCGTGTGAAAATTTTGGTGTGTTGAACACCAGGCGTGCTGCTGCATTCTGAGGGAAGGCCAGTCAGGAGAAAGTCACAGTAGTCCAGTTTTGGGACGACTAGTGACTGAATAAGAATCTGAATGGCTTCTGTGGTGCGGAAAGGACAAATTCTCCTGAGGTTATAAAGAAGCTAGTTGCAAGTTCAGGAGGGATTACTGATGTAAGATAAAAATTTGAGATCTCCATCTGATCTAGATCTTCATTTAATTCTTTAACCAAGATTTTGTTCTTCTGGTGTGGGAGTGATGACAGCATTTCCAAAAGTGATGACAAGGTCAGGTCTTGGGGTGTATCACCTGGGATGTACAGGGGCTCTGTGTTACTGGGATTTGGCTTAATGTGATGAGAAATTAATCTAATTTGGACATGCAGAGATGGGCTGAGTGTTATCAGCACAACAGTGGTATAAAAAAAAACATCTGAAGATATAATATCACCAGGAGAGCAGGAAAAGAAGGAAAAGAGAATGTGGCCAATCACAGAGCCCTGAAGAACACTAGTGGTGAGTCTTCATGGCACTGACATTGATCGCTTCCATGACACTTGATAACTGCAACCCTCAAAGTAGGACCCAAACCATTACCATGTGGAACCAGAGATTCAGAGTTTGGTGAGTGAACCCAGGAGGGTCTGATGACTGACAGTATCAAAAGCTGCTGATAGAGCCAGAAGAATTAGAACCGAAGACAGTTTAGCTCTTTTGGATGCACAAAAAGAGCAGTTTCTGTAGAATGTGTTGAAGTCCACTTTGAGATCGAAATCAGTTGAGTTTGTTAAATACAGCACGCTCTAGACCGTTGTAGAGAAAGGAGAGGAGAGATACAGGTCTGTAATTGTTCACATCAGTGATGTCGAGCGTGAAGTTTATTAAGATTGGTGTGTACAGCTGATTTGAAGGTTGCTGGAACATGTTCTGGAGCCATTTGTTAAATGAGCACTACAGGGGAGAAGATGGATATGGTCAAATCTCTTTGGTTGTTGCGGAGTATGTCAGATAGCTATGGTGAAGGATGTGAACTGTGTGTCTCCTGAGAAGATAATGGATGAAGTTGGTTGAATGGGAGTGGAGAGGGGAGAGAGGGGAGTTAGGAGCCATTTCAACAGTTGAAGGATATGGGGGAGATGTTCCGGGTGGAGTCAAGTATGACAGGATGGCAGAGGAAAGAACAGGTGGAGAAGATTGTGGTGAGCAGTTGGAGACACAACAGTAGGCTCGAGTAGGTCTGGAGAGAAAATATGAATGACTAAAGATGATGGCCGGACAGATGAAGATGAACGTTGGCTCTGATGAAGACAAGGCCAAAGACACTACCCATGTTATGGGTTGGAGGAAATAAAGTAAAAGACGGCAGAAGCTCCAGGATGTCACTTGGGAGGTTAAAGTTACCAAGACGAATGAGTGGAGAATCATCATCTGGAAATGAGCTGAGGATTTCCAGTCCTTCAGTGAAGGTCCCCACTGCCTTGGGTGGTTGATAAACAACAATGATGTGGATTCTGTTGGGTTGAGTTACAATATCACAGTGGAATTCAAGAGTCAAGAATTCCTTGTGCCAGATGCATGCTACAAGTGACCTCTGTAACATGATTAAATTGTACATCGCTTTGAATAAGAGCGTGTATGAATGTATGAATGCAACGGACAATTGATCAGTGCCTAACTATCCTGTGACTTATACTGTACTGAGTTCCTTATTTAAAACCTACTGCTTTTGTGGTGTTATTGTTTACCATCTGGTGTTGGCCACACATGAAAAAAGTACATTTTTAAATAAATAACTGGTAGCACAAAGACCAGGAACTGTAAATGAACTATACTGCACGTTATTGTACTACTTCCTATCAGTAAATTATTATATTTTCTTAATGTTTACAGGACTGCAAATGTATTACTGTAACTAAACAAACTCTATAATTTGATGCTGTACTTATACATTGTCCCACCAAATATTCCATTAAAACCAGTGGTGTACTGGAAATTAATTATAGTATCTCATTGTTGTAAATTAGCTGTAAATGTACTGTTTAAAGTTTCTGTTGAAAATGATCACGTACACCAGTCAATTAAGACTACCAGGACAGCAGTCACCTGATATCTGTTAAGTACATTATGGGATGAACTAGATAACTACAATACATAACATGTATTCAAATGTATTTTTGGGAGTACAAGAAAATGTTTGTTCAATTGACTACAGAAACATACAAGGAAAGAATAAAACCTAGCAAAACAGCAAGGAATGCTGGCTCCAGCCCCATCATTAATCGGAGACAGGCTGCTCAAGACTGTACAAAGTACTGAAGACTTTGTCAATATGCATTACAAATAACAATGTTTTCTGTAAAATCAACCTTTCATTTATTTCAGAATTTTATTATATTAATGCAATCTGCTGTATTTACGGAATACAAAAGATTATTGCAGTGTTTTAGGTCAGTTCTTTGCAGCGCAGTCAAGGATGGTTACTCTCAAGGTTTCTTCCTTTTGCTCTTAGAAGTTTTGTCACTTCCTTGTCACTGTTGCGTATCTGGAGGTATTCATCCCGGAGGTCCATAGGAAAAGCTGTTAATTATTGTGTAAAGCAAAGTTGGCCACACCATCACGCAATAATATAATATAATGTATTACATCATATAATGTATCCTGGATCCTGTGTTCAATTTTACAATACCCCACTAGCATTTAGGAACTAAATAACATCCAAATGAAAAATGGAAAGAAAAAAAAATTCATGCAAGAGGTGTTACGATCTTAATGGTGAAGCAGATCCAGACCATTTCACTTAGAAATCAGGACTGTTTTTATGAGCTGATTAAAGAGGAAACCTTATAAGCTTCGGCGAATGATTGAATCAATTTATAGTGGGCAGGGCAGGGTTTTCTTTGGTATAAAATTTTCCCATCGCTCATAAGCTCGGTGAAAAGCGGCTTAACTAGTGGCTGTGTATGCCAACTGTGTCCATGCTAGCCCATAAACCTAACGCATGTAAAATCCATTATATTAACAGCTATACCTTTCCTTTGCTACTTTCCCATGAACGAAATCCCCAAAATTCCACTGTTAGCACGTTCCAAATTGGTCCCAGCCTAAATGTTTTTTCCCCTCTTAGATGGTGACATTTAACTTCATTTGAAAGAGTCCAGGAGACAGGGAGAATGAATGGAAAGCAGGAATGGGGAAAGGGAGAAAAGAATCTTTAATCACTGAATCACTGCCCTACAAAAGCACAGAGGCAGACACAATCGGAGAGCAAAGGAATGTAGCTCAGCTGGGAGACACATTCAGACAGTCGTGCTGTATTTGGATTTACAGAGCCGGGAGGTGGGGCGCAAGACACAAACCAAATTGAAGGATGAGTAAAAACCAGCCCTTACAGTCCAGTGACTGGGAACAGCTCCCACATCTATGATCTCTGACCAAAACACACTGATCTCTCTCTCTCTCTCTCTCTCTTTCTCTCTCTCTCTCTCTCTCTCTCTCTCTCT
>JBBIGA010000126.1:15932005-15948665 GCA_037576975.1 Alestes dentex
TCCCACATCTATGATCTCTGACCAAAACACACGGATCTCTCTCTCTCTCTCTCTCTTTCTCTCTCTCTCTCTCTCTCTCTCTCTCTCTCTCTCTCTCTCTCTCTCCCCCAAACATTTAAAGAAGAATCAAATTTAAACAATTTCCTCATTACCTCAAATGCAGTTGGTCTAAACTGCATGCCTAAATCACCATATAGTGGGTTATGTAATCTCAAAAAGACTTGCTTGTGTGGTTTCCGACACCGAATGACATACTATCACCTATAATCATGGACAAAAGTATAGCTGTTACTGTTTTATCTACGGGACATTTTTGTCCAACAAAGAGAGAAGATGTCATACGCTACTGGCCTGGCGTAATGTTTACATGTGAGGTGAGGCGGGAAATTGTCTAAATTGGATTTTATGCCAAATCATTTCTTTAATTGCCTGTCTGGGCTTCTCAGTTTGTCAGGTTAATGACACACAAAGACCACAGCCCATTTTCTACAGGCCCTTCACAGCGAAAGGGCCACGCTGCTTGTGGCGAGCTGGGATATTTTCACTGCGATATCGTCCATCAGCTATTAACAGATAAATCACCGTCAGTGATCGTTTGAATGAATGAAAGTGACACAACTGCTCATAAATGTCCATATGCTTGCCGCTCACTCTTGTTAATGCGACTGAGGCTGCAGGACACATGTAATTTAACGTTTTTATTGGATGGGATGGTATTGGACAAGCTGGAGCGCATGCATGCTGTGATTTAGCATTTGCATGTTTCTCGCCAGGGACATGAAGGACGGTAATATACAACAGGGCAGACCTGTACGCAGACCTTGCTGTAGGAGAACTGGATATGACAATCCTGCCGCTCACCGTTGTAGCTATAGGGTGAATTTATTCATTTTACTGGCTTTGGAGACACAGGCCGCGGGTTAATCTCCCTCGGGGGCGATGCTGCTGCCAAGAGTTTTTGGTTGCCGTACAGGCATATCATGACGAGCACCTAAAGCAATGCAGATCCGTGTCCTAAAAGCCTTAAACATGTTCCATGAGCTGAACTGCTGGAATTACTGAGGACTTGAAGAAGGAGAAGAGGCGCATATTCACGAGAGCATCACTGGCCAAAGCCACAGAAGAGGAGAGAATGGGGAAAGTAGGTTAACCACAACACCCAATAGCCCAGTGCAATCGGCTTGGCGGGAAGATTCTTTTAACAGTTGTTCACTGGAAAGCAGGTTTGGGGGTCACGTTTTGTGTGTGTATGTGTGTGTGTGTGTGTGTGTACTGGGGGGCAGGGGATCTGTTTTTCGCTTGTGCTTTTCTTCACGCACAGCAGGAGGGCTCGCTGCTATTGACTTTCACTCCAAACTTTTCTTTGAAGCAGCTCGGTTGAGCCGGGCAAAAAAGTGTGAGATTACAGCTGATTATTTTCTCAAGTGGACCACACACACAAGCAGAGGATTCATCAAACACAAACACACACGCACACTCTGTTACACAGAGTTATGAAGCAAATGTACAAAGAGCATTCTCTAATCAGACAAAGGCCAGGAAGGTCTTTTGTTTGGACCTACATACAGGCAAGTGCAGATGAAGCTGCGGCTACACACTCCGCCTGTACTGCGGTGTACAGCTGAAAAACAGACACATCTGCACTTTCTCTTTTCCTCTTCTCTCTCCCCAGGCTTCTCTCGCTCTCTCTCCCTCTCCCTCTCGCTCTCCTGCTCCCTCCCTCCCTGGCCTCTGTGGTGGTTTGAGAAGGAGCCAGACATTCCTGACAGGATTGCCGCCCAGACGTCCAGCAGCAGCCAGTCAGCAACAAATTCCAGAATAGCAGGGCGGACAGCTAAAAATAGAGACCAAGAGGAGAGAAAGAGAGAGAGAGAGAGAGAGAGAGAGAGAGAATGGTAAAGAAATAAAGGAAGGGAAGAGAGCGAGAAAGAAAGTAAGTAAGGAGAGAGGGCCGAAAGGAAGGAGGAGAGGGAAAGGAGATTCGATTCCATCGGCATATACAATGTTATCACAGACCCGCATAAAACATGAAGCACAGCTGGGCTCTGGATTTGTGACCTTCTCGTGAGTTGGCTTGAACTTAAACAGCCATTCAGATCTTTTAGACATCCACACACACACACACTCATGCTGCGCTATAGCAGGCCAGTCTCAGACTGTCCCAGTGTTTATTTGTCCTGCCCGAGGCAGCCTGCTCAGCTTTCGCTCTGGACCGAACCCCTCAGTGTGGAATATCCTGCCTGCTGCTGTCTCCAGCCTCACCAAGTGGCTCTCCCACCAACAATTCACAACTTTCAGCTCCACAAAAGCTCCCCACAAACCCTCACTGACGATACACGTGTGGTGCTCCCCAGGCCTGGTCCTGGAGTGCCCCTGTATATTTATGTGTATACGTACACCATCATAACAATGTGTTCGCACACACATATGGAATTTTAATGTTAATGAATCCGTTAATTGTTTCAGTGTATAGGTGTAAGAGCCCACAAATAAATTCGATTCCTATATTAAAATGAAGTACAGTTCAGAATGGATTTATATATATATATAGTTGGTATCGTAAGTACTTCAGATCAATGAACTTCATATATCATAAAAAGACCCATTTAGGCAATTTGAGACTACTTAAACAGCCTGTCTTATTTCTGAATCCAAAGAAACTTTGTGAGTACTTCTAAATGACAAGCTTCTATTTCTACTCAGGAAAGATCTCCTGAGGAAAGATCTAGTATTTTTTCAGTATGTCGTGCTACTATTTTGCTATTTAGTTTTGATTGTTCTGTCTTTTTGCAGGCTTCAGAAAAACTCAAACTCATTTGTCAAGGAGCCCTGCTCTAATGCTGGTGCCTCAGACCCACCACCTTCCGCGTTCACAAATTCCAGCCCTTTCTATGGCCTTGTTGCGTCTGCTTTTGGTTGTGGAAAGTTCTTGCTCAAAGTCCCCGAGGCCACGACTGCGCCATGGCTGTCTCTGGCCCACTCTCAGGGGCCCTTGAGGTCGTTCTTCAGTTTCCACGTCTTTATGTATAGCCTGCTGAAATATGAAGCCTCTTTTGATGTCTTGCTCAAAGCTGAAGGAAGTGCCCACTGATGTATTGAGCACAGGCCTCCATATCTGAGGAAAAAAGGAAAGCTGGGGGGGGGGGAGGGTTCATGCCCTCATCGTGAACCCTGTGCTCTGTCTTTAATGGGGGTATCAGAAACAGCTTCACCAGAGCAAAGCAATAAGGGGGGACTGAAACACTAGGTATGGAAATGGAAGAAAATGGTTCAAGTTCAGGTCAGATCTGGGTCTGGAAGTGGTGAAGGCAAAGGACAATAAATGAACATCATGTTTTTTCGTGGTTGTAGAAATGCTGCATTTTGATGAATAGATATTGGCTGTTCACAGTAAGTGTCAGTTCTCCTCCTGCTCACTCTTGTTAGCACAATGACTCACCAGTGTGATCGCTGACTAACAAAGGCACAGCCAGAACTGGGGAACACCTGGGAAAGCCGAGACAGCTTATGACTGAGCTGTGAGAATGTAGGCCTGCCAGACCGAATCAGAACAAGTCTTAGTCATGCATGATCTGACCCTAGATATGCACTTACATGGTCAACAGCAGGGACATCCAGCACTGTGTGTTGCGCAAGTTCGCAAAGAGTTTGTTCGGTTCCAGATTAACACAATTACCACAATACTGTTCAACTCAAACGGAGTTCCTCAGTTATTCAGGTGTATTGTTCAGAAACTACTATAAAAAAAAATATCCCTATCACTATACCCATACTTTACTCAATTACATGTACTTATGATGGACCCGTTCCTCTCTGAGTACTTCTAAATGACGTGCTTTTATTTCTCCTCAGGAAAGATCTACTGAGGAAAGATCTAGTTTAACCTAATCATGCTGTTCCTCATTTCTTTTGTTGGCCTCAACTGAATTCAGTCCTGTAGGTTCAGCACCTGCACAGCTTTGCTCTTGCTTACACCTCTCAGATTTTCAGGCTTTAGAATTACATTTTAGACCAAAGTGCTCCAAAATAGACAAGAATAACTTCTCAACAAACTTCAGCACTTTTTGACTTTATACTATTTTACTCTTGTTGAGTTGTTTATGCTATAAGCTACTTTTTCTTTTTCTCTAGTCATTATTTATTGAAGTGACTATTAGTTTTCCTTACGAATGGGTTTAGGCTACTTTAATGTCCTGCTGTATGCAGTTATTAGAGTAAGAAGCAGTCTTTTTATAGTTTAAGGAACACAATAAAGTAGACCTTACATCAGCAAGAGTGAATGTGGCCTTTTAATCCACAATTAGAAGGTCATTATGCTGTTTAGAGATGGGTTTTGCTAACACAGGAAAACTGGCCAGGCCTGTTGGCCTCTCTCTCTCTGGCTGAGCGTCTTGCTGCTCGTGCTGCACGAGCCAGAAGTGTTCTCCTGCTCCTCTGCACCGGGCTCCAGAGAGCCACAGCCGGCCAGCCGCCCACTCCTCCACCCGCCGCTGCAAATGTGGATCGAATTAAAGTCAGCTCAGGCCGCCATCTCCCCCCAAATGCTGACTCCTCCTTCCAATAGTGGCCTGATCGCTCCACCTTCTTTCCTTCTCTTTTCTCTCTTGTAACATGCAATTTACAGTCCTGCTCACTCTGGATTTTCCTGCTTCACAGAAGCCAACTCTGTTTTTGCTTACTATTTAAAAGCATCAGTCATGCAAAGGGTTTTTCCTCACACTTAAAGATGCATGCATTGTTCACTTTTTTTCCTTCTGTGGTCTATTGAGATAGAAACAAAGGCAACTGAAAATCAGACTGGTCTCTTTAGGCTTTCAAAGTTGTGTCAGTTTGAAAAACGTTCGTTTCTGCTGCATTTCGTCTCTGCTGAAATGCGAAGACATGATCCATGACATTTTTCACTAACTCCTCCCTGTTGCTTTTCTGGCAGCTTCTTCAATTTCTTCACCTCCCTGTTCTCCAGACTCCATGAGAGCTGTATTTCTGTGTAACACTCACTGGTGATAGGAATAGAGGTTGAAACTTAAAGACAGGAAACAGCAATGACATGTTTGGCAACAACAACAACAACAAAAAAAAAACGCTCACAGATTCACAAGTTCCTTTGAAATGATCCATTTATTGAGCTGGTTTTACAGTGGCTTGGTTTTGCCATACATAAGAGCCGCTGACCTCTTTTCCATCTAAACACGATCGTCAGCACCTCAAACAAACAGTCAACCAAAGCCTGTACAACACAATGATATAACTGCAGTCCATGCTTTCTCTCTCTCTCTCTTTCTGGTAATCATGACTCATTTCTAAAGACCCTCGCTCCCACACAGTCTCAGATGAGGCATGGAGTGGCATTACATCAAGCAAAATGGCTTCACCACCAATAAATAGAGTATAAAAACACAACTGTTATAATTAGCATTATCAAAAAATGAAACATGATCATAAAAGATAGCAAAGGCACTGAAACAAAAACCACCTCGGCAGTCCAGGTTTTCAAATCAATTAGGCAAAAAGAAAATGATTATTGTGGCATTAGCCAACAACAGTAATGAATCGTAACAAAAATAATCAAAAATAATACTTAAATAACATAATAATACTATCTTTTTTTTATTGTCAATAACAATATCCAGTCAAGTTTTCCTATAAGTAGACTTTCTGCTAACTAACAGATATGCACCAGTTAATTCCAGTTTGGCAGAAAGCATGTTTGCAGCTCATCGATTCTTCAATTCATGTGTGTTTTGATGTTCGTCCTCTCTTTGATATCAATCTGTGAACTGTGTATTGGCCAATGGTGACGGCACAATGGCACTTTATGGTGATTTACAGCATGGGCCCTCGGAGTTCATCAGCAAGGCAGAGAATAACTCTAAGCTAAACCTGAAACTCAATGTGGGATTCCACTTGAACTATTTCAATGTGGTGGATTCTGAGACCTTTGGAATAGGAGCTCTAAGAACGAGCTGCTAAAATTGCTCTGTGACTTTTTTTTTCAGTATCTCTGCTCAGGTGTTGAACACTGGTCCGTTCCACTCTCCATTTATCATTGCGATGGTGAGCACTAGGACAAGGGGCTGTAGGCATCAGGGCATGAAAGCTGATCCAGGACCGGTGTTTGCCTCTCATATACTAGTGAATTTAATTACTGTATACGAATAGGGACACGCTGGTCTCAGGCTGTTGCTCTCACAAAGAGATCGTTCAGAAATTTTGGCCTCTGTCAGGTCAAATGACTACCACATGTTTCTGCCATAAAATAAAATAAAATGAAAAAAAAAAAAAAAAATCAATATTTTGGAGAATCAAAAACTGAAGCATAATAAAACAAAATACTAACATAGTATAATTTCATCACTGTGAATCCAGTTGACAATACAATGCAATACAAAAATGCAATACAATATGATACACAAAGGGTGTCTCATTTTTCTCAGTACCCAGGACCTCTGTTGCACAACCTGCCTTCATATGTCCCACAGATGTCACGTTGGGGTTTTGAGGGACAGCGCTTGGATTGCGGTTTTGGAGATTGATCCTTTTCAGCTGTCCTTCTGCAATTCATTGTTACAGATGATGGTGGAGCTTTGCTGAGGGTGAACAAATGGGCCCTGAGGAGCAGTCTCCTCCATGCACAACAGTGCAGGCACTCTCGAAAAAAACCTTTCAGACATCTAGACTTCTAGACACAAAAAAACACTTCCCACTCACTTTCCTTAATTTCTACCTACCTTATCACGCTACAGGAACACTTACAATCATCCTTCTTAATGCACAGCAGAATAAAAAGCTGCCTCCTCCATTTCCAGTAAATCCCTCAACAAACCCACATACTGGAAACGTTCTCGTACCTACCACTCTTGCCTACCACTATTAACACACTTCTCTAAATCTCTCTAGTCTCCCAACATCTACACTCACCTTCTATAACTTGGGTAAGTCTATGCCAACTCATTAAGGCTAAGTTAACGAACATACAAACACTCTTCTAGGTTAAGAGCGCTGATAACAGCAAAGCCCGGACTCCTTTAGGCACGTGTTACAGTCAAGTGTCTCTATGTTAAAAACTGGGACAAGATCTAGTACAAACATGTCACGGCACAAAGCCTCCGGAATTTGCCGGATCATTGCTGTTTTGAAAACAATTATGTTTACCAATTTTTGCTATTCCTCTGTGGAGCCAGCGTTCCAAAGATCACAGCAAACTGACCGAAATAAAAAGAGCTAGCATGAACGGTGATCAGTGCCTCCTCTTATTGGTCAATCAGTGAATTGTGCTTTCCCCAGTTGGCACAACAGCACTTGATACAAACAAGGAGTGACATCAGCTCTCCAGGAAAAACAGTAGAATTTCTCTAAACCGCCTGTTTTAGCCTGTTGCATTCCTGTGAACTGAGAGTGTATCTGAAAGTGCTACCTTGTGCAAAAAAAAACAACAAAAAAAACCAAAACAAAACGCCTGCTAAGGTGAAGACGTCCAGAGGGCTTAAAAAGCAATTCAGTTCAATCAAGAAACCACACAGGCACAACCTCAGAGAGGGGAAAAAAAAAAACAAAACACAAACACTCTTCTAAGAGTCAGTCAGACACAGGCAGGCCCTTTAAAGCCGTAGAGGATAAAACCTTTGACAAGGCAGCAGAACAGACAGAAACAAAGTCATTGTGCGAAGGATTCAGAGAGGTCAGAATGGGTTAGGGGCTTTAGAAGCTCCCCTTTCATCTTCTTGCTGGATCAGCACCTGCCATGGAATCGTCAACCCTTAAGTAAAGGTGTTGGGGAAAAAAAACCTCAGACATCAGCGGCTGAAAGGGGTTGAAGGAAGCTTTAAAAAGAGCAGAGGTTTAATTTCTTGAGCTGATATTACCCTCCAAGATGTGGTAGGTGGTAAATGTGCCTATAGAAAAGGCTTTGCACTCTGAGGTCCTGGGTCTCACAACATTCAGCACAAAACACAACAGCACATCTGGTGATGGCTCCATTTGGCATCTCTCTCCACTTTAAGGAAATGACATACATAATTTCATATGAATTAAGAAAAAAGGCACTTCCTACATATTCCCATACATATGAGTCTAGATACAAGACTTGTAAGAGTTTGTCATGATATATATGAGGCCTCGTGTCTCATGTATGCAGTCTTAATGATCAATGACTAATTAAATAGCATATAATTATATATGTCAGTTCCATTTGAGTTAAAGGAGAGACTGAGATTCCCGCTCTTCCAGTACAGCCAGACCACACCAGTTCTGTATCACTAATTCTACGCAAAATATTAATAAATAAATGACAATGACAGTTCTTTTTGAGCAAGACCCTGGTTTTCTTTTTCTTTTTTTACAGGAAGTAACGATCACAACATGTGCTCTATGTGAGTTTTAAGGTGCTTTTGTAAACTCAGCTTGGCTCTTTCTTTGTGTGAGAGCCTTCCACTGTGTGGTGTCTATGTGTGATTTTAACTCACCTTTTGCTTCAACATGTAAACATTTGAACTCAGCACTGGTCTTTGTGAGGGTTGAGGGCAGGCAGGAGTAACTAAGGTTCATTTTATCTGCTGGAGACTTACTTTACAAAGCTGGCATTGGTATAATTGTGTGTGTGTGTGTGTGTGTGTGTGTGTGTGTGTGTGTGTGTGGTACTGTATAACCCAATTGAATTTTTCTGACTCCTGAACAGATTATCCCAGCATCACACTGGTCGTCAGAGATGCACGAAGCAAACACATCCACACATGATCCTCTCTGCCTCCTCTCTCATCCTCTACCTCTCTCTACGACAGGTTGCTGCTGATGTCCAGGGCTTGCTGATACACCTGAGTCATGTCATCCAGGTCTCCCAGCAGGGAGAAGCTGCTGTTGTCCCCAGGAGAGTGCTGCCCCTGTCCGCCTCGGCCGAATTTTCCTGCGTGCAGGGCTGGAGCTGCCTGGAGCCCTTTGAAGTTGGCCAGCTGCAGCAGGTTCTCTGCAGACACGCAGCCTCTGATGTTGGGCCGTGGGGCCATGGGAGGCCAGTCCACTCCACTGAAAGAGCTGTTGGTGAGGACACTGCTGTCTTCACCCACAATGCTGGACGGGCGGCTCTGGCTGCGTGATAAACCCGAATCGGCAGACGGCGGCTCCCCGAGGACGCTCATGGAAGGCATGGCGCTGTAGGTGGAGTATTTGCCATTGCGCTTCAAAATGCCCTTCCTACCTACGGCACGTTTTGGTGGTGAGCTGGCGACAAGCGGAGTTATGCTGCCACCTAGCAGGTCGGAGGACTCGCTGCGCTCTGGAGAAGAGTAGTACCCTGATTCCCGTTGCTGATTGTTCTTCAGGATCCCCTTCTTCGGCAGGACAGGCACCATTTTAGCTGGAGAGCCTCCCGTCAGCGCGGGCTCCTCCGTCTCTCGGCCGGCCACCGATCCGGGCTCCTTCTCTGCTTCTTTTGTTGCAGACACCAGCTTGATGTCCTCCAGGCTGGGCGAGCGCTGCTCCTCCGAAGGCCTCGTCTTTAGGATTCCTTTTGGTCTCTTCAGGCCTAGGTTGTCTTCGCCATTGCAGTGGGGCATCCCGCCATCGTTCTCTTTCTTGGATTTCTTCAGCCGCTGCCGAACTAGCAGGAGTGGCTCAGGCCGGACGCCTTTGGTAGCTCGTGGTTCTGTCCGACTCTGCCAGTCGATGAGGCGAGCCAGCATGGGCGAGCCGGCGTCACGTTGGGTTTCACAGTCACACACACTGCTCTTCCAGCCCCAGTTCACCCACCAGTGATTTGCGATGTCCTCCACCGTAGCTCGTCTGTCAGGGTTCACCATCAGCATCCAGCGAATCAGACCGCGTGCATCTGGAGAAGAATGTTATGCACACTTAAAAATAAGCGAGGTATTTTTATATAAATGAATCTTACACTGAAGCCAAATAGCAAGCAATATACACACTAAAACCATAAATATGTAACAGATTGTTTGAAATGATTCCACTCCTTTCACTCCAAAATCAGATATACTTTAGTATGCAAAATGTTTATTGTTTGTGAAAATCTCATACTAATCCATTCTATCCTCTACAGGTAAACATTTCAGCACAGGTAAATGCACAATTACTGTTTTTTTTTGCTGAATTTAAAGATATTTGCGGGAAAAAAAAGCATGTAGAGAATGAAATAATACTTTTATATAATCATTTTCACTTATGCTCTGGGCTGCAACAGTATGAAATGAGTTCCTCAAAGAGCTGCCTTGTACCTGACGACTGAGTCGGTTCTCTGTATTCTCCATTACTGATTTGGCGGATGAGGTTCTTGTGGTCTCCCCCATCAAATGGCATTGTACCATAGACCAGAGTATAGAGAAGCACTCCCAGCGCCCAGCTGTCCACCTGCAGGGACGAGATAACACTTGCTTCTGCTGACTCTGGACAATAAGCAATAAAAGAGACTGTGAAGCAAAATCCGCATTCCACACTACTTAAAAGAGACAGGCTAAAGATAAGATATCACACAAGAGGGGAGGATAGAGAAAGCTCTGGCATTGTTGCTGTTTCTACTGCTATAATCAAGGTTAATTATTATAACATACATGGACACGCTGCCAGCCAGCTTTATTGCTTTTGACCCCGTGATTGATGTACAATAACACTCTTGTTCTCTTTTGCTGGGGCAACCAGCAACTAAGTGTCAATGTGCAGTAATTCGTTGCTCTTCTCAGATAAAGGGCACTAATGCTATCAGGCATTTCCTCCTGCTTTTGGACCTACTGTTATGCAACCTCCCTTTCTCAGCACACAAAGGACAACTTACATAAGACCTATAGATACAGTCAAGGAATGAGGAAGAGTAAGAGGTAAGGTTTAGTGGGTTTTTAGAGCCGGATCTGGTGCAAGTTTGAAATACCTCAAATTTCTCTTATAGGGAAAGTCTACTCATTAAACAAACCATCTCTCAATGACTTGCCAGGCTCTGTATGGGTGTCGGGTCTCAGGAAATCAGATAGCAAGTCTTGAGTGATTAGACTTCCTCACTAATTGTTTTGCTCAAGGCCTTCCTCTCACTGGTCAGAGCGTGCAGAGATTCTGATCATGACAAGGTGACACAGCCATTGTGTGCACTATTTATTCCCCATGCTGGCTGTAATTTGTGGCTTTTCCCATAAGAGGACCATAATTTTGATCATAATCTTCCAGTTGCTGGGTTTTTTTTGTACTCGAAGGAAAATTGCAGCAAATTAAAGCAAATTGAAAGCCTTTGCTTTTGGGTCTAAAAATATGTTCTGCACTTGTTATAGAACACTCCACTGCCATATTCTGGCATTCTGGAAACGCCTAAAGATCGCTTTGTAAACAGGGGAGAAAGTATATAGCTGGACTCTCTCTCTCTCTCTCTTTCCACCTACTACAAAATTACAAAGGCACAGATACAGACAGAGAAGAAGAGGGTAAAAGAATGTGTGTGTGACAGAGTTACTACTGAAAACAACCGTTTTTAACTCCCTCATCTGTGGAACTCATTTGAATGCCTTTGTGAGGACGTATCCAGGCAGCAGCATTTATAAAAAAAACTTCAAAGCCCTCTCAAGCATCTCCATGCAGAAGTGCTCTTTTCAGATCAATCTTGGTTTTTAGTATGGGATAATGCTCATCAAACAAGTGGGAACTCTTTTCCCAGATTAGCTGTGTGAGATACACTATGCATCCACAGAAGTTAAGGGAGAAGGTGTAGTTGAATCTACATCAGGACTGAAGGGCTGCAGCTGACCCTGGAACAGTACAAGGCTGACAGTGGGAGAGTGTGGGTCTGCTTTGTGGAGCTGGATAATCCTATCAAAGGCCAGCCTAATGCTTCAGTAACTCTCTCTGTCTGCCTCATCACACACACACCTAGAGAGGAAGAGCCTGAAGATTAGTGATGCTCCCTTCACTGATTTACCATATCAGCAACATAAGGCTCAAACTATGCACCTGAATGATTTTCTAATCTAAATAAGCAATATTTACGCAGTTTCCTCCAGGATCAATACAGTTTCCTGTTTTTAATTCTGATAAAGGTTTTATTTAACCAAGTGACACAAAAATCATTATACTGCCATCAATACGGCTGAACAGTCATTTTGTAAGAATCTTGTAAAAGATTCTACTATGACTGTATTTGCCTCACTTCACTTCGGACAAAGGACCATGTCGAATGTGTTAACGTAAATGTTATGAAAAAGTAAATGTCCTACCTCAGGGCCCCGATAAGGTCTTCCGTTGACAATTTCTGGAGACGCGTATAACGGGCTGCCACAAAAAGTCTGCAAGAGTTTGTCTTTATGGTACAGGTTGGACAGACCAAAGTCAGCAATCTGCTCAGGCAGAAACACAACATATAAGAGTAGGGAAGACAACAAAGAGGCATCCTAGATTTGTTATATTTGTGTGATATTGCTTTCGTAGGTACATGAAACTTTCAAATAAGATTGAATTTTAGCATAAAATGTAAAAGGCTGAGAATTCAAAAATGAGTATGAATGAATCAATAAAACAGACCTATGTCTCTTACCTTTATATTACAGTTCTCATCCAGTAGCACATTTTCCAGTTTCAGATCCCTATGCACCACTCCATTCTGGGAAGGAAAATGATCTAGGTTATAATTTTATATATATGTATAAACTTTTTTTTTTTTAACATTTTCAATGATGCTTTTGCTCAAACAGAGCTCGGAATCCTATCTATAGGGGCATTCCCTGCTAGATACACTTGTTTATGAGAGTCTTGCTCCATAGCCCAACAACAGGAGCAGATGCTAAAAGCTGGGATTAAACTATGACCTCTTGGTTCATGCAAAGTTTTGAACCTCTAACATGCCACTACCCAGCTACGAGGAGTCCTACATCACAGCCACAGGCAAAGATAATGAAGGATTATTCGATGTTCTAACGGCTAAAGCATGTAGCTGAGTAAATACTACAACCTCCTCGGACAACACTACACCATTATATCTACTGAGGTCATAGGCAACATATGTGCATCAACCAACTAACATCTGTGCCATAAACACACGTCTGTAATTACAGACTCGGGAGAGTTATGTTCTCACACTGCTCTGGATTAAAACATGGCTGTGTCATTAGCGTTTCTTTTAAAGCAGCAATTAACATGTGGGAAGCAGGGCCAGAAGCACAGCCGTTCAAGATTAGGATTGTGAGTTCTGTCGCAGTTGAGTTCATTAGCGATGTGGCTCTGCGCAGCGCACTTCAACTTGGGACGCCATGAAAAGGGAACACATGTTCGCCAGGCTTCTGATCCGAGCAGAAGGGCCGAGGGACGACGGCTAAGCACAGGGCTTCCTGCGTCACCTGAATCCCACCCACCGACACGAGCGAGCCCGAGCTGATAGCCAGAGCGATGACAGTGACTCAGTCCCACCCTGGTCACCAAAGGTCGACAGTGAACTTCTCCAGCCAGAGAAATGACATCACCCCCCTCTCAGCTGTAGAGAAGATGTCAACAGGGCAGCCCACCCAGTGTTGCGTCTGTGTGTGGGGACCTGGCTCTAAACTGAACGCAGCGGGGGGTGGAGCCGCTGCTGGAGGTCTTACATGATGCACACAGTGGAAACCCGGGAGAGATCTTATCCATGAAGGGAAATAATAATGAACAGAAACTGGACAAAAAAAGACAAACGTGGAAAGATTGCAGAGACTGCTTACAGGCAGAACGTGTGCAGAATGTGTGGCCTGCTTGATTATCTCAGGCTTTGAGCATGCCGTCAAATTAGGACATGCTTCACGACAGCCTAGCATCGTACTCCACCGAGAGCTAAGCTAAATGGCTAAATTCAAGACTCAAGACGCAAATGCCTCCCATCAGGCCTTCATATGGAGATTCCTCCTGAACGTGAGCAGGCCAAAGGCAACACACTGATGAATTCTGTGCGTATCGCTGGGTTTTATTAAATAACTTCATGTGCTGCTGTGAACGACGGCCCATCAAGGACAAGAGGCAGGGCAGAGGAATACCGGAGGGACGATGCCAGAAGGAGCAGAGGAAATACAGAGGAAATCTGTGGTAGAGAAGGAAATACTATATTACCTTGTGGCAGTAGTGCACAGCAGAGACAATCTGTCTAAAGAAGTGTCGCGTCTCCCTCTCTGTCAGACGCCGACGCTCACTGATGTAGTCGTACAGCTCCCCCTTACTGGCGTACTCCATCACGATCACAATCTTATCCTTATTCTCAAACACTGCAAAACAAAACAGACATGATACACTTCAGTGAAAACAGTCCACACACAGTATTTGCCTAAATAAGAAGCTGCAAAGCTCTGATCTACCCACTCTTTACTTCTTTGGATGTGTCCACATAGCATGTCATGTAATAAGTATATGGTGCGTCTTATCTGACAAAAGTTCAGATGGAGAGAAACAGGCGGAGATCCTCAAAAGAAGTGTTTCAACCAAAAATAAAACTCCCTCAAACCTCCCAAGTTTCACTGATGTTGAAACAAGACCAAGAAATAATAGACATTCACCATCTTACAATGAAAAAAAAATTGAAGAGAAAAGAAATATTTGACTGGGCAGTTTGCAGAGTGCACAAGGTCATGGCTTAAACCACTAATGAGTATGAGACTCGGGAAAAGCCAGAGACGAGTTTGTGGTGTAACGACAACAAACACAGCAAATTACAGTGAAACACTGCAATTTCTGCAACAAAATGTGGTTGTTTATGTCAAAGGCCCAAATCTCCTTTTAAGGAGCACCCCACCCAGTGGTGTGCCCCAGCCAAGGACAGAAGTACGTCTCAGTGCTGAAGCTCACATTGACCCACTCAGCCTTGTAGGCCTGTAGCCCTTAAAGAGCTCAGTGGAAATCCAATTCACATCATTTTCCCTTTAAAAACGGTTTAAAAAAAGAGCAACGGAGGGAGGCCGCCCATTCTAGAGCAACAGGGCAATCTTTGATTGGCCGATTATTTAAAAACATAAGGCCTTTTTATGCTTGCATATTGCTAATGGGAGGAGAACATGTTCCAGTGCAAAATGAAAGACATCGTCATCAGACACCAAACATGTCTTGGGTAAATGACCACATGGGAGCAATGGGAAAATTGTGTAAATCAGATATGTCGCTTTAACTACTCAGTCGGAAATCTGAGCACTGGGCCTTCCTGGGATCCTGCAAATACAAGAAAAAGTGAAAGCAGTGGAACAGAAGGCTGGGAAGGAGAGAGAATACGGTGCCACTGTTCCCACTGCAGTAAATCATGCACTTCTCACCATGTTGTGGAATATAGCAGGCGGCCGTTAGGTTCCACAGCACTACTATGTACAACTGTCTGTGTGATGAGGGATCATAATTCAAGGCCAAAGCACCAGTTTTTGGCATGTTTGACAAAAAATAACTGTTATTTTCTGAGTGCATCTCTTTCTGCATTCACTATTAAATGCAGTGTATTGAAAAACTGAAATCCGGCCCGTCAAGAGGGTTAAAGCTAGTGCATGAAAATGATTTTAGCATTTCTATCAGTGACAATGAAGTTCCGCAAATTTCACCAACCCAAGACGAAAAAGCTCTCTTGTGTTTTCATTTGCTGTTTCATACCTGGCATAAACACGTTTCATGTTTATTTCTTCAAAGCCATCTGTCATAACTGCATGGTGCTGGGGAAGTGTGAGGATAAGAATGCTTTGATAGGAAAGCACTATGAAATGTCCAGTGTGTAACTACTGGACACCTCTTGAGTTTCCCACACTCTAATCATTCAGGGACACAATAGCATGGCCAAGGGCACTCCAAGGTTCCAAAATCCCTTTAGAAGCCCCTTAAAAACACCCATATGATCCTGATTGACTCTGACCAGTGCTAAAATCATATTCTGTGGTTCCACTGGGGTGGAAGCTTTGTGTCTGGAGGTGGTCCCAGTCCATGACCTGACATGACACGGGCAGACTTTTCAGCTCTCTTAGGCAGTGCCTGTGTGTGCGTTCATTAGCCAGGACCTTTGACCCCCCCATATCCCCACTTCCCCAGCTTCACAGGGAGATAATTAGCCAGATTACATAACCTCGGCCAGCATCGGACTGCTGGGCTCCACTTGCCCGTCACTCTGCCTCTTTGTTCAGCCGCTCTACTTACTGTGCTGCAATTACCGTGCATTGTTCATGTGCCACTCACTCCTTTCAGACTCCATAACACTTACACACAGCTCCAGTCTGTTCAGCAGAGCTATAATTAGCACTACAGAAGCGTGCACTGCAACCAAGTCGTGCAGTCGCCTCTGGGTTGGTCCATGGATTGGAAGTGCTGAAACTTTGGGCAGGTAAAACTAAAGAGAAAGATTACAGCGGAAAAGAGAATGACTGTGGATCTTGGCTGGTGCTACATTATAAAAGATATTATCTTATGAATTATGCCCTTGACAAGCATGCAAGTGAGCTAGGATGCGATTAGTAGGGAAATCCCTATTCGCACTCGCATCTGGTTTAGCTTTGCCTCACACATGCACTTAATGGTTGACATGGGTGTTGCCGGATATACGTCTCTGTGTGTATACATATATGTGCTATTTTGGTAGGAGGCCAACCCACAACAGTAAACACAATTTAACAAGGTATACCAATAACCACACAGCCTTCACACACACACACACACACACACACACACACACACACACACACACACACACACACACACACACACACAC
>JBBIGA010000126.1:15964677-15975517 GCA_037576975.1 Alestes dentex
TAAAAGCAGTTTAGCAGCAAACTTTGTGAAAACTAATATTTGTGTCATTCTCAAAACTTTTGGCCACGACTGTACATACATATATGTATTTATTTATATATCCCTTTCTTTCTCTCTTTATTTTCGCAGTTGTATGCAAACATTTGAAGATGCTCAGTCCATGTCCTGGTGAGATATTGGAAAAAGTATTTATGAAGTATAAAATGAACTTTTGCACATTTTATGTATTATTTTTAGGGGTGTCGAATTAACGCGTTAATTAATCACTGAACAAATAATGCGTTAAAAAACTAACGTTGATTAACCACACCACGTGACTTTAACCCGGCCCGGTGTTCTGACGAAACTTGTTACCCATCGAGATGAGCTACCGAGCCCTTGTGTCTTGGGATTCAGTGCCACACTCTTAAATCTGCGCTACCTTTGGGACACTGGCAGCTGTAGAAGCTTCAAGGGAGCATTTTTCCACCGTGTAGCATAATTCAATAGACTGCTTGTAAAATAAATAATTATCAGTGTTATAAACAGACTGTATAAACTGTATGAACTTTAAGGATTTTTTGACAGGGTAGCATGAATCGATAGACTGCTTAGAATATATATATTTAAAATAAAATATATTTTTCTCGGATTATGCATATTATTTGCCTATTTCTAATCATTATCAGTGTTAGAAACTGACTATAAACTGTATGAACTGTATGAACTTTAAGGGAGCATTTTTTGATAGGGTAGCGTGAATCAATAGACTCTGTTGTCGAATTTGCGCATTTTTCGACAAGGCAGCATAATTAATCAGAACACCAGTGCTTGTGTGTACATTATCTTAAACTGCACCTTATAGATGGACTTAGTTTTACCTTTGTACTTGCTGAAGCATTTTTTCCCTCAGTATATATGGTCATATTTTTGATTGCTGTGTCCATAACTGCACATGAACCGTGCATAAACAGTTATTAAATAAAAGAGACGTTGAAAGTCTGTAATGTCGATTATTCATTCACTCATATGCCGAAATTCATTAAAATACATTTTAAATACTTTTACAGCAAAAATGTGTGCAATTAATTTAGATGAATTAATCAGAGAGCTTGTAATTAATCAGATACATTTTTTTTTCAACATATTCAGTTCAGCAAATCTACTTATTATAACTCAAATCTAACCTTCACCTGTGACCTTTAGCCACATGTAAGAAAGCTTTGGTTGTGTATTTCTTCAAATCTGCACTTTGTCTCATGGAGACCTGCAAAACGTCTGGACAAGGTCAGTGCTGACGTTTGACTTTCCATGTGGGCACACTGAGCTCACATGTGGAATGAAAACATGTACTCACATGCTCACACGCAAACACGGAGCCATGTTTTTCACTGACACCCTGTTTACGTGTGCGGTGTGGAACATTGCTGACATGAGTTCACAGGCACTTCTTATATTTTGAACATTGACAAGCGGGATCCACCTGCTTCAGAGATGGAAAATGCAGTCGGCTGCCAGCGGCCGGGCAGGAGAGACAAGAATAGATCAGCTGAAAGGTTGTACAGAAGAGGACAGACATACTGTCAGACGAGAGAAGCAGACAGACACGCAGGCAGACAGTCTATACTGACACTGCTTTAATGACACTTCATGTAACTACTAATAGCACGATCAGTGTTCAACCGACATTCCAGCCACAGTCCAGTCATCACTGCTCTCATCTTTCTCCGTTTTGTTTTTACATGCTGAATTAAACAAGGATGTCGGACCTCATATTTTAATGGGTTTTATTCCTGTTTTGATGCAATTCAGTCCTTCATTAGGTAAACTGCATTAGGTGTGTTAGAGCTGTGGTTTTCAAACCTGTCCTCAGGAACTCCCAGAGTACACAGTTACAGAGCAAAAATGTGGTCGCAAGACAGGTCTGAGAATCACTGTGTTAGAACTCTAAGCCCCACAGTGTGTGGAATCCATGCCACCTAAGAAATGTACCAGAAAGAAATGAAATAAGTATTTTGTGACTAAATGTCAGTCACAAAGCAATATCCGTATAACATTATGCAAAATTCTAACTTAAAAAGTAAGTAATCCTGGTTGACTGAAAATGTGAAGTTCATTGAATTTCTAACCTACCACAGTTTTATCTACTGCGAAGCATTTCTTACAGGAAATAATTTTTTACTTGAAATTTTACAGTTATTTGTCATTTTTCAATGCCTGTTTCTAAAGTGCAATTCCTGCACATTTTAGCGTCGCCTGAAGACCCACCTCTTCAAGGAGCACCTCGGTGACTAACAATGTCTCTCATTTCTCTCACTTCACTTGCTTACTACTATTGTTTACTTTAAAAAAAAACAAAAAAACCAAAAACCATTTGACAGGTTGTTTAGGTGTATCGAGCGTGCAGTATCTTGGCTGAATTGTGGATGATTGTCTTAAGTTTAGCTTTACAGGTCTAAGATATAGATGTGGACTACTTGAGCACTGATGTACGTCGCTCTGGATAAGAAAGTCAGCTAAATGCCGTAAATGTAAATGTAGTATGGATACATAATGCAAACAATTTTAAGTAAATCGATATTCAATGTCACAAAATTATGTACAAGTTTAATATTTATATCCGAATTCGTCATCTGCCATATTTGTTTATGATCTACCGCCTGGGAGACCTGGGTAAGTAAGTACCACTCATGACTGTGCGAGTGGACTGAGTTTTGGAAATTCACCTAATCTTGTACCGTGTATTATGCAAGGACGGTTATACTATTGCACATAAAGAGGCGATGTATAAATATGCCCATTGTAGTGTTACCTAAAAAAATCACAAAAACTGGACTGAGTGAGTTTTGGAAATTTGCTCTTCACTTGTGTTCTTAAATTGTTGCTTTTAAGGTGACTGCTATATAAAAAAGATTTAACAGTTTTTTGAGATGCTTTGATGCTTTTCTCAGATTTCAAAACTGCTCGTTCAAACTCAACATCATTTAGTCAGTTGTGCACATAATTTTTTATTATCCTGAACCAACAGCACATGCTTTGATACATCTGAGCAACTGATTGTGTACAACTGTCTACTGTTTTTTTACATCATGTATTTTACAAATGTAATGTTAGGAGTCTTGCCCAAGGACTGGTTTAGTGTGGTGTTGTTGCCCTGGGTAGGAATCAAACCACACTCTCCTGCTTGGAAAGCAGGAATGTTATCCACTACACTACACCAAGCACAAAGTCTGCCTTTAGTCAGGTCTGAACCCTGACCGCATGGTTGCCAGCCCAAAGCCTGTCACTCAACTACCCGAATGGTAATGCACCAAATTGATTGAGAAAATACACCAAATCCGCTGAGAAAAAGTGAAATCAGAATCAGAAAATTCTATTGATCCCAGACGAAATTGTTTGTATTATGACTGCACTGACACACAGACACGCAGACACAATAACAATGTAAAGTCTAAATAAATCCAATAAAAAAAGATTCAATACACTCAATATTAAATACACAATGCTATACACAAATCCTGGGGTATAAATAGTATGGATAAGTAACTTACAGTTAAGTGTTAGGAGGATGTTCTTGCACGTAGCAGAGATCAGTATATGTAAGTAATATTCTACTTATCTCTATTACTGTCATGACTAGATTGACAAAGATGGTACAGTTGACGGGGCCATTTGGAGACCACTTTTATGGATGGTCAGAATATTAACTGTGCTGCCTTTTATTCTACTCTCTGTTAGGCTCTTCTTTTGGATAAGGCAAACGGTGGGGTGGGGGGTGTGATTGTGACCTAGTGGGTAGGATATTTGCCTCAGGACCAAGAGGTCATGGGTTCGAATCCTACCTTCAGCATAGCACCACTGGGTTCCTGAGCAAGACCCTTAACCCCAAGTTGCTCCAGGGAGACTGTCCCCTGTAGTTAGGGAATGGAAATCGCTTTGGATAAAAGTGTCTGCTAAATGCTGTAAATGTTAATGTAAAAAACTGTTCATCAGAACATTTCCTTTTCATGGCCATTTGCTGTTGTTCAAAACTAGGAATTCCAAGCTGGGGATGTAAAGTGGCCCCTTATAGTCACGCATGAACACACCACAGCACAGCACAGCACACAGCAACGTGAGCAACGTGAAATTCTTTCTCTGTATTTAATCCATTCACCAAGTGAAGCAGTGGGCTGCCAGTGACGCAGCACCTGGGGAGCAGTGTGGGGGGACCTTGCTCAAGGGTACCTCAGTAGTGCCATGAGCAGTCTTAGGATTCAAACACACGACCTTCTGATCACAGGGGCAACTAAATGACCACCAGTCAGCCAGATGCCCCAAAATGCAACCACTCTCTTTATTACTGATTGATTCTGGGAGAAAGGAGCAGTGCAGTTGCAGAAATTTTGTAGACCTGCCCTATGAAGCTATAAGGGCTCTATACAGTGGGTCTATGTTTGTTTTTTGCTGCCACCTGCTGGACAGGTGTGCTTTAGGCACTTTGAAAGAGTCCAGTGCTACCTTTCTCTGATTGGCTGACTGTCGCGGTCGTGAGCCAATGAGCAGCCGCGCTTCTTAATTGATAACGATTAAAGCGCGGGAGTTCGAAGTCCTGAGGTTTTGGAGGAGAAACATGGCGTCAGTGAAGGAGAGAGCAGCAGCACTAAACCTGGCGGGAAAACTCTACAGCCCCATGCACCGTCCTGTCGGTGAGACCAACTGCTCCAGTCTTGGCATTGTCTTTCCTTTTAAACTGTATCTGGAAGTTTGTGACTTTAGTGACACCCGGTGGACAAAAGAGCGAATGACGGCTGTAACTCTGCTGTCTCCTAGAGCTACACTATATGGACAAAAGTATTGGGACGCCTGACCCTTACACCAACAGGGACTTCAAAGATATTGCATTCAAATACATAGACTTTAATATGGAGTTGATCTCCCATTCGCAGCAAAAATATCCTCCAAGATTTTTGGAGTGTTTCTGTGGGAATTTGGCCTGGCTCGCTATCTCTGTTCCAGTTTTCCTAAAGGTGCTGGGTGTTAGGGGCCACCTGAATTTAATTAAGAGGTGTGTCCCAGTACTACTGTCCATGTAGTGTTTTTACAAAAGACTCAAGACATGCGTGCTTGGGGTTTGGCTTAAAATTTTAAGTGTTATGAAGTGCGTTGGTTCTTCGAGGCTTGCTCCAAAACTTCAGCTTCAAGGGTCGTTACCGAACTCCTTTCCTGGGTCGGAAATGGCCTAGATTGCATTTAAATCTAATTATTTTCCTTTAATAGTGATATAAACAGGTTACTTTGAAACTTCTCTAAACAGCTCAACAGGTGGATTAGCTTTATGGCTGGCTCGCTAGCATAAACGGTAGAATGTTTTTTTTTTCCTCCTTTAGTTAGAGATTGTGTTTCAGATGGTTTCTTATTTAGAAGTAAAACTGTTAATATCATTGGATAACAGCTGTCTTTTTAACGGCTAGGCATTTACAAGCGGTCATCTATAGTGGAATCGGATAGGGTCACCTTATGCTACCTTTGTAATACAGTTGGTAATCGTGTGTCCTGCAGCTCACCGGATGGTCACTAAGTCGTTCCAGTCCAGCGTCCTTTGGAGCCGCATCGTAGCCCACCTTCAAGCAGAGGTTAAGGTGAAGCGCCGGCGTCACTATCTGAAGTCTCACAGTAATTGCTTCCTGGGCTGTGACGCTGTGGACGTGATCCAGGCCTACATCAACCAGAACAAGATTTTGGGTGATGTTGAAGTCCCCAGGGCTAAAGTGGTGCGGGTGTGCCAGGCACTCCTGGACTGTAGGGTGTTTGAAGCGGTGGCGTGTAAACCGTTTGGGAAGGAGAGTAAGCTCTCCATGTTTCAAGACAGTGACGGCAGCTTGTACCGGTTCCTAAGAACACAGAAACGCCCAGAGAGCAGTCCTGAAAACTCCCCTACAGGACAGAATCAAACACACAGCCATCTGTACAGGTGATCAACAACTACACACTCTACTGTTGTAGGACCAATACCACCCTGGCCTAAAGCCGATCCAGCAGTTTCACATGATGCCTGTTGTGCTGCGCATTCTTTTCTCACAGTATTATGATGCTCTCATAGTCCTGTAATACAAACGTTTTGAAGAATAATTGCAATTTTTTGCAAAGATGTTCACAACAGTTCGAGCTTTCTAAAATTAGCCTCACTTTTTCAGCTTGTTCCAATGTCTGCACTTGTTTGTGTTGTGTTTCATGTAAATGTCCCAGTTCTCAAACATGCAAAAGTACAGCATACAAGACATCGCTAAAAGCACCCTTTCCTAAACCCCACATCAGAATGTTAGTACTTTAAGTATATGACATGTTGGTGACATTCTAACCTGTTCAAAGAAGAACTCTGCACCAGGCTGACCCCAAAGACACATCCACACTTGTGGTCCTAGCATCAATTTCGCAATTTTGTTCAATGCAATGTTTAGTTAAGGAAGATCACATAACAAAACTGAACTTCAGGAATGGACCATCTCTTATTACTGAAGGGCAGCAGTAATCAAACCAGTCCTCAAGAGCTCCAAGATGCTCTGACCTAAAATACAAGGATAGAATAAAAAATAAGGGCCAGTTTGAGAACCACCGCTGTAAGCTACTCCTGTCAATTTAGGGGATGATATTTCACAATTGATTATGGTATTGTTGATCTTATGATCATCTTGCAGGCCGGATGACCCAATGTTCTCCCACAGCACTCCTGTGAAATCAGACCACATTATGGATATCCTCCTGGAAGAGCTTGACCTTAGCCCCAGCTTTCTGCAGGCTGAGACATTACCACAGTCAGGTAGCTCAGGACAGGCACACGAACCAGTGTTTTCACTGCCTTCCAAACTCACATGCATACATATTAAAGATTTTCATAAAAGTTAGAGCCCTCTCACCACCTTTCTCCCTCTCAGTGGTCAGTCAGGTGTGGCAGGAGCTGACAGTTCAGCGGCTTCTGCAGTTGATAGATCTCCCTTTGCTGGATGGAGTTTTAGACCACAGAGAGTGCAACCCTCCTTTGTCTGGTGCCAACAACAATGAGCCTGACCTACTTTACACCAGTAACTACCTGGACAGAGAAATCCTCAAGGCTTTTAAGGACTCTGAGTGAGTTATAATCACCTTTTTGGGGGGTTGGGGTCTGTTTAGTCACACAACCAAGCAAGACTGAGTACATTTAAGGGATCTGAATAGCTTAAACTAGTGGTTTCCAGACCTCTCCTGGGGACCCACTGCCCTGCACAGTTTTAGCAATCCTGTGGGTCAGGTGTGTCCAAGACAGAATATCTGAAACTGTGTAGGGCTGTGACTCCTCAGGCTTTGGACTGAAAACCACTTGCCTAAACAATATTTTAATGGTCTGATTTTGATTGTTTATAAGAGGGACTGTGCTAGATAAAAGCAGAAACATTTTTTTCTGTCCTCTGCAGAAATGATGAGTGGCTCTCAACAGCATTAGACCTGCTGGACTTCCTGCCAGACCAGTTGGTGGTTGAGGTGAGCAGGGAGCTGCCGAGCTTTTCGCAGGAGAATGACGAGGATAAAGGGCATGGCCTCTCCGGATGCCCAGGCACTGAGAAGTGCAAAGCACTGCTGTTTGAAGTTCTGGCTAAACACTATGGACAGGCTAGGCCTCTCCTCACCAATGACTTGAATGACATATACACACAGATTACTGAACTTCTGGGTAAGTTGGGACTGGGGCCTCCATTACAGTGATGCTTTAAACTAGGGCTGGATTAAATTCCATACTGTGATTACATCAGAAGTTGTAGTGATTAGATCACTACATATTATACTTTCTGTGCTTGTCTGCTCCTGCCTTTAAATGAGTTGTTTATCTGCAGAAGCTAATTCAGATTATGAACATGAGCAGCTCACTGAGTTGGATAAACAAGCATTAGTATTCACATTTGATCATTATCTACCTTGACATGGTGACCAGACAGCTGTAAGTAAAAACATCCACTCTGATTGGTCTTCACGTGTATCTTAAGGGATTTGGGGTTATAGGCCACAGCATAGGCTGAAGGAGGGAGGGGGCTTGTGAACACCCCTTGAACACCAAATTAGCAAATGGGACCACCTTACAGTCCCACAGAACATGTCTCTGTGGACTGCAGGAGTGCACCATTTGGGACTGGGCTAAAAGTATTTTATTAGAGGGCCCATCATCAATTTACAGCTTTCTGTAAAAGTACTGTTTTAATGCAAAAGTCTTTTCTTACACTTTTCTGTGAGTCATTATCATGAATGACTATCACTGCTTTATCTACAGTGAATGGGAAATTTGATGTAGCTCTGGAGGTCATGCAGCTGTGTTTGAAGTTGCTTCCAGTGGAGAGCAGGGAGGAGCTCTACAGGCTGCTGAGATTCATGTCACTGGCGGCACACCCGAAACACATTCGGCTTCATAAAGAGGTTAGGATGTGTAATGTGGTGTTTGTAATCATAGTTTGACAAACTGTTCTTGATTGTGACTCATGTTTAAACTATCTTGATATTTGGGTATCTCGTTTTGAACTGGGTTATGGTCACATGACAAATCTTGGTTCAGGGTTCACTCGTATGTTTGAAAATGGTAAAATGTAGGCGTTACACAGATTAAGTAATTTGAGACTGTGAACGCCTCCCTTCAAAGGTGGTTATTGTATTGGCGGTTCATTGATAATTTGAACCACTGACCGGAGGTCAGCAGAAATAGTGCAGCGGGAAGTGTAAAATTAGTCTGTTTCATTTTAGCTTGCTGAAACACAAGGTGGAGGGAAGACTATCCATTTTAGCCGTACACAGATCATTGTATTTCATTCTTGCACAGTATTTTTCTTTAGCGCTTTACATTTTCTCCTCTGTAGTAATATTCAATTGTCTTTCAGAGTGAGAATCGCATGATCATAAAGAAGACATTTTCTAGAGCCATTATACAAAGCAAGTGTCTTTCAAAAGGCAAAGTGGATTTGCTTCTGGTCTTCATGCTAGATAACTATGAGGACATCTTAAAGGTAATAAGGACCCCTCTCTCACTTTCCTGCTCAGGCACTCCTCATCTGTTACCTGCCAGTTTAGGTGTTAGAGATGTAGACTCCAGCCTGACAGGACATACAGTCCTACAGTCATGGTGACCTGTCAATTTTCTCATGTAGCCTTGGTTAAGCTGATAAGTAGCTCTGTATGTGGAAACGTTTTCCCGTTCGCAGGTCTTTTCATCTGAAAATGTTTTAGGCATTTGCAGGGTCTGCATTACTGCAGGCTTGGGGCATTTTTTTAAAATTAATTATAGAAAAACTTGCACCATTAAATCACATTTGGGGACTGAAGAACAGTGTTTCTTTCAAGTAGGATGCATCTTTGTGTGGGTACTGAAGTCATGCATTTTAGAGGGAACACACTTTACAGCTTCTCAAGACTTTCAGTTTAAATAATTTTAAGAAAGCTTATTACTCTGCTTGAAGTTTTGAGTGCTTAACATGTTAAAAAAAAATGTACATTTTTGTATGTGTTTGTACTAATGGTCATAAAACGAATAATTTAATTAGATTCCAGGTTCACTGCATAAGCTGGTCACTGACAAACTGGACGATCTTGTGAAAAAGAAGGACCCCAACACAAACAGTATGTCTGTCTATATAATAAGAATTAAATGTCATGTCTACAAAATTGTAACTTTGCAGGATAACGGAAGCATCTTTTAATTAGTAAATGGAACAAGTACTTTTAGACCATTTCTGTTGGTCCACTGGAACAAAAATAGATTGTCAACAGTGATGGTGGTTGTTTTTACCAGTAATGGCCTTCCTCCACTTATCTACTTTTTCAAATGTCATTCATTTGAAACGTTCTGAATTCAGTTCATCTTATGTTTACATTGTATTTTGATAACAGCTCTTGTTACTTTGTGAGGTAAATGAATAGCTACCATCTGAAACTGCAGTCTTTGGGACCCTTCCTCAAAGCTCAAGTCTTTGTTCCTAGATTATACATTCTGTCAGCAAATTTCGAGCAGCTCGCACGGTGACGCTGTAAAAGAACTGACGAAGAAGGAGCTGTTTGTGCTGCTCAGGAATATCGATGAAAACACACAGTACTCCACGAAGGAGAAGAACCGGCTACTGGCACAGTTCTACAAAACCCATCCTGAAGTTTTTTCTCAGTATTTTGGTTCTAGACTGAGCACCATAAACTTGTTTGAAGTGTAATTCTTTTTTTTTTTTCTGAAAATATGATGTGCTGTATGTTATGTGAATATTTTATGTGTAAAGTTCAATAAATGTTTATAAAACAAATTGTTAGAAGTACCTAATTTATCACTTTTAATAAATAATGCATGCTGCCACATAGTGAAAGTTTACACACTTACAAAGGAGACCATAAACACAATCGTGATGTCACGTGATGGCCTGGAGGATACTATGAACCTTCCTAATCTTACCGTCCTGGGCCTGGACTACTTCAAAAGCAGATGTACACTATATGGACAAAAGTATTGGGATGCCTGACCATTATACTGACAGGGACTTTAATATGGAGTTGGTCCCCCTTTTCAGCTGAAACAGCTCCCACTCTTCTTGGAGGGCTTTCCAAGATTTCAGAGCGTTTCTGTGGGAGATTTGTGTCCATTCATTCTGTAGACCAGGGGTGTCCAAACTTTTTGCAAATTTGATAAAGTGAAGATGCCTGGGGTCCAATAGTTTCTTCTGACATTTTTAACCACATTTTTTATTGTCACAATTACCTTTATTTTTCAATAGGCTATGTAACCAAATATAAGCCTCTCAGGCAGACGGGAACAACTCTGAAAACACCATTCTGCCTTTCATTCTTATCTAGAGAGTCAGATAACATTGAACAAACTGTATAGAAT
>JBBIGA010000126.1:15975617-16022703 GCA_037576975.1 Alestes dentex
GGTACATAACATCAACAGTTATAACCAAATCTTATTCAAGAGTTTAATAAAATAAGTGCCATAAGTCCAAGTTCATTGGTGTGCTCATGGATTGGAGTTTTCCGTCGCTATGACGGATTTCCGGCAACAGAGGACGCTAAAGGTCAATTGTGAGAGGTGGTCTGGGCCTGCGACAGGGAGCATTTTTGCTTTAATCCATGTGTGCTTTAGGCTTTTCATTGTTAATAGTGACAGATGTTACCGTTCAAAACACTCCATTTCAGATTGATCAAGGAACAGATAACTTGCTGCTAACTCTTTGCAGTCGCTATGGCAGAAATGAGTGGAGAGTTTGCGGCGCGGATGCACAGCCAGATAGAATTAGAATGGTACTAGAATGGCCACCGTGTGGTGAAAGAAGGAATTACATTTTTTAAGTTTTATGATTTGTTTATTCTGACAGAGCTAGCGGGCCATAAATAACACTATAAATTCGAAGCTGCGGGCCGAACTTTGGACAGGCCTGCTGTAGACCATTTATGAGGTTGGACGAGAAGGCCTGGCTCACACTCTCCGTTCCTGTTCATCCCAAAGGTGTTGGATGGGGTTGAGGTGAGGGTCTGTGCGGGCCAGTCAAATTCTTCCACACCAAAACTAATCCAGCCGTGTCTTTATGGACCTTGTTTTGTGCACTGGGGCACAGTCATGCTGGAATAGAAATGGTTCTTCCACAAAGATGGAAGCACGGCGATGTCCAAAAAGTCTTGGTTAGGTGCTTGATTTTATAAACCTGTGGCAATGGGTTGATTCAAACAACTGAATTAAATAATTAAGAGGTTTGTCCCAATACTTTTGTCCATATAGAGTAAGTTCTGCTCGCAATTTCTCTTGAATAGCTCAAGAGGGTGCTTGAGTTTGCACACGCTTCCCCACAACGTTGCCCACCGTGTGGCCTGAAGTTTGCTTCTTTAAGCTACATACTGTATATAAATTACTAATGCATGTAATGAACGAATTATGACGGAACACATTTTGAATAAGAAAACTCAACATTTGATGCTTAACAAAATGCAGCATTTCCAGCTGTTCGGCCCTCCAGTCGTTACGCGTTTCACACTCTGATTGGCTGATTCACAACCTCTCGCCCAATCAGAGCTCAGAGCGTAGCGTCTAATGGATGCTGGCGTTAACAGCTGATCTGAGGCCAGGTCTTTGTTTCATAGGGCTATAAATGGGAATAGCTGTGACGCACAGTGAGCTGAATCTGGGTCAGCCCATGAGAGCAGCCAGATCTGCCCAGCTCTTTTTCGTCGGCTCCACCCCGGCACCCCCCTCCCCAACATTTACCGCCTCACGGACAGACTGGGTTTGTTCATGGTGCGGGGCTTCGAGAGAAAGATGAAGTTCCTGGTAGCGGTGACAGTTATCGTGGGCTCGGTGTTTTTTCTGCTCTTCCCGAGCGGCTCCGAGGCTGACGAGAAGAAGAAAGGGCCCAAAGTCACTGCCAAGGTAAAGAAAATCAGGACGAGCCCACCGGGCCTCTGCAGAAACTCCGTAGACGAAATGATGATGTGCTAGTGCTAACTCTATTTTGAGGCATTTTTAAAACACGAAAATGTCAGTTAAGCTAGTGCTACGAGGCGTATTTGCTGTCTGTCTGTCTGTAGATGGACGGAGACAGACTCTTTCAGAAGGTAAACACGCTCAGTGTGTGGTTTGTGTGGGCTGCAGTGCCGGTTAAACCCAGTCTGTGTGCACAGAACCGAACTGCAGGTCTGAGTGCAAATGCTTTAGTATGAATTCTGTGCTCAGTATCTTATTTATGTGCAGAAAGCAAAGCTGATGTTAGTGCTTTGTAATGGCGCATAGGCCACGTCTGCGTTAACTCGCTCTGTGCGCCATGACGCTCATTCCAGATCCAGATCCGGCCATAGTTATTTTTCCCCCACCTGTAGTCCGGCAGATCCAGCTTCACACTGTCGGTCTGAGCGAAGGGGCGGAGTTTATATGAATACGGGTGGGAGGAAAAAAGTATGTTTCTTATGGGGAAAAAAATCCCCCAGCAGCGCTTCTGCTCTCTCACACGTCAGCGTCCTGCATCTCAGGGGTCCCAGACCACCGGGCCGAGCACCAGGACCAGAACCGGACCGGGGATCATTTGGTACTGGGCCGCACAGAAAGAATAAAAACTCTTAAACAAATTATTTACATTACAAGATAAACTAACCCTTCATTAATCTAACAGGTCGGAAATTTACAATTAAATTACATTTAAAAACCTAACAGAGAAAAACATCTTGTCCACGTAATTTATTTTCCATTGTGTATGTAATAACCAAATCATATATGATGCACTTTATTGTGTTTGTTATTTGGTACCAGGATGCACAGAAAGAATAAACTTTTAAATTGCATTTTAGTTATAAAAAAAAACATGCATTTATTGAATGAAAAGTAAAAAACCTTATGGGAAAAAACGGATTTTCCATGTAATTCCATTTACATTGTGTGTAAGAATCAAATTATATATTAAGCACTTTGTTGCAAGTTGTGATGCACCCCACCTTCTTTTCCCTGGTCTGTGATAAAATTGGCTTGTATGAACCTGTCTGTGGTGCTGAACAGGCTGGTGACCGCTGCTGTATTGACATGAGGCCTCTGTTGATCACACTCATAATTGCTGTTTCCTCAGGTGTACTTTGATATGCGGATTGGAGATGAGGACGTGGGACGCATCGTGATCGGTCTGTTCGGGAAAACTGTCCCAAAGACCACTGATAACTTCATCATGCTGGCTACAGGAGAGGTGCAGGATATTATCATCTAACACACACGCATTTGTCTAAATGAATAAAGGTGAGGCGATGTAAACTTTGATGCTTGTCTCTCATCTGAACAGAAAGGATTTGGTTACAAAGGCAGCAAGTTCCATCGCGTGATTAAAGACTTCATGATCCAGGGAGGAGACTTCACAAGAGGAGACGGCACTGGGGGTACGACTCATCATGCAGTACCTTATAAAAAAAAGTCATATTTCCCTTCTCATATGTATCCCTATCTCAATGTGTATCACAATGCTTTTATTTTAATGTTACAGAAATATGTAACTCAGCACCCATGAGCACTCACCTAGGCCTGCACGGAATGGGCTAAATACTAATTTTGCAGTTAATGTTGAGTGCAAACATTTACATACTCATAGTCAAATATAATTTCAGGTTAAAAAGGGGGGCATGCTTTAGACGTATCTGCATATTTTAACTCAGTTGCTGTGTAGTTGCTGAATTTACCATGTGGCAAGGGTAAAAAATGTGCCATGTACAAAGACTATGGCACATTAATGTTTGTTTCCCTCTTAATGTTCTGAATTCAGCAAATCAGTGGAGACTGAAATGTCATTTAAGTTTTTCCTGTAGAGGAACTAATTTCATTTGATCAATGCAAACTTTTGGAATCCACTGCATATTGACATATGTCCAGCAATATATTAAACATGCACTGATTTTTCAGTAAATGGATAATTACAGGGTTCTTGCAGGGTCTTAAAAAGTCTAAATATCAGAAAGTTACATTTAAGGCCTTGAATGTCTTAAGAACGCCCAGATTTTTCGTCCATGAGAAGGACGTACCAAGAAAAACTTGCCGAACTGAAAGTCCTTGAAACAGAAATCGGTGCTGAGGGGGATGAACTATATATGCAGGGTTAGCTTGTATGTGCAAGGCTAATGTTGTGTTGGGAATATGTATGTCAAGTTCTGTCACTTTAAGTATTTTGAATATCTTTTAAAAATGAATCGATAAAAATAGAATGTTTTGAGAATTTCTGGTATCATTCGAATGTTTCTAGTAATGCATTGTGTTGGTCTTAAATTTTACTCATAATGGTCTTAAAAGGTCTTTAAAAGGTCTTAAATTTAACTTACCGAAACCTGCGAGAACCCTGTAATTAGCTCCTGGGTTACAGGAACAGCCTGATTTATCTGCACACATCTGGAACGGTGATTAATCCAGAGTATATTGTGAGCTCTGTGGTTAAGAGGGCCCTTAAATATATTTCAGCTTTCAGTACTGAGAAAATCAACATTGTGTTGACAGTATGCAGTCTTAAAACATTTTTATTGTAAATGGCTTTCAAATACCAGTATAACCTAGTATGAGTCATCACTGAAACGTGTTTTTCCCACGCAGGAAAGAGTATCTATGGTGACCGCTTCCCTGATGAGAACTTCAAGCTGAAGCACTACGGTGCAGGCTGGCTGAGCATGGCCAATGCTGGCAAAGATACCAACGGCTCCCAGTTCTTCATTACCACTGTGCAGACACCGTGGCTTGATGGCAAGCATGTCGTGTTTGGCAAAATCCTGGAGGGCATGGTGAGTTGCTTTGTCTTTTTTGAAACACAATTGTAGTCTGGGAGGCTTTTCTGTAGTGGATGGCATTTTATATTCAAAGCTATCAGTCCTACTAATCTGTAATTCTGTCCAGGCATTTTATAATAATGTAATAATGCATTCAGTAATAATGCTGATCTGGGACCATACTCTCATTTCTATGTATTTGCTGACCTTTCCCCCCCCCCCCCAGGATGTGGTGAGAAAGATTGAGAACACAAAAACAGATAACAGGGATAAGCCTCTAAAAGACGTCACCATCCATGAATGTGGCAAGATTGATGTGGAGAAGCCTTTTGCTGTCGCAAAGGAGTAAAATACCCTGTGGGGTGAAACAGGACTGTGGGTTTCTGGGGATTTAACAGGTGTGCGGTACCACTAGTGAGATAGTGGTGTTTGTGTGCACGTGTGTGTGTGTGTGTGTTTGGGGCTCTGAATCGGGTCCCCTCACACTTCTCTGTACACCTGCAGCAGTCCGCAGAGCGGCACAGCTTGGGTCCATCTCGAACAAGCATTCCGTGCAGTTGATCAGACTGATTGAACAACTACTTTTTTTGTAAACAAATCTCCAATAAAGGATCCAGGTTTTGTTACCCGTTTTGTATGTCTCACTCTTAATAAACGTCTTTACATTGTTGATCTACCACCACAGAAACATTCACTTAATATTTATTTGTAAAAATGTGCAAACAGTATATCCCACACGGTTTCAAATGCAGCTGAAGTTATTGGATTAGTTTGAACACAGATGCAGAACACAGTACATGAAATTTCTACTTGGGGTGAGAAATTGTCTGCCCTGCCAAGTTTGGTTTATAAGGAAAAGAGAAATTTCAACCAGACACAAAACGTTATTAAGCTGTCTAATAATTACTCTATGTGCGTCCTCACTATTCTGAACTCGTTTGTGGTCCACAGTAATGATTGCTAAAATAAATCTACTGATTTCGACCTCACTGTAGAAGTGTAATTCATCCCAGTCTGTGTCATGCAGTTACTGCAGTGATTGTGATTCTTACATCACATAAGTGTATCATATAGACCACTTGACTCTACTGTTCTTTCTAACCTTGTACACTGTGATGATATAAGCGTCCACCTATGGTCTCTCAGAGGTGAACAGGAACAAAACCAGATCACCCTGAAAAGATTCAGGCAATGCTAAGCACTCTCAGTTCGAATATCATGAGAGCAAAACAGCACCATTTCCTCTGGGTTTCACGAGGCTCCAAAAGCAGATAGCTTGTGTTGAAAGTGGCCCAGAGTCCAGTCTCAGGTTCTCTGTGTCTCTGGTAAAGAGCTGAGGCTGCCACGGTCTATGACGATGGAGGGGACAGCAGGATGCCTGGGCTGCAGTGAAGCAGGCGCTGTGCAGGGTTTGGAACAACCCTTAAAGCTCACCTTAGCGTCTCTAGGGTAGAGGCCCTGCAGGACACCAGCCACTACCGTGTCAGGGAGGTCTGCACAAAAGATGAGGTGATATTTCGCTTGTTTAGCCTCGGTTAGTGATGTACATTAAATAGAACTTTTTTTTAATGATGTACAGTTACGGTATAAAACAGTTACAGGTAAGTGTCAAGACATTTACTGGCTGATATTCTGAGTATGTCAAAATTACCCTAACAAGGCAAATACTAACACATTCTGTTCCAGAGTATGACTCTGAATCATGGAGGAAGAACATTATACAATCTAACAATCACACGTAGCCATCACACACTAATCCAGCATTTAAACTGATCTGTGCTTGTTGGAGAACACTGGGTTGAGGAGGTTTGAGCTTGAACGTTACTGAGCACAAGACAAAATGGCAAAATAGAACCGGAATGTTGCAGCTCATCCTGGAACTCCACACATTCAAAAATCACACATTTATGACGGAACGTTTTGGAAACTATCACATATGTGTGATCAGTGTAAAAGGGTCGAACTGCGCCCTAAACCCCACCACAGCACACGTGACTTATGCTGTGATCCTGACCTATCTGTTCTACTGAGGCAACTTCTGAGCATTTGAAAAACAATCAAAGCGAATTCAAAATCTATTATCCATAAAAAAATTTCATTCATTCATTTTTCTAAATGCATAATCCTTACTAGGGTCACGGGTACTAGGGTTGTCATCTCACCATACACCTAATAGATCTCTCTTCCATAATCAGTTTTTTTTCTCCCCTCCACCTTCTTTATGTGGGCTGACAAAGGCTTAAGTTGTATTGGAGATTTGTATATAGACAAGAAACTTCCCTCCTTTGGCCAACTTCGACTTAAATCTAATTTTCCTCTAATACATTTTATTTCATTATTTGCAGATCTGACACTATGTTCGAAAACATATTATACATTACATTTGAAAACCCACTCTTGGAATTTTTCCTCACTGACCCGTTTCCCCAGCGTTTATCATCACAGTTTGTCTCAATCATGTCTTCATTCCCTGATACCGGCCACTATAGGGAGGCACGGACTGTGAAAATAGTCAGTCCTTGTCAGATAAGGTTTGGAAAGACAACCTGTTTCAGGATTTCAAGTTGTTCAATCACAAGCTTATTTATTCAAAAGATTGTTTAAGTAATATCTATAATTCTGGTTCTCCACTGAGTAAGAAATGTAAAACTGTCCATGGTACCTTGGCACATCTTTTATTTATTTTTTTTTACAAAAACACAGTACACACCTACTATAAAAACTAATCCTCAGTTGACAGAACACTCAGTGATACATTATGACCAGAAAGATGTTAATGTTGATTATAATAATGCACACGTTACCTGATTTTGAAGCGAGGAGATAGGGGTCATATGAGAAGCCCACCACTCTCTGATGTAGAAGCTCACAACTACAAGGAAGAAGAGACTTTCACTAATGAATCAAACTTCAAACTGCATAATACGCTCGTACAATTTACAGAGGAATCAAACTCCATGTGTGAAGTCAACTCAATGAAAATGAGCAAATATAACAAAGAGGAAGAGACAATATTTACTAGTTATATAGTGATGTCTCAATGGAGACAAATGGAAGAACCAAGCTCTTTGTGTGTGAAGTACTGCGTCCTCTGCATTTGCAACACTGATGAAAATGAGATAAAGAAGAAGTCTAATGGTTACTGTAGCTACCCAAGTTACAGACCCCAGTGCAACTGACAGTACATGAGTCACTAGAAAGGGCAAATATTGATACTGTTCTCACAGAATTATTTAGGCTCTAAATTCATGTTCATATTTCATATATTGGAATTGTTTTCATTTCAGAATCAGAATCTGAGGACTACAGTCAAGTCTCCTATGGCCAAGTTTCTGTCCTCGAACGTGCTGAAACTGACATGAGCAAACGGGAGAAAACTGCACATGTAACTGACACTGTGAATGAGGAGCTTGCCCTTGCTTAAATCCCAATTTCTGCACCAAGGGATCTATTTTTGAGCTCAACTAGCCATTCTACCAAATTTCTGTCAACATTTTAATGACTGCTGGCAAACTCTAGGCATGTGATTTTGCTGCAGGAATGCTCTCGTTAAGAGCTCTCTGTGCAATCCATGCGACTCTTCTGTCTGTTTTATAATTGGAGTCTTGTGGCAGATTTCAAAACTTAGTGACCTAAATATACCCCTAAAAATTAACTATATACCGAGGCCGTGAATTGCTAAGATCTCAGATAAAGACTATTACTTTGCATGTGCAGCACATTACATTGCTTGTTGGCGATTTACAAATGATGATTGTGCCTGACAATGTAAAGGTGGAGCATATTTAAATGAGGTTTCTGAGTATGCTGTTCTCTAAAGTAAAAAAAGAGTTTGAAACTGAAGGCGTTAGTTATAATTATATATGACTGATTGAAACAACAGTGATGTGAGTAACAAGAAAAGAATGACTGAGGTGGTTAGGAGAAAGTAAGACCTAAAGACAAAAGCAAAGAAAAATGATTAACATGTTAAAAAAACATCAGATGAACACACATCATCTATTTAGCTACAGGACAGGGGCTTAGGTGTTTAGATTTTTTAATTTAAGATTTTTTTAAAACTTCAACTTACTGACATGAAGGAAACTTAATTACACTTAATTACATACGTGTATAATGTATAGCCTGTTTGAAACAGTGTGATGTAACTAAACTGTGTGACGAAGAAGCTGGATTGCGGCAGTAGGAACCGAAGCGCTTCTAAATCACTTCTGTGTTCCCACTCTGGCCTTTTATCTACTGCTGTGCACACCAAGAACGTCTGCATGCAAAATCAAACACTGACGCAAAAGAAGCCTGGTTTCACTGCTCAGGAAAAAGATTTTTACTTTTACTGCTCACGGCCTAAATGCAAAATGAAATATATGAAGCCAACAAATTATTCACGTATGTCACCCATAACAGATTATTTCCTCATGAATCTATCCAACAGAATCTTCACAAAATCTACTGTTGAAGGTAGAAACCTAAATACAGAACAAACAAGTGGTGCATTAACTTACTGGTTTTTTTTTAAATGTATACTACTCATTACTGTTTAGTAGTTTCTACTGTTTTCCCCATCTGTTTACCTTTTTATGGGTGGTAGTAGCCTAGTGGGTAAAACACTTGCCTGTGAACCCGATGACCACAAAGATTCAAGATGAGCTGCAGGTTCAAATCCCCACACTTTCGACTATTGCGTCCTTGAGCAAGACACTCAACCCTCAGTGTCTCCAGGGGGACTGTCCCTGTAACTAATGACGGCAAGTTGCTCAGGATAAAAGCGTCAGCCAGATTCCCCCTTTACCCGTTATATTTTGTTTAATCAAATCTGATTTTCACTCATTGCATCCCTGACACGGTCAGCTGCATTAGCTTGCTTTCTTTCTTTTTCATTCATTCATTTTAATGGTGTCACTGAAGGTGATATTTAATTCTAATACATTTTATAGAAAATGATACACTAAAAATGTTACGCCAAACACTAAGAGTACAATGAGAGCCGCAATTGTGCAAAACATGCACATCCTCAGTGCTGTTTTCAAGCTTAGTCAATCAGTCTGCGGGTGCTTAACCACAGGTTTCTGCTGAAAGAATCTTTTCATATTTTATACAAAAATGACATATTTCATTTTAAAATATCAACTTAAGACAAATGTAAAACAGACAGTACAGGCTATATTTCTTCATCTGAAAGATGCAGTCCTCTGCAGACCTTGTTGTAGAACAGCTTGCACATTTTTTTGCGGCTGTTCTCAAGTTTGCACACGTTTTTACACCCACAAACCTGCAGTAAATCAGGGCCTGTGTGTGCACTTCCATCACGTTTCTGGCCTAAAGGTAGTTACAGAAGTTTAAAACTGTTTTGAATGTTATTTGATTAATGGTCAGTGGTTTGCGTTCCTGCTTTGTCTTTTTATTTGAAAGCCTTCTTGGTGTGTTTTCATGATAAAACACGATTGGAAGAAAAGGCAAAATGCAGTGTTCAAGAATGAGATTAGTGAGCCCGAAATGGGCTCACTGGATTTTAATCCAGGATTTACTTTGCCTTATTCAATTAAAATTAAAACGTGGGGACTGAAATACCCCCTAAAAAGTAAATAAAAATCAGTGTTATTGGATTCTAAAGATATTTAACTGTTTTTTTGCTCATTTCCATTAAGCAAGTGCATCCCCGCCTACATGTTAACATGAGTGATGTTAGTCGTGTTTCATTCTGAACTGAAGAAGACTCTTACCTATACCTCTGTTCCTGGGAGTTGTTCCAATCTTCTTCACTACAAGGAAAGGTTTAAGTGGACATGGTCACTTTTAAAGCAGCTGCACAACAGTATTATGCCACTGGATGATAGAGTACATACTGGAGACTGAGGTTGTTTGCTGAACGGAAGTGTTTGACCTGAAGGAAATCCAGCAGCTCCTGAGGGACAACTTGATTCTGATAAAGGATCACCTGCAAGTAGAAAAACAGTTCTGTAACCTTTAAACTTGTAACTGTAACATCACTACAACCTACAGAGCTGGGGGAAGCAGCTGAAGAGGGTATGATGTAATCCTTGTGTCCTGTACCTGTATATAATCCTCCAGCTCCTGTCTTCTCTGGTCCATTGGTTTGGTGCGTAGGTGTGGGTTCCTCTTGCTTGGGAAATCAGGTGGCTGCAGGACTTTCTTGAGCTTCCGGTGCAACGTCTGGAATTCACTCTGCCGCCGCAGAACGAAGTGCTTCCTTCCATTGAACAGAATCTCCACCTTGAAGAGCTACAAAAAGAGAAAATTAAAGTATTAGAATAAAAGGGGAGACCAAAACTGAAAAGTGCGCCCTCTACTGAACTGATTTGTTAATGACTACCTGGACATGTTATCTGGAGCACAATCAGCAGCACCACAGTTTCTCAGTGGCATATACATGACAAATGTATAGACTAGCCTACTTCTCAGCCGAAATGTACTTCTGCTGTCATTGAGCCGAATGTCACTTTATATTTGAAGACAAGTCAGGGTGGGTCCATTGGGATAGCGTGAAAGCTATTTATGGGAAAATGTAAACTGAGCTAGTCCACACCCAGGGTCCTATAGTGCAACAAGGCCAACTACAATTTTCCCATTGTATGAAAAATAAAGAGAACAAGATTTTTTTTTCTCTTTTTATGCCTTACAAGGTACAGCTCATCAGTGTTCCCTTTCAAATGGTACCTACAACGACCTACTGACTATTTTTACAACCACAGCCAGGAGGAAAGGGATCCACAGATGCTTGAGAAAAAACAAAAATGTTTTAGACTATTTATAATAGTGAGTCTTAACCAAACAGTTCTATGAAGTGACAATAATTTACTAAAGCAGCAATCTGACCCTGGAGGGCCAGTTTCTAGCACCGTTCGGTAGTTCCCCTCTTCAAACACTCTCACTAAACCTAGGAGATGCATTGAGCCAGGTGTGTCTGAGCAAGGAAATCACCAAACTGTGCTGACACCAGCCCTCCAGGCCTGGATTTGGGCATCCATGCACTAAAGAATCTGATTTCAGGCTTGGGAACACATATGCAGTTCTGTCGTCAACAGTGGAGCTGCGTTTAGGTTCCAGTTAAAGTTGGGTGACATGGCAAAGATTTATCTCGATACTTCCAAGACACTTTCTCAATACGAAATAAGTACATGATTCTGAGCTCTTTTCTGAAGAGCACTTAACTCATGGGTGTCCAACTCCGGTCCCGGAGGGCCGTGGTCCAGCACGTTTTGGTGATTTCCCTGCTCAGAAACACCTGGTTAACCTCGCCAGCTAATTGTCAGGTTTAGTGAACGTTTTTTGAAGAGAACTACCATCGAACTGTGCTGGACACCGGCCCTCCAGGACCGGAGTTGGACACCCCTGGCTTAACTGAAACAGAAGCAGTAGCACAGCTTAAATATCAAAAACTATTAAGATTTGTATTCAATGTTTCATTACACTAAATCCAAAAAACAAGAACAGATAAGTTCTCTTTATAATGAAGTGTTCCGTTGGGCAGTGTTTTTTAAGTAAAAAAACATGTGATGTCATTTATCACAACAATGAAAAAAATCATCAGACTGACCACCACTAATGAATGAAAAGCTGACAGAGACTTCATGTCCTTTAAGTATTTCCCATTTCTTCCTGACTACAGTACTCACTTCCACTTCATAGCTGTTCTCACTCTGAGCAACACATTTCACTTCTCAGTCATGGTGAAAAGGGTGATGTTTCTTGTAAATCTCAACTTAAACATTAATGTAATCAAATCAGATATAACACCAAAGCTATTTGCCGCTACAGGGCATTCTTGTTTTATCTAGTTTGTTATAGAAAAACAAGTTACAATCAAAGTCCAGAGCATGGGGGGGTGGAACCATTATGGCAGCTGCAAAGACAGACTAATTCCATATGAAAGTCTATGTGTCTGAATGTAGTGTCATTAAAGTCTCTGTTGGTGTCCCAATACATTTGTCCATATAATATGGGCAAAAGTAATGGGATGCCTGACCCCCGTGAAAACCAGACAAGACGTAGAGCTGCGTGCACAAAAAAGCAACAAACTTTAAAAATAAAAGGATTAAAAAAAACCTTGCGTTAACACGTGATAAAGTAATTGTCGGCATTAAGTAAATAATGCGTTAATGCAACAGTAACGTGTTAACTTGCCCAGCCCGAATATATATATAACTCAATACACATTATGTACAAATGAATTCAGGCAACTGGGTTTCTTCCGTGCCACAGCTCTGCAGAGATGAGCAGTTCCTCTCATCTGAAGCTTTGAAGTCAGTTCATGAAGGCCTTGCTAATTAGATGTTAGGTTGAATCAGGTGTGTTTAATGAGGCGGAACACTGAGGTCTTCAGTGCTGTGATTTGTGAGGACTGGAGTCCACATGTGATGTAGACATTGCTTTTGTTAGAGGGTTCTGGAGATGGGACTGGGGTTTAGCTTTGGTTTACTGTCGCTGAAGGATATTCTCTCTCCTTCAGTAACATAAGAGCTGTTTGTATTTGTTTTACAGTGTATTTGTGTTTTGGGTACCAGCCATAAGTGTATTTTAGTAGCTGTTGATATCTTTTACATGTTAAGTCTGTTAATTCTGATCTTTTTTTGCCAGATTTGTGACTCTCTTTCATCACCCCATTTCTTCTCCAATTTACTTTAAAATGGTCCTGGGTTGTGGATGTGGCCATATGAAAAACAAAAAATTTGAAGAAAATGTTTACCTATAACATACTCACATGATGAGCGGTGCATTCTCTCAGTCTTATTAGTTAAGTGAATTAGAACAAGCACAGCATAGTAGAGAGCACTCCTCTGTTTACCCTGCTGAAAGGAGGCGGTCTGTCTCGCAGACACTGATCTCCATGCTCTGGAGACACTGGAAGAATGCGTTAAACAGGCTGACTAGCCCATAAAACGCTGGGCTGAAGCTGCTCTTTCAGGTTCACTAAGACTTTTGTTGTCAAATCTCGACCTTGGTCGGGACTAGTGAAACAGAAGCTTTGTATGAAAAGACAAAAGGGAGAGTCGAGGAATGATAGGAACAGCAGTCTCCACAAAGCTAGAAGGAACTTGTAGACAGACTCGGAGGAGAGTGAGGCTCGGTCTCTGCTGTTCCTGACCCTGGGCCGAAAGACTGGGGGGATACAGGCAATGTGTAGGCTGCTGTGTGTTTTGGGTCAGAAGTGCTGTCTGTAAAGAGCTCTATTCAGATCCTGTCTCCTTCCCCCCCTCCCTCTCTCACTGACACACTCTCACACTCATGCTCACTCTCACACATACAGAGCATCCATTGTTACTTTCTAGCTTCCGCTAGGATGAAGCCCCAGTACACATTAGACCCCATGTTCACACACACATATATACGCACAAGTCCAATGTGTTCAACATATAGGCCCCATACATAAACTGGCATCAGAAGTGGTCAACTACGCAGACAGTCAGACAGTATTACATCACTGGCGGCTGCACAGATACAGTTCTAGACTGTAAAACAGTCAGAATTCCAGATGTAACGTTTGGATGATGCTAGATCAAAGTTGAGCAGAAGACTTTGAAACAGAAGTGATTTTGAAAAAGATTGCCAAATATTTCACTGGAATTCTATTACAACACATTAAAAAAGTAACATATGAAGACAGTTTGGTAGTTTTTCTTCATGTAATTCTTCTGATAGTATGTTTTTTACTTTAAAAACATTCAATTAAAGTTCTGAAATTTTCTTTCCCCTCGTCGCCTGCACAATTCCCCACAGTTCGCTCAGCTCCCACAATCCCCTGAGCAGGGCGCTTCTCGATAAACACACATATGTGCCAAGTACAACAGTGATGTTAAGCTTATTGCTCGTGAACATGTCCACTACTGAGATGGCTGTTTGGTTCTACCGAGTCAACAGAGCTCAGTAACACTGCGATAAATAACTACTGATTACACTGAATTATCAGTGTACTTAATCTTCAGCCGGAACTTCAGTGTTTGCAAAGAAGCCGATTGTTGAGTGTCTAAAGTGTGTTTGTTACACCGCCCTCCCAATAATATCTCACTTCACTTCTGCATTCAGAAAAAACTTGTGTAGTTCTATTTCCAAAACTTGTGTAGTTCTAGAATACTGAGCTTTTACACGAAGAGATTTTTGTTAATGTGCATAAATTAATTCTGAATGACTGGCCCTCTGATGAAAATATCCCTCTAGCTGTATCAACAATATGTATGTGGTATGGCATCAAAAGGCAGCGAAAACTGACTGAACATTCTGTAACAAAAACCAACATTATATTTGCAGCTGACTTTAGAATGTCTACAAAAAGAACTGATAAACGAATTGAAACAAAGTGAATGAGGGAAGAACATCCAGATCAGGGCTGAGCAAAGCGAAGCCCACATGCTAAATCAAACATCCTCGCTGGTCAACTCTGGCCCACCAGAAGACCGCCTAACCTCTCACTCCAACTTCTAATTTTTCTAGTGTTTTGTTATTAAATGTAAAATGTATCAAGCATACCATATAACTGTCATGGAACGCAACACAGATGTAACAACACATGTGAAGCTAGCTGACACTGAGGGCAACAGTCGGTACACAGACAAAAGAGATTTAGATACCAACACATGATTTTTTTTTAAAAGTGAGTAAAAGATATGTGTGTATTTTATGTAATGTAATCATTTGAGTGCTTAAAGAATAGTTTCTGCAAACATGCTGGCATTGTGTGAAGACATTATGCTTATGCTTGCTAGTTATTTTGTCTTCTTGGCCCTCAGTTCATCACAAACATTACACTCTGCCCCCGCCCCACCCCCACAGGCAAAGAGTCTGGACACTCTTAGATTTTCCCAATAACCAAAACACAGGCATGGCTTACCAACCACATATTAATGCCATTTCTGTTTGTTTGGGTACTATAAAGGGCCTTTCACAAAACAGGAGATCTCAGTTTAGCAAGATGAGTCCAAATTCAAGCCTGTCCAATAGGAAACATGAGGGACACTAAAATTGGACAAAAACTGACTGTAAACAATACTAAGGAATCTTGCTTTGTCATTAAAAACATGTGCTATAATTGCATATCAGTACATGTGTATTTACAGCTAAAGGTTTTGACAAGTCTTCAACATGACTGTGCTGCAGTTGGTGCTTGGCTGTTCCAGGCCAGGATGGAATAACATTCCAGCTCTGAGTGACATCGGCACCTTTCAGATCCAGCTGTCTCCCACAGGGCTCTACTTTAAGCCTGACAGACAAACATTTCCCACAAATACACACACACAAACATATTTTTATATTGTTTCCTTTATAGTCAGAACATTTTGCCCTGAAAATGTACCAAAAAAGCATATTACTAACTTTTGCCTGCTAAAGTCAGGAAATGTTGAAAGCAGTATATTTGCCTCTTGCTGACTGCAGCGATGCGTGTTTTGACATGTCTGCTCCAGTGGAAAATATTTCAATGCACTAAAAAGTGTCAGTGTAATAAAAATATATTGCTTCATATGAGGATCAAACATGAGTAACATCATACCACAGTCTCAGTGATTAGACATGTGTTTGGAAGCCCAATAACACGCTTTCTGTTGGTCTTTGGCTGGAGATTAGGTTTTGGCAGGCAAATGGGCAGGTGGTCGAATGTGTGACCCAAACAGTGGCCCCACTACAAAGCATCTCAAAATAGTAGCGCTGAACCAGGATCAGATTACTCCCAGCAGTTACTGCCATCAACTGCTGATACTACAGGCCGTAGAATCATTCAGAGCATTATGGTCAGTAACAGCTGATTTTTACACCCTAACATTACGCAGAAGTCTATCTACAGCTGCTGTACAGTTTTAAAAATCAAACACTGTGTAAGACCTCAAGAAATGAAAAAAAATGATACCACATACATCTCACAGCAATATACATAAACTGTAGTATGGCACATATTAATGTCAAGTTTATTTAAACAGTGAGAAGGCCCCGTCTTAGAGTTTAATACCTCATATCGTAGATGTCTTTAGGTACTGTATGACTTTTTCTAAACTGTTTCTATTTTAAGACTTATATATGCCTATTAATGGAGCCACAGGAGCCCTTAGAGTTATGGACTTCTGTCTGCCTTCCCTGTATGACGTTTGAAACATTAGCCACTGCTGTCACTTTAGAGGATGGTGTGCTGGTGTTGAACCTCTGGTGAATGTTCTGGAGTTTTCTCTGAACCACATTTGCAACAGTCTTAACCGTTGGCTGACTAGAAAGTAAGACGCTCCAAAATAACCCATTCGAATTAGGGTGAACTTTAAATGACCTTAAACATTAGGTTAAAACATCTAACCTAAAATGTACAGATCCGTGTAAAAACTATTCAGACTCAGCTGAAACGTGGGTAAGAGATAGAGAAGAATGAAGATACCAGACAGACAGACAGGCAGGCAGACACACAGAGAGACAGGCAGACAAAAAGACAGACACACAGACACTCAATGAAACAGACATAGAGAGACAGAGACAGACAGACAGAGAGCCGGTGAGAGACAGACAGAGAGATAAACAGAGACGGAAAAACCGCACAGACAGAGAAACAGACAGAAAGAAAGAGAGACAGAGACAGAGAGGCAGACCGAGAAGCAAACAGAGAGACAGGCAGGCAGACAGAGAGAGACAGACAGAGAAACAGAGACAGACTGACAGACATTCACCACATCAGTCTAATCACAACCCTGGAGTGTCCCGGTCTGTTTTCCAGGTGTTTCACCACTTGCGTTGCTATTTGGACTGACTCTAAGGGTGTTCCACGTCCGCGAGCCTGTAATTTCACCACTTAAGATTTTAGCTGAACTTACTTTTCGTAACTTGCCGGACTCATCCACTTCCCTCTCCAGGGAGATAATGGACACCTCCAGCATCGCCCGGCTCCAAAAAAAAGCACCCTGCTCTAACACCGCTTCACGGCAACAGCAGGCTGGGGTCCGGCCAGGGTCTCGACCCGCCTTCCGTCCACTCGGATGAAATTGTATGTGAAAAATAAAGCGAGTACAATTGTAAAAATCTAAACACGTCCCTCAATCTCTCAGCTCTCGTCTCCGCGTCTCTCTCTCTGAGTGGAGCGGCACGAGCGCGTTTGGCCAAGCCCCGCCCACAACACACAGCGGCGCGGATTGGTGGAGCTCTAAGCTCTGTAAACAAACAAACAAATTTTACAAATAAATTAATAGCATTCAGATTAAGGGCATAGGGAGGATAAATATGCACAAATGAAGACTCAAAAACGAGTTTATCATAAGCAATCAAGCGCGACCACATAAAGAAGAATCCTTGTAATCAAAATGACATATTTGTAAACTAAATCTATTACTAAAGTGAACTGATTGGTGAGGTGAACGCGGTTGGCGGCTGTTTGTGGCTGATCGTGAGATGATCATGTGGACTGCTCTGAGTAACACTCTCCATGCTGAAGCAGCTAATTCTTTCACGTCAATGATTAAGCGGTCAAAAAAGTCCATCTAAAAATGAATCAGCACAAAAGGAGTTTTTGCGTTCTTTAACAGACACGCGCTATGTGGACAAAAGTAGTGGGACGCATAACCATTACACCAACAGGGACTATAATGACATTGCATAATGGAGTTAGTCCCCCTTTTGCAGCTGTAACAGCTTCCGCTCTTCCCCAAACTGTGTCCACAAAGTTGGAAGTATGGCGTTGTCCAAAGTATCTCGGTATGCTGAAACGTTAAGATTGCCCTTCACTGGAAGTAAGGGGGCCATCCGAATTTAATAATTAAGAGGTGTGTCCCAATACTTTTGTCCGTGTCGCGTGCATATATACCCAAGTCTTTAGAGAAGGGGGACTGGGGAAACAAGGCATCCCCAAGCCTCACAAACTGACTATATAAACTCTGGAGCATTCATGCCACTCCTCAATTTTATGAGCTCTCTTCACACCAAATGTTCTGACCTTTATTAGTTGCTTCCTCTCTGCAAAGCCAAGCTTTAACCACTGTGAGGGAAGCTCGGGTCAGCTCTTAAAAAGTCTTCTGTTCATCTTACACACATCACATGACATGTTGTAACATTCAGGCATTTATTCAGTTTACTGCTGGCTGCAGCTCCTTGACAGCTTGTGAGCAGCAAGAATTTCACTGTTATTATTTCACTGGTATTCTGATTATGGCAGAACTGGGGTGGGTCTCATATGAATGAAATTTTTAAAAATACGATATATACCCAGGTTATGTCTCCCAGTATTGATGCATCTGGATTAAACAAGGCAAATTGGACATGGCTGGACATTGGTTAAAATTAGAACCTCAGCATGTTGCAAAAACATGAGAAAGAGAGAATGCCCTGGAAAAAGCAAAGTAATAACATCAGCAAATTGACCATGTGCAGACAGGGCAAAGAGGAAGTTTGCTAAGGTTAAGGACATAGTCCAGCCTACTCACTCACTCTATCTCATTCACTTTCTCTCCTTCTAAAACACACACACACATACACACACACACACACAGTCTCCCTTCTACAGCTGTACATACCTTATCAGGACCCGTATTCATAAAACTTCCCAGAACAAGAGTGCTGCTATTCCTGTATCCATGAAAACACACCCAGGTGCCCTACTTACTTTATATTCATGAACAAAGATCTTCAGGTGCAAACGAACCATTATGTATTCACAAATCTGTTAGGTTCACAGAAAAAGTAGGCCATAGACATTATGGCACTGACACTCATGACCTTGTGACACATGCATAATGACATTTGAACATCTCTGAGCAGAGAGAAAAGCAGACAGCACTGAAGGGTGCGCCGGCTTCCGTTACCAGCATAAGGTGTTGATTGCTGCAGTGTTGTAATGAGGATGAGTTCTCCAACCTCTTTACGCCATTCATGTTTAAACATGAGCCCTCTTCCGTGGAACTGTGACAGCACATTTGGACGCCGTTGTTGGAGAAGAGGAATTTTTCCACATGAGCAGAGACTGCCAGAGGGGCGTTGCTGTTTTGCCCACCTCAAACAACTCTGGGACCCCCGGAACATACCACATCCATCGCACAAATACAGATAATTCTGTAAGGCTACAATAAGACAAATACTAAAAACTAATCCTGAAAACGCCTTCCAGACCATAGTATGTGTAAGTATTACACTTGAGCTGTCAGTCCAGTTAACGGTAGAAACTACATGAATAAATAATAAATCTGAATAAATCTTTAGTCAGGGTACAATTTGCATTTTTATATGTTTTGGTGTGAGGATAAACTATTATCAATGCTTCCGTTTTATTGCTGCTGTAGGTTCTATCGAGCAGTTCAGGCCTCGAGAGTCAGTCTGTCCAGAGAAACTATGAACAAATACAGATGGAAGAGACACACAAGGGTTATATGTCATTTTAAAAATGGCACATACTGAAACAGAAGGATCTCGGGTCAGTTCCCTCTTGACAGTCTGTGAGTAACATTTCCTTGTCACGCAGAGGAACCAAAGATAACTGAAAGTGTTTCACATGTGTTTAAATCGTGTACTTTTACTTGCCACGTCATTAGAAACCCACTACCTTACTAATATATAGAACGTATTTCGTCTTTTGATGCAGTTAGTTTGTGTCACTGCTGTATTACCAATAGTCCTCAAAATAAATTATACCCGACCGATAGTGAACCCGTGGTCAGAAACTGACCGATGAAAAAGATGGGCCTCAGCCCGTAATTGTACTGCAGTTTATTGACCCACAGTGCAGGTGAACCTCATAAGTGGAAAAACAAGATGCTTCTAATAAGTGGGGCGACGAGTGCTATATACTAAAGTCCCGGAGACGGCACACTACAGCAGCCTTTCAGTAAGTTGTAGTTACATATTTTCCCCAAGTTCACAATAGCAGTGGAAGGTAATTGTCGCTTGCGTGAACCCTCCGGGGTACAGGGAAACAAAAATTCTCACCAAAGAAAACCATTTAACTGTACAAAAAAAACATTTATACATTTGCTTCTATCTTTTAGTTGTTGTAGCTCTTTACATGGCCATTGCCTTTTCTAAAGAACTACTTTTTCTAAGGTATACCTTTCAACTACAATCCTGTATATCCATATTTATTAGTTATCACTGTCTTTCCATGTACCCAGTCAACTAATTTTGTTTCATTTAGAATTTTATTTGTAGAGTACTAATCATGAGCCTCATGGTGGTACAGAGGGTAGTGCTGTGCCTCGCACTTTCAGGGCTGGGGGTTTGAATCCGGGTCCTGGCTGTGTTAGCCATTTTCTAGATCACCTCCAAAACAGGTTTAATATTATTGAAACAGCAATACCAAACCTTTGAGCAAAATTTGTATTGTAGCACTGAAACAGCGATGCCACACTTTTCAACAGTAGTGTCTCTTGTGTACCTAGCACTACTTATGTCAATACACTTATATACTACTGCTTGCAATAACTTAATCCTGACCACTATTTTTTTCATTACTAGTAATTCACTTAACCGTGTTAATTATCTATTATTTGTATAGTATTAATACACAGCATTTGTATGTATAACACAGTGTATTTCATATAAAAAAACATTTAATTGAATTTATTTAGATTTTAGATTATATTTTACATAAGCAGGATCAATGACGTTTTCTGATTCTGAAATACACCAATCAGCTCTAACATTAAATCAACCTGCCCAATATTGTGCCCCTTTTGGGTTCCCCTTGTGCCACCAAAACAGCTGCCCCCTCAAAGGCAGATTCCCCAGGACCTCCAAAAGTGTGCTGTGGAATTTGGCACCAAGACGTTAACAGCAGAAGTTGTGAGGTGGGGGATCCATGGATCACACTAATTTGTCAAGCACTTCCCTCAAATGCTCAATCAGATTCACATCTGGGGAATTTAGAGTCCAAGTCAACACTTTGAACTTTGTTACTTAAAATATTCATGTAGGATGTTTGGCATATTATCATATTCATCCTTCTTCTCCAGGTAGGTCTCACACACACACACACACACACACACACACACACACACACACACGAGGTAAAAGAAAAAAGATACCAGGCCACCTTTTCCCAAGTACAGTTTTGATGCTCCCCAACTTCAAGTACAGACTGTTAATTGATATATCCCACCCATCGACAGGTACCTTTGTAACAACATTATCAATCTTATTCATTTCACCAGTCAGTGGTTTTAATGTTGGTAATAATCAGTGGTAGAACAGAAGAGAACTGGAGAGAAAGAATCATTAAAACTATCTTTATTGTGTTTACCCAACAGAAGGTGCGCTTAAACAGTTCCTACTGGCTTGGCTGGAATAAAAAAAATACAGTCTAATAAAGAAAACTTTACTTTCTGAACATTTATGGCAGTTTAAAGGGACTATCATGTCAAGAGCCTCACGTAGGACCCTCAGACTGTGGCTCTTCCCAGGTCCTTCATGCATTCCTGGCACTACTATTTGGAGATACAAGCCCGAAACAAGGGAAATAAAATCCCAACCCACTTTAACAACCAGTGGAAGGAGATGCAGAGAATTCTCATCTTCAAATACAAGGTCAGCTGTTAGCTTAGCAGCATCTGAGGAAAACTGATGACTGTCAAACACCATGATTAAATCATTACAGGTACAGAGATATACAGCAAATACAATGATTATCAAAATCACGTCTGGGGAAAAAAAAAAACATGCCAAAAAAAAAAAAAAAAAAAAACCCCAAAAAAACTGTTAGTGTAAACTAGTGGTCACCAACCTTGGTCCTGCAGATCTACATTCCAGCAAAATCTACTTAAAATCACCAACTGCCACTATTGCTCCAGCTAATAAACATCTTCAGAAATCCCAGCCTGGATCAGAAGCATAAATGTATTGTTCTCTTTATGGAGCTTATGGTGGAAAGTGTTAGTTGCAGGAAATTAGATCACCAGGAGAAAGAATGGCGACTGCTAGCATAAACTATACAAATGAAGGTGGCAGGAAAGACCTAAAGAAAAGAAATAATGAAAAATAGACAATCATTTTTAAACACCATTTTTAAAAGGCTGAACTCTGCCTTTAATCGCAGCGTTTCTTAATGTTATCAGGGGATGTTTGTTTCTGGGGCGTTTGCTTAATGCAAGGTATACACAGACAGGCAACATTTACAGTCCATCACTGGCTGGCAGTTTAAGTGCTCAAACATATTTCTGCCTCAACACTTCTCTTTCAAAACATACTGTGCAACAGTTTCCTTTAAACTGAAGGCAGTTGCCTTTAGTATTACAGACAGCAGATAACAGAAGTTGTGTCTAATTAATAAATGAAGTTTAACTCAAGTCTATAAGAATCATGGTTAGTTCTCTTTTAAGTAGGAAAAAAAAAAACTTCTGTACATCCTAAAAGTGGAATGTTACCTGTGTGACCAGGTATAATCATCATACATTGATATGCAGATTTCTATATAAGTATGCTGTTTGGCCAAGTGGAAAAAAATACAGCTAAAGTATATAGCTAGAATAGAGGCCCCCTCAAAAGTGTTACAAATTTAAGATGCTTTTCAGTATCTTTACCATTCCATTTTGGCTTTAAGGAAACTTGGTCTCACTTGCTCCAACTAACTGATGTCTGTAATTGCTTTTGTAGGACTCCATACCTGATAAGCTGACAAATGTGAACCTGTATAAAAGAGTGAGGCAGCATTTCACAATTACACACATCATCCCATTGAATTTGGTGGAAATTTTCCTTCTTCTAAGAAAGCGGTTTTGACTTGCATTCTCGTTTTGAGCAACTACACATTTCCTAATACATGTAACCATCCACTCCTTGGAATTACATCACCGTGTCATTCTTAAAACAGTGAGAAAATGCTCGCAATGTCCCAGTTCTTCAAACTGTGAGCAATCATGCTCCCGCTGGCACCTCTCCCTCATTAGAGCAGAAAATGGACAAGCCCCAATAACACTAGACATAGAGTGAGAGAGATGTCAAGACCAACCCCCCCCCCTACTTTTTAAACAAATCCAGATATATGAAAAAGAACAACGGTGAAACCCAGTTAAGTGCATAGAGAGAGGGCCCCCTACTGTAAACGATTAGCATTGCTGATGAGTCAAATCTCAGAGTGCAACAAACCTCCCCTCTGTGTGGTGTGAATACCGATCACACTAATGGCACCTACTATCTTTGAACAATAACAAGAAACAAAAAAGAAAACAAAAAATACATTTGCATACATATGAGGAAGAAAACACCCACCCCACCACCATGCACGTAAATCCCCTAGCAATCGTTTTGTCGATAAGAAAATATAGGTGGAGGTTAAATGAAAAATATACAATTATTAATATTACAACAGTTAGAGTACAGAGCTGTAAGTTTCTTGTGAGTAATTAAAAAGATAACAAAAAAAAAACCCCCAAAAAACAACTATCGATTGTTTCTCTCTTTCCCTTTGCAATGCGTCTCTTCTCTTGGTTTAAAGGCAAGAGGTAAAGTGTATAGAAAAGGCAGACTCAGTCTTAAGCAGGCCTGTGTATGTGGTAGGTGTGGACACACTCATGCGATTGCTTTCGCCTCCGGCAAAAACGCTTCCCAGTACTTTATCAGCTAGAGAGACAGAGAAAGACGGGTATATGGGGGGGACAGAGAAAGAGAGACACAGAGAGAGAGAGAGAGACAGAGAGAGAGAGACAGAGAGAAACAGTCACTTATACACATCTTTAAACAGAAACAGACTAAGAAAGTCTTCAAAATAGTACACTGAACATTTACAAAACTTTAAGACAGTCTTACTTGTTGCTGTGATTGCAAAAGAGACTCCAGATATCTAATAATCTGTTTCTTGAAATCCCGAGACTTCTCTTTCTGTTACAGAAAAAAAACAAAAACAAAAAAAACAAAAACCCCACAATCACTACCTGCAATAATTAACTAGTACATTTAGCAACACACGGTCATGCTGCATGCCCACCTCAAATCTGATGACTTCTTTGCGTACGGTGGCAGAAACCCTCTCAAAGTCTCTCTCGTACTGACTGACCTTGGCCTCCCACTGCAACACAAAACATGCTACAATCACACCCGACCTCTTTAACAAATGACACTAAAATGACACCTGCTTTTGATCAGCAGTGCACGCTCACACATTAGTGCCTGCTCCTGAATACAGCTCTCAGTGCAAATTTTGCCTCCAAGTGTTACGGTGTTTTTAACAGAAGCATAAATGTAAACACAAGGAACCACTTTTGCAAATTGGTGCAGAATCAAAGAACCGGCGTACGGTCCGTAATCCTCAAAATACATTAATATGCTCGTAAGTATAAAATCATACTTTCTTTTGAAGTAGCTGAACTTTTTTCAAACTGAAGGAAAAACAGTTGTTGGATCATTATGCTGCCAGTACTTGGCGTGATGCTTTTCATGTTTCTTACCTCATTAATATAAATAAAGAAGGATTAACTGAAGGGCAGTATAGATTAAACAAGGCAAGTGGTATTGATTTATTAAGAAAACAGACAATATTAAAAAGGGCATTTGCAGTCTCTGACAGGTTAACAACTATGGTGCTCTTGTTAAAATGTGTCATGTGACATGAGTCAACCCCCTCATTTGCTCTGGTGAGTCTTTGCTTGTTTCAGCAAAACACAAAACCAGACATCTGTTCTAGGCAGCCCAGCAGTGCTGTGTGTGGTTTGGCCTTCCGGTCAACACTACCTCCACAATCTCGTCCTTGGCCTGCTGCAGTTTGTCTGGTTTGTTGGCCCACAGAAGCTTAGCCTCGGTCTCTCTCTTCTTCTGCAGCATGTTCTGAGCGTCCTGCCATCGCTGCCAGGCCTTCATCCGCTGGTCAAAACAAGCCTGGGCAGGCAGCACACACACACACACACACACACACACACACTTAGCAAAAACATACTAGGTTGGTTTCTAGGCCATATGGCAGTCTCCAGGACAAGCTCCAATTTTATCAGAAAGTATGACACTGCAAAAGCCTTTTAAAATCAGGGACAAAGTGTGTGTCAGCGAAAAAAACAACCTTCAATGACATTCAACAAAAATATAGGCAGTTCAGATATGTATATTTTTACAGGATATCAAATTCAACTGTGTGTGTGTGTGTGTGTGTGTGTGGTGGTGTTATGTTTGTCTCAATACCCTGACAGCCCCTAGCAGGCGTATGTAGTCAGCGATGAGCTCGGCAAAGATAAAGAAGTCGTTGGAGGCCTGGTCCTGATGAAGCTGCTCTATGCGGTCTTCCACCTCAGCCAGCTGAGACAGGGCTCTGGAGAGGGCAGTGTTATCCTCCGAGCTACCCAACATCGCCACGCTCTTAGCAAACATTGCTGTGCTCACTGACAACTCTGCAACCAACAATCACAGCTCAGCTGGACAGTTCCTCATTCCCATTGCTTGACTTTTGTGAAGTGTGAATAAGCACTGGTACGGGGAAGCCAATTCACCAGGCTGTATGAGCAAACAACCACAAAAAAATTAAAACAGCTACCTTTCCTGTGGTTGACAAGGGAGTCAACCATGGCATGCAGCTTTCTCAACTGTTGGTCTTCACTCTCCACCTCCTGCAGCTTCTCCTCAAACCACTGAAAGCACACACAATGCAATTAGTTGCTTATACTCAAAATAAGCCTCTGGCGCAAAGAGCAACCATCTGTCTGTTCCAGGTGCAGGTAGCATTACTTACAACATCCGATTCATTCATTTTGATGGTCATCTTGCTCACTGCATCTGTGGCCTTGTTGATCATCTTTAGGAATCCAGCTCCACTCAATGCCTGGGTACTAACTGCTCTGGGCAACTAAACATGCAGAGAGAACTTCGGTAAGGCCTCACAAACTTTTTTTTTTTTTACCCTCTTGTTTTGAGCATCAGTTATCAACACCACCAGGGAGAGCATTACCTCCTCTCTCTCTAAAAACTCTCTCACATCTGGGTCCTGCAGCAGAGATGGATGAGACACGACTCTCTGGAGGTACCTGAGACCACAAGTATGGGACACGTAGAAATGTTGACAATTCGTATTAAATTGTCTGAATAAACATCAATCTCTGTTCTCATCAAACGATAATCAGTAAAAAATATAATAACTGATAAAAAGAGGAAATTGTCCAATAGATTACCTTTCAAGAGCAGCTCTCCTCCTTTCAACAAATTCAGCTGACGAGGGGTCCTCTTTACCAACCTTCACTTTGGTCATTCCTATTCAAATCCAACATAACTGGCAGTCAGGGCCAAAACAAGACTGACAGACATAAAATCAAGGTAACTGGCTGAAATGCAACGTTAATGCTGCCGAAGACTTAATGTTTCCCCAGAAAAGTCCAGGGGAGGTCTCTTTACCCAGAATGCTCTTCTCCGGTGGTGGGGGCACAATATATCCATTCTGTGCATGTTTCTCAGAGAGTTTCTCATACAGGCCCAGGAAATCACTGAAGCGTCTGCGTACTGTGAACTGCTTACTACGAAACATAGGCAATGTTGTCTGTGTACAAAGAAAGAGAAAGACAGTATTAGCCCGACACATGTGCAATGTGAAAGGAAATTACACAGCCTGAACTACTTGCAGTCTCCTCGAAAGCAGTATGTTAGAAGAACATCATATAGGAAGGTGTCCCAAGTGCGTGAATGTAAAGTACATAAACAGTACACAAAGAAAAATACCTGTGTTGAGACTTTGTACGCCATATAGGCATTCATACCATCACCTAAAAGAGAAAAGCCACAGTGAGTAAATCTGCATGCTCAACACACTCAGAAGAAGTCGCCTGACACAATTACCCTGCTGAGCGGTTAACTCACCAGGGATGAATACACTCAAAAGGTCATGTAAAAGATATAGCCATGACCTCAAAGGATACAAACAGAATGGGGGAAAAACAATCTGACTGGCCTACTTTCACCCTCAGAGGGATGAGGCAGGAAATATAAACTAACTGCCATACGGCAAAAAGGGGAAGTGAGACATACTCAGAGTTTCTGTTGACCATTGTGTATTGCGGTTGCATAAATCAAACAATTAAATTGTCGTCCGCATGATGTTTATAGTCACTTCTCATTTTAAAGGTTAGGGTCAACGGTCAAAAATAGCCCACTGTCACGTGCGGCTCAAATTTAGTGTTTACGCAAATAAATTCCTTAGAGCTAAGTCAAGTGGAACAGCGAGGATGGACTTACCAACTTTCTCTGGGTTTGTGACAGAAATGTTCAAATCGAATGTGTCCTCTTTCTCCTCCTCCTCAAGCTGTAATATGAGCACATGTAAGGTGAGAGTGCACGAGCATGTGAGGGACAGAAAGGAGAGGAAGAGAAAACAGATGACTGTCCCTGGCAACCAGATTTTTTGCTATAAACCAAGACTTTCCATTGTCTATGGAACAATTTAATAACATCACAAAGCAAACCACAGGGTTTCAGGTATGTTTGCATATACTGTAATTCAACAGAGAGGGAGGAAGCTGATCCTAGATCAGCTCTCATTCAGTAAAGTCAGGTTCATATAGTCACAAACAGAGCACTGAGGTTCAGTAGCCCTGTCACAATTATTACATAACTGCACAATCACAATTATTTGAGCTCATTCAAATTATTTTCCAACATTGTTAGCCTCCACATAAATATATATATTTATGTTCACAATGTGGACTGGGTGCATTTTCATCTGGTGGTTAGAGGCAAATAGCAGAAAGGAAGAAGCAAATGCACACAATGCGCCTTATGAAAGTAACAAAAGTTCTTCTTGTGAATTCTGACTTTGTATTATAACCCCTTGAGAGAACAAAGGCGAGTAACGTTTGTTGTTTATTTGAGCTCAGTATGTTTGTTGTCAGCTTGGAGCAACTAAGTATTGAAACCTCGGAAGGAGGATGACTTATCAGTCAGTTTGGTCACTTTCAACTTGCACTTTCAGAGCTCCAAGAAATGAACAAACCTAATAGCAATTGTTTCTAGGGAAATTCATCATTAGCTCAAATTTCATCACAGCAACAAAATAAGTTTAAGTATCCAGGAAACTAATCCCATACCACGCTCTGAGTGCTATAAGAAGAGGTGGGTTGGGCTGGGTTTCGTACCTCTTCTAGTGTTTTTGGCTCAGGTTTGGAGGTGCTGGCTGAGGCTGAGAGAGAAGGCGCTGGTGTTGAGGGCTTTGCTGCTTCTCTCTTCCTTCGGTCATTATGAGGACTGTCTAGAGACAACTCAACCGTGGCCTCTGAGAAGGAGATGAAAGGAGAAGAAATGAGAAAGAGAAACAGAAACATTTAAAACGTCAATGGAAGTGAGCAGAATATGTCAGTCTGCTTTATACAGTCAAGGCGAGAGAGTAACATTGAGAAAGGTACTGACAAACACCACAAAAAAAACTGATGAGCCCACTTCACAGAACCCTTTAACCAGAAGCTAAATATATTTCATCTCAAACCAACCAGGTTTTACGCCCATTTCCCTTATAACCACAGAGGTCCATGCACACACACACACACACGCTCTTAAAGAGTTAAATGCTTCCATCAGCACAGTGAGGGCCAGGTCAGTGTGAAGGAAGTTTTTCCTTGCTCTTCCTGAAGTCAAAGAAACATGCTGAAATTGCATTTCCTTTAAAAATGCAGGAATGGCAGCACACTCACTTTCTCTCTCTGACACACACAGACACACACACACACACACACACACACACACACACACACACACCTAGAAAGAAAATCAGAAAGCGAATGCTACTAAAACGGGTGTTTTTTTTCACATTTGTAACAACTTTCCAAAGACACTCTCGATAAAAAGGGCATCAGCACTGAATACCTGCAAACAGATCCTCCTCATCAGAGTGCAGTCCGTTGGTCCTTGAGCTGGTGTTCACACTGGGCTTTGCAGTAGCAGCAGCAGAGGCAGCAGCAGGTGTTTTTACTGTGAAGGCCTCCTCAGTAAAGAGATCAGCTGGAGCATCTTTCGGCCGCTCAGGTCGGGCATTACTGGCTGCATTTGCTTCAGTGAAGAGCGAAGCTTCTGGTTTCTTTGTCACAGCTCCCAGAGGCTCCTTGAACAGGTCCTCATCGTCATCATCACCAAACAGGTCAGAGCTTGCTGGTTTCTTTCCAGAAACAGCACCACTCTTGGGCTCGCTAAAACTGTCAGTGGGTGGTTTTGTCACAATGCCTTTTACAGACTCCTCAAAAACGTCCTTCTTGACAACATCATTTTGAGGAGCACTGACCGCAGAACTGCCATCAGCTTTTACTCCAGCACTCGCCTTCTTGATGACATCACTCTTTGGTGGTTCCTCAACGGGCTGCAGTAAAGGCTCACTTTTTGTGCCAGTCACTGTTGGAGCTCCAGACTCTCCTAAAGGGTCACTGAACAGATCGTCCGGCTCCTCAGCAACAACCGGACCTTTACTGAGCCCTCTACTCACTGCCTTATCCGGGTCAGCGTTCGTCTTATTCGGGGGGCTGATGACAGGGTCCGCTGGGGGTTCACTGAAGATGTCTTTAGGAGGGTCACTGGTACTCACATGAAGAGGAGGATCCATCGCTGACTCAGAGAGCGTCTGCAGAAAATCACAGGCAATGCCTTAACTGAACAACAGCTCCAAAACATAACATTGTTTTGTATTATTTTGTTAAAAATACCAAGCCTGGGAAAGGCTTTCATTAGAAACTTAGTGGGGCAAGAGAACACCTTAAACCAGAGCTGCACAGACTACAATTACTTAATCACTTTAACACTCTTCCTGAATGAAAACCAGCAGCTACAGCGTGTGGGCCCATCTGAGGCTCACATGACCCAGGCTTGAGGCAGCTTCGCCAGAATAGTGGACATGACGAGAAAACTTTGACCACGAACTTCCCACCGCCTCTGCGAACCACTACGCCCAGGTATTGAGTCACTCGACTGGCAACAGACTAGCAGGAATGCTTAAAAAGAGAAATACATTTTGTCGAATGGCTTATTTTCACAAGAAATTGCAGACAGTCACTGCCATGAGTCATTTTAACTCCTCAGCCTACATCTCGACTGTGCTATTTGGTCTTCTGTGAAACACCGCCCGGCCCCTGACCACAACACAGTCAAGTCCCCGACCACCATACAGCCCGGTACCTCACTAAAACCATTTCAAACCACAGGCCTGGTGTGATTTAGAATCAACTCCGTTTTGTAAACCATTTCGATATGAGTTGCTGAGTTTCTGAAGCTTTAGCCAGGGTCAGCGTTAGACAGTCTGCACTGCCAGAGTTACATTCCTACAAATTAGGGTGTTTATACCGTGCAGAGCTCAAAGACATGTCATAAAATTGACTACAGACGGTAATTACAAAGACATGACCCGTGGCTAGACGGACTTGAACTCTTAAGTAAATCCGCAGGTTTCGTGCAGAGTCCACGCAACAGGGAAGTCCAGTAATAAGTGAAGTGAGCTAGCTGATAATCTAGCCAGCCCGCTGCTCTTTTCTCTAAAACAACAACACTGCAAGGCTGGCTGGGCTGGAGACGGAGAGAAGTTAGGGGAATGTAAACCTATCCGAGCTGCTGAGGGTGACATTAAGGTGAGGGGAAACAGAGGGCTATAGCGAGGGGCTCGGTTAGCCAGCAGGGCTAACAGCGGAGAAAGTGGAGGAAAAGAGAGAGGAGAGATAGACTCCCAGACTGAAGTTTAGAGCCACAACTCCGGGCTACAGCCAGCCTGCTCCCTCTCACACCCGATCCCACACTGACACTCACACTGCCCGTGAAAATATCGGCGCCCTCATCGCTGTCCTCATCCTCCAGGTCGGGCTCCAGTTCCTGGTCCTCTGAGTCGGGGAAGGGAGGGGGACTACGCTCTGAACTGGCCGCCATCTTCACTCAGTCTGCAGCAGACAGGCGAGGAGGAGGAGACAGAAAAACTTTGGTAAAGACGGGAAAAACACACACACACACGGCAGAGCGCCGCCTACACGACCAACACTGCAGATACACCGACCTGGAGCCTACAGACAGACTGCAGAACTGACAGAAAGCTGCAGGCTACAGTGTGTTTAGAGCAGTTATTAATTGTGAGGTTACAATGTATCAAAATGTTTCAAAATCATACTGGGGCGGGGTTACTGTTTAACTAGACACGCCTCCTCCAGCCTCTATTTTATCGTGACCAAGAATACACGATTTGGTCAAAAGTATTAGGACACACCTGTTTTTCGGGGTTTGGGCTAGGCCCCCTACTTCCAGTGAAGGGCAATCTTAATGCTTTTGCATGCCAAGATATTCTGGACAAGGCCATGGTTCCGACTTTGTGGTCACAGTTTCGGGAATGACCTTTTCTATTCCAGGATGACTGTACCCCAGTGCACAAAGCAATGTCCATAAAGACAAGGTTGGATGAGTTCGGTTTGGAAGAACCTGACTGGCCTGTACAGATAATGCAGTGTCATTAAAGTCCCGGTGTATTGGTCAGGCATCCCAATACTTTTGTCCATTTAGTGAACCAACACTGAAAAGGCTAAGAGTGTCCAGTCAGGTCTGAGGTTCAGGAACATTGGATCTTGGTGCAGGGTGCATTTCACTGTGGTACTGATCTGAGCCAGCTTACTGTTTAGGCCCTGCTTGGTAAAATGTAGCCTGTTTTACGCCTGTAGTGTGGTAAAAGAGCCAATAATGAAATGAACACGGTTTAAATGCTAGTATCTGTGTTTCTGCATTACAACAAAATGTAGATGTCATGGTAATACGAGAAGACACTCTTCTTGACACAAAACCGTGGTCAGATAGTGGTTGTGCTCTAATTTGTGCTCACGTGTACTAACGAGAACCCTGTGCTCGGGCTTAGAATTCTATTTGCAAAAACAAGAGCGTTTTATTATGGAGTTTTTATACAGCATCGACTTCGACAGAACTAGAGTCAGCGGGAATCTACTGTACACTGTATGGTCAAAAGTATTGCGACGCCGTACCATTTCAACAACAGGGACTTTAATGACATTGCATTCACATACATAGACTTTAAAATGGAGTTGGTCCCCCATATTACAGCTTCCACTCTTGGAAGGCTTCTCCTGGTAAATTTGTGGCCATTCATTCTGTAGAGCATTTATGAGCTCAGGCACTGATGCTGGACAAGAAGGCCAGGCTCACATTCTCCGTTCCAGTTCATCCCAAAGGTATTGGATGGGGTTGAGGTCAGGGCTCTGTGGGGGCCAGTCACGTTCTTCTAGACTGAACTCATCCAACCACGTCTTAATGGACCGTTTTGTGCACTGGGGCACAGTCATGCTGGAATAGAAACGGGCCTTCCCCAAACTGTGTCCTCGGAGACGTTGTCCAAAATATCTTGGTATGCTGAAGCATTAAACTTGCCCTTTACCGGAAGGGGCCTATCCCAAACCCTGAAAAACAGGTGTGTCCCAATACTTTTGTCCCTATAGTGTACATCTATATGAACTAGATAGTGTACAGTCATAGTGACGTCAGTGACCGTTCTAAGGGATCACCCACAATTCCGCGCTTTGTTTACAAGTGTGATGCGCCGCGGTGGCGGAAGTTTCAGGATGGACTTTGGGACTAAGATCAGTCCCAGACTGGTTTTTCTGTCTCTGCGTGTCTCTGGTCTCCAACACCTCTGCGACGCGGTGTGCAGTGACAGCAGGATCCTGAGCTAACAACAGTGTGATCTACCGTTTTTTACCCCAGAGATCCATGTCTCGGAGGAATCTTGTAGAAACTCGTGAAGACGAAGCGAGGCAGCCTCTGCTCGGCTCTGACACAGAAGATACAAGAGAGGAGCCTCAGAGCAGGGGTAAGGAGCAAAACGCACGCGTTCAGTAGTCGAATACATTATAATACACGTGACTATACTCACGATTCTATTGACCATGCTGACTCTACTTTATTCTTTTACTCTTGCTGCTGTAACAATGCATCTCATCTCTTCCCATCTAGCCTCTTCTCTTCATCTCATCTGTTTTCTTCTCTTCTCCTCTCATCTGTTCTCTTCTCTTCTCTTGCACTCTCTTTAGTCCTCTCTGCACTTGTGGCCCTGTGGATTTTCTGGTTTTGTTCTCGTGTTGTGCCGTGGTCCTGTTTCGTTTTACAGTGTGTATGTGGTTGAAATAACAATCAAATCTACTTGACTTGACTAAGTAAGAAGCTTAGTATTCATTGGGCTGCATTGCAAAATGGGTAGCCTAGTAAACATTAGGATGCGTGTTCTTTAAATTTTAGTATCTTTTATTCAGCAGGATGTTTAACACAATTTAATAGACGATAATGTGTTGTTTGCTCATCCTCAACTAATTAGTTAACTTGTTTTTGGGGAAACAGGTGATGCTGCCCTGGAGGGGAGTCCAGACTCTCAGCTGAAGCTGAACTATGAAGAGGCGGTCGAGGAAGCAGGTAATGAGGTGGAATTCAGTTGGACTGTTGTATCTTTCATTAAATTCTATACAGAATAAATAAAGCTTAAGTAAAAGCTGTTTTTTAAATCTGCGATTGTATCTGCCCTTATTTAAAGGGTGTTTTACTGCGTGTCTTAGCTCATTTACAATGTGAATAAGAACTGAAAAACTGTAGAGACACTAACTCGCACTGTTTCTATACTGATGGAGTATAGTTATAATTCTGTAAAACTTTTGCATCTGTGAAATTTCTGTATGCTTATATTATGTATTTACTCTCTGTAACTGGTCCTGTATTAATATGTAATACACATGCAGTGTTTGGACACATTATTTATTGTCTGACTAGTTGTACTCTAGTAGGGCAGCACAATATGTGGTCTGTTATTTGTTATTGGTTTGTTCGTTGCTGCAATATTGATATTGCAGGAGGCTGTGATACACAAATGAGGCTCCAATCAATTGCAGTGTTTTTGACAGGGTGACCAAAGATTAACTTTACTGAACGTTTTGATAAATCCAGGTGGTCATGTAATCCAACCAAAGTAAAATTATTTTGGCCAGTCTTCAACCGTTAAAGACAAATTGGCCAAGATGTTTTTAAAAAGTTTAGATTGGACATTTTCTTCTTTGTAATTTTTTAAATAATTTTTGTGGGCTATTTTTGTCGCCTGTTTCTCTGTGTGGACTGTGTGATGCAGCCCTGTACTCAAACACATTGGTGTGGAAAGAAACTTTCACTTGGTTCCATTTTAGTGATCCATATTTCAAGCCTTTCTTTTTGAAATTAAAATGGGTGTGAAACTGTTTTGGAATTAGACGCCTCTTTTAGCCTTGCCAAGTTTTCTTGTGGTGTGGCTACTTTTACTTCTCCTTGAGTCATGCTTCGTTATTTCACTACAGTAAGAACGTTTTCCCACAGCTCTGCTGTCCTCACTCACTCACACTGACCCTGTTTACCCTTCTCACCCCGCTGTGTTGTCAGGGTTCGGTCTCTTCCATGGCCTGTTGTTGCTGGTGTGTGGCTGGGCCAATGCCAGTGATGCAGTGGAGATACTGTGCGTGTCCTTCTTGCTGCCCACAGCCCGCTGTGACCTGCAGCTCAGCTCTGCAGATATGGGATTACTCACCGCCAGCATATTCCTCGGTCAGTCATTGAAGTTTAGTCAGCAGTTTATTACATTTCAAACTTCCGCTTTGTGGAGCAATACATGCATTTTTTTTTTAGTCACATGCTCCTTTCAAGCTCATTGTCTTGCATTTCAAGATCTAACTGTGAGATTGAACACAGTACAACCATAAAAATAAGTTACGTTTTCACTGCTGTCACAGCCAGTGTGTTTTCTCTGAGCTGGTTGACTGATCGCCAGTGACCTGATGTTATGATCATGATCAGCAGTAACTGTCCACGTTGTAAGCATGTTATTAACATCAGCGCTTCTTGGTTAATCTGTATGAGGTGCTGCAAGTGAGTAAATTTATTGACAGTAATGGTACTTCCACAAGCTTTCACATTTCTGCGTTAAACCCCACTCACCTTCAGTGTGTAATGAAAAAGAAACAACAATGCTTCAGGAACTGTAACCTACAGAATGAAGGTATCGTATTGGTTTTTTAACATAGAAACATTTAAACCCACGTCTAATAATAACAACATGGCTGACAGTTAATAGCAAGGACTAATGTGGAGTTTATGTGTAAACTAAACTGTTAAAACCGGTTATCAGTCTTTGAGAGCATCTTATAATAGAGAGACATGTGATAGAGTAGCTCATTACAAAACTAAAGGTTGCTATACTTGAATTCTACAGGTATCTGGATTGTATACACACAAGTCTTAGTCTGGATTAGATGATCTAAGTTGTGAACTTTGTTTTAAAACACTGCAGTTTTCATTATTTTGGTAAATTCGATTTTTTTCCCTTGTACAGGAATGATGCTGGGTGGGTATATGTGGGGGTTTCTGGCTGATCAGAGGGGCCGTCAGAGGGTGCTGGTCATCTCCTTGACAGTGAACGGGATATTTGGTGCAGTGGCCAGTTTAGCTCCGAGCTTTTGGCTGTTCCTGCTGCTGAGGTTCCTCAGTGGAGTAGGGTAAGATGCTCCAAGATCATTATGAAACAGACACTTGTTGCTTTCTGGTCTTAGGCATGTAAAAACAGAGGCCTTAGCCTTATTCTCTGGATCAGGACTAGTAGTGACCATAAGTAACAAATATTCTGTTACACCAGACGATATAAAAAAAATAATTTAGAAGTGAGTAAGATAAAGAAAAGTATTGTAGCTGTGATGAAGTACTGTTATGTATTTTATCTCCAGGGTGGGCGGCTCCATCCCAGTTATCTTCTCGTACTTCTCAGAGTTCCAACCAAGGCTGCGCCGGGGGGCGATGATCAGTGCTTTGGCTACTTTCTGGATGGCTGGAAACATTTTAGCAGCAGGTATAATTGACTTGGCTAGAGAACTTTCCAAGGACCAAGTTTTCCATGTCCTAATGAAACAGGAGTTTAATGTACTATGTAAATATTTTGAAATGTACCCTTTCTTCACATTTTTGTGATGAATGTATTTGCATATGACCACCCGTTCAGCCCCAGCAGTTTAGTCCTTCATTTAACATTTAAGGAATAAGGAGTGTTGCTACTGCAGACTATTGGGGCAGAAGTTGGGGAAAACAATGAAATGCTGGAATTAGACATTAGGAAGGCAATGTGATGATAAACCTTTCTAATGATAACTTTGAGGATAAGCTAACTTATTAGGGGCCAAGTTATCCTACAGATAAATATATACAATAAAAAATAAATTGTAAGTTTAACAAAAATATGTTTACATTCTTATTACATTATAATTAATAAAAAAAAAACACATTTCTCAGTTAATGTTTTTAAACAACATACCTAAGGTTTTAGGCTACATAATATGCTCCCCATATGGACCCTTGGGGCAAACCTAGGAGAAAAGAAGTCCTTTAAAGGTAGGAGATTATGAAAAGCCTGAATGTGTCAAACCAGAGACCAACAAAATGTAGAATATGTACTCTCTTTGCTGTTTGGTTCCTGAAATGGAAGTTCAATCACTGCTTGTATAAACAGAACCCAGCTTAATAAATCTGATGTTCCTAGCAGTTATATTTACATATTTTGGTTTAGAAATGTGAGTAGTCAATGTCAAAACCACAAGACTAAAAATTTATGGAAATGAGAAATGTTTGAGCTACAGTTCAAATGATAGTGTGATGAAAGCAGAGATAAGATTGAGCAGATTAAGTCTTTGCGAATGCATGCAGTTCTGCAGTATAATGTTAAACATATTGTCCCTGTTTGTTCTGGCCCACACTACAAGCCTGCAAATAAACTACAGCTTGTTCACTTGTTGTCTGTTATCTCTCTGATGCGGCCTGACAGCTTTGTATCCAACTGAGCTCTGTGCTCTGTTCTTGCTACAGCACTCAGCAGAGTGTGTGTGAGTGTTTTGTCTGGAAGAGCTGGCAGTGGCACACTGGTAAAATGCCTGGCATTTATTCCTCATACCAGCAGCCAGTGTGTGCATGTAAAATGGGTTCATAGCCTTGCTTTGTGCAGCAAGTCTCACCAAAAGATTGTAGAAAATTCACCAAAATTACTTCTACATTTTTTTCTGTGGGGCAAGCATATATGTTTGTTTGTGTCTGTGTATGTTCGTGTGTGTGTGTGTGTGTGTGTGTGTGTGTGTGTGTGTGTGTGTCTGCAGGTGCAGCCTGGATGGTCATTCCTAGGACATTTCTGCATGTTGATCTGGGCTGGTTGGACTTCCAGAGCTGGAGAGTGTTTGTGGTGCTGTGTTCCATCCCCAGCCTCACCTCAGCCCTCATTTTCAGACTGGCCATGCCAGAGAGTCCCCGCTATCTGATGGAGGTACACCTAGGGCTGCAAGATTTTTGATTAAAGTGCTTTTTTGCATCACAGAGATGCTCACTGTCCTTCAACATCTCAATTTTATAAAGAACATTTATGTGTATTTACTCAATTCTTACATAGTAAATCTTGAAGCTCGTATAGTACATGCATAGTCACAACTCAGAGATAACTGTGAACATCTGTTACAAACAAATAAGGTGACTTATAGATTTTCTCATGAAATGCACTATATGGACAAGTATTGGGACACACCGGTTAAGGGCAATCTTATCCAATTTTGTTGGAAGCATGACTGTGCCCCAGTGCACAAAGCAAGCTCCATAAAGACATGGTTGAATGAGTTCAGTGTGGAAGAACTTGACTGTCCCGCACAGAGTCCTGACCTCAACCCCATCCAACACCTTTGGGATGAACTGGAATGGAGATTGTGAGCCAGGCCTTATCATACAAAATACAATACTCATACAACATCATAAATGCTCTACAGAATGAGCGAAAATAACCACAGAAACTCCAAAATCTTGTAGAAAGCCTTCCAAGAAGAGTGAAAGCTGTTAAAGCTGCAACGTGGGGACCAACTCCATCTTAAAGTCTACGTGTTTGAATGCAATGTAATTAAAGGCCCTGTCGGTGTAATGACCAGGCATCCCAATACTTTTGTCCATATAGTGTAAATAATATACACAAAATACTATAAACCTCTCCTTGGTTTGCAAGAGAAGTTTTTCAGCCTTTTGTTTTGACCTGTTCTCTGAACAGGAGCCGTCCAGGCACAGCTTTTAATATCTATTTAACATTTAATTCACGTTTCTAAAGAATAGGTCCATATTTAGGTGCACTTATTCTTCTGCGCACTCTGAATCACTGAACATAAAATATCAGCAGCACAAATGAGGCTAAACACAGTTTGTTTCATACCAGAAGCCGTGTGGTCTGACATCAGAGTGGTGCATAAGTAACAAATGCCATAGGAGTATTTTGTGCTTGCCTCTGCTGACACACCACTCACTGTATTCTTGCAGCCTTTACATTTAACCTTGCATCCCTTTCGCCACTTTTTGCGCTTGCTACTTGTTGGCTGAGCAGGTGCAGAAGCATCTTGATCACTGCTGAGACTACAGTTTGGTCCAAAACCACATGCTTTAATGTAAATAAGAACGAAGGTTGTAACCGTTCAGGTTACGTAGAGGGTATCATCACTTAACATGCTTTTGTGCTAGAAAGGTGGATGATAGAAAGATGCAGACTTAGATGCAGAAATAAGCACTACACAATCAGTTTTAGTCACATCGTATTATATATGTGTTACAGAGATTGCATATTTAGGGTTATTTTAACTATCAAGATTCATTGGTGCAACCCTCAATATTTTATTTTGGGGTAGTACATATTTCTCCAGTGTTGCCACTGCTACGCTGCTGCTGCTGCCACTGCTCAGCTTTGTAATGTAGTTTACTGTCACTGTTATTGACTAGCTATTTTTAAAAAGTAATGTATTGATGTTATTTGTGTGTTTCTTGTTCACTCAGGCTGGAATGGAGGAGGAGGCGCTGACTGTGTTCCAGCTGATGTACAGACTCAACCACAGAAGAAGCCAAAAACTCTTTCCAGTACGGACAAACTGTAGTTTTTCCTTGAATGTTTTCCATTAGATACAGTGGCTTGCACATAATAAGTAGTCAAGTAGCAGCAAGAGCAAGGTATGTCCAAAAGTATTGTCATTCCTTCTAGTTAATGAATGCAGCTACTTTAAGGTGCACCCATGACTTAAACAGTTCTGCTGCGCATGCACAGCTTCCACCATCTCAAAAGAAAAGCACTGTCAATAAAATAGGATGCTCATGAGCAGCTGCACTCAAGCCTAAGGTCACCATGCCCTATTCCAAGCAGGGGTGGAGTACTGAAATATGTTCCCTGGGGTGATGGAGCTCAATGCAATTTGGGATGATTTGAATGCCATTTGTGATCCAGAACAAATCATCCAACATCAGTCCCTGACTTCATTATTGCTTTTGTAGCTGAATGCAGTCAAATCCTCACAGAATTTCAACATCTAGTATAAAGCCATCCCAGGGGAATAGAGGCTGCTACTGCAGCAAATTCCCCCCTTTAACTGCTTGTAAATGGTCTTGATTTCAAAAGAAATATTTGATGATCAGGTGTCTTTAAACTTTTGGACATACAGTGTTCATATAAGTATCAATCACCAATGCCAGAATTGGTAATATTTCATGGGTCAGTAAAACGTGTGTGAGGCAGAACTACTTGGCCTAGTCTGGCTTTGGGTATAAGGGCTTGTAATGTTATGCTGGTTCTGCTGAAACAAGCATTGAAGTTTGATTAAGTCATACTCTGTTTCCCCTACAAAAATGATGCTTTGCTAATGTTCTAAGCGAACACAGAGAACACATTATTAAACGCATAATTGCTGTTCAGGTTCTGAATACAGCGTACTCATTAAGCGTGGCATGTGCAAAAATTATAGTGCATTTTATGTTTTTTATGTTAAAGTCAGCAAAGAAAGCGGCACCAGAATTTGCCGAATAATTTGTTTCCTGTAGGGGATGTGTGCTTGTTCTCACTTAGAAAATCACCAAAACATGTAGCTTGACCTGTTCAAAGTTTTGCTTGCAGCTGCATGTAGTGGAAGCACACATGAATGCAGCTGACTGTAATTGTGTTTATAGGCCTCTGGGCTACTGATTAACACTAAAGATGATGAAGATAAACTGGAATCATTCAGGTTACGTAGGTGGTGTCAGCATCTAAAGCAGGTAAGTTCCCTCGACTCGTCGCTCAACATGCTTTTCTGCTTGACAGATGAAGGATAGCAGGATGCAGAATTGGATGCAGAAATAAGCGTTAGATGTTCAGTTTTAATAATCATATTTTATCATATGTGTGTTTCAAAGATAGTTGTGTATTTAGGGTTATGTTTACTATTCAGATTTAGTGCTGTGACCCTCACAGCAAAGGAATTGTGTGGCTGCATATTTGTCCAGTGTTAGCAAAGGGGAAACAAGTCTCGACTAAGAGTGAAGCGAAAGCTGATATCTGTCTGCAGTCCAGAATATGATATGACCCGCTTATTGTTCGTGCAGGGGCTAGCTCCAATCAGAAAGCTGTTTGTTGGCCCTTTAGTCTCCAGAAGCATCGCTTTGCTCATCATTTTCTACTGCATATCATTTGGGTATGTATTTTCCACTGAAATAAAAACTGTAATACAGGTTCTATTTAATACATAATCACTGTTGTAACGTAATAAATGGCAATTTGAGGAAAATATTCCTAACTTTAATACGCATTAGCGTAACAAGATATTTCCAAACAATGTTGGACCGTTTTTCTTGGTCCATTTGTTGCGAAACGCTCAAACCACGTTGGTGGTTCCAAATGGCATGAAAAAAAAAAAAAGGAACAAAAAAGGGCAAAACATTCTAATATGACGGCACCCATATACTACCTGTACTTTCATCTGTAGGTATTATGGTTTGTGGATGTGGTTTCCTGAGCTCTTCAAAAGAGTTGAAGAAGGAGGTTCTCCATGTGCTAATCTGTCTCGACCTCCAAGTCAGGAGAATGAGAGCTGCTATCCAGTTAAAACTGCAGGTGAGATATTTATGTTAAAATAGAAGAGAAGACAAACATACTTGACAGTAGAGTGTCAGAACTGACACGCATAATGAGATACTGTTTCGTTGTTACTATTTCGAAGAGTATTTGTGACATTATTGTCAGTACACAAATTGCCACTGTTTACAGTGTATATGGAGGGCTTTGTGACAGCAGCCTCTAACCTGCCTGGGAACATATTCACCATCCTGCTGATGGACATAGTGGGAGGAAAAATCCTCCTCTGTGAGTAACCTTCCAGTTTATATACTAACGATAGTAACATTATGACAAAGACCTTACACAAACCCACTATTTGTAATTAGTGGAATGTCCTCTCAAATGTCAGAATAAGACTGATCGTATTCTCCCTTCGTCCATGTGTTGTTGGGGTTATTCTTCACTGGTCCCTGAAAAGTGAAGTTTGAATTGTAATTTATGCTCTCTAGGATGCGAAATATTAAATCTCATCTTAGATCATTACTCTAAACAAAATCTTTTTTTAGCTGATGTTTTCTGTGTGGTCTCTTTCAGCTGGAAGTCTGATGTTGTCCAGTGTGAGTGTGTTCCTAATTTATGCAGTGAAGACTAAAAGCCAGAGCATCTTAATGTCCTGTGTGTTCAGTGGTGTCTCTGTCATCTCCTGGAATGCTCTGGATGTAGTCGGCACTGAGCTTTACCCCACACAGTTACGGTACGTACCCTCACTGCCACTCTACTGCAGAAAATATTCAGAATATCTGAAATGTTCTTTCTTTCTCTAATTAAAAATCTCTTTCTCTAATTAAAAATCTCTTTCTTAGCATGTCATACGTACAGTACCACTAGTAACCGAGCTTTATTACATTCTCTTTTAGCTCCTCTGCTTTGGGCTTCTTCGCTGGAGTTGGCCGAGTGGCAGCCATCACAGGAAATATAGCTTTTGGAGAGCTGGTGGACTCAAACTGTGCTGTGCCTATACTGCTGGTATCAGCGCTCCTGCTGGCTGGGAGTCTAGCAGCATTACGTCTCCCCCAAACCAAACAGATGGATTTGACATGAAACACATGCACACATATAGCCAGCATGAGACCAGTGAGAACCAGCACCAGAGTGATTTAATGTGAATAGACTCAGTGGTGATAGGAACCAGGGGCCAAACATGTCTATAATGCAAATATAGACGTCCCGACATTGGCAGCTGGTGGCCTGGCGGTTAGGGAGTTGCCCCTGTGATCGGAAGGTTGTGGGTTCGAATCCCAGGACTGCCAGTGGCAACACTGAGGTACACTTGAGCTGGGTCCCCACAGGCTGCCCATTACTTCTCTCAGGTGAATGAGTTAAGTGCTGAGGATATATGGGACCAATAATATAACCCATATATAAATATATAAGCCACTTAATTTATAGCAACATGACTGTTTAACCTGTCTTTTTTAATATGTTTAGTTGTACTGCTGATAATAGTAAAATACATTGTATCTATAGAAAAATAGATTTTTTATTTGTATAATATTCTGCTTTACAATACAATGTATCTCTCTGCCATGATTGTATTTTAGCCCCTTTCTGCAGGCCTTCTGGAAACTGAATTGAGTGTTTTTATGATTATAATCAAATAGAATATCTAAATGAAGGGACCACCAAAACTGCATTTTATGGCTAATGTAGAAAAAAGACATTTTAGTTCAAAAAGAAATGTTCAAAAATAGCATTTTCACAACCATTTCACATAACTTGTAAGGTAGCTTCAGACACCTGGTTCCTATCACCACACTTTAGTGCGTATGTTTCTCTAGAATAGCACATTTCACATTAAACTACTTGGAATGATTTCGAAAAACATACACCCTGCATTTTAGAGAGGGGACAGGATGTTTCAAATTCAGTTCCATGAAACCAAATACTACATAGGCTATCACAGTCATGTTCCTTCTCTTCTCACACCTTTTTCTAACTCTTGTATTGGACCAACCAGGTTCCAGGCCATTAATGAAAAAAAATCTGAGATTGAGTTAATGGATGAAACTGGTGCTAATCTGAAGTTTACAGCATGTACCCTGCAAAACTGTGCCTTCAGGACCAAAGAGCAGGTTCAGAGCAGTAACACCATGTCAACAGAGCTTTGCATTGCACATTTGCGCTCAGTCCAGTTTATATTGTGGACGCTGAATCTATTCTGACAGCCAAAAACGACAAGACATTTTTTACAACTGTTTTGGATTACACCACCAATTTTTACAATAAATGGAATGCCAATGGACCAAAAACTAATGATATGATTGTCCTTTTTTCCCTCCCCAAGGGATTTCTATGATTTCTCAGCCGTAAACAGAACAGAGTCGTAATGCTTCAACAACTTTATTGTGCCCAACTGGAACAACCTCCATTTTAGGTAACCATGGCAACAATTGCAGACCAATGAGGTAGAGATTTTTAAACTCTAAAAAGCAGCTGGGCCAGGCAACAAGCTCAGCACAACAAACCTGATCGAAAAGCAAGAGAGGGGGCAGAGAGAGACCGGCAGAATGAGAGCGAAACAGACACTCACATACACACACACACACACACACACACACACACAGATGTGACACTAGGTCTTTGGCACAGAGCTTTAGAGTCCAAATAAAAATGGGGAGTAGCATTTGATGCTTTACAACAGATAAGCCTAGTAACAGTTAATTTTACATTCAACAGGAACACACCAGTACAAGAAGGGAAATTAAAGGGTCATGCTCTAGATGACTCTGCCTGCCCCATTCTATAGAAGTACAAGGGAGGATTTAAAACCACTGTGTCCCCTGTTTCCCCAAGTGCAAATTAAAAAAAGTGCAACAATTTGATTAAAACTATGTACAGTCCACAATCTCAGAGGTCAAAGTCCGTTCCAATGTCATTACCATATGTATCTGATTGTTGATGGAATGATCGCTGCTGGGCAGCGGTGGCATTCTTAGATGAAATACTTAATGAACGAGTGGATCTTCTGCATAGCCAGGTCATGCATCAACCATTGTATGTTACTTGTTAAAAATAAAAATGAACACTTTAACTGTCAGAATCACAAACACCTATCTCCAGGTAGTCAGAGAAAGAGTGGAACCACAGGGCAAACACTAAATTAAAAACTACCAGATCAGATCCATGCCTCAGTCCAATACTGCAGGTAAAATGAGTAAAAACTGTAAAAAAAAATATCTGAAATGAACTCCAAACTCTAAAATAAAAAGGCAAGTTGACCTTCCCGTATAATAATAATAATAATAATTATAATAATAATAAGAATCAAGAGGCAAAACTGTCAACCTGTCAACATAAGCGGCTACCAGACTTGATGCAAGGCCTTTAAAATTAAAACAGAAAAGTAGTGAAAAAACCTCTAAAATCAGGAAAAGGCTTTTTTTTTCCGTCTGCCACCTGCAGAAATCCGGGTTATCTCCATGGTGATGGTTGTCTGGGTAACAGTGCAGATGGTTCACCATCACCCAGCCCGTCTGCATAGTGCCTTAGTGAACGAGTAAACAGCAAAAAGAGAAAGCAGTGCAATACTAGAACTTTCTACAGTGATTCTCTCCTGGCTCTATCAGCTCAGGGGAGGGCATGGCACGGCACAGTTAACCTCCCCCAGCCCAGCGAGTCCTGCGGCTCCAGGGTTAGCAGCAGAGTTACGGTTGAGGCCGACCATTCAGCTCGAGTTGAGGCTCTTCTGGTTGCGCATGAGGGGCCGGTGACTACTCAGCACATCCATAGAGTGCTGCCAATGCCAACAGGAGCGGCAGTAGTACTTAAAACAAGCCTGAGGGAGCAACGGAAACTCACATTAGTCAGATATCTAACTTTTGTATTTACATCAGAGACACGTTACTACACCCTCACCCCTAATATCATAGAAAAGCATATTCCACAAATACAACAGAGTTCTACACAGGAAAACAGTTTTTCCATCACTTTTAGACGTCTTAACACATAGCAGTTCTAAATAATCAAATTTGTACATGTTTTATGTTTTACAGGTATGTAAACACGCAAGCTATAAAGTTTTTAAAAAGCAGACGCCGTCTCCCTTTAATGGTTCTGGCACTGTTTTGGACCATCGGCTCCAGTTGCATGTTTTGTCTCCATGAAAAATGCACACTGAAACTTCAAACTCGGTAAAAAAAAGCGTTAAGGAGTTCTAAAGCTGCGTCCATATGCTTTACATCTTAAACAATAAAAAGGTGTTTTCCATCAATAGGTTAGAATTTAGCTACATGTTCCTGTCTGAATCTATAAGGTATTATAATTTCATTATTTTAAAACGTATTTAGTTTACATATAGTTATATATATATATATATATATATATTAGAATAAAGATGTCCATATTTATATTCCTAGATTGTGCAGTGTACATTTATACTGTACTGTTGATCTAGTATTTTATTCTATTCTATAGTTTTCTTAATTCTTGCTGCTCTTAACTTAGTTCTGTCCACTTTCTGCTGTGACAAAGCAAATTTTCCACTTGTGGGACTAATAAAGGTTTGTCTTATCTTATTATCTGAACTATCTTGATGCTGCAGCAATACAATGGCGAGGTTTCCTCAGACGGCAGTGGAGAATTTACTTTGCCATAGCGGAATGACTTTTTTTTTTTACAAGTACATGCAATTGAACAATATTAGAACAATATTGCCAATGTCCATTTACAACACCGTATCACCCAGGCACTGTTCCATTTCACAAGAGGAAAACAACACAGTAACCATTAAAACAGGTCCATCATACTGAATTTTCTCAACACCCCAAACCACCCTCAAACTCCAGATCACTTTCATACCTGGTCTCTGCAGAAGAATGGGCCTGGCTGACGATTACACACTTGGCACATCGAGTCATCAAGGTATGGGTCAATCTGAACCTAAAACAATGGGAAAACAAAAACAGATAGATGTAGCTGAGAAAGAAGAAACATTCCCTGATCATGAGCAAGGCTGGGCCTCTTGTATAAATGCACCCAAACAATGTTGCACACACTTTCTTCCTCACCTTCTTGGTGAACTTGGTGGTTTTGATCTCCACAAACGCAGCGCTCACTGCTTTTAAGTAGCTCTTCTGGTTCCTGAAGGTCACACGTCCAGATCCTGCAAAAGACAGATTTCATAAACTGGACAGTAAAAGCTAATGTCCATAATACACAAACAGACTATCTGAAAGGCAGACCTATGGGATATTTGTGCTTGTCCGTGTCGATCCCAGCGTAAGTGACCCCTCCGAACAGTTCCTCCATGATGTGGGCCAGAGCTTCTGCGTTCAGCATGCCGTGCAGAGCTCCCACAAACACTGTCCTGCTGGGGAAGAGCCGCAGCGAGGGGCAGCGCACAAAATTACTGTCTGTGATCACCCATGGAATCACCTGCACCTGTGTGGAAAGGAGAGAGAGTTTTATCACAGTCCTGAATATGAACAGTCAGGTCTGCTCGACATGGCATGAGTTCCATTTTGTAATTATATTGACATTATAAGGAACCGCATTACGTTATATTAAAATACAGGGATGAATCCTTAATGTAGCATGTAGCAACAGACCTGTATTACACTGATCAAAATGATTTACATTCGAAGCTGCAACATGACCTGATATGATATTTTAATATGATACTCACATCCTTGCATCGTATCCTTTTGCTGGACATCTTGTAGAAGTACTCCAGATAATCGCCAGCATGCAGGTGGCGCTGGGTGCAGGCCTGTAGCAGAACCTTCACTGACTTCTCTGATTCGAACACTAGGTACACATAACCTACAAAAAAAAAAAGATCAGTCTTAATGCCCCTGTCGACAAATTTCATGACTGACGTACTACACGACACACAAAACGGATTTGAACCGCGAAAAGGGGCTTCTGTTGCAACACAACAGTAGCTGGCATCAGAAGAGGCCACTGTTAATTAGAAGTAAGTACATCATAAGTACAGAAGTACACACATATATATATA
>JBBIGA010000126.1:16035732-16046513 GCA_037576975.1 Alestes dentex
GAAGGTGTGTAGATGTATGATGGTGTGTGTGAAGGTGTGTAAATGTATGATGGTGTGTGTGAAGGTGTGTAGATGTACGATGGTGTGTGTGAAGGTGTGTAGATGTACGATGGCATGTGTGAAGGTGTGTAGATGTATGATGGTGTGTGTGAAGGTGTGTAGATGTATGATGGTGTGTGTGAACGTGTGTAGATGTATGATGGTGTGTTGGGCTTTTATGCACTGTGTCGTGTTGCATTTTTATTGGTTAGTCAGTAGATGTGGGTTGTAGCAGCACACACACTGTGAGACAGTCATAAATTTCTGGCATTGCCAGAAAATAACCGCAGGCTGTCTTTGTTCCTCTCTCACAGTACGATGTCGAACCACCGTTTAGGAGCCACGACCAAAGAAATCAACACGATTGTTTCATGATTGTTATATTTCGCCTGAGACTTCCCAAATCATACCATGTATACTGGGCATTAGTTGGTGGCTTAGAGCAAGTAAATCACCAAACTGTGCTGGACTCTGGCTCTCTTGCACTGGGACCAATGAAACTGGGGTCGTACCTAGCCAGGTGTGTCATAGCCCTCTGGATGTTATACCCACTCTTAGCACTGCATTCAAAGAATTCTGCCTTGTACTCCTGAAACACACACAAACGTGGACAGGAAATTAAAAACAGTAAAGGGGAAAAGTATGATATAAGTGAAAGTGTCTGTGCGGTTTATCACCTCAGCCAGCTTCTGACCCTGCCTGAAGGTCACCTGCCTCCTGCCCTCTTCCACTAAGTCCGTCTTATTGCCTAATAACATCAGACATGCCCCCTCCGACATGTTTTTCTGCCAGGAGGATGGACTCATGTCAGTGTAATTAACAGTACAGCTAGAACAATGGAAATCAAACTTTCATGATCTTCTTTGTATATTTCATTGTCCTCTGGTAACTTTTACCAAAAGTCTGGATGTCACTATGTTCCATTTTGCCATCTATAGTAACCCATCCATGGGATTGCAAACCCCAGAGAAAATGTCTCGTTTGCATCTCAAATCAGTCCTTACCTGAATATCGTCCAGCCATTCACGTACTGCTGTCAGCGAGGCAGCCTGAGTGACATCAAACACAGCCAGAATTCCATCAGCCTTCCGGTAGTACTGCTGAGTGATGCTGTGAAATCTGAGTCAGTACAAGAATAGACATTTACTGTCACAGTCCTTTTTATTAATAGTTTTATATTTAAGGTTCACAGGTTTATTATTAGTTATGAGCCCAGTCACATGCAGTAACTACAATGAAACTTATATGTGAGGTGTGTGGTTATGAGCATAAGGAAGGGTAGTCTGGACTCACGCATGGATGTAAGGAAATATTTGGTACCGGTTTTGCTCCTACCTCTCCTGTCCTGCTGTGTCCCAGAGCTGAAGCGCAATGTGGGTGGAGTCAAGCTCCAGATTCCTCACCTGGAAGTCCATACCTGTCAGGCAAATACGAATGAAACTTGGTGATGGGAGGAGAGTCTGTGGCCAATTTTGGGTTAAGTAATGGGGATAAATGCCGATAGGCTGGCAGCTCACCTACAGTTGCACTCATTTTGTTAGGGAAATGGCCTCTGCAGTAGTGATGGATGAATGAGCTCTTGCCCACTCCTGAACTGCCTAGAAACACCACCTTAAACACACGCTCAGGGCCAGTCTGAGAAAAACAAGGACAGGGTCATTATAATAGCGACAACATTACAATGGCAGGCACGCAATATTTGTTCTTGTTTTGCCCAGTTTTTTTGCGAAAAGCTTGAAATCTGTTAATCTGACTGAACGAAACTGAATCTGCAACTGGGTGCAAAGAGGTTTCATTCAGGGCAGTTTAACCTTCACTTTCTCACATGCAAATTATCATTTACATATCAACCTAGCAAGCTCTTTTCTCTTTCTCTCTCTCTGTCTCTGTCTCTCTCTCTCTCTCTCTGTCTCTGTCTGTGTATTTCTCTCTCTCCTTTACAAATATGTTTTGAAATACCGTTTTACTGTCGAGTAGTGAGACAGATGTCTGGTTGCTCTGGGAGAGTTGTGTTGAGTTGTTTTGTGTTGACTCTGTCTCAGGGATCACATCAGGTGAGCCTTTCTTCGAATGACCAGCAAAACTCAACTGCCTTAAGCATTGATGAAAAAAACACACCAGTCCTTTAGGGCACATTCATCCATGTACAAACTAAAGCAGAGGGCAAGTCAAATATTAGTGCACACTTACTTGGAAGCAGGCTTTTCATGAACATTAATGCTTGCTTTACCTTACCGCTTAATGTCAATACACTATCACTGTCAAATCTAACCTCTCTCTCTCTCACTCTCTTTTTCTACATATATTCCATATATATCGTTCTCCCTTTGAAGGAACATTGTATGAGTATTTTTTGATCCAGAATTATTTAGAGCAAAATAGATTGCATAAACATATTATAGTCAAGAATGTTATTTTCTTCCCTCATTAGGTTATTATTTCAGGAATGCAAGCAGAAAATATATTTGCTTTCAGAACAAAACCTCCATTTTATTATATTTTTAATTACTTGATTATACTAGATGCGGTTTACACTGCTTTTGCCCTAACATCATTATGCTCGTTATGCATTTATAAAAAAATGCATGACATTCATGAGTGAATTGCATTTAAAGCTGTCATTTTTAACTGTATAAAATGTAGTGCACATATTAAACGTAAGGCTGTGGAAGGGTGTGATTTTGCCCAAGTCAGCTGTATTTCAGAAACGCACCTGTTGTCAGGCTTCTTGGCCAGGATATAATCCCCAATTACTGATCCTTTCTTCTCTAAACGTCTCTTCATCTTAGGTGTCTATGGGACAGTCCATGAAATATCAGACATATTTTGTGATGAAATCAGAGGTAAAATGCAAATCATATACAAGAAGCTCTAGAAATAACGATACTCTCTTCTACAGGAAACAGTGAATTGTTACATAATTGTCATTATGTATAACTGAGGGTTTAATGTGTGTTTCTTTAGACACTGACCTTTAGTTTTAATAATAGAGATGTCTTGCCAGTGTGTGTGTGTGTGTGTGTGTGTGTGTGTGTGTGTGTGTGTGTGTGTGTGTACAAACGTGTTGGCATGTGTTTGGGTCTTGTGCAATAAGGACACGGATAATGAAGTGTACCTTCAATAAAATCTTTTATTGAGCACCGTGACGGTGCTGGAGAACACACCCATTTGTTCATAATCTGACTAGTTTCAGATTCACAAATTCAGTCTCTATTTTGTTCATGATATTAAGATCTTTTCATTCGAGCAAACACAACTGTAGAAACACAGAGAAATCAGAAAATGTCTAAACATAAATTAATAAATTAATTTCACATTATGAATGTGTACCATATAATGGCACAAACACACAATAGACAGACATGAAATGGATAAAAAGATAAATATATATATTTTCCAGTTCTCTGGTAGTGCATAACACCTACTAAACTGAATTACAGAAACAAGAATTCACAGAAACTCTGCCAACAACGATCGCTTTTACAGTGTCGCCCCAAAGTGTTTTTGCATCTCCTGGATGAGAATACTCAGAGTAACTCAGAGTAAAGTTTGTGTGGACTGGATGAGTTCGAATTGGTCATCTAATAAAACCATCCGGTGAAACAAAATGTTCTTACACTTTTAAAACAAAAAGGTGCCACAAGGGGTTCTTTGAGCAATGACACATTTCTTAAAATGAGGTGAGAGTGTGAAGAACATTTTTAAAGAACAATTTTTTTAAAAGGTTCTTAAGCCTGTAAAGGTTTGGGTTTAATTGCAATTGGTTCTTCAACATATCTTCACATTATGAGGAGGTTCCAAGAGGCTCAGCAGTTTAATGGCTGGCCCGATCATTTAGAGATCACAAGATTAATTCCTGTTGAGAGCACAGCAGTCTGAGTGAGCACGTTTGGCTCTGCTCTTCTGGGCGGGGAGGGTGGCCCTCACACCAGGCGTAATGCTAGTTAAGGCGACCGTCTGTCAGCTGACGTAAGTTAGCGTTCTCTACCACATTTTTGGAGTTCTAACTCCAAATTTTGGAGTTCTAACTAGTGGGTGGAAATAAATGAAAAAAAAAATGGGGAAAATGTTTCTTCTCACGCCCACATCTCATTTACAGAAAAGAAGGTTCTTTAATGAACCAACAATTGAGAGGTTATTTAGGAACAAAATTGACTATTTGCAAAGAATCCCTTTTGGCACCCGTATCATTAGTAGTATAGCAGCTGCATCTTGAGTCATTATGTGTGCTTTTTAAAGTGTCACTTTCTAAATAAAAAAACTGTGAAAATAATCGAACGCAATGTTTGGCATACGGTGTTTAATTATGAGGGAGGACACTGTTGTGTTTTCTGTAACAGATGAAATAAGGCATTTTTTTTCCCTACCTATCCACACAGAGAGCAGTTTCATTCACAGCTGCAGACTGGCCTTCAATACACTGCTGTTCCACTTGAAAAGAAACCCATCACATGTCCTTGACTTCACAACAGTTATGTGTTCATACTCTCGTTGTTCTATGGTTTAGCTCGGGGCTTTGTGCCATCTGCCTCTCGATAACGTCTTTTAGCTTTCAAGTAGGTGAAAGGCCAAGAAAGGCCACTGAAGCTGAAGACTCATTTCAAACAATTTAAATAACTTACAGAGCTGCAACAGATACATATCAAACCCAGCCCTTTAAGGACTTTTAAACAGACTTACTCGAATTTTTAAATCCTTTTCCGAGTACGTCTTGCCTTGCATTGCATCAGATAAATTACAGTCGTCCAGAAGAGGAGAACAACCATCATTTTGACAGAATGCCAGTTCAAAGCCAGATGCAAAAACTGTAAAAACAGCTGAGGGTTCGCTGACTAAGGACAGACATTCACATCACTGTCCACACCATTAAGTTAGTGACTGGGAACAAGCTTATCTGCCCAGTTCTAGTTCAGTACGGGTATAAGGAATATACCCAGGGTGGGTTGCCGTGCCCACAGTTGCACTGTGGGTAAGAGAGGAGAGGAGGCATGAAGGACTGTCTGTGACTAACCCTCTTCTGATCCTGGTGTGCGTCCTTCTCATCCCGCAGTCGCTTGTTCATGTCCCTGATAGGGAAAAATAATTATGAAACAACTGATTTTGCAAGACAATTCAAAATATTTATAAAGTAAAAAGAAGCAACAAGAATGACATCTCATTTGATCACTGGCTGCTCTGCAGTTTGGTGACTGGTGTATTATACTGCAATGTCCTCTAGTGCGTCTTCCAGCTTGCATGGTAAGACTCTTACAACTGCTTCAGAACGAAGCAGCTCGGTTGGTCTTCAACCAAACCAAAAGGTTGCATGTCACCCCACTGGTGATTGACCTACACTGGCTACCTGCATTAAGTTCAAGTGACCCGTGCCTACAGAGTGAAATCTGGGTCGGCACCCAGCTACCTTAATCCCATCATTCAGGCTTCCTACTCGCTAACTCTGCTCCTCCACAGAACATCTTCTGGCTCTGCCATCCCTACACACAAGGCAAACCCAGTCCAGACTCTTCTCTTTCGTGGTTCCCTGCTGGTGGGATGAGCTGCCTAAGCCGACAAGAGCAGCAGAATCCCTGCTCTTAGTACCCTCCTCTGGTTCTCACACTGACCTGAAACTTGAATATTTCCTCATATAGTAAGTCGCTTTGGATAAAAGCATCTGCCAAATGAATGAAATATAATGTAATATCCTCAGCCCTGTCGGTTTCAGGTTTTTCTTCTATTTACACTCATTGTATAAGGCCTACAGTTACAGACAGTAGCCAATCACAATTTTTGCAGCCACTTCTTCCTCTGAAATACAGATAAGAGAGCACCACCAGAAAAAAAACACTGACCAGATATCTTTTGAGTGGGGCATCATTTTTAGCCCAGTAGCTGTGTGTTGTACTGGTATGCGTGAATCATGCACAGTATATAAGATATATAACAAAATAGTATATATTTGAAGTGGCTGAGCATGACCAAAACATCCAGACAACAGTCATCAAACTGACAGCTGATGAAAGGCAGGATGATGGCAAATATAAACTGTGCATGGAAAGGAGTGAGCTATAATCTCTACCTGTACACCTACAAGGTCCATCAAAATATGTTTATTATAAAGTGCCCAGAAAGTGTGTAAAAACTCCTAACAATGCTCTGCCCAATGCACTCATACCAGTACAACACACTGCCATTCTGGTGGCACTACTTTGTAGAGAATGTCAATCACCTAAATTATTTGATCCTATGGTTGTCCTTTTCCAGTGATAGATGGTGTGGAGGGAGGCTGACAACTGCAAACCTTGGAAGGTGTGCCAGGTAAAATAGCCAATAAGTACAGGTATGTTTACACAATAAAATGGTCTACACATATGTATATATGGGCTCAGTTTCAACAGAGGAGCTCCCTTCCCCATGTGGTCTGTTATCTAATTCAGATATTGTACAAGGGCAGGGGCTAAGAAGGATGCTGAGGTTATTTAGCAGTAATAACTGCTAAAGTGAATTGCGCATGCCTCCTTTATCCTACAAAGGACAAGAGGATATGGTTCATTCCCTGTGTACATTGTACAGTACTCCCTGTCTTATCTCACTGATAAAAGCAAATCAATGGGCCGTGTCTTTTGCAGACACACAAGAGACACACCTACACATAATTAAAGGTAATGCTACACAGCCTGACAGTCCTACCTGAGTAGATCCAGCTGCCTCATCAGGCTCTCTCTCTCCTTCTGCATGTTTCTGGAGACTTTCAGCACTTCCCTGGTCATGCACAACAGTGGGAAAGAATGAGAAAACGCACTACTGTCAAGATTCTTTTATGCACAGCTCCGCTGTTATGCATACACCCCGTCCTTCTCAGGTTTAAAGGCTTAAATAGTTCAGCACATATTTACATCATTTCTCCTTCTCCCTAATATAGTAGACTGACTAAAATATATTTAGTTTACCAACGTTTGCTTCTTCAATTATGCACTGGATTTCTGGCACAACCCTTGTGCAGAATATTTAAATGGGGGATTCATTGAGAATTAATTAAAATAGTTTCCTAGTTTAGTAGGTCTAGCAGATTTATATACACTTTATTAAACCTTTGGTTGGCACTGGATAGGTCAGTTGAGCACACTAAATTGCCCCTAGGTGTGACTGTGAGCGTGAGTGGTTGTCTGTCTCTGTATGTGGCCCTGCGACGTGCTGGCGACTGTCCAGGGTGTACCCTGCCTTCGCCAATAGCAGCTGGGATTGGCTCCAGCCCCCCCTGACCCCGAGTGCGGGACAAAGGGGTAGAAAATGGATGGATGGATGGATGGTTGGCACTGATGACGAGACACTAAAATGAACAAACATATAACTTGTTTGTTTATGCCCTGTCACTGAGCTTCTCTCGCAACCCCTTTATCTGATGCTACGCAGATCAGAGAACAGAGATGTGTGTGTGTGTACACAGCCGTGGAGAATAGAAAGTCTGATATTAGAACTGGTTTGAGTGTCACAGTGTGAGTATAATGAGGTGTTTTAACACTTTAGTGCTCTTGGTTAACCATCTCAGCATCTTAATTGACTTGAAAAACAAGCAGCTAAGCACATTTTCAAAGCATGCTTTCGGAACATTTTCGATTATTCTGTTTAGCATACTTATGTTTCGAAACTTTAGTTTTACATTAAAAAAACAAACGTTCATGAAACAGTTTAATGATGCTGCATTATAATAATGGGTGCATCTGGTGAGAAGGACATTGACAGTGGAGCATGTTTGTTTATATTTCACCATAGTCATTTGATGTGTTCAAAGGAAAAATTTTCTAAATATTGAATAAACATTTATCATTATTCTCATGTATTATTATTATTATTATTATTATTGTCTATTCAAGAGCACATAACAATTCGATATGGGTTGAAGAAAATGTGAGGGTTCATGCTTCTTGTTAAATACATTAGCCTCAAAAATCCAGTGCAAAACTAAAGAAGCAAATTAAAGACAACTAACATGGATGATCTCGGCTGATCGACTACATTTGGGCAACTGTGTGAATGGGATTTGTTGACCGATTCCCTTAATAGAAGAAAGGTAAAAATCCTGTGCTCAACATCGTTTTTTCAGTTCTCTTCCTACAAAATGTTTCCCCCCATATTAAAGCACAAGCTAGGTTTCTCACCCCTGCTTGTTCTTGTGCTGTTGTGTGAATGTGTCCTGCAGTAGCTGTAGTCGGCTCAGGGCTCTCTGCAGCTCCTCCCGGCTCTGCTCCAGCTGATCCCGCAGCTCAGTGTTTAAGCCCTGCAGCTTTTGGTTCTGTCCCCGTGTGAGTGCCTGCTCCCGGCCCAGAGCCTCGATCCTACTCTCCAGCTACAGTGGCGACCAAACAGTGCGTGTTCAGTAAATGGTAAATCATGACTGGGAATGTCTGGATGAATGTGATGAATGTGCAAATGAATCTGACGTTTACCTCCCTCTGCTTGGTCAGTGTAAACTCTAGCTCCTGCTCTCGCATCCTCAACTCCTGCAGCAGCTGCTCTCTTCTGTCTCCCTGCTTCGCACTGTCCTAAATCAGAAAAAAAAACAAAAAAACATTATCAGCATTATTTCACAATCGTCCATTCAAAGTCCATTCTAAATATTTTACACGTAGGGAAAACCAATTGTGGAGTTTAATCAGGTGTGTGAGAGCACCAATCTGCGCCGGAACGAAGGCTTGTAGGATCAAAGTGACCCATCTCTGTTTAAAATACTTCCACAATTTACCTTCTTCAAGACCTACCAGAGCCTGTCGTTTTTCTCTCTCTTCTTTGATTTGGGTTTCCAGGTCTTCATAGAGCGAGCGCACCACTCTGTTGTGGTCGTTTTCTTTCCTGACCGACAAGACAAAAAAACATAAATGTGTTACAGACATATCCACCCAGCAACACTGAACAGACATTCCTTAAAAAGCCAAGTCAATTCATCACGTGGAACATTTGACAGGCAGAGTGGGGCATCTGCACCAGTGCAGGGTATGAGGTTAACGGAGCTCACTGCTCTGAACAGGAGTTGCTCATCTTTTACACTGATCTGACACAAGATCTCAGACATGCTGGTCCTAAATCCAAATTTCAGTCCAAATCCAGTCTGGTGAGGACTGACCTCTGCAGTGCCTGTTCCAAACTGTCCCTCTCTCTCAGTGAATCCTGGAGATGGGCGACTGCGTGAGAGAGAATTTCCTCCAGTACACTCAACAGCTCCGGCTTCTCCCTCTGAAGATCACACCACAGAGAGCAGAGCTCCCACTGACTACACACACACACACACACACACACACACACACACACACACACACACACACACACACACACACACACACACACACATTACACTTTCATGAGCATGAGCTAATCTAAAACAGAGCTCAGCAGTTTTTGTATGTTATACAGTTTGATTTGCTTGTGTGGTTTCTGACAAACACCTGTTTAAAATCAGTTTGCTAATTAAAAACATATAACATTAAAATGAATGCAATTAAATATGAATGCATATGGTAACAAGCAAGTCTTGAAATTAAAATACAGTTCATAAATATAAAATATCGCATACATCATATTGTAACCACTAATTAAACAAACCAAATACTGAGCAGTAACTTATGGAGAGGTTTGGAAATTATGTGAGCTATAAATCAACTCACTGCCCAGATAAAAACTACAGTTTATGCTGATTCCTCACACGCTGAAAATGAATGCTTAGACAAAAGTATCAAAATCATAACTCAACACACTGTGTCTCACATTATATACTTGGTTTAGAAAAGAAATCACTGAGAAGTAGCACTACAAACAGACCTAAGGTAATCCCACCTCTTTTCTGAGAACTTTGCAAACATGGAGGCGGTGAGAGCAAGAGGAAGAGAAAGACAGAGGAAGAGAGAGAAAAGAGAAGAAGGGAGAAAAGGACAAGAAAAAAGAATGGGACCAGGCAATTGCCAGAGACATATTCAAGACAACATGACATGACATAAATCACATCATAGATCATCAAATTTGAACTGTAAAAAATGTTAGTTTTGACTGCAGAGTTTCATTTTGATATAGAAGCGAGATGCGAGGTGTGTGTGTGACCAATCTGGATTGTGTGAACAGTTCTGACACAGCGAGAGCGATTCCACAACAAGTGTGTAAGCAATCGCAATAAAATGCACAAAAAAGGAGGCTAAGACTATTGCACAGCGCTGTATGCCACATAGCTAAAAAATATGTGTGTCCATCCTGAAGCCTTAATTATGTCCATGAACCTTTATCCATTTTCATAGATAACAGTATAACACCAGAGGTCTCTCTGAGTTTTATTCTGAACATATTTGATGTTTTAGTTGGGGAAGACAGGAAGTAATGTGAATTCCTTTAAATCCATGACCACTAAGATGATTATTTTTGACAGAGCAACATCCCACTCACCATGGGTGCCGGAACCACCCCCCACATTTCCAAATCACATTTCAGCCCCCACATTTCAGAAACACACTTTTCCCCTCCAGGACAACAGGTGAGACGTAGAGCCCTGCGCCCCCCTCCCCACATTAAAATGCTTCCGATGCCCATGCCACTCACTCTTTAAAGAGTTTATCAGCGCCAAGCTCCATAAGAACCTGTGTGAATCTGAGCTCTGCTGGATCTATTCTCCTCTCCTTCTCCTCACACTCCTCCTCTCCTACCAGCTCTCCTGAGAGAGAGAGAGAGAGAGAGAGAGAGAGAGAGAGAGAGAGAGAGAGAGAGAGAGAGAGAGAGAGAGAGAG
>JBBIGA010000126.1:16052348-16065840 GCA_037576975.1 Alestes dentex
GCTGCGTCCCACACACCACCACTGAAGACTGCCAGAATGCTCCCAAAGCGTTTGAAAGGGATTCTTAAAAATCCTGTTGGCCTGAAAAGTCACTGGTGTACAGAAGCTCCTTTATCTAAGCTTCACCTCACTGTGTGCTTAGAGACACACACCAGTGACAAAAAGCTCAGTCCCCTTCAACCATGCAAGGCCCTGAGTAAACAGAGCACATGCTATGTTAGTTACTGTAATGGGAGAACATGATAAACATGTAGAAAACTCCCAAAACAACACTAAACATTTGTCTAATCTCTTCTAAAGAATGGCAGCATAATTAAGCGGCGGCTTGCTGTGTTGTTTCAACATTAGGAAGCGCTGCCCTTGGTAAATATCAAGATATTCAGTAAGAGTCACACCAGGCCAATCAAGACAGGTTCAGAGGTTCAGATGTAATTCAAAGCTCATTTAAGGTTTTGCAGAATAATACCGTAATGTCTGATGATTTTGGAGCACAGGGCGTTTATGGAATTACAGAAGTTTTCCAACACAAAGCACAGACGGAGTACAGTAACCACTTGAATAAAGCAATGCCTTTCACATACATACACACACACACATGCACGCACACACACACACACACACGCGCACACATGCACGCACACACACACATGCGCTCTCATACACTTTCTCTGTTTTTCTCTCTGTTCCTACGTCCCTCTCTAAAAAAGGTTCCAGGATACGGACAGCAGAACACTGTGGTCATGTGACAGGACTGTGGGGTGTGTGCTGAGAGGGAGTGGCGAGAGAATCGAAGTAAGATGTAAATAAAGCGTTAACGCGGGATTCCAGTCGTTACAGATCAAACAAAGCAAACTCCCCTCAGCATAAACACACAGTACTTTGCAAAAGTTTAGCAAAATTTATATTTAAAACTGTTTAGTTGAGGAGTGAGTGTTTTTTCCACATGAATCCTACTAAATATACTTAATAAAGCTACAAAGAACAAATACAAATAACATTTGCAAGATATGTAACGAGCGTCTGCTAAATGCCGTAAACATTATAGAGTAAATATGATTTTATGTCCAGTACATCAGTGTGTTCCTTGCGGAAGTCGAGTATTACTAGTTTCAATCAGAAACCTGATTTGACTCAGTCAGTACTTCATTAAATTAAATCAGGTGTTGCTGAGGGAATCTGGAACCGAACCTGTGTTCTTCTCACCAGCTCACAACCTTTTTTTTTTTTTTTTTTTTTTGCAAACAAAACAAATCTAGATACTTTTTACTGCTTTCTTGTTTTATTGCAATTATTCTGACGTCACCTTTGCTAGCAGAAAGACAAATGATCATTCAATGAGAAAAATGCCTTTAAACAATTTGCCTAGGTACTGCACATATTCTTTTTTTTTCCATTCTCTCAAAGCTCCAGAATAAGGAGAGCGCCACAGGATGGTCAGGTGACAGGACTGTGGTGTGTGTGCTCGCAGCAAGTGGGTACAGAAACGAGAGCCAAACAGAAATGAGATGCAAATAAAGCATTTACACAGGTTTGCATCAGACACTGCCCATTACATGTAGCAGCGATCACGGGTTGGTGTAGGTAGATTAACTGAAGTGAATGGAAAGGGTCGGAATTGAGGGCCAGAGGGTATCTGTAAGTCTGTGAGCGAGCGAGATGGATTGGGAACAGGAATAAAGTTATTGTCCTGGAAGGCTGGACTCCAGCCCAGTTGATTTCCCTGTTCAAACACACCAGTTAAACCTGGCAAATAACTGAGGAGCTGAATCATCAGGTGTGTCTCAGCAGCCAAACTGTGCTGACCTGAACAGGACTCTGTTGTCCACACAGCTGGTGGAGGAGAGGAGTTCTGGCTCAGGCTCGAGATGGACAGTACAGATACGACAGGCATGTCGAGTCTTTTTGAGTCCGAACTCCCTGTATCCTAAGCACCACTCAGTGAGAACAAAAATGACAAAATGGCTCCTCTTGGAAAAAATTATGGTTAAAATAATAATTAAAATAATATGTGTGTACTATAATAATTTTACATATATAATTAGTAACATTTAAAAAATAGTAAAATAAATTTTATTAGTAACATGTCTCTACTTCATAACATTTTATTGATGCTTTAAAGGAATATGTTTGGCAAAAAGTCAAATGCATCAAATTTCCCACTTAGTTAAGTAAAATCCCACTTGATTTATTATTGTTTATACTTAGCCACACTGTGTTCTACAACACATGGACAAGTCTGAAGGGCTGACTGTGATTTCAGCAAGTAGATTTTTTTGGGGGGGTGGGGGGGGGTGATGTATTTTTACAGAAATTATGTGGGCTATTTGGGTGACCACTGAGTTCTAGTGTGACAGTTCTGAATAGGGAAACAACACTGGGAGATTAAATTGCCACTGTTCAGTTGAATACATCTGGGATGAGTGTAAAAATACGTAAGTGATTTTTTGCTCGAGGATTTCTTCAATAGCCAACCCTGCGGACAGTGCAGTCATGAACTGAACATGACGTGAGAGCCATCAGTCTGAAATCTGAGTGTGTTTGTGTGTGTTTCTGCCCCGTGTTGGACTGAAGACCTGTCCGGGGTGATTCTCTGTCTTTCACTGTGGTGGGCTCCAACACCCCCCACAACCCTCGTTATAGACACGCGAGTCACATAATGAATGGATGGATGAAAGAAGTGTTCTCGTATTCAGATTCAGTGCTTATCCCGTGATATACAGCTTACTTTAAACTTATATCATGACTTGATTCGATTATTAAAAGTACTTTTCACGGTTGGAGTTTTAACCAGAGCTTTTTATTCTCTGTTCCAGCTGACCAGTCTGTGTGCAAGGAGAGAAATGTGCAGTCATTTCTCTTAGTATACTGAACAGTTACACTGTTTTTGACATAACTGGTGGGCCTACAGCCAGAAAGAAAATATCTACTAGAGGTTAAACATTAAATTGGAGTTCCACATGTTGTCTAAGTATCTGTCAGTGCTGTTAAGTTTATAGCACCAAAACACACGAACACTGGATCCTACAGCAGCCGGTCTTTCTGCAGTGCTCAAGGTTAAATACACACTCGCCTTCAGCCACAGTTCACAGGGCTAAATGACAAGAGATAAGTCACTCATGTCAGGCAACTTCAGAGCCTCCATTCTGAACACTACGCTTCGATCCACAAGATCACATCACTCCAGTTTGTAATGAAGGATGAGGAACAGAATGAGTGTGAAAGCTGAAACACTGCCTATGACTATGCATAAGCCCACAAGACCCCATGAAACTGGCACTGCTCGGAAAATATACTGTGTTCAAACAGATCATCCAGCAGCCAAGCAATAGGAATGGGTTCATGAGTGTGTTTGTCATGAACCTGCTGAGAGACAAGCAAGTATACAAGAATACAGCACTGTACCAACACACTAACATGAATCAAAGTAGTTCACCACCATTATATTAATGTCAGTACAGCACACTCACCAGTAATGTATATACAGAACAATATATTATGTGGTTTTAGACACAGCTCATGTCTTGACATTTTCCTCTACACAATTTAAGTTAATATCATTTCATATTTCTTCAGACAAGACTAACATGATCAGCAAGTGAAGTGACAGATCAGACCCTGTAAACATGGAAAGAGGATCCAGCCTGTGTTATGCATTATTAACTAGAATAAAGTCTACAGACTCTGACACTGTTCATCAGTAGTATATTATTTGACACTACGAAATGTACTTATTCTCAAATGTTAAAATATTTCCAGTGTAAAAAAAAAAGGGAGACTGAACTCACCTTATGTTGTTGGAGCTGGGGAATGTCCCTGATGTCCCAACACAGCCACAGGTGTGCTCAGACACCTCACTCCACAAGAGGGCAGAGGGACTGCATGATATTCTTACCGTAATCTCTGACATAGCGGCTCCACTCAAAACAAGCCTTTATAATAAGGCTTACTAATAAGATCAGATAAACCTTTATTAGTCCCACAAGTAAGAAATTTCCATTGCTACGACAGAAAGTGGACAGAACAACAGTAAGAGCAGCAAAAAAATAGAATAGAAACTACACAACACAACTTGCTCAATGGAACCTCAATTCGGACCCATGACCTTTTGATCATAGGGGCAACTCCCTAACCACCAGGCCACCAGCTGCACATTGGAGTGTCCTCTGTTGTTTGATAGCAGCTGTCCTTGACAAAAACAGTAGTAATCCTCCAGAAAACGTGCACCTTGCACAGAGTAATGTTTCACTCCAAACTTCTAAATGTTGCACAGAAATATTGTCGCTTTTGGCTTGGTCGCTCGCTGGGGGCTCGGACCTGTATTCTGTAAAGCTGCTTTGTGACAACTTGGTTTTAAAAAGCGCTATGTAAATGAAATTGAATTGAACTGAATATTGCACACAATAGAAACTTTCAATTATCAGTCCATGGCGTTTGGATGTGTGTGTTTTAATAATCTTATTAAACAGACAATGCTCCGTTATTTTAAAAAGCAACTAAAGACCCCGTTTTAAACTCTGGCTTTAAACTTGTCTCTGTGCTTCAGGTGTTTTATTTACCTTATACTGTCTGTAAAGCACGTTGTAGCTTCGCTTTGGAAAGTGCTAAATAAATCAACTTTTACTTACTTTTAAGTAGGGTGCAATGTCCGCTTGCGCTCATCTCTGAGGCTTTACGGTAAAACGTCTTGGGCCGGTTGCCATGGGAGACGTGGTCGTCCCTGTGGTCGGCGTGGTGTTTTTGTCCTCTTGTTTATGTGAGAGGACTCAGGTTTGCTGACTCTGAAACACGTCTCGACTGCTGCTAAACTCCTTTCTGGATATAAGAGGTAACGTTTTAGTTTCTCTCACGATACTTAAATAGCTGGTAGATAACTGTAAAGTCTTAAATATGACGTTAAATCTCTTGTGTAGCAGGCTAGCCCGTTAGCTGTGTGTGTGTAAAGTTAACGGTAGATAACGGTGAGGTGAAGCTCTGTGAGAATTTACTCAAGTATTCCTTATATACAGGTTTTGAATAAAAAAATATATGTTAGCTCGCTCAATTGAATGTGTACATCTTGAATCGACAGCAACAAAACAACATCTGTTGAGTCTGTTGAGGAGGCTTATCTGTTGATGCTTGTCTTAGTCATGAGATTTCTGCCGACTGCAGTTGTCGCTACAAAATGCCAAGTACTATTCAGCTGCAATTTCTTCTACTTTCTGCTGCTCCCGATTAGGGGTCTCCACAGCAGATCAAACGTATCAGTTTCCTTCTGTCCTCTGTATCTTCCTTTCTCACACCAGCTGCCTGCATGTCCTCCCTCACCACATCCATAAACCTCCTGCTAGGCCTTCCTCTTCACCTCTTCCCTGCAGCTCCATCCTCAACACCCTTTATCCAACATACTCGTCTCAGCATAACATTTTCAACTCTGCCACATCCAGCTCTGCTTCCAGTGTTATTCAACTGTAATTTAAGTTAGTAATATTCAAAAGGTGTGCAGGATAAACTATTATTTTTTTCCCGATTAGTTCTAGCTAGTTACTCAGAAGGCAGCCACATCGTTTATCAGACCTAAATCAGTCCATGTCAGGCAAGCTTTGATTTATCCAGGGTTAGTAAAACGAAGTTTAATCCGTTTCAGCCTGTCACCTCGTGACTAAGTCAAATCTAGAGAGGATTGTAGATGGTAAGGGAAATCACAGGTGGTCCAATATAACTGCCCATTGTAAATGGTTTTGTTGAGTGTGTATGAAAGTAAGAGTCAGTGAGAGATTAGAGGGAACAGAACACAAGATGTCTGTGTCCCCACTCAGTGAAATTAAACCTTAATCCCCAGTGTGACCTCTGCGTGCCTGTGTAACTGCCTACTTAGGAAGCACCTTAAATAACAGAGGCTGGGTGTGACTCAGACCTGTTCTGATGAACGAGAGAGAGAGAGGAGGCCAGTGTGGCACTGATGCATGCAAGTGGTTATCTGCAGGTAGGGAATTAATGACGTGTGCATTACCTGAATGGTGGTTTGATGAGTGATTCATTTTGTGTAGGCCTTATTTTTTGGAAACAATAAATCCTTTCTGTTTAATTTCTGAATCTGTTGTTTGTCTCTTTTCAGCTAGGCGGAAAGCCCAGGATGACTCTACCTGCTGGACTTTACATCACTGATTGCACTCTGATGGGGAGATCTACAGATCTGGCATTTGCATAAACCCTGATTACCACAAACTCTAAAGACACAGAAATCTGCACTTTTAAACATGGCAGAGGTTCCAGACATATAGCCATTTTCTTTTTTTTCTTGAAATGTTCAGTTTCACTCCAGTGGAAAAAGGACAAGAAAACAACTTACTGCAAGAAGAAAACACACTTAATGAATTGATGCTGGGTTGCTCTAAAGAGATTTTTTTCTGAAGTTCATATGGAGAAGTGCTGAGGCCATCATTACTGGTGCGTTACTGTCACTACCAAAAGGAATATCTGGTGAACCAGAAGCACAGTGGCTGAAGAACTCACTAAAGCCTCCTCCCTGAGCTCCTTGCTGGAGCTGTGGGGCAACACTGAACCCTGAGATGCTCCAGACCAACAATTACTCGCTGGTCTTACTGATCCAGCTGGCCCTCTTGGCTTTTGACCTGTTTGTAAACTCCTTTAGTGAACTTCTGAGGGCAGCCCCAGTCATCCAGCTAGTGCTGTTCATGTGAGTAGAGAAGGGTAATAGGAAGGAAGGGTGGATGGGGGAATCCTGGCCATGGGTTTAAATCTCTAATTATTGTAGGTGTGTGTCAGACTTGTTACGTGTTTTAATGCACTCTGTCCCTCCACCCGTCTCTTTCATACTGCAGAATCCAAGACATTGCCATCCTGTTTAACGTGATCATTATCCTGCTGATGATGTTCAACACATACGTGTTCCAGGTAGGACTGGTGTCTCTGCTACTGGAGAGGTTCCGAGCACTGCTTCTGCTGTCTGCTCTGTACCTCACCCTCAGCATCTGCCTGCACTGCTGGGTCATGGTAAGTCAATTCTAATTATTCTAATTATTATTATCATGAAATCTCTACATCAGCATGAAAGACTTTATCAGTATGCTTTAACATTATAATGGCAACTTTCATGACACTGTGCCACATTTCAAATACGCTCTGCTTCACTCATTTTCAGATTTTTAAATTAAATTTGTTGATGAAAAGCTTCACATGTTAAAAGACTGATTTGGGTGAACGTCCTGCTGCAAAAACAAGTGAAGTCGACTGTATTGGAGTCATTTGGTTTGATCTGAGCAGACAATATGCTTTTCTGCCAAATTCAGAATTCTTCATGCTGCTGCCATCTGCAGTGACACTGTAAGACTGTTCTTCTGACATCAGGCTGTCTGTTTAGCAGACAGTAATTTGGCCCTTCCTTTTTTGATGGTCACAGCTGGACATTATGAGGAATACAGAGATTAACCGTACTCTTCTTTTTATGATAGTTTTTGATAGACTGTACATACTTCTATGTTCTGAATAGTGTTCTTGATTTGATCTTCATATTGAATTGAATTTTTATTTGGTCTGCCAGGGTTTACTGTTCCTAAGCTAAACAGAGCAGTTCTAAAGGATTGTTTTTTACTCATTCCAGTTTTGTTTCTGATTGATTTGTCCTGGTATTACAAGCACATACTGGCTTAATTTACAGACATTGTATTTCATATTGAGAGACAACAGCAAGAGTCTAAACGAAAATGATTCGAATCTGTTTTAATAGTCAGTGCAGTAGTCCAAATCACTGTAATTATTTACAGATTGTATCATTAAACCAGCTTTGGCAGAACATGATGAAAACAGAGCATGGTGCCTATCCTCCATTGTCTAAAAATCAGAAAAACGAGAGAAGCAGTGTATAACAGTATAACCAGAAACCACATCACCAATTTGGTATTGGCTTTGCAGAATCTGAGGTGGATGGAGTCGAATCGTTTTGTGTGGACGAATGGCTTACAGGTGCTCTTTGTGTTTCAGAGACTAGGTAAGGAAGGCATGACGAGATGTATATGCGTGTGTGTGTGTGTGTGTATGTATGTATAATTGTATGAATAAATAGAAAATATCACTTAAGAGACGTTGAGACTTTAGTGGCTGATTGTGCTTTGTTGTGTTTGTTGTGTACAGCTGCTGTGCTGTACTATTACTTCTACAAGCGTACAACAGAGTACCTTGGAGACCCAAGATTGTATGAGGATTGTCCTTGGCTCCGTGATGCTTTTGCTCGTGCTCGACAGTGACTTGAGTCTCAGGAGTATCACAAAAGAGAAACTACTGTGTGTTGAACCATGACGGAGACACTCGAGATACACTGGACTGGTGTTACAAAAACAGCAGTGAAGGATGAAGGGACTCTTACGTAGAGCCTGAATGCACACGGATATGGAAAACCTTAATGCACCAGCAGCTTTTGCAGCATCCAAAAGAAGAGCCATTACAACTTCCCTTGTGAAGGAGTGCAGCACGAGACAATGGAACCTAAAGGTAAATCTGAGCATTAAAAAATGTTTTTTTATGTTTTTTCATAAAGTAAACCACAAAGTAAAATTTTTCAGTGTCCATTGTGTTTCATCTCTTACTAATGAAGATGTTTTTGAGCTTCGAACCGTAGCCCATGTCATTTGACATGGGTATTCATGGGTTTTACCAAATAGAAGGTGCCGTTTCACTGCTTAAATGTACAAATCTGTCTCACGGTACTGAATGTTGAATATTGTATCATGCAATTTTATAATGTAGACTTTTTACAAGGTTTTAATTGTCTTGATGTATCAATGAAAATGTAAGATCTTAAGACTGAAAGTCTTAAAATAACGCTGATGACAGAGGAGGTTTTATAAACGTCAGTCTGCCTTTTCAGAAACTGAGTGAGTTTTTGGTCAGTGAAATTGATTGTAGTTATTTTATTACTTTTGTATGTTTGATACTGATCCTTTTTTAACTCAATCTTTTTATTATGACCATGCAAATAGGCTCAGGATTAGTAAGTCTTTCCTCACAACATTCCTGAAAGATTCTGGTTGTCACCTAAACCATGACCAAAGTGCCTCACTCCTCATCATTCTGTTGGTACCATAGTACTGTCAGTACGTTTTGTAATATGCAGTAGTAATATCACCACACTGTCAGTTTGTCTTCCTCTGATAATAGTTTGGCATAAATGTTCAGCGTACTGAACTGTGACCTGTTTACTTCTTTTGTGAATGTCATGTCAGCAACATTAAATATTTAAGTTATATAGAATAAGTGTTTTTCATTTCAGTATCTTGGCTGTCTGTTTGAGAGCTCTTCTCTAATGAAGGAACTGTCATGGCTCACTAGGCCAGAAACATGGAAACCTTTTTAAGTCACTCTGGAGAAGTGAATATGCTAAATGTTGTTAATGCACACACACAGTTATTGTAAAGGGTTACAGGCCATGGCTTTGAGAGGCTGGCCAAGAGTGTGGCACTGACAGACTGCTCTATTCTTATCCTTGAGATTAAGATGGGATTGCGGGGTTTAGGCACCACAAACAGCCTTCCAGACGCTTATAGCCCAGTGTTTTCAAATACCCAGCCAACATCCCACTGCATCTGAGCAGGTGGGGTAAAATGTCATGGAACTGCAGTTCTGGGAAAATGGACAGTGGCTTAAACTGAAGTACGAGTGAGAAACAGCTCAAAGGTGTTTTTGTTCATAAATCCTTTGGATACAGCTTACTAGTAAAAGGATCACTACCCCTAGACCTTTGTATTAAATAGGAAAACAATGTTAAATAAAAATCTTAATTTTCCTTAAATTATTTGATATTTATGACAAAATTAGACCTTAGCCTAGTCTTAGACAAGAAGCATTTTCTCTGGATATCCAGTGTAATTTACCTAAATTAAGCTAAACTCAATCCAGAAAACTGAGCCGACTTATCACACAAGTAAACAAAGACGGTCTACAACAGTTGATGACACAATTTAGAAAACACAGACATCCACAATTCTTACAAAATCTTTTATTTGTGAAATCAGTCCCAATTCCCGATATCCTGCCAGTGCAAAATCCATTCCTGTTCCCCATGTGTATATGTGGTACATTTTTGAAGGCTGGAGAGAGTGTAGAGCCACTGGAATGTTCTTTTCCACCCATCTCCTCTGTATCTGCAACCAATAACACAAACCAATAGCTATATATCAAATACACTGTGAAGAATAATGACGATAGTCTGTACTGCCAACAGCATTTTTGACAGAGGAGTAATGAACAGTTTTGCTAAAAGTTACACAGAGTATGAGGTATGAAACATCAAAATATTTAGTAATATTTTCAAATCTCTAAAACACTTGACATTACATTAATTGGAAATGTTCTTGTTAAGTAGTGTGCCATAACATTAATTTTGACACCACATAACCCCCCCCCCCAAAACCCCCCCCCCCCAAAAAACAACCACCTTTTATTCCATCCACATAGGCTACATGCATAGCATCTTATACAAGTTTGTTGGTGCAAGAGGCCTTTTTCTGTTTTTCTGCACAGTCCTGAAACCAAAAGGGCAGAACCTCTACTTCAACCTTTTCTAAGTTAAAGTGGGGCTAGTGTCAGAGTAGTAGGACACTCACATCGGGTTTTGGTGTAATTTTCAAAACACATCTTAGTTCAGGTTCAGGATTGAAACCTTTAGACATTTATTTATTTTCTTACAGCATATTGTTTTATATTTTATTTATGATCCAACAACAGCTTCTTTAATCACTGGACAGTAGACTACATTATTTTGGGTGATGATGTGCTGCTCAGGTCAGTTTCAGGCTAGAACCTTGATGATCAGGTCAGACTCAGACAGGAAAATTCACAAGTTGTCTTTGGGTTTGGCCCAAAATTTCAGACTTGATTAAAGCTGTAATACCTATGTACAACTTGTTAGTTTCAATTAACTTCCTCTGAAGATCATTCTAGACCTTACAGTTTACAACCTAACCCATTTTTTGCGGGAACAAAAATATGACAGCTTAATCATCAAAGATGCACAAAATGTGACGTGTTTAAAGGCTCACCTTCAGACATAAATTCCAACCCAGAGTAGCAGAAAGAGAACCCCAAAGCCCATAAAGAGTGAAGCAACCAGAGAGATGAGCAGCTCTTTGTAAACATCTCTTGTGTATTTTGTGGACGTTACCTCATATCTGGAGCAGAGTGGGTTAAAGATAAACACTGTTAACCACCTGCTCTTACTGTAAGTGTTATTACAGGGGTCATATTTGATTTTCCTTCTTTCGTTTTTCTCCATTACGGCTTACGCATTACTAAGGCTGTAATTGATGTTATTTTAGTTGAGGCTAAGCGACATTTGAAATTGCAGGTCTGTCCATTTCATGTAATATTATAACACTGAATCATGTCCTGTAAACTCTGGATCTTGCTGCAAAGGATACACAAAGAACCACGCCGTGAAGAACATGCCAATGGCGAGAAGCACCACGGTGAGGTGGGGGAACACAGCCGGGTTCACCGGACTGGTGTATCTTGTCATGGCTTCCAGTTCCTGTACAGGCAAAAGAAGAAATCAGTACTCACCGTCAAGTTTTATTAGTGAAACCTGACATCTAGAGCCTTGGTTTTCAACATTTTTCTATATTGACATGATAATTGCTAAAATGTGCTGCACTTTCAGTCTGCATGTGTGTTATTTTCTGCTCTAAAACATACACTGATAGGATTCTACATCACATTCTAAATTAGTCCCAGAAGATGAATTTAATCTCAGATTAAACCCATAAGTCTTGCCTTATGGCATTTCAGGCTGGTAATTCACTGGTTGCATTTCCAGTCCATACACAAAGCACTTTCCTGCAGAGTGTACTTATATTACACTTCAATAACTGTGCATTTAACTAATATACAGGTGCTACTTTTTAAATTATCTTTACTTTTGTGCCTGCATCCATGTGACCATTGGTACTGTAATTATATGGTTTTGCAATGCATATACAATTGTGTGCAGATTTAAACAAGCTGTTTAAATATGCAGTAGGTGTTTTTTCTTTATTAAGAGAGACACAAATAAGAAAATACAAATAAACACAAGTACTAATTTTTATGTAAGTTAATGTAGCCATTCCATTGCCCTATTGCAGCTCAGTGTTATTCATAGTTTTATTCATGTACCTGATTTAGGTTGTCAATGCCTCATTTCACTGCTCTGAGGCATTGAGAGGAGATTGAAAACAAATTCACCAGCTGTGTTTCAGAAAACAATTTTTGCTCATTTTTGCATTATTTAGGTTTATTTGTATTTATTCCAATGGCTTCACTGGCTTAAATAAGATAAGTTTATTTCAAACAATTTGAATAGATGCGTACAATTTAACACAACATTGTATATGAATGTAAACTGTTTTAAATAAATGTCAGGGAACAAAATCCTAACATGTTAATGTACAGTGAATAAATGTTTTCTGACTGTCCGTGAAGACCTGATACAGAGAAATGTGTTACTCGAACTCCTCTAAAGTACTTCTCAGTTTATCAGAGTTAGAAAATGGATAAGAAACAAAAAGTAAACCGTGTAAATAAATCTGAACAGGTTTACAGTTCACAGCAGCTACAGGAGAGGTTCATAGGTGGCTAGCAGCAAGCTAGCTTCCTCACAGTGACTACAAACACCAGACAAATACGAAACAAGAGTTGCAGAAAGAAACAGACGCAGTCCTTGTGTATTCTACAATCTCTCTTAACAAATAGAAATGTAAGAAATAACATTTACCCCACATAATACACACAAAACTCACCATAGCTGCTAAACTGCTACCCCCTCCACTGCCTCAGGAAAAGCCACGTAATGTGAGGACACAAACTCTCGCGAGATCCTTAGAGACAGGAGTCGAGCGTTTCACGATAAAAGCCCTTGAACGTTCAGGTGTCTGTGGTCAAAAGTATTGGGACACTACGCTTACTTCCAGCGAAGGGTAATCTTCGCTTCTAATGCTTCAGCATACCAAGACATTTTAGACAACGCCATGCTTCCAACTTTGTTGACACAATTTGGGAAGGTCCTATTCTATTTCAGCATGACTGTGCCCCAGTGCACGACGCTCCATAAAGACATGGTTGGATGAGTTCGGTGTGGAAGAACTTGACTGGACGCACCGAGCACAGAGATCTCAACCTATCCAACACCCTTGGGATGAACTGGACCGGAGATTGAGAGCCAGGCCTTCTCATCCAATCAGTACCTGACTTCATTAATGCTTAACAGAATGAATGGGCACAAATTCCCACAGAAACTCCAAAATCTTGTGGAAAGTCTTCCAAAAAGAGTGGAAGCTGTTATACAGATAGATTTATATTTAACATTTAACATTTAGATTTAGATTTAAGATTTAACATTTAGATTTAAGATTTAAGATTTAGATTAATATTTAACATTTAGATTGAACATTTAACATTTAGATTTAGATTTAACATTTAAATTTAACATTTAACAATTACGCAGGAAGAAAATGTACCAAAA
>JBBIGA010000126.1:16065940-16093665 GCA_037576975.1 Alestes dentex
GTGTGAACATTGCACTAAATGATGAAAAAATGACACCTCTAAATTTGTGAAGCTGTTTTTACAAACGGCACCCCATATTGTGAAAGTAAAGTGGTCCCATAAAGTCGTGCGTGAACACACCCCAGCACAGCGTGAACAGTGTGAAATTATTCTCTGCATTTAATCGATTGAAGCAGTGGGCGGCGAGTGACTCAGCACTCGTGGAGCAGCGTGGGGGGACGGGATCGTGCTCAAGGGTACCTGGGAGCACTGGGACAAACTTCAGCACCTTCCCGACCCTGGTTAGTATAAGCAGCTACGAAACCAAACTCTTTAATTTTACACCTTAAATTAACTTAACTTTGACCTTAATTTCCCATAGAGGAAATGAAGGAAAATGAAGGGAAAACGTGCACAGGTTAAGGCTGATTAAGGGGTAAAACTACTGAATTTTTCCCTATAATTTTTCAAATTTACCCCCTAAATAATAGAACCTACTGAATTAGCACCTTAAATTTAAGATAAAGGGGTTTCACACTCATGCCTTAGATCTAATTTTAAGGTAACATTAAGGTGTCGGTTTCACAAATTAATGGCCACTTAATTCAAATGAAGGGGTCTGGTGTATTTTCAGGGGTAAAATAAAGGAGAGTCAAACACATTTTGAGTACATTGTGTTTCATAGTGCAATATAGATGAATATCTTTTGTCGCATCTCTTGAAACAGCAAACATTCTTTGTTAGCAAAGTTAGACTTGCAGATGCAGTTCTAAACAAAAGAAGCACCATTAAGATGCTGAACATGTTTTTGCTGACTACCTTCTGCAGAACTATTGCTTTAACCGTCACAGGCAACATGCAGAGTGAAACTGATCAAACCAGCCCAAACTTCGGAGTGCATGTCTCGTTTTATTGACATTTGAAAATTTCATAAAATAATATTTCACAATCACACAGCAAGAAGGTGGTACACTGAGTATTAGGTACTGTTTAGTTGATAAAACAGCAAAGGACATAAAATACTGCACGTTAACCCGGATCTTAGTGAAACTCTTCACATGTATCTCTAAACATCCAAAGTGTTGTAGCAGCTAGACTTTACCCGGAATATCGTATCATAATGAATGCTGCATCTTCAGTCATAACACATGGAAAAGCTCAGGCTTGTGAGTAACATAGCAGTGCAGGCTTTGTATTCTAGTACAGTTTGTTTAATGAGACCATTTGAGATTGTTTAACCAGTAATGTTACATTAGAAAGATCAATCAATATATATTTTATAGTCATAAAACTAATGCTACCTCCACCATAAAATACACTTCAGAAATGGGCCAGGACGCTTCCATTCTCAAAGTTATCAGTAGGGGTGTGACACTAACTAGATAAATGATGCACCTTCATTATAATAATTTGCTTTAAGATTTCTTACAGCATTTTCTGAAACAGTTCTCTTTGGGAAAAAATGAACTAAAATAATAATAATAATAATACAATAACATTCAAACTAAACAGAGATCATCAGTACAACAAGAGAACATGTGGGATCATATGCAGTAGATGTATAAAACAGACCTGAAAGCCTTAACGTCAGTGTTTAAGAGCAAGATGAAGCACGGCAACATGATACAAGCAGCCCTGCTCTTTGAAAGAACAACTGATGGGATTCTCAGGGAGCCAGACTAGTGAGACACTGTTACTCTACTCTCATGTTGTAAAGGCAGAAATGAGCATTGCATTATAGCGTTCACAAAGTGTTTAAGCAAAACTACTGATTCCTTTCCTGACATTTAACAGTTGTTATCGATAAGTGCACAGGATCTTTGAATTACTATGAAAGTGACCACCACAGTGACCTTTTAACGCATATTAATAAAATACCCTGTTTGGTGCAAAAATGTTGGAACAGTCTGGTTTGATTACATTCTGGTGTAATTCATTTAGCCAAATTCTGGAATTTCTACTGTAAACATGATGTTTCTGTTTCTCAGTACAAATGTTAGGTTTGGCTGGGATATCGCTGTCTTTTTGATTGTCATGATTCACTGGACTTGCTGCATAATGACTGAAGAATGTATTATTGGGTACTGCTTTATTCAAGGGTTTGTAAAAGCTCATCTTGTCTTTGACTAAAATTCAACTAATTATTGATTAAATGCTACTCAACAAATGTAACAGATTGAACAGAAAGTAATGAAATCTATCGAATCTTAACCCGACTCTAACCCTAATGCTGCTAGGATAATCAATAGATCAATAGTATATTAAAAATTAAAGTAACTGGAGATGACTTATGGGGAACTCTCAAAACAGTGTGGAAGCAGAGCAGTGGTTCTCAGCCTGTGCTGCATAGATTATTGTATTCCCTGCCTCAGCACACCTGATCCAGCTCGCCAGGTCATTATGAAGAGCAGGATCGGGTGTGATAGAGGAGGAAATAGTTACCCAATAGTGGCAGTTCTGAAACAGTAACATTTGTATCTATAGCTCCTTCAATAAGCTTCAGAGCAGCATTTTGGAATCACTTGAACAATTAAATGTATTTCTGTAAGTAGGATATCCTGGACAAGTATCCCGTGCTGTTAAGACTTTCTGTGCTGTCCATTTGTACTGAATAAATAAATAAATATAGAAATAAATATATAAATAAGTACATATTAAAGTGAAGCACACACTTGAAACAGACATGCCCTGGTTTTGGTATTTGGCAAGCATGGATTTTCTCATCTAAAATTCTTTCAGACTTTAAAACTGGGCCATGCAAACCTAAGGGAGAGGATAAATTCAGCAGAAAAAGGCAGACATTTTTACAGAACCTATATGGAGCGTTCACAGGGTCCTGTGTATACTGGGTTTAGGTATATTTTGAGGACAGTAGGGGCAAGACTGTTTAAATGTTAGCATTATTGATCTGAGGCCAAGTTAACTACCTGTTATAATAGTTAACAGTATTTGAGTAAAGGAAGCTGGTCCAACATCAGTGCACAGGGTCAAGGCAACGTCTACACATTGCTACAGATAAACGCGGTGAGGTCGGGGGGAGGGACGCGAGCTGAAGCAGCAGTCATCACTGCATCAGAGCTTGGAGGATGTCCTTCACCAGCATCGTACCAATCACCATCTTTTCACAGTTCACTATGAGCTGAGCCGCCCCCCCGTCCTTCCTCAGTACAGTGACCAGTACAAGACTACCGCTGCTCACCGTTTTACCAGCAAACCTGGACACAGGGGAGGAAGGAGGAGGAGGAGGAAGAGGAGGACTGAAGTAAAGCAAGTTCAACAAAGCAACAGGCCAGAAATAAAGAGCAGAAAAGAAATAGGTAAACACACGAAGAGCATATTAATGCACTAAATCATTTCTTCACATACAGCACTAGACTCTTGAACTGCTTGTACTTCAGTTCCTCACACTCATAACTACATAACTCAGTAATTCAGAGTAGTTACTTACTAACTGAATAATAAACCAAGAATTTTTGAACATGAATCTAGTATAATATATTATTAGGGGTGTCAAGCGATTTAAAAAATGAATCAAATTAATTACAAGCTCTCTGATTAATTCATCTAAATTAATCGCACACATTCTTTGCTGTTAAAGGGTTTATTGTAGGGGTGATAGATGTAGCGTACTGTTTTCTGGCGGAGGGGGTGTGAGGGGGAGCGTGGGGGCGGCACTTGGTGTCTTGAGTGTTTCACTCATACAAATCGCTGGGTGGATAAGTGGAGGGACGAAACTAATGATTTTTCAGTCGCCCCCTAATATAATGGTTCCAGTGCCCATGCATACAAGGCATCTTGAGCCACAATTAAAACCTAGAAGTAACAATAGTATAACACCCCTTCACACTATTTCTCCAATACTGTATGTGACAAAAACTCGGCAACAGAGACCATTTTGTCAGGGAGTTAGTTAGTGGGTCACAGGTACACGTGCTCACTTTGGGTCTGATGGCCCGGTAAAGTGTGGCGGGCCGCTGCCGCTGGGATCGGGCTGTGCTGGCTCAGACCGCCGGGTTCGCTCCTAAATGCTTTGCATGACTTGTTCTCCGATGACACAAAAATTCCTTATTGCATGAATTACAGAGAACGGTACTCCTATCAACTGTTCCATTTTTCCATTTTTAACTGTAAACTTTTCACTTTCCACTGAGTCAAGCAGCGCATTCTCGTCTGCGTCCTTCTCAGACGAGCACCTGTGGCCAGAACCGGTCCGGTTAAAGCTCGTTTTTTTAACGTGTTATTTTTTCTGATTAATTGATTGAAAATAATTCGACACCCCTAATTATTACATATTATTACTACACTGCAGTGCATAGCTGTTTCGCTGCATTATTGTACCAAAAAGTCTTGAGTGCTCATAGTATCATAAAAATATTGCCATAGTATCAAGTGTGCTGTCAGTGTGAACTACCTGCTCTCTTTGTCTGAACCGCAGGGTACTCTGCTGAGGTTGGCCGTGGCAGTGACTCTCTCTATGATGGCGTGATCGCTCTGACACTTCTCCCCGAGGGTCAGCTTCTCTGAGATCTCATTCATTCCCATCAGCTGACCTGCAGTTGAATTAAAAAAAAAAAAAAAAAAACATCAAATGATCTACTATACAAAACCAGCACAAGTGACGGGACCATACAGATGGCAGGGCCAGTGCACCTTTAACAGAAAGGAGGACCACTGGTGGTCTCAGTTGAGCTGTCTAATATAAAAGAAGCTCTGAAATCAGTGTCTTTAGTTGACTGGGATGCCTGAGCTCTAGAGCTCTAGCTAGCTAGTTATGTTTCAGAGGAGATTAATCAAAAATATTGATCTTTTTTTAAAAGATGGAATATGGACCTAATCTATCACAGATCTATAATTATAAAGAGATAAGTTTCAAGAGATTTTAATTAAAAAAAATGTTTTCAATAAATTAAAAATAAGAAGGTACATTATTATGTTGTTATTTATGCTATAAACTGGGTCACCTGGTTAAATCTTGTAGGCCCCAGAAGGTTTTATAGTTGCAAAAGTTGCAAAAGGTTGGGATAACAGTATATAATAGAACAGAATTGACCCAACAATTGCACTATAAAAACATTGTGTCTTTCACATAGTGCAGCAAAGTTCACAATGTTGTATTGTGTTTAAAAGTGTCCTGCTAGACTTAAATGAGCACCCCAAGCATTCATGCAACACTGAGGGTTTTGCTTTGCACTTTAAATAAAACATCAGTTGTGCTGCTGATTATGATGCGGCATTTGTTACTGAATTACCATACATGTGAAATTTCACGTTGTTACTCATCACACTGACCTGCATTATTAAAACATATCTTAATATTCTACCAGAGGCTGTGAGTATTCTTAAATTTTGCGGTAAAAATTTAAGATTACTTTGACACTTTATATTCAGGGTGGGCATTCCCGGAGTGCTCCCTGCTGGGCTGTGTGTGGGGGGACATTTCGGGACATTAGTGGCTTCACAAGGCTCATTCCTGGTGGGATGCAGCGAACCGTCACCCAGCGTTCCGTGACACAGCGAATGCACAGTTATGGTCACTGTCACCATGGCAGTAGCTACGTCTTACAATGAGGGGGAGCAGCTAGAAGCAGAGGGAGCAAGATAAAAGGGGCTGATGATGTGTGTAGTGGGGCGGGTGGGGGTGGGGTTGAGGCAAATGGCAGACTATCAGCATAAAGGGACCAGGTCCATAGGAAGAACTTACCATGTAATAGTGTCTCTATTGGACGGCAATAGAATAAACCCACACACAGAGGGGAAAAATGAAGAATATGACAGGTTTAAATATACACAGTCATTACTTTCAGCTGGTGTAGAGAGCCACACTGATGCAGGCCAAGTGTTGCTTAGCAGTTAGAATTTAAACAGTGAGACAAAATGAGTGATCTGATGGATGGTAAGTCATTGCTCTATGTAGCATGTAAATGGTGACCCACTGTAAAACACTGCTCTACATGCTAGCGCAGAAGATGCAGCATGTATGATAGTGCTACATGCTAACATGAGGGCAACTGTGACTAGCCTGTCTTGAGACTAGACCGGCACAAAACATGAATAGTGCAAGGAAGGCTGAAAGAAATGAATAGGCACTATGTTATTAACTACTCCTTGATTCCCAAAACACCATTAAAAAAAGCTAGAAATTATCCAACAGCAATTGATGAACGCGAAATGAGATTTACTGCAAGGCAGAGAGCTGCAAGGCAGACTTCTGATCTCACCTTGCTCCTTCTTAAACTCGTTCTCTGTCAGAAAAGCTGGCATCATCAGCTCTCCCACCGGTGGCTGGATCGACACGAAGAACTTCCGAGTATGAGTGCTAACAAAGCAAGAAGATCAAACTAATTTCAGCAATAGTAATCTCTTGTGTTCCTTAGACCATCCCTGAATGTGAGGGTGGAGAGTGTAGGAGTTGACTGTAGTTATGAATCAATATATTCAAGGTAGAAGCTCCGTTTTTAAAACAGAAGACGCTTGTAGCACAGTAGAAATTAAAGACCGCCTGAAGCTGTACAAACACCTGCCCAAATAAAGAACTCTTGGTCTAAGCCATTTTTCACTGTGAGAAAACTCAACCGTGTTTTTGAAAATTGTTCCCATCACACCCTGTAGCAAATAAAAATGTTCCAACTCATATGTTGCACCATATAAACATTTTACCCCAGATGTCTTTGGGTCTTTGTAAGAACAAGGTTATTCAGCCACTGAAATATTGCTAAAAACATGCTTTAAATCAACAACAGCCTAGGGCAGCTGATGGCCTAGTGGTTAGGGTGGTGGCCCTGCAATCAGAAGGTTGTGGGTTCAAATCCCAACTGCTGGTGTCACCACTGAGGCGACTTGAGCAAGGTACTGTTCCCACACACCGCTCCCCGGGCGCCCCTCATTGGTAGCAGCCCCCTGCTTCACTTGGTGAATGGGTTAAATGCAGAGAAAGAATTTCACATTGTTCACGCTGTGCTGTGTTGTGGTGTGTTCACACGTGACTATAAGGGTTAATAAATAAATTACAAATTATGTGGAAGTTAAGCTAACATATTTAAAATCACACTTTTATAGAACACCGCCAACAACTCAAACTGTTGCCTACTACTGCCAGAGTCACTTAACTACTAAGCTGGCTGGTTTGTGTAAGTTTATACTGGTTTCCAGTCTTTGCATATGCAGTCTTTGACAGTATAATGTCAATTAAACGTGCAGGAGTGAGTCTGCATTTAGCGTATATGCAGCAACATTTTTTTTTTTACTGTGACCCAATTGGTATTACTTTTTCATCATTTTACTATTCCAATTTTAATGATCTCAATAACCTTGTAATTCAAATTACCCAGTGACATTACCTAAGAAATTAAGGGCTATTTCCAGAAATGGCAATCATTTTTTCCATAGAGAAAATGGCTTAGGCTCTTGGGCTCATCTGGAAGCTAAAAGTAAGGTATGAGATGACAACAAAACCTCAGAGGTCTACTAATACAGGTGCAGTTGAACTGAAAGATAGTTGCCCACCAAAGCTGGAAGTTGGCTGCTTGTGTAGAGTCACAAAAATCAATGCCCATTACCACATGAACTGATTCGGCTGCAGGTAACACCTCTGAGGAAAAAAGAAATATCACATTAGATAGATAACAATTAGCCAGACATTGTTATGTAACTTATGTATGCAAAATATCACTGAAGTACACTGAACAATCAAGGACAGTGCCCTCCTGCTTAACAGGATTACCAATTTCAGGAAACTCCCTGATCCTCATGCCAGACTGCAGCTTAGGCTCTTCTATGTGTAAGTTCTTGGTCTCAGAAGTGGTGTTGTTGGTGAACTGGATCTGCACAGCCACCATATGTGGATCAGGGCTGAACGGCTGTCTGCTGAAACAATATTCTACTGCGAGACCCTCGCCTGTGATCCGATGCAACAACTCATACATCCTCACCGCGCTGGACGGAGCGATGGTCTGGAAACACATGGACAAGGAACCCGGCTTGACTAACTTGTCCAAGGTGTGAAGTAGAAGGAACTGTTTAGAATAGATTTTCTATATAAAAATAAGGAATTGGTGTATGAGACTCACAGTGGGGGCAAGTACAGTGTCTGTCAGTGACAGGCCCTCCAGATCAGCCACCAGACTGCTGGACAGAAAGTTGTTGACAGGGGTCACCTGAGGTGAGGGCGTGGGCTCAACTGAGAAAATAAAATTGTTGTTATTGTCAGTGGAAGACCTCCTTACTGTGAACATTTTATTCTTGCTCTATAACAATTGCTCCTAAGACACATGGCATTCAACAAATAGACAGACTGCACTTACAGTCATCCAGGTCTAGTAACGACATTTCCTTGGTCTCTTTCTTGCTTTCCTTTTTGGTCTGCTTTGGAGGTGGCTTTGATACAGCCGTCTGTAAAAATATAAGGCAAATATACTTTTGCGAATGTAGCATCTTCTGTGTGTCAAATAACTCTCAAATGAACAGCCCAAATCAGTGAACTCAAACGGATTTCTCAGTTCACTAAGAAGGCAAAAGGAGGAAATGTATTACCTAGCAATTAAAAATGTTACAGGCTAAACTTCCAACAAATATATTCCAAAATGCTGTTTTCATGTCAAAATGCTACCTGGGTCACGCATATTATGAAATTTCAATTCAGCAGCTTGTTGTAGCGCAGTGCTTGGGTGGTCAAGAGTGCCTGGCTAGATCTAGAGGGCAGACTATAAAAATCCTGCATCCTGTAGAGTGTCTGACCAACTGTTGACCAACTGGTCAAGTAAACATTTTGTCCAAATGACATATACATTTTTATTTCTTTGCTTCAATATACTAATTGTTTTTTTCAGTGAATGTTCATGAGAACAAAGCATTTTTTCCTTGGCTATTGACTTTACATTATTTACAAACATTACTGCCCAACACATGTGCAGAGCACAGGTTTCTTTTCATTTTAGCTTACGTGTTGCAATTTAAAAACATGAATAATGACATGAATCAGTTAAGTGCACTGGCTCTTCAACTGAATGCTACACCTGTAACCAGAATGTCATAGGATTGTTTTTTATGACTCATTGTGCCAAATAGGGTAAAGGGGGCATTTGGCAGACGCCCTTATCCAGAGCGACTTGCAATCATTAGAGACACTGAGGGTTAAGTGTCTTGCTCAAGAAAGTGGGGGTTTGAACCTGCAACTTTGTGGTCATTGGGTTCACAGGCAAGTGTTTTACCCACCAGGCTGCTGCCACCCTCCTAAAACAAGGAACGCTTCGTGATTTTGCGCATTATTTTGTGCAGAGCCGTGTTGATCTTCTCTGCGTCGTTCCAATTTTAGTTTATATGTGCTGCCATGGCAAACAGCCAGATAGCTCTAACCTTTGATGTACCACTTTATAGAATTTGATTATTCTAGGTGTTTATTATATGAATTTAGTTTTTCATTTGTGATTTACAAAAATTAAGAATCTCCTGGTGTGCATCATGTGTTATGCAGACTATCAAGTGTGAGCTTCAGGTTAAAAAAAGGCTAATAAACATAGACCAGAAAAAAATGGCCTAGTATTAAACCATTGATAATGCAACAGATAGTTACATTGTTGTAATTAACTAACTAAAGTATCCTTTGGAGGATTGAGAGCTTTACTAAAAGAAAGAGAGAGAGAGGAAGCCACTGCACACTTGTAGGCACCTCTTGCCAGTCTCCAATGAGACCAATCTGCCCCATGCTGCGGTCAATAACTTCCTCTTGCTGCAGGGAGGTGGAAGAGTGTGCAGGGGAGCGGGGCTATGGAGTATTAGGGGAAGGTGAGGGGTTTACAGAAAGACACAGAAAGGCTGTTAGAATGATGGCGTGGTGGTGTTTGAGAGGGGAGATTATTATCAACAGTTTAACTGTCTTATTGATTAATGTCCTACTGAAGAATGATGGTCAGGTGCGTAGGACTGACTAAAACCATAAACCAGTAAAAGCCTTCAATACTGACTCCATTGAGGTAAAGCAAAAGAGCCTAAAGCAAAAATAACTGTAATAAGGGTTACCAGTTAAAGTTAATAGTGTACTCAGAATCTATTATAGTTTGTAAGGCTCTGTTTTAGGCTATTCTAGGCTCTTTTTGAATCCTTTTGGCATAAAATCGAATGTAACTGGAAAAAATATTTGACATAAATGGATAAAAACGTAAATCAAAGTACATTTCAGTATAGCCTAAAATGTAGTTAAGTTTGAGGAAAATACTATTTGGAAATATAAATAACATTTAGCTGAGTCACAAACCACTACTGTAAATGACACTACATACAGTAGTTTCTGCAATTGCAGGAACCTTTACTGAAACAAATGCATAAGCCTCTCTGTTTGTGTGTGGTGTGGCTGCGGTAAGTGCATGCCCAAACCTTCTTCTTCTTCTTGGTATCTGCGTCTGACTCCGACTCTTCCTCCGACTCTGACTCTGACTCACTGCTCTCAGACTCGCTCTCTTCCTCGCTCTCTGACTCAGAGCCACTCCTTCGCTCCTTCCCTCCTTTCCTGTCTCTCTTCTGCTCCTCTCCGCTGCTCTGATCACTGGGCAGGAAAGGAAACGTGTCATTCATGCAGAAGTTTTTAACAAAAGTGCAAAATTTCTTCCAGCTTAAGCGGGCGACAGAAATAGCCCAGACCTCTCAGCGCTCTCAGGTTTCTTAGGTTTGCTCTTGACTATTTTCTTCTTTTTCTTTGTCCTCTCCTCCTCTTCATCATCATCCTCCTCCTCTTCAGACTCTGACTCCTCCTCACTCTCTTCACTCTCTGAGCCGGAGACGCTCTCCTCACTGCCGCTCTCCGACCCACTGCCTGTGTCTGACTCTGCAGAGTGAACAAACCTATGAGTTCTGAGAGGAAATCCGAGAGCCTTGAGTTCTTTCACTGGCGTGGTCCGAAATACTGTTTTCTAACCAAATACTATTCCTATATGTAGCCGTATATTTTTGATCAATGTTTGATCAATATTTTTGATCAAACTTTTGTAGCTTAGCTAAATTCAGGCAATGTGTTACATTCTTTGAAACACAGGGTGTAGCATTTCACTAGTATAAACTATATCTGGGCACTCTACATGCATTGAGACGTATCGTTCTCATGATAAATTATGTCACAAAATACCGAGCAACTACATGCTTCATCAAACCAGAATAAGGATTCTTTTTTGAGTGCAGTACAGTGTGTACTGAATAAAAGTCATATGTATTCAGTTTTTGTAGCATTGCTGGCTCTCTCTTGTCATACCATACCAAACACACCAGAAGTCAGAATTAAATGCATATTGTAACATTCTGTGTAGTTGCTGAAGCACCATGATGTTTTTTTTTTTTTTCTGTATCGCCCACCCCTATTGTCCACTGAGCACCAGAAGGTGCCACAGCTTCGTCTCCATAGTTACCACTGTCGGCTGACTCAGTGGGTCCCGATTCCCCCTCTGAGTCGGAGTAGAAAGGTTTTTCCACCTTCTTCTCCTTCCGCTCCTTCCTGCTGGTGCATTTAGTCCACTCTGGAACCTGTTAGAGACCACAAGACACTGTCAACTCTCAGACATTTAGCCAGTCCCGTGTGTACAGAGTTAGGGAGAGGTGAGGCACGGTGTGGCCATGAATGCCTCTCCCACCACTGTATATCTTACATATGCTTATAAAGTACAGGAGAATATTTGAAGTTTGACATTGTAATGCTGCCTAACTATTCGAAAGAACTGCCCTTTTGTTTTTTGTTTGTTTCCGAAGCAATCATGTGTGTCAGCAAGAAGTGATGCATTCATGGCCACTCCTGTACTTAGTGTGTACTGGGAAACATTTCCTAATAGAATTCACATCCTAAAAAGTACCAAATGGCCTCCTCTGGTGTCAGGGCAGCGCATGAGCGGATTAGAGTGTCTGCTATAGACGGCAGATGTTCCAATAAGGGGAGACGTAACCAACAAAGAAATCAGCCTGATGAATTACCACCAATTATAACACTAGGCTAGATGATTATACATGCTAAAGTAATAGAGGAGGGCAGTTGGCACTTTGTGAGGATCCGGCTCTTTAACGGTAGAGACAGAAAGTGAAGCTGAGCTGGGGGGGGAGGCTTTAGGCTGATCTAAGCACTGGACAGACACTAGGCTAGGCTTGGTGAGAAGGATTACGGCTGAACAGGCGCTAGGCTAGGCTGACTGGCAGAAAGCACTTTGGGTTTGGCACTACACGGATCGAGACTCAAAGATGCGCAGAGCTCTTTGTGAACTGACAGACTCACGCTGGTTAGAGTCGTGACTCTTTCGAGCAGCCTAATAACCTGGCGGACAGGAAAGAAAGAAAAAAGAACGAAAGAATGATGAGGTGAGATGATGAGAAGAAGAGCCAAGAAAAGAACAGAACAGAAAAGGTTTAAAAAAGTACACACAAGGATTCAGGTTGCACTTTTCAACATTTTACTGCAGGTACATCAGGTCTGGTCCTATGTACAATAAATTACTGTAGCTTGTTATAATACTACTGAAATTGACAGTCAGCACGACTGTGAACTGTAAAGCACTTGCTCTAAAAAACAAAGAATGTATCCATATTATTGTACTGCCATTTCTATGAATCAATAGGTAAGATTTGTAGCAAAATATAGCTGAAATGGATTCTTAGTTATCATAAAGCAGGTGTGAGCATCTATTGCATTCAGTAGCATGTTATGGTAGCCTCTGTAATTCAGCAATGGAAGTGCAACAGAAATGGGATGAACTCCCGGGTTTGGAGTGAGATGGGAGTTTAAGACTGGCCAGCAGCAGATTTCAGAGTGCGAGAGGTTTCAAACACACACACACACAAACACAGAAAACACAGGTGCGGGTACAGGGAAACTGGCCCTGACTTTTCCTGATTCCTTAAAGACTTATTGAACTGCACAGCAGTCCTTTAATTACTTCGCAAACAACCAACCATTTGTCCTACTTCAAGGATTTCACAGTGGTTGCTTCACTAAAGTATCACTTAGGAGAGCCTCAACATATAAAGTCTTCCCATAGGGAGATTGGCTGGAATACATAAAAACAAATAGGAAGGGGTAGGAGATAAGAGGAGAAGCCACTGCACACTTGCAGGCACCTCTCGCCAGTCTCCAAGGAGACCGATTCGCCCCTCGCTGGTGTCTATGGTTTCCTCTTGCTGTGGGATGGTGATGGAGGGTGGGGGGGGGGGTATCAGGGGTTATCAAGAGGGGCGAGGGGATATAAAGAGACAAATAGAAATGGTTAGAGAGGGGTTACGGTCAAAAAGGGGGGATCACTGGGGTAGACGTATTACATTACAAACAACACAACTGACTCCTCTACAGGAAATCTGCATTTTGAGCTGTGTAGAATATGAATTATGAATGATATAAAACAAGCCATAACCACAAGTAACATTGCTAAAGTGTACAAAAAAAACTCAATAAGGACAAGACAAATCAAACAGAGCACTCTGCTTCCATTCCATTACAAGCACTGGCACATTTGATTTGATCTTAGTCCTTTGGAATCTCTGAGACGCTGGACATGGAGCGGCACGCGTTTCAGTGGATTTTAAGTGTTGGCAAAACAGGTCAGCAGCCTCATTTCAGAGAGAATGGGCGTCCTGCTCTCTGTCTCATGTGCCACGTTTCATTCAGACTGTTGAGCTGCATTCCACAAACAGAACAAACCCAGACTCAACCCATCACCAGTCCTGGAACCATGAGGATTCTGCTGCAGGTTTCCCAACCCAGTTCTTGGTATTCTGTGGGTATAATGGGGGCAAGGATAGAGCAAAACTGTGGGCCGCTTGGTGGACGCTATGGACTGGATTGTAAAACTCTGCTCTCAGACTCATCTTAGTGTTTGACCTGGTTGTTAGTTTACTAGCTGCATCAGGTGTGTTGGGAGCATGGTAAACCGATGTGCGCAGCAGGGGGTACTCCAGGACTAGGGCTGGGAACCACTGTTCTTAGGAACTGTAGAACCCCAGTTAACTGGCTGGGAATTTCAGCAGCTCAGTACATTGGCCTAGGACTGCAGAACATGGGTTGAGCCCAGTAGGTTTCAGTCTGATTGTGGAGTGCAAGTCTTATGAGGGGTGGAGAGCTCTGTGGGCACTGCTCGTCCAGAGGGCCCAGCAGAAGACTGGAATGGATGACATGGCATGACGATGCCTCACTGGCATCAGAAAAGGCCTGACACTAAGCACGAGGAGTGTGCAATAATACAGTCAGTCTCACTTCTGAAACGGAGCCCGCTAATTTCTCAACACTCAAAAGCATAGCACCCCTCCTCCACCGGGCATAGCATGTCCTCTGTGACTCATTGCTACCCTCCTATAACACTCAAGAGCCAACAGGAGTGCAAGATGAGTGGCTGTGAGCCAACTGGAATGCAGGATGCATGACTATGTGTGATGAGGGTGGAGTTATGCTGATGAGCGAGGAGAAAGATAAAAATCGTGGCGAGAGCGAGGGGAGAGCTTTTTGCATGTTGAGACTCCCTCTGGTGGGGCGGAGGAGCAGTGCCCACAGGCCTGAGCCCCCAGGGCCCTGCCTCTGAGAGTAACTGTTCCCCCTGCACGCACAGAATCCTTCACCTCCACGTTGCGCACGGAGGGGTCGGGTGCCGACTCAGGCCAGTCGGGCAGCTCCTGGTAGCCGCCTGCTTTGGTATTCAGCAGGTGAGACAGTGAGCCCAGCTGGAAGTGGTCTCTGTCTGTAGGGAAGAAAAAAAACATGACAGACAAGAGAGATCACCTTCTAACAGTTACATAATAACAATAACAACAATAATAACAAGACTGCTCTACATATACAGTGCCATAAAGCATTTGCCTCCTCCTGAGTTTTCTGAGAGTTTCATAAAACTTGTCTCACATTGGCCAAAAAACAGCTAACGCAGCATTCCAGAAAAACAGCATAACATCAACAGTCAAACATGGTGGTGGTTGTGGGATAGAGTGGTGATGCTTTGCTGAGTCAGGGACTTGCTATAATTGATAGAACCATAAATTCTGTTCTCTACTAGAAAATACTCCAGAAGTCTGTTCTGTCATCAGTCTGTGATCTGAAGCTCAAGTGCAGAAACTGAAGCACAAGAGACAGTCAGGAGAATAAAATCAGGGTTCTGGAGTGGCCTAGTCAAATTCTTGATTTGAGTAATTAATATGTACAAAAAGGAGATATCTGGAGCATGTCTGCCAGTATTAAGTTACAACTGACTACTTTACCTTTAAATGGAGACTCCAGTACAGGTGCAGGTTTGAGGGCAAGGAAAAGCTTCTTGGCATATTTGCTGAGAGCTCCACTCTTATCGGTGGGGACGATGAGCTGGCGGATGAACCGTGCCCGGTCTCTGATGTCATAGTTCTGGTCATATTTCGCCAAGTTAAGCACATACTGTGTGAGGAGCTTCGTCTAAATATAAAGAGAGGGAAAATGTAAGAGAGGCAGGCAAAGGGATGAATCAACGGAGTGAAACTGAATACGTGTGTTTGAGTGTGCATATAAATGTCTGGGTGATGTGACAGCCAGGCTGACTCGGTCTCGCCTGATAAAACGATGACTCATACTCTTGTATCAGGACTGTCGCTTTGTCCCAGCATGACCTCTCTCAGGATTTCAAAGCACAGCCCCCTCTGAGACAACAAGACCTATTCTGTAGTTTAACTGGATGTACTGCATTGCTTTGAGAATGAGAGAATAAGCAGCAGTCAGCCGGGTCCATTTTGAATTTGAAATTGACCATTTGAATTTTGTTAGTGTTACATAAAACACAAAATAAATTTTGAACATAGACTAAAATGTCAGAGGGACAGTGGAGAACATGCTGTAGCTTGCAGTGACATCTATGTGATATTATGAATGAGGACACACAATTTCTGGCCATTCACACAGGCATCTATTGGCTGCTGAATTTTGACTAGCCATTTAGTAGAGAGAGCCGGATGGAACTGTAGGAGATGAAAGTAGATACAGTCATACTCAATTTCAAAATGTTTGTGTAAGTGGAGATAACAAAATATTGAGATATTAAAACGTGTTGACTGCAGCGCCCCATGGATGAAATTTCACCAAATAAGGCGTGCTTCTAAAGAATGTGGTAGTGATGTAAGGTGGAACATTTCATAGAGTTTTAACCTTCATGTCACAAGACATTTACTCACTAGGTGCCGCTGTTCCACAAATGAATCACACTGAGCTACAGCCACACACCTCATGGCCAACTTGACATACAAATCTTGTCATTTCTGGCAAACTGGTTGTCAAAATACCGTCTAAAAAGCAGTTAGTGCCTACCATACTTCAGGGGCCAGACCCACCTAGCAACACAAATCTCTTATTCCGGATCAGCCATGTGGAGCTACAATAATGCTAAGTTTCATATGGATTGGACTGAATTTGAAATCAAAAAATGAAAGATAAAAAACTATGACAAATGCTACATGACTATGACTGTAGACTGCATCTGCTATGCCTCAAAAGTTCTCACATCTTGGGAGGGTTGATTCCAGACTGGTGGTGCCATGATATCAGTCATACAGGAACTTAGAAGTCACAGCTGTTCTGTGACTAGGTGACTACACTTTGGCACCACAGAACAGGTTAGAAACACCACAGTGTAGCTTGACTCAGCCTTGATTTGTTGAATTCAGATTTTAAGCTCACACCTGTTTGAAGTTGGTCAAGTAGAGTTTGGCGGCTAGGTTGATGATCTGCAGTTTGACGATGTCCTCCTCATTGGTGAAGGTTTTGGCCATCTTCCTCAGAACATCAGGAGCGATTTTAGGTACATGCTCACAGTACTCGCCAATCAACCACAGGATGCTGGCTCTTGCCATCGGCACCTGAAGAAGAGAAGGTAAGGCACTTGTAATCAGCCGAACTTGATCATTATCAATAATGGCCATGAAACTGATAAGAGCAATTGGTATGCCTTTTTGTAAGCATTCTGTGTAATTTAATATTAAACCTCATCAGATGTTTTCACACACAGGTGATTTTTACAGATGAAAATGTGGAAGAACTATACAATAAGAACAACATATGCCAACAAGTCACACTGTGTCGCCACAGTATAGTGTCACATCATGATTATGAGAGCAATGTGGTTAATTCTGAGGGTAATGCTGCAGGTAGTTAATTCTGAGGTAAAGGAGCTGTTCAAGTTAACTGATGGAAAAGACTAAGTTTCTCCAGAAGTGATCTGGAAATCCCCACCTGTATGTTGTCTGTGAGCTTGGCCATGTGCTTGATGATGTCACTGTGCTGCTCTGGCTGCATCTGCAGGAGCTTCTTAATCACCACAACTGACTCAGCTACTACCAGCTCTGCAACATATACGCACATACACATAATTTAACCATCATTTGTAAAAACACATTTATAACCATCTTTCGTGCCACATCTATAACCCTCTTTTTATTCATTGTAATATTCACACACACTTACCATCTCGGTTTGACAGGAGTTGGACCAGACCATTGAGGCAAGTGTCCCTCACCTCCCCGATGTTAGTGGCACAGCGGCCAATGGCCTGGATAGTGGCTGCCACAAAGTCCTTATCCATGCTCTTGATATAGGTCTACATAGAGCGACAAACACATTAAAAATGGCTAAATATGTCAGTGAGGCCTCATTTGACCCTTACCTACACTGTCCCACTAAAAAAATGGTTTCTTACCTGGAACTCTCTTAAAATAGTGGATATGTTTGTTTCATTTGCCAGGTTTGTTAACACTTCAAGCTGCAATGAAGGAAAAGCAAAGGCAGAAAAAAAAGAAAGAAAAAAAAAATGATTAAACGAAAACTGAAGTTCCATAAAGCACTGACATAATGTGAGTCATTTTAGAATGTTTAATCACCTTGAGTATTTTGATCTGTGTGGGATCAGTGGACCGGATATAGAAGCTCTTCAGGTATGGCTCAAACATCCCCTGCAGCAGAGAAATATAACTACTGTGTTATTGCTCACCAACAGAGAATTTACATTCATTAGATCAAGTCAGGAAACGAACATTTAAATCCACTTATGCTAGAGTAGCTTTCAAACATGTCTCCATCATTTACAACATAAATCGAACCTATTAAAATGTAATAGATTTTACACTTATGCAAGATTCATCTGCAGTCAAAAGATGAGGAAAAACACCTCTGACCCCAATAATTTTCCTGACCATAGACTTCTGCTCAGAAACACCAAACCTTTGCTACAGAGTCGAAATGCAGCAGTTAGTAAAATATTATGGCACAAACACGAACGCGCACAAAATAATTATAAATGCTGCAAAACCCCTATAAGATGCATATAGTGTCATTCGCAAATGTAGTCACTGACAATTCCCTACTTAGGTCTCCCTTGTCACATGATAATCTCAACAAGAAAGGATGAGAGCTACTATAATCTCCCATGACAAAAGCAGTCAGCTGATGTTTTTGAACGATCACTTACACAACATTACAGGACAGCTAAAAAGTGTCCCGTTCTAAATGTGGCATCTGTGATTGGCTAGCAGCACTGGAAACTGATTAGAAGAGGGTTCATTTATCCTTCCCACCCAGACATTCAAATCTTGTTAGGGTCAGGTTCCAGTAATGATGCTTAACCTTCACAGCAAGGCTTCAAAAGAGCTACTCAGCCTTCAAATACATATTCCACGAATTTCATGCTGTAGGTCTGTAAGGTCTGAACTGCCTGCACTGCTACAGTAAATGCGGAGAACTCACCCTCCTTTTGATGGTCATGGTTGCTACATTTTGTAGAACTACATACTGGACTTCGCTGCAGAGAAAACAAAAACAAAAGAAAATCATGAAATTCAACCACCTCCACCTCCACTTCATGTTGTTATTATATTATCACAGTTAATTCAATGGTCCTGCCAAAGGATGATGAAACGTATTGTTGATGTGACTGATTTTTCATAAACTACTCTCATATGTAAAGCTGACAATAGGATAGAAATCTTTATTGTCATCAGAGCTGTGAAAATGATGACTGAGGGGCAAAAAGCATTTGACATTAACTCCAGGGGGAGGAGGTAAGAGGGAAAGAAGCAAATTAAAAAGATGAGGATGAGCAAAAAAATTTCCACTCAGTCTCATTTTAACATTGTTCCGGTACTGCCTGGCGGCCTCATCAATGCACATTTAGCCTCAGTGGTCACATGAAAAGTTTACAGCTGAGTTCCTCCATTCTTCTCACTGACCTGTGGCTTCTCATCAGCCTCACCAGAGCTTTGGCAATGACGCCCACCTCTGCTTTTGGAGCGAGATGGAAATACAGCTGAGCTACGGCCATCACCACCTAGAGAGATGGAAAGAAAGTTAGCAACATATGCCAGTTCAGCACAGTGTTTGATAGTGTCATGCTATGGGTGTACTCAAACTAGGCAATCCACTGTACCTAGCATGTTTGACCCCGAAGTCTAATTCATTTGACTAGTTTGATCGCCCCACGTGATACTATAATCTCTTAAAGAGGCCAAGGTATGCATCTTCTGTTACCAGTAACCACGCCCGAGAACTGAGCTTGAATGCGACTGTCCCATTTTACAAACGTAGCAGCAAAATGATCACTTTGGTCTACTGCAGAGTTTCAGTGTTTGCTGAAAACGTGAGAAGACAAGAGCAATTGAAAGAACTCAGAGATATTTAGTTAAATTCACAATTACGTTCATGCTTGTGGATACCAAAGAACCACTGAACAATGAGGCGACGAGCTGAAAAAACTGCAGGTTCAGTATCTCAAGGCATGGGCTGCTCTCCGCGAATCTGGCAGCTCACTGGACATAAATGATGAAGCAGTGAGTAATGGGACGACGAAAGTGTGCTTGGGTCCAGAACAATAAGCGCAACATGAGAGCAGGTCCGCAGTGGAGTGACACGGGGGCACAATTGTGCTCACTCATGGTACAGGGTCTAGTGTGAGTACCCCCAAAGAGTGACACCTCTGGTTATATTCTTTACCTATACATTTGCGAATGACACTATATGCATCTTATAGGGGTTTTGCAGCATTTATAATTATTTTGTGCGTGGTCGTGTTTGTGCTGTAATATTTTACTAACCGCTGCATTCCGACTCTGTAGCAAAGGTTTGGTGTTTCTGAGCAGAAGTCTATGGTCAGGGTCCATAACATAGGGCTTTCTCTTGGCCAGAGCAGCCACCTCAGCCTTTTTCTCTTCGTCATCATCATCTTCGTCATCATCAGAACCGTAAAAAGCCTTTTCTCCCCCCTCCTCCAACAGGGACTCCTACGGCGCACACACACAAGAAAATACAGCACATCGTAACAGAAGTGCAGACAGAGGGCAACCACATATAAATGTGTTTGTATGTATGGAGAGAGCAGAAAAAGAAGAGAGGTGAAGACTTTAGGGTACAGGACTCACATTAATATTGGGGTTTAGAAACTGAGTCCTGGCGTAGCGGGTGAGCATGTTGATGATGACCACCTGACCCCACTCCTCCACGTCAATCAGCAGATTGCACAGCTTACGGTAGTTTTTATGGATGAGATCAATCCGCTCCGGACACACTTCCTCAAACGCCATCACCACGCTGCCGGCTACCAGCTACACAATAACCCATAAGCACATATTCATAGAAGTGAGTAATATGTCTTTTTTACCAGTGATACTAAATTGTGCAATACCACCAAGTATACTTACAGTGGTCTTATCAGCGAGCAGCTTTTCAATGACTTCAATTAACTGATCTTTCTGTTCAGGATCCAAGCTGCAAACAGAGGGAGAGCATAAAGGGAGAGAGATAAACAACAAGGCTGAGCAACAGCAAAGCCCAACACACTGGATACTGGGCGAATCTTAAATCAGTGTTCTGGATGTGCTGTAAGGAGTAATCCGTATTCTCAGACCACTACCTGTAGAGTTTTGGGATGGCATGTGCAGCCGTCTTGCGGACGTACGGGGACATATCAGAGGCAGCCTCTTTAATGGCCAGCATCATAATGGGAACAATGATTGTGACTCTGATACTGGAAAGGACTCGCAAGGCACTTGCACGAATCAGCTGATTAGGATCCTATAGATTTGCAAAAGAAAAAGGAGAAATCAGAAATGCACTTGTCACCTTAATCAATGTGAAATAGCATGGAAACGTTTTGCTGGTACGAAGGCAGTGTCAAATAAATCTTATAAGCATATACACTCCACATTTTAGAATGACCTTCTGTCAACCATACCAGTATCAGCTAATTAACAAGCGCTTCATGGCTGAAATGCATGTGTTGAAGCAGAAATAAAAAGGGAGTCCTCCAAGACTAGATCAATAAAGACAAGAGTCAGTTCTGGGCATTGTCACTAGATGGCGTTTCCACTACATGGACATTTCTAAAGTCATTGCATAGTCACGTCCACGGGCACTGCGTGACAAGAAGGCTTCATTTCACGCAGTCAGGGGCTGTACGGCTCAGTGGAGAGTGGGATCACACAGAGAGCTGAGCTCTAAGCTGTAGCCTGAAGCTTGTTTTAGCTGAGTAGGAAAAGCATCACGAGCAAGCTCAGAGGAATTTAGTAATAACACGAACACAGAGCAGATACTTTAACACACCGTCTTCTGCTCTGAGGTCAGTTAGCCCTTAGATAAAATCCCTTTAAACTGCAAGCTTATTATTCAGTTATTATGACTTCTTATTCAGAAGCTATTATAAATTATGTATTATGAAAATGATCATTCATTCATGTAGCCGTGAGGGTGGGCAACTGATGAATTAGTTCCCTCTTGCAGTCTATGAGGAATAAATGATTATGATTAGGAGTTTAAAACGCAAATCATAAGTGCAGACCTTGAGTCCGCGCTGGAATGTAGAGATGGAGAGCAGCGCCAAATCCTGCTGCTCCTCAGCATAGCGCACTAGATACACATACACCAGCTTCTTCACCTGTGGAACATAGTAAACATTAGAAACGACACATCTACACACACTCCACTCTCATTCTCTCACAGAGGCTAGTGTAACCTAAACCCAGTTTAGTGTAACCTAAACCAAAACTTCAGTGTCGATACTTCAATTCCATTTGAGCAGGAGTATGCCCTTACAATCATCATAAATTAGCTGATGATAAACTGTCACATAAATAACTGTGCGGAACAATCTCTTTTGTTTTATGCAACTATTACAGTATGAGCTCAAGGGGCAGCTGGTGGTTAGGGAGTTGCCCCTGGGTTTGGAAGGCTGTGGCTTTAAATCCCAGGACTGCCAGTGGCACCACTGAGGTACTCTTGAGCAAGGTTTCATCCCCACACACTGCTCCCCTGGCTCCATTCATTTAGGTGAATGGGTTAAACGCAGAGGGCTCAAGCAATTTCCTCCAGGATCAATATGGTGTGTATGTAAGTCGCTCTCCTCATTGAAATACAGGAGTATGAGTAATAATAGTACAAATCCATCAAAAGTGTTCGGCTGCGTAGACGTAACCTGTTACTACCCACCTCTGCTCACACACCTACGCACACACACACACACACGCACACACACACACACACACACACATTTTGGGAATAGTCAAATCGCTAATGGGACCTGTAATAAGCTCTTATGATTCAGCACTTCAGCTGAGTAATCACACAAAGTCAGAAAGGTTACTGAAGAACTGCTTTATATGAATATGTGATGATGTGAACTCTGGAAATTTCACCCCTTCACCACATTCCTGCGACTCTCCTCCATTTATAATGTTCACCATCACTGATGCGGCACAGCAAAGTCAACATATTAAGCTGTTTTTTCTCTCAGCCTGACAGCATCGTGCTTTCAAACTCACCTCGATGTTCTTGCAAGCTACATTCTTCACCACAGCAGGAAAGAGATCAGATGCATTTTTTCCTCTGGCGATCATCTACGGTAATAAAAAGAGACACAGCTGAACATTCAAAGGCAATCACAATCCTTTGGATGACAATACACTATGAGCTGCTCCTTACAAAGTATCAGCACTGGGACCAGTTCTAATGAATATCTGTATAATATATGACTAGTGACAGTACATGGCATATATGGTATTGCGGGCATAACACAGATTTATATTGGTCTCTGCACAGCTATAAAGCAAACCCCTTGCACATTCACACAGACAGCATTATGATTGGAAGCCGAAGGGGCTGGGCAGCTGAAATAAAAGCTAACATCTCTGTTTATGTCTCTCAGTGAGCCAGACAGTGAGGCAGAAGAAAAGACCGCAGAGAGAGACCTTACAGTAATGACTCTGTCAGCCAGCGGTGATTGATGATGAATTTGTGGCTTGTGTTTGAGCACCATGTTCTGATCTAAGACCACTGCGTGTCAAAAACTTCAAATAAAGGAAAATATACAAATGGTCTCTGATCAATTACTAAGATACTAATACTAATAGTGCTTTTACTAATAGTACATTTCCTCTATATTCAGAATCTTGTACAGTACACTCTGTTTATAGTAGTAATGTTTTTAATTTTCATAGGAGTCTGACAAAAGGAGTCTTTTGAGGCCCACTCCTGTATTCCAGTGATACTAGAACTGAACCTGCTGACCCGAGGCCGGTTTTTCCACGTCTTGGGTTAGACATGAGAACAGAAAGTGGATCTGAGGTGAGCTCTAACAGGTACTCTCAATCTGTCACTAATTCCTGCACCTTCTGCTCCGGTCCACTCATGGAAACCGAGGGAGGATGGCTGTTTTTTTCTTTTTTTGCCCCTCTCCTTCAAGCGATAAATATTTCAGCCGTTAGCTGCTCCTCTGCAACCCCGAGAATCTGACACCAGGAATGAATATTTAACACCAGGCTGTGCAATTCTCCCTCTTCTACCACTGTCCTATTTAATATCACGACATCACAGCAAAGCCCTCTGTGTGCTACAGAAATTCAACTCCAGCAACTGCTACAAACTCTGACATCGTGCAAGCAACAAATTGCACCTGCATGGAGTTAGTGCAAACACCTCAGACTGTTCTAGGATTAAAGAGTTTTATCTACAGAGTGTACAGCTACGCCTCGCTCTTATCTTCTAATTCAGCCGCCTAATGTCATGCATGTGTTAAACTAACCTTTCGCATAACAGCCTCCACAATGTCAGAGGAAGAAAAGGACGTTTACATGACGAGCTAGTAATCTGCACAGTCAACACTGAATTCTCTGTATTAGCCTGTCTTTAGTGGGCTCTCCAGTAAAAATTTTACTGAGGCTTCTGCACTGGTGCAGTCGGGGGCGTAATGGTTTTAGGCTGTGAGAAGACATCCCGTAGGCTTGATATAGTGAGCCTGTATGGAGCAACTGGTTGGAAGCCAGCTTAACTTACTGCTGGCCGCTTGGGTTTCTTCACTCTGTCATAAAGTACCAGCACTGCCTCAGTGCACATAATGGCCTTGCTTTTATGTCCAGGGCATTAAATTATAAACGGGGGCCAAGATTTCCATGGATACCCACCAGTCAGACCACCAGACAACTTCCCAAAAGAGACTAGAGTTACATTAAAAACTATAGGACAATATGAATCTCTTGCTGGACCAAAATCCCATGAAGTGAGCAGATGAGCAGATGTATTTAGAGCACAGACACAACAATAAGGCAACCACTGTGTCTCTTTCAGACTGGGAATTCTGCCCGAGAGCTCAAGAGTCAGATTAATAGCAGTGCCAGTATGGATATATTTGCTTACCACATGTGATCTTCCCTCTGGGCTAACTTCTGTTTCATTACATACAGACAGCAAATACACAGCGATGATGGAAAAGGACTTGGGCCAATCAATTTAAGCACTTGTGTGCTCCTGTGAAGGGTCATTTAGCTGATAAATAAACTCACAATGAAGCAAATGACTGTGAGGCTAAGCTACAGTCTCTCCTAAGAACAAGAAGAAGTTTTTTTACTTACACTGTTTATACTGATTTTGAAAAGGCATGTATGGTTTCACTTACAGAGGATTCCACATTCCGTTTTATTAGGCTAACACCACTAAAATGTTCCAGTTGGTACTTACTGCAACAATCCTCTTCATGGCCTCCAGTTTCAGAGAATCCTTGTTGCTGTCCAGCATCTCCTTCAGATCATCATGCCTGAAGAATCAAAGCAAAATACTGTTACCTTATGCAGCATTTACTCATTCTTTCCTTCCATACCTATTATAAGACCTTAATTCATTTCTCTCTTTTACTCCTTTTTTTCTTGAAGGAAACTCATCATATGAGAGACATTCATCACATCTAACAGAGGGAAGACAAATTACTAAAAAAGATGAACAATCTGTACCTCCTCTTAAGCAAAAGTGCTTTTATGTTCGCAGAGAAACCCTGAAAACACATCAAATGAATCCTAAGGTCTGTGAGAGTTGTTCAAAATGCAGTGTGCTTCCCAAGGCTGGTGGTGAGCCTTTTTGAGTTTCTCTCAGATCTTATCTCCTGCCTTTCCATCCTCCTGCACTAAGCTAGCAGAACAGACGAGTTTAATATGTGATAGACCGTAGCTTATTATACTGCAGACCCAGAAACTGAGGAAGACACACACACACACACACACACACACACACACACACACACACACATTCTCTCTTGCAAATGATCTCCCTCGCTTTCTCTCTCTGACACACTTCATGCAAGTGTAAAAGTAGATCTAGGATGATTATGTTCACGAAGTCGCCGCCATGCAGTGAATGGAGAAGTGATTGGCTTGGTGTCAGAGGCTGAATGGAGAAACGGCTCTGAGTGATTTGTGCTCCAATGTGACGGACCTGAGATGTAAGAGAGGTGGCCTAAATAACCTCTAATGACATGGAGACAGCAGCACTCTCAGATAGCTACTCAGGAGCACAAGCGAGAAGACAGAAATAACCTTGTTGTGTAAAGGGCTCAACAATTTGAAGAAAACGCTGAACTGCGACTTTCCTACTAATGCTCTGTTTGTAATTTTATATTGCAATTATTTTCTAGACATTAGGCTCCAAATTTGGAAAGTAAATAATAATCAAACATACATATTCCTACAAATGGTATCTTGTATCCTACACAAAATGAACCAGAGAAAAATATGCACTGTTTACATAAACAACGAAATGGAAAAAATAAAACTGGTGTCATAACTCAATAAAAAAAAAAACACTTTCACTTAAATAAAAAGAAAATCATCTCAAAAGAAAAAGAAACTGAGGATAACAGAAAACTGTAAACATCTGTAAACATAGTTGTGATATGGAAGCTATAAGGCAAACGCAGTGAACCGCTTACATAAACCCAGATAAAAAAAAGGTCATACTTTCATTTTCAGTCATCCAGGCAGGTCCACACCACGCTGGATGACAATGTTAGAATTCATTACTCAAAAACTGTTAAACCACTATTCTAACAACAATTAGCCGAAATGTTTAACCACCTAAGTGGGGCTAGTTGGTTGCTGAGGATGATTGCTAAACACACAACAGAGCATCTTAAATAGGGACTCCCTGTGCAAGACCATCAGTTACTCAACATCTTTCAAATCTCAGACCCTCAGTCTTCATTCAAAAGAACTTCTATCAGTGAAGTATGAGTAAGCCAGAACTGAACATTTCTTGTGTGGTCTTGATGTGTTTGTCTGTTAGCTCTCACAGACTGCAGGCTAACACCTCAGCCACATTAGCTCATCACAAAACACTCAAAAGATGAGTTTTCATTCTCAAAACCTTTGTCAACTGTTTAGTGTTTAAATTTGTGCGTTACAAAAGTCAAAAATGTTTTTCAGTGTAAAAGAATTTGCCTATCAAATGTGTTACAGGATTACATATCAGTGCTATAAGCTATAAGCTAACATTAAGCAAACAAAAGAGCATTACTGTAGTTCTTGCACCATGTTAGTGCTGACAGTGTTAGTAAAAATTGCTAACACTGCCCATTTCAATCCACCCATCAAAATTAATTTAGTCCTTGCATTTATGGCATACATGGCTGGTCAGCACAACGCAGTTTTCTGTGAAAGTTCCTTTTTCTAGTTGTTTTTGTTAGAAAGACCAGCATGGTGTGTTTGTGCTTCCAGGCTGAATGCTGAATGCACCCAGAGCCAGTTTCTGAGGTTTCTGGTGTCAACAACCGCAGCTTTTTTTTTTTTTGTACTGGGCAGAAAGTCTCCTTTTAAAACCTGAGATAATGTTAACAAAATCTAATTAAAATCAAAACAGTTTAAAATAGTTTAAAAACAGTTTGAAATGGCTTATTATTCAGCAAATGAGGCACCGTTCAAATGACGCTAGAAGTAAGGGTCTAGTAGCAGGTGAAACCTATCCTAATTTATTTATTTCTCATTCAGATAACTCTGGCATTATAAGACCCACCAGCACTACTGAAAGGCCCTCTGGGTCACAAACAGCTTTGCAAGTATCTGGCTAATAACTGCATTAAGTAGTGCAAGTCGAACACTGATGAGCTACTTTATTAGGAATACCTACATTGTATCTACACTCATTGTGCATTTTATCAGATCCACTGACCATACAGATGCACTTTGTAGTTTACCAACTGTAACAGATTACAGTCCATCTGACTGCATCGTAGACTGAGAATAGCCCACCAATCGGAAATATCCAGCTGTGGCCAGAAGCCGACACTGATAAGGGACTAGAGACTGATTAATGCAAGCTGTGCATGATCAGATAAACTTTCATCAACATCATCATCCACTACCTGCAAGGGAGCGTTGTCACTGAGGTGTTGAAAACCTCCAGAAGCACTGCTGTGTGTACACACACACACACACACACACACACACACACAAACACACACACACACACACACACACACACACACACACAC
>JBBIGA010000126.1:16111063-16137299 GCA_037576975.1 Alestes dentex
GTGTGTGTGTGTGTGTGTGTGTGTGTGTGTGTGTGTGTGTGTGTGTGTGTGTGTGTGTGTGTGTGTGTGTGTTCTGAGGCAGAGCAGTGCACTCACATGGGTCGCGTGCAATGAAGTGAGCTCCGAGAGCGGGGTGCAGGCTTGAGGGGTTCGGGGTGGCCATCAGCTTACTTTTCGCCATCTTGGTGTTAGCCTTAGCAAACTCCAGGCGCAGCGTCTGGGGGTTCTCCGGGTCAAAGCGGATTCCCTTAAGACAGACAGGACAGTGTAGGAGACTGAAAAATCAGATTTTCTATTTACTCTTCCAATGCTAATGGCCATGACTGTGAACAGGAGGAGGTGAGGAGCGGATCCTTGATATGAGCTGGGCCGGTACTAGCAGAGGTTCAGTATCTACTCATCAGATCCACAGCATCCCCAGTACAATCTCTCCCCTATCACAAGACTTAACATGCACTCGTTACACTCGACCATTTACACACAAACTTGCATGTATAATAATGTCTTACACTGTTATTTGTGTTTTATTGTGTTCCTTTTATAATTTAATTATTTGAAGAAAAAGTACTTGGTACAAGGCCCCTTTTGGACTGGGACATTTTCCCCCCTTTTTCCTCTGCAACAACGTTTTCTTTCTTGCTTAGATTGTGCAAACAAGCACCAAAAAAAAATCCAAACCTTAACCTCAGCCTAACCCTGTTGGCCAGTAACAGCTATAGGCAATCATCAATATTGAAGAACAGAACCAATGCTACATGAAGTGGTTACACTATGTAACCCCAGAGACAAGTTAATCAATGAGCATCGTAATATTGTCATTGCCAGAGCAAAACCTATTATACATAAAACAGGACCTTTCAGGAGAAGGGAACAAAATGCTCCTTTACATTCAATGTAGAGTTTGACAATATTTTATTTCAAGTAATTTTTCCACAGTAACTTTACTGGGCATTACTTTTTCCTCACATAAAAAAAAAAATATCACAAATAAAATTTTAAATAATAAGCTTTCACCATTAGTGCTGCTACGCTGGAGCTGAAGTGGACCACCTTTACTGTTTAAATTTTGTCAGGACGACGGAGGGCTTTTAAAAACTGAGCCAACAGCCCGTGACATCATGGAACTTTCCACTTTTAGGGCCTGAGAGCGAGTCAAACTTATTTAGACCCAAGAGCCTAAGATGAAGTCAGACTCTTAGCCGTGAGAGCTCTGGCGCATTGGGTGGAGGTCTGATCAATAATTCAGAGCATCATACAGAAGGATGAACATTTACTTACCGACAGGCGAATGATTACTTACATTTAATGCATTTTTTGCTGCTTCAGCTCCTGACCGGCTGTCAAAAGTAACAAAGCCAACAGGCTGAGAGACAGAGAGACAAGAGAGATTTTAGTAAGACTTCCCACAATGAGTTTTTGTCTATTTAAATATAGGACGCAGACAAGAACAACATGCATCAATTTACACTAAATAAAACAAACCGGTAATATTACCTAACAAAATATTACCAGCAAAAATTACCTGCTTTGAGGTTAGTTTTATGAGTGACCCTTCATATCCCTGTAATGGGAAAAAGCAACAAAAAAAATTGAATACCTACCTACATACATTTAAAAAAGGTCCAAAACTGTTTAATTTATAAAGAATAGATTTTAAAATGAATCACAAAAATATTAACTGGTTTAACTGGGAGCACTCTACTGGTCTTCATACCTTGAATGGCCTGAACAGCAGGTACAGCTCCCGCGGCTTGATGTCTACAGGCAGGCCACTGACAAAAAGTGTTCGTACCTAGAAAACGAAAAGGCCTCAGTAACTACAGAACAGGGACTGAAGTGATGCAAAGATTTTGCACTATGATAACTAACGTGAATAAGTTAGTTTAGTTAAAAGTTTAAAATGGTACAGTCTCATGTGAAATGGGGTTTTACTGTGATTTTGTGGTTTGTGGAACAGTACTGTGTACCTGGGGGGGAAAAAAAAAAAAAAAAAGATACTGTGTATATGAATCAAGTTTCAAACTACCTTTAGTGCTGCCCGCTTGCAACTTTTCCCTTCCTATTGTCTCAGAAACTCTCCATTTTCTGCAGCTTTTGTTCAGTACTTAAGATTGACTGTACACAAAAACCATGAGAAACTGTTAGTTAAGTGAAGACATTAAGTGTGTGCACGGCTACCAGGTGTGAGTGAGCGGACTGAGCGTGGAAAGTGTTTGTGGATGCAAGAATCTCTCTACGGGGAATGGAAAGGATTTCTACTCCGATGCAGTGATCAGACCGTCTAAACTACATAAATTAAATCAGATGAAGCAAATGATACTAAAGTGGCGGGTAGAAAGAGAAAAACAGTGGTTGGAAAGGCCAACAAAAAAAAAAGTTAATCTGGAAATTTACTGAGGCACAGATTTAAAAAAAAAAAAAAAAAAAAAAGATTTAAGCTTTTGACACATTAATGCTCTAAAGAGAACCCAAGTCAACTCGTCACAGATTCTCAGATTTCGAGGACAACTCCTGAAATACTAAATACTGGGAAAAAAATGCCTGTTCTAACACCAAGGGACAGATGGGCAAACATCCCTGCAGAAAAATAAAACAAAAAATTCTCAGATAAAACAGAAACAAGCCGATACACCTGTACAGCTTTACATACTTGCAGCAGTCGAAGCCGCTGAACGTTGTTTTTCATACTAAACTGACAAACAGCACCCACCTCGACCAGAGTTTCATATTTCTCTATGCGTCATTTCCACCAATACAGGGTCCTCTGGAAATTAGTCATCATTTCCTTCATTTCTGAGAGTGCGGCCATGCTACTGGGGGCAATACCGGGATGAGGATAATCTCCTCACAATATTAACTACAGGTTTCCCCTACAACGGATTAGAATGAGTAACCCCACCAACGCCTGACTGACTTGAAAAGATTTTAGCTCGGGTGATCGAGTATAAACACACAGTGTTTCACTGTAAAGAGGTATGTTTTGAAAATATCAAAAAAGAAAAGTAAAACAATATATATGAGGACAGTTCAAGTTATTAAAAGGCACTAAGTAGATTTGAGAGGGGACTAAAAGAGGCGGTACAGATCCTACCCTATATCACATACAAGCCAGATCCTGTGGCAAATCTAATATTCCTGCAACAACCAGAACACACACACTCTGGCCTGGTTTTTACTGGAGGTCCAGGCCCCAACACAATGGGCCATCTGAACATGGTGAACCAAATGCACTGACCTAGCACTGCAACCCTCCACCAACACAATAGACCCCACAACATGCTCCCAGACCACCCTCTCCCCTCCACACCAAAACACCAAGGACCAGGACCGCGGCGGTGGATCGTCTCCAAACAGCTGAACTTTTGGCAGCAGGGAGATGAGGCCAAAACTACAGAACACAACCAGTGATATCCATCACAGCTAGGTCTTAATGGAGCATGAGAGGGGTTTTAAGAAACTATTTTGTCTAAGCTGGATTGGTACTCCTGCTCCAAAAAACGCCCAATATTCCTGCGGGCACACTGAGCGAACACCTCACAGACTCTCGGCCTGCTTTGAGCCACATGTTGAAATTAGTGGACAGGAGTCCTGGAGAGAGACCAGCAAGTCCAGGTCTCCTCCAAGTTAATTGAAAAGCTAAACAGAGCGGACATGCAGCAGGAAATCCCACCACATCGCGCTCTGGAATGAGTCCAGGGGCCAGAGGTGACCGTCAGACTGGACAAACACTCCTTCAAGACGAGAGGGATTTATTTCAGTAAGAAAAAAAGAGAGAGAGAGACCGCAGTCATGAAGCCACTTTGTGAGCAGGTTTACCACATGAGTCGCTTAAGACACCTGTGAACATTAACCAAGCCTGAACCGGCAACATTACATGCCCCTGCAAAGCCAGAGCAGCTTTATTCACTTCAGTGAAGATAAGAGGAGAAAGCCAGAAACTGAAGTTTAGAAGTTAAGAGATGCTGCCAAGACATGACATTAGAGACATCGGCATGACTCTTGCTCCTACAGGGTACACAATTCTTTCAATAATAATAATAATAATAATAATAATAATAATAATAATAATAATAATAATAATATTAAGTATAGATAATGACCAGTTCCTCAGAGACTATACAGGCCAGGTGTAAGTGCCAAACTGCCTCCACTGATCAGATCTACTGACTCAACGCACGCACTATAAAAGGTACAGGCTTCAGGTGTGACAGTCCAGACTTCCACTCTGCAGATTAATCATCAACCCAAACTCGCCGGTGAACAATAAACTCCCTTTCACATCACATTCCTCCGTGGAAAAGAGAGCAGGAAATCCAACACGGTTACACTTAAACTCCACAAAACCCTGGCCGATTAGAGAAGGAGAAGAAGGAAAAGCAAAAAGAAAACACGGGATTTTCTACACGGCAAAAAAAAAAAAAAAAAAAAAAAATCAGGGACGCAAAAAAGTGGAGGCTAGAAACTCCGTGTCCGAGCGTTCAAGGCGTGTTACAGGTTCAACACATGACTTCTCTTAAAGCTACATGCCAAAAAGAAGGAGGGTAAAAGAAGTTCAAACAACGGGAAAAAATTCCCGTCCGTCAGGAGAGACAAAAGAAAAGTTAAACTTCACTATTAAAGAGTAGCAGGGTCCCCTTACCTCCTCCTCTAATGAAACACTGTTGCTCGGCTCAGAATCTGATTTGAGACTCATTGTGTAACTTTAACGCTTCTTTGTGCGAGAGAGGAAAAAACAGCTTTTCGTTTCTTTTCTTTTCCCTGATGTGCGTTAAAGTTGCAGAAGAAAATCTTGGTGCCGTTTTTTTGGTGAGACTTCAGAAAAGATGTGCCCAGGTGAAGCCGTGCTTTAAGCCAAGTATCCAAGGAGGTACCATTAAAATAAAAAGAAAAAAGCAAAAAATAAAAAGCAAAAAAAAAAAACTAAAGGTGATGTAGTGGAGAGGTGCACTGTGAGGGTGAGAGAAGGGAAAAAAGAAGTGATTTTTAGATTTTTTTTTCTGTTGTTCCTCACATCAAGCTCGCTTTGAGTTCAGTTTCAGTTAAGAAAGGTAAAGAGGGCCCCGGGCCGGGTCTAGAGGTGGAGATGAGTGGAGCTCCTCTGTCTCCTCATGCTCTGCTCTCTCCTATTAAAGCTCCGAGAAGAACAGGGTCCTGCAGATGGAACTCAGCTGGACGAGTTCGAGGCCCCGCCCACTGCTCCTTAGCAGCGCCGTTGCTAGGGAAGCCTCCTTTTTTTTGCTTCTCTTTCTACACCTACCCGGACAAGCCCCGCCTCTTCTGCACCGGGATTGGCTAGTGGTGGATCACTCTCAAAGTAGCCCGCCTCTCAGAGCCCTGCTAGCTTTGGAGGGCGGGACCTCACGTAAAACGGGTGGGAAATCAGAGGCCTGAGCGACGCGGCCTGTTGGAGGGTCGCACCAAAAACCTGGATTAAATTATCCTCACCGTTAGTTTAGACTTTTTAGATAACAAAGTTGTGTTTGTTTGTTTATTTGTTTATTTATGCATTCATGCATTTTATTTATATACATTTATTTGTTTGTTTGTTTGTTTATTATAAGAGGTTTTGTTTCAGAGATGACATGTTAAGGGACTGGTGGACTGATGGTTTAATTCTGATTTTGTAAACAGAGGACCCTACTCCTCCACAACAATCCAAATGACAATTCCTTAAGTTAGTTTCTTAAGGGGTTTTGTGTTTTGAAATTGTTAGGTAATGTAAGATATATATTTGTCTAGATAACTATGTAAAGTTAGTGCTCCTTGCACATGGCCCGCTGCTGACTGCAGCTTCACTAGTGTGACAGAACACAGGAGACTGGACTGGGCTGGACTGTGACTTTTTTTTTACATACACACACACACACACACACACACACACACACACACACACAGAGCAATAAAGAGTGTCATGACTGTGATAAGTCATGTGATGTTGAGTGATAAAATAGATTACTTTATAAAGAATTAACTGCAATACTACAGCAATATAATACAATATTTTAATGTACAATTTATTATACAATCTTATACAATTTTAATAGTACAAAAATAAATAGTTCCAAGAACTGTTTTCAAAAGGGGTTATATTTGGATGACATTTATTTTGGCAACTGACGAATATAAAGTAATTATAAAAGCAATATAATAACAATGAAGATTAATAATCAATGAAGATTATTTAATAGTAAAGACAAAATACTAAAGAAGAAGGAGAAGAAGAACAGGAAGAATGCTCTTATATGTAAAGAATAATATCAATAACACTGTAATTTTTCTATGAATATGGTGTTTAAAAATGGGGTATTCAGTAACTATTTACATAACTAAAAAGAAAGTGTTTAGCTGAGTTTTGCCCCTCTCATGGATACTGTGCTCTTCAGTGGGGGATTAGTTGAACTCTTAGGAATCTCAGAGGGGTGAGGCATTAGCTGTGCCTTTGGTGCAGCTAAGATGGGGGAGGAAACCCTGACCCTCCCTAAGAAACATTCCATTTCCTGCCATTACACTGTTTCCCTTTTCCGCTGATCATAAACCAGTCTTGGTCTTATAATTCCTTTATCATCAGGAGCAGCTTTGGACAAGAAACGCTGGTGCCATGCTACTCTGCCCTTCCCTCAGGTGCTGGTGGTCTCTCTGTTCTCTCTGCATCTCTATCTGTGACGCACGCCGGCCTGAACACTGTAAACCACCTCGGTTCCGCAAATTAAACAAAAATGGCCTGAAATGGTCATGAAATGCCCAAGGAGAGAACGCTGTGGCACATGAGTCTTAGCTGAGTGAGACACGGAGGCTGACACACACTTTTCAAAACAGAGGTGTCAGAAGTCTTCTCTGAAGTGACGCTATAGAGGAAGCATTTAGTTTCCAAAAGAACATTTCCTTCCATTTTTATAAATGAAATAAATAAATGTGAGTGCACGGAACCTTTTTAAGGTTTAGAGAACCTCCACAAATTGTAAACAGTTAAAGGAGACAAGCCAAGAAGAACTTTCTATTTTAGATCTCATGACAAATCTGAAGTAAAGTGTAAAGTGACCATTCTGTCATATGTGAACACACCACAGCACACAGCGTGAACAGCAGTGGGCATCCAGGAACACAGCGCCCGGGGAGCAGTGTGTGGGGACGGTATTTTGCTCAAGGGAACCTCAGAGGTGCCACAAGCAGTCTTGGGATTGATTGAGGTTTATGGTAAATCGGCTGGGTGAATGGACTCGGGTCAGCGTGAACACAGAGGTGGAGCACTTTAGCCTGTTTCCAGATTATGTGCTGTGTATTCCTCTGTGAGTCGCCAGGACCTGGCTTGCTTATGTTTGCAGCAACGGCAGCCGGCTTCCTGACTTTGTGTGAGAACACAATCAGGGAAAGGCGGGGCACTCCAGAGGGTGGCTCTGGAAATATTTGGCTCTTTTGTAATCATTGACCTGCTGCTGTTCCTTGCTGCCTTGCTAAAAATAGGCTAAAGCCTCCACAAATGTACTTATAGACTTTTATCTGCGTGCCAGACTGAGGTGAAATATTGCCTTAATCAAACAACCTCAGCCCATTTCATATTTGTCTTCATGTAAAGGATTAGAAATCAGCAGGCAGCTCGAATTACTGATATGAAGAAAGTACTGGGATTAGACATTCACGACTTGATCTCAGCTGTTCATTCATCTGTTACTCTCCATATAAGGCCAAATGTATGGCTATTATGTAATGCACTGCCATCTCAGTCAGAGTCAGAGAGGTTCAACACAAGAAAAACAATCTGGATTTAGACCTCTATTTGTAATCTCTAACGAATCTTTCAGTTTCAGTTACGGACGTTTTCCCGTTCATAGCTTTGCGATGACTAATCACCCACAGGCGGGTTTCACTCGGAGGGTCACTGGTTAACTTCTCTTGGCTGTTAAATGCAAGCGCATGTTTTGGGGTTAATTTTCAGTCTGCAGGAGTGAGGAGGTGGGATGCCACCTGTACTGTTGGAAAGTGTGGAATAATACACCAGGGAACAATGAGAGATCTTCTGTAGCACAGAGTGAACTGCTCCTCCTCGCCTCCTTCATCTTCATCATCTCGAGGCCCCTGTTCCTGATTTCTGGTTAATCCAGCATCAGGCTCCATGGCTTATTTATCTTGACTGCTGGGAGAGAAAACACAATACTGGTCTGAGGTCAGAGGGTCAAGTTTTAATCCAGGTTAATGAAGTCTGAAGCTGTGGTCAGAAACTCCTTTTTTATTTTTAAGATAAAGTTTCAGCTTAGACTGTTGCAGAGGGGAACGAAAAAGATTTTTATTCAATTGAATTATTATAGTCTTCGTATTTAAACTCTCCAAGCACTGCAGTACCACTCCCTCTTCATTATTAGGTTTAGGATGGAAACAGTCGGGTTAAATTCTTAAAGTCCAGAAAAAAATATTTTTATTCAAGCAGACATAGCTAAGTGAGCTCTCCCAGTAAACAGTAGCAGCTCTGTTTACTAAAAGGAATCACTGTAGAAATGCCACATACAAGGGAGAATATATGTGAATATGTCTGTTACAAGCTTCAGATGTCCATATTTAATCCAGAATGGCTAACCATTTTCATGTCTAAAGTGATTATCTTGGAATAACAGTACTACTAGAGTCTCACTGAGGTGATACAAAAGTGTGTTTTTCCCATTTTTGTTTTTTTTACTTGATTCTGATATTTATAAAACAGTATAGTCTTGTTTTGCAACTGGACTATAATAATGATGGGTTATAACAATATTGTTTGTATTTATTCTCAGTAATTTACTGAAGAGGTTTCAACACCGAGAGGTTCATTAATAGATATGGAGATGTGAGAAGACTGATAAAGGGACTGATGGGTGGGTTCTGATGGTCTCAGCATGAGGAACACACACACACACACAGACACACACACAGACACACACACACACAGAGCTCTGGTCAGTATGTAAACGGAGCTGATGAAGATAAAGATGTCTCCCCTGCTGCCACTTCTCTATCAGCCTCTCAGGGGTATAAATAACAACAATCACATTCTCACATTCCCAGAACACACAGAGATAAGACCGAGGGTCTGGGTGAGAGCTTTCACACTGAAACACAGCTAAACCTGGCCCAACCGTATCTGTCCTCTCAGAGCTGGACTCACAGGAGTCCTCTTACAGGGTAGAGGAAAATGCGGGGAAAACATCCCCATTTAAGAATGATGTCCATTTACTGTAAGGAAAAAACAAATGTGAGTTCACTGTGTACAGTGTGTCCTACACACAGGAAAAGACCTTAAATATTTACACTTCAGAGAATGCTTACATGTTTAGAAATTTGTGTTATTAATCATAGAGCAAAACAAAAAACATCATATTGTGTTTTTTCACTATAAGAATTAATTTTTTTAAATCAGCCAGGTTAAACTATTTTTGAACATTGTATAAAACAGCAATTAAATTGAAATTTTAATTAAACTGCATGAAATTAAATTTGCATCAGAGTATCACAACACTACATTTTTATGCCTGGACTAGTGGGGCTTAAACGCACACAACCAAAACACACACACTCCTGTAAGCTTTGAAATTGGGAAATAAACGACCGGTTACATCTGTGGTCTGCAACACCAAAATGAGTCAAAGATTTACAGTGATGTGCCCACTGCAGGCATCCTCACATAAACATGATGTCTGTGTACAGCACAGGCATCTTTAGCATGAAGGTACACAGAGCAAGTACATGTGAATCACAGCAAATCAGAGTGCTGTTGTTTGACAGCTGAATGAGAATCCTTCTCACTCAGTTCTGTTGATTTACCCAGCCGGAGGATTAGAGCGACACTGCTTCCAAACACAGAGCATAGCAGAGATGTTCTAGGTCTAACATCAGTGTGGAATACTGGACATACACTGGACAAAACATCCAGTTCCTTCAGTCCAATGACATGAACCAGTGACAATCAGTTAACTGTACATGAGATTTAACTGTTACAAAAAAGGATGGAGGTGTAGTTAAGACTTCTAAATAAGCTCTGAAGTCAGGTCCTTGCATCGAGGCCTCAGAAATATAACATTTGTAGACACTTTTCCACTGAATTTTCCAAGGTAACCTTTTCTGTAATTTTTTTTTTTTTGTATTTTTATTCAATACTGATGTAACAGTTTTTCTTTCCAGTGCAGAGCAGATTGTAAATCTTTCGGCTCAATTGCGGTTTAAACAGCTGAAAGTATGAGTGCTGACATCATGAGGGGATAAAATGTGAGCTGTAGCATCATCGCCACAGTGACACATGATACTGACTTCTTCCGAATGAATCTGTTTCATCTTTAATATGCTAAGTTGTTGGAAACTGATAAAGAAAACATGCTCATTTAAAACACCTTCAAAATGCTAGATGCCCCCAGATGTTTAATGGGTGGTGTAAATCAACATTCCAGCATCGGAGGCCTCCTCAAACTTTGAACAGCACCTAAGTTGGACAGAGAGCGGGCCCGTCTCCCTCTCTAACCCTGTTAGCTGTCTCTGATCTACCTCAGGCTCTGGATGAAATATTTAAATGCTCTTATTGCTGTTTCATGTCTGTCTGAGGAGAGCAGGGCAGTAAATATTTTAAAGTCCTATATTTGTTCACTGTACAGTCTATACTGACACACCCATGAAGGAAAACACCTCACAAAATGGATGCATTACCCTTCCAAATACAGCCACACTGAAAAGCTTACTTTGCAGAGGTACCTCAAGTAGACAAAAAAACAAAAAACTGCAAATATGGCGGTATTTGGAAAGAATTTGCTACAGACATGGATTGTATAGAGTTGTAAAATGTATAGAGTATAAGTTTGAATATCCCAGGTCATGGTTTGTTAGTTTTAAAGTGTGTATGAGTACACATCCCTACAGATAACACGACTAAATATGATCGTGATATGAAAGATGACGTTTCTGCTTTTCTTTGAGGACAGTTTCTATTTATTTTCACACGGAATAAAATAAATACAAAATATGAAGTGTGCCATAACTTTTGCAGAGGCCATATTTTATGTTGTTGTTTTTTTTTTTTTTAATTAAATGTACAGAAATGTGTTACCTGTAGGGCATTTATGTTCTCTTTGAAAATATGCCATTTGACCAGGGACAAATGACTGCATGTATAATGGTATGACAAGACGTAGAAAACACTGTATTCTGACTATGTTGTTTCCTCGCCTTGTAATTGGCAGCTCAAACGTGTTTGCGTAGTGTTGTGTTTGGTGTTAAGCACCACAAACGTGGCGACCAAAACCCGAGCAGGCGATGCAGTCTCAACAATCTCTTGAAAAATGTTTAGCTGAGGTATAAACAGTTTGTGACTACTTTAGAATCAACATCTGAAGAAGAAACATTTATAATTTCTACTCCATCATCACTGTAAAATATTTTTAAAACTACATCAGCCTGATTTACCAAGCAAAGCCTTCAACAGCTTTATTTGCCACAGTGATGATGATGTTCAGGAGCTCATCTGTGTAAGAGTACCCCCCCCACCCCCACACCCATACCCACCCCCCGCACCTGACTTGACCTTACAGGCTGAGCATGTGTCATTCTAATGATCCCCCCACAATTTCACACACTCTCAGATCTGAGCAAGTCAAACATAAGAGGAGTGACCATTCGCAAAACTCCAGTGCGCCTGCAAACTCCGGGATGGAGAGTGTTCTAAGCAGGCACACACACACACACACAAGCACACACACACACACACACACACACACACACAAGCACACACACACATACACTAAGAGCATGCTCTCTGGTTTATAGAACCACTCCGGCTCCTTTTAAGGTGATTTCTCCATTTTCTCCCAGCTCTCTGCTCACTCGACTCTCTGCCAAAAGCCACTGGGAGACATTTATAGTGACTCCCCCCACCGTCACCATGATGTTCCCCAGCCCACCCTCACAACAGCCATTCTGCCACCCCCTCCCCCCATCTCTCCCTCTCTCTCTCTCTCTCTCTCTCTCTGTCTAATGCTACTTCACGTAAGCTATTTACTCCCTCTCACAGCTAAATTCACACACATACAACTTCTGTTCAAAAGAGTAACAAACTGTAAAGCAAAGTCATCAGTCTGAAGATTTAACTCTAATCTTAACTGCTGAGAGAGAACACCCAAAGCCAGGTCACAGGGTCAGAAGAAAACACCAACACTTTGTAAAACAGTGAGGTCATGCTCTGTCTTGGCATTTTTGCCTCAAATGGAAAGCTAACTTTAGATTCTCCACCTGAATTACCATTCCTGCTGAACACCCACTACACTACTATTTTGTTTAGTAAGTTTAGTGAAAAGAATTTTAACAATGAATTACATTTAAACCATGAAATCCATAAGCTCAGGGGTGACATTTCCAGTAGCAGTGGGTTTCTTATGTTGCTTGTTTGTGCGTCCCCCTCCATCTTTGAATTCAGGGCCGATTAGGCAATACAAAATAAGGTCACAAACACTAGCTGGTGCATGCCTATGAATATAAGCAGTCAGTGTTTGTTATAAAATTTCATTTTACATTTACTCTGACTGGCACCTATTAGTTGTGCTTCATCTTAAACATAAACAATTCATCATTATGATTATTACCATTATCACACTGAAGATAAAACTGTTTAAATGCCCCCTCTGGACACACACCCCTGGCTGAGAGACTGGAGGAGGGCTGGACTGTTTTGCCAATTAATGCTGGTCATTTGCAGACTTTCGTGTTCAAATAATAGAATGTCACACTGCCACAGATTTGCATTGTGACACTGAGATGTCACAATGTATTGTTACACCCTTAGATATGCACAGATAACCTGATGGCAGTTGACATCTCTATAAATACGCTGTGAAATCAGACAACTGAGCCGCTGTATTAGTCCTCTCTCTCTGCACTGTAGGGCAAAATGTAAACAGACTGCAACAAAAATGCTAATAAATAGAGTATTTTCTTACCAGAATGTCAAATTTATAGACTTTCAAGACTTTTCATGTGCAAGTGTCTGTGTAAATGTTTTATTTTATAACTGACATTACCTACTCTAGATGCTATCTAATCCATGATCACACAGGGATGGATGTAGCTATAGCTTTGGACAGAGCTGGAATGCAAGCTACTTATGAGTGCAGTCATAAATTTTGTGTATGTTAAGCAAAATGTCTGAAACCATACTAAATTTACTCACACTAACGGAATGGTTTAATTTATCAGTGCTGGCTAAACTGTGAAGCAGATAACTGTTGGCTCAGACGTTCAGTAAATATGAGAGTAATGCTTTAAGTTGAAATTGTTCTAGTGTGTATTCACTGAAAACCTGCAACATAAGGTTAAGAATGTGTTACATGTGTGTCTCACCATCTCAGATGTCCAGGAGCTGGCAAACTCGACACACCTTCCATCTCCACCGTGTGATTTCAGTAGGAGCTGGATCCTAAGTACAGAGTATGGGTTGACACCAAGCACATACTAAAAGGGTCCAATCACAGAGTAGTGCAGAGAGTTCTGGGTAGAGTTCTGCCGAGTTCTGACCAATTGTGCTGTTGGGTATGGCAGTAGATTGAGTTCCTGGATGGTGCATTCAGCCTGACCAATGGACTGAGGATGGTAACCAGAGGTCAGGTGGACAGTGACCCCCAGCTTGATAAGAAATGGCTTCCACATCCAGGACACCAATAAATCACATGCAGGAAGAGGGCCTCAGCCACCTGTAGGTCAGAGGCAAGAGACTTGAAGGGGATGAAGCAACACGCCTTTGAGAAGCAGCCCATGACCACCAGAACCATGTTGCAACCTCCCAACACTGGCAAATCTGTGACAACGTCCATGGCAATGTGGGATCACAGTCTACTGGTAATCAGCAAGGGCATAAGCTGACCAGCAGGCAAAATGTGTGGACTCTCAGTAGTAATACAGAGTGTGAGCGCACTGTGTTCTTTATGCCATGCACCATATTAGGATGCCAGTCTGGGTAATCCCTGGATGCCCTGTGGCTGGGGTGGTGTGTGCCCACTCCACCACTGACTCCTATCGGCCCGATGTTAGAGAAAGGAGAACACTCCAAATGTTGTCAATGTAGACAATCACAAAGTGGTTTAGCAGATCACGAAACACATAGTTCATGAAGGCTTGGAAGACAGGGGCATTGACCAAACTTTAACGCATCACATAATACATGTAGTGGTCAAAACATGGTGGAAAATGCCGTCTTCCATTTGAATCTGGTTGTACAAACTCTGTAGATCCAGCTAAGTGAAAACTGTGGAACTGCTCAATGGCCAACAGAATCAAAGGAAGCAGGTGTGGGTACCTCACATGGAGTCCACCATCTTGCTTCTTCACAAAAAAAGAAGCCAGCAGAGGCAGGAGACATGGACTGGCTAATGAACCCCTGCCTTGGACATGTGTTCCTCCATAGCCCTAGTTTCAGGCTCTGACAATACACCTGACAATACACCCAGTCTGGCTCCCAGCAGGAGCTCAATGCCAGAGCCCGAAGGCTAGTAAGGGGGGAGATAGGTTGCTATGAAGGCAGTAAAAACCTCGGCCAGTGACACATATTCATGGGGAATGTTGACAGGTGGGACTTTTAATATAGGTAGTGTAAGAAGGCACAGGTTTATTTACGCAAGAACAGGAACACTGGGGTGACTAGGAAAGTTGCAGTCTGTTACTGGACTATTCCATCTTTGCCAGGGTAGGCCTAAAACTAATTGGTGTTGGGCACAGGGAAGGACTAGAAGCTGAGTCCTTTCTAAGTGATGGGGCAAAATACTCAACTGGAGAGGAACGGTGACTTGGGTAACAGGCGTGTTGCTTAGCGGACTACCAACCAGTGTCTCAGCAGTCAAGCTCAGTCTGGAGCTAAGGATTAAGGGTGTCTAAGTAGATTGCCATAAGCGACACTTCGCTCCAGCGGCTTTCCACAGCCAGGATCTGGAAGGCGATGGAAAAATCTGTGACAGACTGGTTACCTTGCTTTAGTCACAGAACCCTGTCACTGGCTGACTATTCCTTTGGCTGGATGGTCAAAGACCATCCAGAAGCAGTGGACAAAATCCTGAGCTCACCCTGTAAGCTGCTGTATGAAGACGAAGACCTTACGTACATGAGATAGGCAAGGAAATTCAGTGAATTACAGTTCGAAGCCCAAGAGGTCGTTGACTTTGGTTCTCAGTCACACTTGCGTGAGTTTTACTCTGAACCAAGGTAAATCCATCAGTGTCAGGAGGGTTGATGAGTCCATCAGTCAGAGTGCTGGCCACACAATGCTTCCTGGTGACACAGGTGGGCCAGGCATACTTGGAGGCCATATCACAGCTAACACTAATACATATACAGAGACAGCCACAACAGAGACAGAGAAACTGACCTGCAGGCATAATGGTGAGCAGACAAAGGACTCCAGGTTGAACTGGGCTTTAAAAGAGAGAAGTGATGAGGGACAGGTGCACCAAATGAAAGGACTAAACCAAAATATAAGATTCAGGACAGAGGATACTGGGATGGCTGCAGCGTACGAGACGCGGCTGTGACAATCTCCTAGAAAGGACAACAAAAGTACTCAATTAATCTGAGGAACTTGCCTGCGGAATATATAATTCTATTAAGCTCACAGTGAGTTAGCGTGGAATGTGTTAGTCGTTGTTTAGGCCACCCCTAACCATTCTCCAACCCATCACTAAAACTTGCCTTTAAACACAGAACAGCCCATTTCACCCATTTGGTAAACCGCAGCTATGCAAGGGTAAGCAGAACGGTGGATCAAACCTCATGATTTGAGCCCCAAAAAACTGCTTCAGAATAAAATGCTGTTTGCTGGCTAGCTTAGCTAACAGGGGAAGTATTTTGCCCTCAGTATTCAAAGTAAAGGGTCAGATCACATAAACAGTAAGAAAGTTTTTGCAGGGTTTATTTATTTATATTTATATATATTTTTATATTTATATTTAACAGCTTTTGTATAAAGTGCTATATTTGGAACCAGGTCATTGATTATGCAGGGACTTGTTAAGAATGTGTATAAACTGTACTGAATCTTGCATCACAGATCTTGCAGGAACGAAATAGTAACCAATTGCTTATTATTCTGGCGAGAGTGTGTACAGTAAGTGAATGCTAAGCACAGTAAGAGTAAGCGAACAAATGTTGTTATTCTGGGTGATCTAGCATAAGTTATTTTATTTTTGGGAGCACGATGGTTAATTGTCTCATATTTTATAGTAACAGAGTATCGGCAAGTAATCGAGAGAAAATACCATTGCTGATTAAGGCACTGTTATTGTTATTTCATCACGACTGTGTTGGACCATTAGAAGGAAAACAACAGAATAACACTAATAATCTTTTGAGTGAACTCGGAATGGACATACATGGACTATTGTGGACTATTTTGATTTTTGGAAAATTGTGCTATTAGGGGAAATACATCACTCTCCCAGAGCAACCATGTAAACAGTGTGAGGTTGAGTGAAGTAGAGCCTTATATGGAACGGGAAGCTGTTGAGATGAGCTCGACCTGCCCTGTTTATTTTCCATCCTATCAGGAGACAAGAAGGCCTCAATCACAACTCAGTAGTGGCTACCCTCCAGCTAGACTTTAGTGAAGGAGCAGGGGTCAAATAGGACTAAAAACAACAGCTCGTTTGGGAAGGAGAAGAGTAAATATGAAAGAGATGGCAGCTGAAATGTATTGCACCAGTTTGGCTTATCAATATGGAGGCTCGTAAGGCTGTGTGGTCAGTGAAGCCTGTGAGTGGTTTATTAGGCAGATGATTTAAAAAGGTCTTTTTCAGCCATGTTCAGAGAGGAGATTGTGCTCTGAGGCCTTTTAGGGAAGTGAGTCAGTCATGAACATCAAAGCATGAAGCTTGGAGACAGGTCTCTCTTCCAGCTATTGTTACACTCTCATTACATTTGTGTGTGTGTGTGTGTGTGTGTGTGCGTGTGTGTGTGTGTGTGTGTGTGTGTGTGTGTGTGTGTGTGTGAAGAGGAGCAGACCATCAGACTGGGACACAATATGTGCTCTCTCTCTGTGTGATCACTGAACCATCGCACATACCATTCAGATCTTCATGTGTGGTCAAACTCTCATAGTTTGTCTTATTGTTTGTGGTTACGTCAAACTGTACGCTAATCATTCATAACACCTCTCTTAAAGGGGTTACCATTATCAACAGTGTGTGGGGAAGGTACCTACCTCAGTGGTGCCAGTAGCAGTGCTGGGATTCAAACCCATGGCCTTCTTATCACAGGGGCAACTCCGTAACTACTAAGCTGTGTGAGCAAGTGTATATAAATGTTTATGTAAACTTGGTGTATTCTCTCCTGAGGCACAAAAACACCAATAATACCCTGAGAATTAAGTTTAAATTACAATCTTGGTTTGGAGTGAAGAGATCATTTTATAATGCCTTTACAAGAGAACACACTTCACACACTTAATTAAGCGATGTGCTTAATTTATTAGACTCAAACGCAGACTTGAAAATGAATGAGCACAGTTGCTGCCAAGAGCAAATAAAAAGGAAGTCAAAACCAATGTAATTTACAGGCAGGTGACAAATTTGGGCGAAAATCAGCATAAGAGATTCCCAGTCAGCAATTAAACCTAGTCCTGGACCACATTTTCTTTAAGTGGCGAATTTCCATTCAGAATGCTGTGTAGTCCAGGACTAGGCCGGCACAGACAAGCTGCCACAACAGCTTCAGTGTCCCTTAACAAAGGCCTCGTTTACACTGTTAGTTAAACGTGACACAATTCCGATTTTTTGCTCATATGTGACACAGATCGGATCTGTTCCATGACAGTGTAAACAGGAAAAAAACGCATGCATTCGGATATTTTGAGATCTGTTTCAGGCCTCGTTTATGTGTGGAAATAAATCAGATATAAATCAAATATGTGCCAATGCGACTGTCATGTAAACAGGCAGATCGGATTTTCCTAGGCATTGCGTTCTGTATGTCATTAACTTCGACAATTTAGTACTTCATCGCGGTTTAATGACGTCGTGTGGGAAGTACGTGTGGAAGCGCGCAAATGTCAAGCAACAACAAACACAAGAAACATGGAGGAAGTCGCTGACTATCAGGCACACTGATGCGCTGCTGATCCCAAACAGATGCGCCGATGTGCGATAGCCGCACCTGTTGCAAGCCACCAGAGAGCAACCCCGAGGCGCATCTGCAAAGGGATGGCCCGGCGAAATGTCGTGTCTTTGTAAGAGAGGAATGTGGACAAACGTGGACACAGCAAATAGAAAGTTGGCTTGCTCATTCTAAAATTTCGAACCCACTGCTCCTCGCTAAAGCTCGCCACAATAGTCCCCCACCAATCCTGAGATCTCTCACGCACCCAGACGTTCCTCTGAATGGTAGAGGCCATAATAACTGAAGCATATGCGCAGGCTGCAATAATCGCCCTTTTCCTTCTTCTCCGCCTCAAAATCATGGTGTTATCTGGCGAATTTTGCATGTATCGCAGAGCTAGCATTAAGCATATTTCACGTTCGTCCATCTTGGCGACTGTGTGGTGTAACAACCCCCCTTTGCTATAGCAAGTGTAAACAAGCGAATCGGATATGGGTCACAATAAAAAAAAAACCGTGTAAACAGAAGGTAAAAAAAATCGGATATAGGCAACAAATCAGAATTAAGCATCAAGACCTGCAGTGTAAACGAGGCCAAAGATTCTACAAGTGTCTGAAGCTGTGGGGATAATACGCCTTTCTTCCTTAAGATATTTCTAAAGTGTTTTGCTGAGAATAGAGAGCACAAGATTTACATTCTAAGTCAGTTGGTCTTCTGTTTTTTTCTTACATATTGCACTACTGCAAGAACATCATGATTACTAGCGTGCGCTTTTCACTGCAAAATGCAGACGTCACTTTAGTCACCGCTCCATTTGAATCACAGCCCAGTTGAAAAGTATTGTGACTCAAGCTCCTGACATCGCTGTCTGTATTCAGTTCATGTAGAAATTATGCACACATTTGTATCACATTCATTGTCACTATTTTCAGTGCAATATTCACCTTTGTAAACTCACAATTATTATAGAATAGTTGAACACTGAAGGCCTATTCTTCTATGTCTCTGTTTAACTGACACCCATTTCTTCTTTGCTCCCATTCAACACACTGTGAGGTAACTGTGTGGTAGCAGAGTGGTCAGCAATCAGGAATAACTCTGTGAGCAGAGGGAGAGAGAGAGAGAAAGAAAGAGAGAGGGAGAGAGAGAGAGAGAGAGAGAGAGAGAGAGAGAGAGAGAGAGAGAGAGAGAGAGAGAGAGACATGGGCACGAGCGAGAGACAGATAAGCATGACTTTCATTTCCTTCCTTAAAAGGGCCAGTCTGTCAGTTGTGTTTTCAGCAGGCCTAGCAGGTGACCAGGGTCTGTGTGTGTGTGTGTGTGTGTGTGTATGTGCACAGTCATGAACCTCAGAGGAGCTTGACTGATAAGAGCACTGCACCAGAGACACTGGCCAGGGCAGGGTCAGAACATAAAGCACTACCACTGATCCATCACTTGTTGAACTAAGTTCAAGCAGCAGCAACTTTCTGCCTATGCTAAAGCTCAGAAATAAGCCAAACAACGTGCCTGCCTTTGTCATAACAAAGAAGAGCCTGGGCCTAAGTGTTAATGGGTGTCTGATGTGAACATTGATTGGCTATTCTCTCTGAAGTCTGAATTAAAATAGTGTTGCTGTCATATCTAAACCATTTGAATACAGCAGGTGCTCTTTCACAATTATATAAATGTGGCATGGTGACAGAACCAATTAAATACTCCTCATTACTTAAACTACATTCACATGAATGAAAAGATATGAATCTTTTGAAGGATTGAGGTTTGGTTACAACCAGAGTTGGGCAGGAAACTTTGCAAACGCATCGATGACTGAATATAGAATACACAGACCTAAATATATTCAGTAACATATGTAGACAACATTTTGAATACATTAAAACACATCTGCTGAAGCAGATAGGGGAAATTCTTTTTTCACATTGTTCCTAGCTGTAACTGATTGGCAAGTTTATTTATGTAATTCACCTGTTCATATGTTTTATGGAAAATCTGCATATAAAACACACATCCAAGCCATTTACTTATACATTTTGTTTCCCCTGAGTTGTCTTAAGTGTCCTGAATGTAAACTGCACACACATGCTTATCACATGAACATGTCCACTAGTGAGAAGCTTGTTTAGTTTGATTATCCCGCAAATCCCTCAAGCTCGGTAACACAGAGATAGATAACTGATTTACACTGATTTATCAGTCCTCTCAGGCTTTAACAGGAACTTCATCTTCGTAAAGAAGCCCTTTGTTGAGTTACTTGTCAGGTCTTTGAGGCGGATTAGTGTTTCAACAGTTCAGCGAGACTTTTTTTACAATCAGAATTTGTTCTGAGAAGCTTTCTGAACATGAGCTTTTATCTGTCCAATTCTGGTCCTGAGCACTGCAAGTCCAGGGTAGTTTGCCCTTGATCTTCTTGCTCAAACTGACCCACTAAATCTGGGAAGCAAATGATAAGTCAAACCAGATGTGTTTTAGCAGGAGGATCACCCAACAGTACAGAACTCTGACCTTCCAGTGTGCAGCAATAACTGCAACATTTCTGGTGGCTGTTGATCAGTCATGCATTTTAGCTTAGAAGAATTTTAACCCATTCCTCCAAACAGAACAGCTTCAACTCTGCAATGTTGGCTCACGTCAGGTCCTTCCACAACATTTATATTGGTTTAAGGTCAGGACCATTCCAAGACAATACCTTTACTCTTCATTAACCAATTTTTGTAAGCACCACCTCACAACTTACTCAAGATATCACAGCACACCTTCAGAAGTCTTGTGGGTTCTATACCTTGATGGATGAGAACTGGTTTGTTGTCACAAAGGGAACCTATGCAATATGAGGCAGGTGGTTTTAAAGTTATAACTGTATAGATCCCTTTGAGACTGATTAATACTTCATTGAGGTAGTTCATTATCAAAGAAAAATCTGAATCTCACAACATTGGCTGGAGTGTTTGTTATTGGCTCGGTAGCAAATTAAGAAAGGTAAGGTTGTCGGTTGCATTCAGGCTTCATGAACACTGTAGATGGTGGCTTTGAGTAGAAACCATACAGAGCTCAGAGAGCCATTTTTTAGGGGAGAAAGTGACTGTGAGGTTGAGTTGGTGTGCTGAGCTGTCGGTGGGCGCAGCACAGGCAGGCTTTTAGCAGTCCTCCGAGGCTCTGTCTTCCGTCTCACTGCTTCGCCTTCCACACAGTCGATTCTTCTGCTTCATTACCTCCCGCAAGTTCAGAACCACTGCACTCTCGCTATCGCCTGCTTTTAGGGGGTGCTAGTCAAATAAATGGAATGCAAATGAAAAATAAATGTCTGCGTAAGGGAGTGAAAGTGTGGAGGGGGAGGGCTCGAAGGAACTCCAAGCATGAGGTCTTAATTAATCCATGTTAATTAACTGTAGTTAACGGGCACTGATCAGTCAGAAAGCAAGATATTAAAGACTGAAAGGACAACTTACTGTGTGCTGCATTTTATCACGTCACAGTAATATCTCATATCTTAGAAATTGTGAGTGACTTTGAGAAGGGCCCAGTCACCATGACTAGTAGACTGGATAAGACAATGCTTGTCACCTGCTCCCAGTCAGCAGTGATGGATAACAACCGATGGTGGTCAAAAATGGGATTAACCATTAACCAAGTTAGGCAGACAAGGCTTAACAGAATCAGAGTCAAAAAACTTTTTTAATCCTGGAGAAAATTGTTTGAGCAAAGGCAACATCTGTTAGCAAAAGCAGTGAAGGGTATTGCTACTGTCTGTACTAAAGGGCTACTGTTGCAAAAGTCAACAAAAAGTTTATTACTGGTTGGGGGAGGAATGTGTCACAACACACAGTTCATTGCACCCCGCTTGTGTAGCTGCAGTCAGAGAGCCCATACTGACCCCTGTCTACTGATGAAGCATCTTCAATGGGCATGAGCATTGGAACTGGTCCTTGGTGCCATTGAAGAAGGTTAACTGGTTCTGTTTTCTTCAATATCATGTGGATGGCCAGGTACATGTTCCCTGGGTACCTGGGGAAGAGATGGCACCAGTATGCACTGTAGGAACAAAACAAGCCAGAGGAGGAAGTGTGTTGAGCAATCTTCTGCTGGCAAACCCAGAGCGTGGACATTTATGCAGACATAAATTTGACGACCTATTTAAACATTTTTCCCAACCAGGAGCACCACAGGTTTATCCCTTCATGGAATATGTTTTTTTCAAAAAATAATTTCTTATGACAGTCATTTGCTTTTAAGACTGTCTTACCCTTTATGTACATTTCTGTTTGGTTCAGTAATGGACACTCCATGGGTTTATCATTGATCCAAATACTTGGATTCTGACTGGCTAGAGTTAATGGCCTCAACTGATCCTTGATCAGCCTACCATCAGACTGAAGCTTTTCTCATGCTGCTGCTCTCATACTTTTTCTCATGCTGATGCTGTCATATTGAATAAAGTGTTAGTGTTTTCAGCCACAACATGCCTACTGTCTGGCTTTCTGCATGTACGTATGTGTGTCTGGCTTCATGTACGTCCTCCAGGGTCCCTGTATGTTCTCTTTGCATTAGCTTCCCGCTAACACCCCGCAGGCTAATGCAGTTTATTTCTGTGAGCACTCAGGTCTCAAACCCCTGGACTCTATCACCTTCATCACAGCTCGCCTCCTCCTCCTCCTCCTCCTCTTCCTCTTCCTCGCTCTCCTCCTCCTCCTCTTCCTCAGGCCAAGTTCATGGAGCACCAGAGGCGGACCATGGCTTATTCATGCTGCCCGGCTCCAAGTAGCTCTCACTGGGGAGGAGAGGCTGCGGTGAGCCCCTGTTTCCACTGGAGCTTCATAAATCATGAGCTCAGGAGCCGTCGCATCTCTCCGTCTCACAGCAGCAACACCACAGGGACGGTAAATCATTCACAGGGCTGTGAAGAGCAGTACACAGCAAAGTTTCTTCTTCAGTTCTTTTTATTAATACATGGAAACATCAGCACGACCAGCCTTGAGCTGAAGTTTAACCCCTTAAACTGCAAACTTATTTCTGGGTTATTAACCTTCAAGGCTCACTCCAGCCAAGCTGAAAAAAACGTAATCATCACTACATCTGTTGAAAAACATGCTTACACGTATCTAACAGTGTGCAGCAGGCTCTAGAGTGGGATGTTTTTTCAGCTTAAAGACGAATAAAACCTTGTTCTGATGATTAAAGGTAGGTAGAACATAAAACAATAACTGCTATGGTTGGACCTTTGAGGGGATTTCGATTTAACTGGTGAATAACTTATGCTTGGAAGCCAAATATCTTATTGCAGCTGTACATCGGTGATATCAGACAATCATTATAATAGAGAAAAGAGATTACTCAAATGAGAGAAATTTGTATTTTTTCTGATCAGAAGGACAACAAACTAAGTTACAGTTAGCAAAGTAGCTACTTAAATTTGTAGATATCTTACATCAGCATGGATCCTTTTCTCTAGCTGAAAGATTTCCATCTACTTTGTGCCGTATTAAAACAGAATTGTTGTTTTCTATAGTTTTGCGGCTTGGGTAGCAGTTAGAATTGGATGCATTTTGTAGACAATAGGTGTATGATGTATTTATATAATGCCGGCTGGGTACTGTAGTGAGAGAAATTTGAAGATTGTAAACATTAAACTGAGACAAAATGATTAATTCAGTCAAGCCAATGAGGCTAAGGGATACAATGTTATACTATACTGAGTATACTATACATGTTAAATAACATATTAAACTGTAGATAAAGTCTGATTTGATAACTAATATGAACTATGACAGCCGCAGAGCCTTGGGGTTTAAGGAGTTTATTCTATGCTGTAGGATAGAGTGGATAGGCCACAGGACATCACTATTATTGTTTCACAAGACAGTCTGCAGTATAGGTAGTGCTATAAGAGCTGAAAGACCTGTTTGCCAAACACAATAACAAGAAAAAGGAAACAATAAAGTGAGGATGTGACATCACTCTATTGAAAAGACACCTGAAGGTGAAACAGCTGGGGTGAAAGAGTGGTCCATTGTTTCAGTGAAGACTACAGAATGCAGATGTTTCATGAATCAGGCCCTTAATTAGCTGGCAACTAAATGACTTCCTCCAAAGCAGCTAAGGGATCAAGGTTCATTGAGTGGAGATCTGTAAATTGCAGTGATTCAAATTCACGTTTAGCACAAGCTCCTGTTCTTAGTAGTGAACCAGCAGGCTCTTTGATGTGCTTGCTCCAAGTGGACTATGTTCATTTGATTTGTTTTATCAGTGTGGACTATATAGGTGGCAGACAGTTTAAACTGTAAATTCATGCAGGTTTAAGGAGAGAATTGTCAGTTGTATCCATGGTCTGCACAGGGTCACCTTCCAGATGACCCCTGTCAGTCAGACTCCCATGAGGAGGGCAGGACTTTCTGCTGTCTGGAGATGACATCACTGCTCCACAAGCCATCTCACTGAGGCCTGAAAATGATTGGCACCTCTGATGTCTCTATGGCGATAAGAGCTGATGTCAGTATCTGCCGTGAAACCCCACTTTCTTCATTAAGGAGGCAGAGAGCAGGCGGGAATGGATGCTCTAAGTCTTCAGTCCCTCTGTCCCAAAGGCTCTCCCACTACCATCTCCATTTCTTCTTCCTTCTCCCTCTGTCACGTCTGTCTCTCTCTCTCTTCCCCTCTCTCTCTCTCTCTCTCTCTCTCTCTCTCTCTGTCTCTCTCGCCTCACTGCAGCCGTCCAATCGTGTTAACCTCATCATGCCACTAAAACACTCTCTCCTTCACTCTCTCGCTCTTTGTCCTCTATGCCGCATCTATTTTCAAGTCACAGGAACACTTTGAAGCTTCCGCAGTATCGGAGAACAGGAAGGATCCCCACCCGTATTTCTTGTAAAGTTCTTGTGCTTGATAAGACCAGATTTAGCCTTTATCTTATTAACAACATAATAGAGGTAATGATATAAAATTACGGCCATGGTTAGCTAGTATCAGATTTGAGCTGTTATCTGGTCATGGTTTTTTATTTTTTGGTATCTCTCAGCTCTCCATCTGATGAGTATTTGACACAGACTATGCGGAACTTGGTCAGAGGAACATCTACCCTTCCATGCTCCCTGCTCTTTGAAATGTAACTGGATCTCCAAAAGGAACATTTATCATCTCTGTGTTTATATGTTGCCAAATAGAAAAATAACATTTTAGTGATGAGGACTAATAATGCTTCATAATTCTAACCATACACCTTTATGAATAAAAGTGTCAAAATGTAGTGGTTACAGTGAAGTCACAGAGGAAGTTTTGACTTCCTAAAGCAGGGGTTCTCAGACCAGTCCCATTTTGTTGTGAGTTGGATTAAAGCAAATAGGAACCCCAGTTTCAGAAGCTTTTCTCTTCTCCATCCCCTGCTGAGACTCCACTGTCTTCCAGTCGTCCAGATACAAATCTCTAGTTCTCACAATCCAGGCTTCAGCTGGGCCAGGTCTTCACTCCTCCTTTGCCTCGGTTTAGAGCTACAGTCCTGCTAGCCATCTTGGATCTTCAGCTTCTGAACTCGTGACATGTCTTTCCTTAAATCTAAGCATGCCTGTGCTTCACTGCTCTAGTGATTTGGCCCTAAACTTTCTCCAAACTCCACACTGTATTGTCGCTTCCACCACTGTCTGAGGATTCACCTCTTCAAAAGTCTCTTATATATGGTCACTAACCAAAGAAAAACAAGTATCTTCAAAATAACAGTGTCACAGGAGAAGGTAAAAACATTATTTACATCTACTTTAAGTGAATGTTTAATCGTTTTTTTTCTTCATGAAAGTTTTACACAGTGTAAGGTCTAAACTAACAATACATTTTTTCACTGTTTTCAAAAACTTTTGTATCGCTTTGGCTGCCACTGTTTTCACTTTTTTTTGAAAGTCATATATATATGATATGTCAAGGGCCAAAAGTTTTCTTTCTTTCTGTGCCATGTGCAGTCACTGGCACTCTGGTGTCTCTTCCAGCGTAACATCACTCATCATTTTAACATCAGCCTGTCAGTGTTAATTAATCAGAGTGGCAAATTCCTCCACTGTATCACAGTAACCTGGCAGTGGAACCACACACACCTACGGGAACACCTATTCTCTCTCTCTCTCTCTCTCTCTCTCTCTCTCTCTCTCTCTCTCTCTCTCTCTCTCTCTCTCTCTCTCTCTCT
>JBBIGA010000126.1:16170432-16204742 GCA_037576975.1 Alestes dentex
GTGTGTCTAGAGTGAAGTATCACCACACATGTGATGTGTGTCTGTCTCCTCTGCTGCCATGTCTCTCGTCTTGTTGTGGTTTTGTGTTCAGATTCCCCTCACGCCAACGGTACCGCCCTTTTTATGAAGGGACTTTAATAATTGGTTAATTCACAGAACACGTGTCAGCGTCAGCCAATCAGAGGCAGAGATTGCATTGTGTACACAAACGGAAAAGAAAACAAGACTAGTCAACTTCTCTCAGGGGGTCGTCGACTTGTGCCTCTGAAGTCAACTAGTCAACAAGATGACTTTTCTGTTAATGCCCTAGTATATACAGAGAGACGAAATGGCAAAGTTCAGGTTCCACAGTGTACATCTAGTGCAACAGACCTGAGTTGTACAATATGCAAATAAAGAAGTATAAAATAGTATAAAATAGGAGTAAGGTTTAACCTGCCCTGAGTGTGTTGACAGCTCTCTGCATTATATATAAATATAAGTAAAATAAAATGTGCAATGAGTGAAAAATGTGCAATGTATTAGAGGATTGTGCAAAGAGTATAATACAGTATAGACAGTACTATTCAGTAACAACCATAAAACCAATATACACAGTCAGCTCAGTAATTGTTGACAAAGATGATGTAAATATGGCTTAGTGGTTGATGAGCTCTACTTACTCAGAAAATATGAAAAAACCTATAAACGAAATAAATTTTGTCTGCAAAACATAACTCATTTCAAAACATACCACACATGTCACAATTATTGGTAATCCCACATTTATTATTTGTAATGCTTGATAAGATCTTTCTTTCTACACCAAAGCCATCCTGAGTCTTTGTTGCCAAAATGCTCTACTTTTGCTGCATGCTATCCTTCATCCTGGTTCCAGTCAAAGTTCCAGTCAAAGTTCCAGAAGAAACTAATGAACTCCAGGCATCGCCGCTTGTGCTTAGATAAAATGAATCCCTCTCTTCTGGCTTTCTTCTAAACTCCCTAACAGAGGGGATCATATAGGCATTTTATAGCATTCAGCTATTTCATACCCATTATCTGATTCATGCACATTACGAAGGTTCAACATGTCGACTCATGTTTACATCCCAGATCTATAAGAGTTTTTTATTTTCTTAGACTAAATTTACTTTTAATACATGTTTTGTCCAGTGTGAGATTAAAATAATTAAGCTTTGACTAATACTGAGTATTTATAATGTACTAGAGTCACTGAGTTTTTCATAACCTTTCTTATTTAACTTTTCCAAGGGTACCAAAAATATTGTGCTTAGAAAACTATCTGTGCTAGTAGGCACGCACACACACACACACACACACACACACACACACACACTGAAAAAGAGAGGACTCCTCCCATGTTTCACCACATGCTCACATGAGCTCCTCGTGTTTGATGCTAGAGAACACTGTGTTCTCCAGGTGACCTCTCCCTGTCAGTGAAACACTCCAACTAAATTTGTGAACCCCCCATGTCTGATCCTTGTGTGGAAAGAGGATCCTGCAGCAGTCTGAGTGTGGTGGTGGTGGAGTCAGATGAACATAGGCAATGTGCAGGTGCACTTTAGTGAAACCCAACACCTAAGCCAGGTAGCACTGGATGACAGGCCTGACCTTGCGGTCCTCCGAGCCAGACATCCAGAACTGAACTTCAGACTCTACATTTACAAACACACCGGTTGCATAAGTGACATCAAGTATTCATAATATTCATCTGTAATAGCTTGACGCTGCACTTTAGTTCAGCTTGACTCTGCACTTCTGATGGGTTCTCTCAATGGGACAGTAACAGGCCGGGGTTACGTAATGAAGTTTAAAGCCTTTAGGCTAGGCCTCCTTTCCAGAAACCAGGGCGAGGCAGGGCCGTGGGCAGTGTGGCTGGAGATCACTAGTGCACGGCCTGATCTGCCATGACAGCACATCGTGGCATAGAGCATCTCGTCTGCCCTTTCTGGATATTTGTTTTGTAATGCACAGTAGCAGACGAGGAGAAAATGACTGTGTTTGCACTTTTGATTTGAACTGCCTGGAATTCAATGACCCAGATTCATAGTCTAGTAATTTATAATAAATACTCAGTATTATTCAAAGGTTAAGCCTATACAGTCTGACCATCTGGCAGTCATTCTACCCATGATGTCTGTTTTTTTTAGAAAATTTTACAATTTTCCACATACCCCAAACACAGCCAAGACTTGTTTGGAGTCCAAATATTCCTTCTGAAAAAAACTGCTGACAGAATGGTCAGGTGTGCAAAATTAAACCTCCACACCACTGCAGAGGACCTATAGGACAATTTGGCTGATACAGGAACTGTGGTGCACTGGCTCACTGTGTCGTTTTGTAGCACAAACAATGTCTATATGGAAGGGAGACAAGAAGGTAACCGTAATCTCATCACAAAAGTCAATTTTGAGTATGAACCACAACATTTAGATGAACCAGAGGCACTAAACTTTGTGTCTTTGAATGCATCAGGTCTGAACTATAGTTTGTTGCTGCTAGTTTAGCTTGTAGTTTAGTATATATATATATATATATATATATATATATATGTGTGTGTGTGTGTGTGTGTCATTTCACTCTGTCACGCCCTGTCCCCTCATCACTCAGTGTGATATTGACTGATGTAACACAAGTGGCAGTTAGTGTTCTCCTCCAAGTATGTTGAGCTGCCCAGCGACACTGTGTTAGCAGCACTTCAGAAAGACTCGGTGGCTGTCTCTGTGCAACTCTGATGAAGCACATGCCACCCTCCCAGTGTTGGTGGTATCATGTGATTGAGGGAGTCCTAGTGGGTGGGTGGAATTAGACCTGACTAAAATTGGGGAAAAGCTAGGTTAAAAAAAAGAATAAGTTAGAATAAATTAATAGTGGTTTCGCTCATATGGAGAGATTCAGAAATGAGTCGCATTTGTTGCCACGTACTTACACACATGCTACCTCCAAGGCAAGTCTAGTCAATTTTAGTTTTAGCACTTTTCTGAACAGGCATTGTGACTAAGCAGCTTTACAGAAATCTGGGTCCAGACCGCTCCAGGCAATTTGATGAGGACTGTGAACACATACCATCTCTGTCTCTTTCACACACACACACACACACACACACACACACACACACACACACACACACAAACTCACACACACAACTACAAATTCTGTCTAATGCTATAAATCTGAGCAGAGGCTAATGCACAAAACTAATGTCCTCCCTTGAGTAATTGAGCCATATCTATTGTTACACTTATAAGAGTCATAACAAACCCATCAAGCAGCACTCAGTCAGCGATGCCTCACTAATGTGTTTCAGAATGATCTATGAAAGACTTTCTTACATCAATTTCAAATCGCCATTTATTGCAAAAGAATATATATCACTCATAAAACACTTATAGCATACATTATCAGCAACGCTGTTTGAAGCTTAATGTGAGAAATGACAAGAAATGACACGGGGCTTGTGAACTGCCTGTAGATGAGATCGTTCAGAAGTAAACACTCATGTGTCCCTGTACTGGACAACACAACCACAAGTAACTGGAAGTCTGACACAATGCCCTCAGCATTCAAGCCTCAAGCTACAAAAAGTAGAACTAAAACAAAACAATCACGAGTCAAACTGCAGTCGCAATATGGGTCAGAAAATTGCAATTAGATATTTTCAGCCCTAGTTTATGAAAAAGGTCTGTCGGCATTTCTCTTGGATGAATGATTAAAAAGACTGATAAAAGTATCCTCATGGCTGTTAAAATTCACATCAAAAGGTACTGTTTGAAGAATCCTTTGTGTTTCTTGGTGTGTGTGTGCATGCCTGTGTGAGTCCTGTGCGTGGTCTCTCCATGGAAACTTTGAACCAGAGGTCTGAGAAGTATTATTACCAGGCAATCAGCTTAATGCTTCACCCACTTTACTCTCTCTACACACTGCCCAGACACACGCCAAGAAGCTTTACCCCCTGCCACACACAATGCAGCCACCCAACCTGTACAAACTGCTCATACAGTAAAATACAGACTGAGCGAGGTGACCTGGGTTTGTTTGCTTCTAGAATTTCATTTCTGCTCCTTGTGACCCACAGTTTCATTATTCTGTGTCCCAGCTCATCTGATCCAGCTCATCAGCTCATTATGGTGTTTATTCTCGAGCTGGATCAGGTGTGTTGAATCAGGGAATACCTGAAACCAGTGCTGTGGGTTGCCAGGAGCAGGGCAAAGACACATTGTTCGGTGATTCTTAAAATAGTCTTCAGGGCCCCTTAGATAGTTACACACAGCCATGGGCTCGTCCCAAGACTGCTAAGCACCTCTGAGGTACCCTGAGCAAGGTACCGTCCCCACATGCTGCTCCCTGGGCGCTGTGTTCCTGGGTGCCCGCTGCTTCACTTGGTGAATGGCTTAAATGCAGAGGAATAATTTTGTGCTGTTCACACTGTGTGCTGTGCTGTGGTGTGTTCACATATGACAGAATGGTCACTTTCACTTTCACTTTTCACTTTCTAATTATTTGACAAAGGATTTAAAACACTTATGGATATGTGAGAGAACTATAAACGATAGAACAGTTCCTCGAAATATGATAGAGAAGTGGAAGTTATGGAGAACTTCGGAAGTCAAGACAAAATCTTGAAGATTAAGAAAAATCTGATAAAACTACTCATAGACTGCTCAAGTATGTAAAGCGAAATCCCCCCAACTATGCAATGGGGCAGCTGGAGGCCTTGTTGTTAAGGAATTGCCCCTGGAATCAGATGGCTGTGTGTTTGAATCCTAGGCATGGTTTCACTCTTTAATCATTATTAACGATATATGTAAAAAATTAAAAACATATTAGAAATTAAACAAAACAAAAAAATACTATGATTATTTCAGTAAAGTATCCTAACAGAGCAAAATGTACTCAAGGACTGTAACGAGGCTAAATGAAATTTGTTATGACAGTTATCCATTTGTGGAGAAAACAGACAAATTTCAATAAAAGAATACATTTCCAAGCTTGAGGGTGGACCTATTGTGCTTTAGGGCTGTGTGGTAACCAGTGGAACGGGACGTGTTTTGGCGATAGTAGAGTCTATTAAATATGAACAAACCCTATTTAAAAAGAGGATGGATAGTACTATGATCCAAAACTTACACCAGAATCAACCTTGAACTACCTACCCTTTTAAAAATGGCCTTCACTGAATTTACCTCACTGATATTATTGAAAATGTGTAGATTTTAAACATGTGCATGCAAAATAATCAATGGGTATTTCTGAAGTAGAAGGAAAAGTGAGACAACAAAATCCTTAATCAGAAAAGTTCAATTGTACATGAACGTCTTGGTCGTGGGAAGTTTTGGGAAGAAATGCGACCAACGGCCCATGCAAAACGACAGTTTGCTTAAGACATGACCACTGTTTCCTGATTGAAAAACAATTTCAATTACTAACATCTACCACTAGGGCTCTTAAGAAGAAGTTAGATCACACAATTTTTCAGGAATTTTACATTTCCACATGGCAGAATAATAGTGTACTCATTGTGAACTCGGGCGAGTTATTAATGCTGGACTGGCTTCTCCAGCTTGAGCGATAGTCCACACACTTCAGCACTATAATGAGAAGAATGATACATTTGAATCCTTTTTCCTTTACCGCACGAGTGGTATCTGCCTTTTTTAGCTTAAGACTAAACTAGAAGTAGGTGAGAGACTGAATCCTTGTTTGTAAGTGAAATAAGGAAGTGAAACATACATAGTTTTATGTATTTGCACTGTAATATCATAGATGAGGATTTTACTGTGTGTGTATCACTGAAGAAATGTTGTTGTCTGTATAGGTCTGAGACTGTAATGTTGAGCAACACTTGTACCATCTACTGACAAAAGGGCCTGTGGTTACAATAGTGGCTTGTTACCGTGTAGGGGCCCTTTCATCATTCACCAAATCTGGCCAAATCTGTGGCACCTCTCAGTTCTGAGCAACACCTGAGAGATCCACTATCCATGTCAAAAGGATCAAGGGACATTGTACCACTACCTGCACACACACACACACCCTCATTTACATCGAACCACTCAGTGTGAATGAGGAACTCTTTGAACTTCAGGAACACAGATGAAACTGATGAACATGCTCTCTGAACAATTTTCTGCCCTGATTTCCTCTGTGGTTAGTCATGCAGAAACAGACCATGTTGCCATTAAACAAGAGCTCGCCTTGTACAGTCTGGAGCTTGTAAGCGTGATGTGTGTAAGTGTGAGACATGAGAGAGAGAGTGAGAGCGAGTGAGAGAGAAAGAGACAAAGAACTCCGAACTAAACACGACATTAACCCTTAAAACATGAGCGATGCGTCGCCAACTCAATAAATGGTAGCTTTGTTTGTCATGTAGAACCAAAGTTATTGTAATTTTAAAAACATGTACTAATTACCACTACTAGGGTTTTAAAAGCCCATAAAGAGCAAAAATTCCCAGATTTCTTTAATTTTTAAAAAATTTTTAGAAACACAAGATCTCTGAATCAGGGAGGACTTTCAGAAGTGGGTGGGGAAGACCCTCAGAGGAAGGGGGGCACGGAGAGTGGCCAAGTGAAAGCGCTACAAACGGTGAGCTTGTAAGAGAGGGCACATAGGTTTTAGACAGTTTTAGACCATTTTTAATTTGTTGAAATCAGATTTTACTAATAAACTCTTGAGTTCTAAGGCCTAATAAGCTTTAAAGAGGTTGTTGTGAAAAACTAGACTTGCTCCCAAAAAGATTTAGACGCCTTGAGATGCTGTGTGAAGCTCGCTTCTTTAGTCATTAAAAGATACTATTATCTGTAAAAAGGTACAAATGGTATATACTACAGACACAATTCAGGCTTCAGGACAGCTATTGCTTTTATTTTCAGTTAAGCAATATACTTTCGTCCACTTTTACTGAATACAGCATGTCCGAAACTACATAAGCAAGACTATTTGAGAGGACTGAACAATTCAACATGATTAAGGGGAAGTTGAGAGGGAGGAAACTGTAAGTTCATTTTGTAAATTCATTTGTAAATTCATTCTGTGTAAACTATTTTGTTTTGTTTTTTTAAAGGTTTTTCAGGTGGGATTCAAGACATTCAGGACGCTGTAGTCAGAATCTCCTATCTCTGTTGCTTACTCTGTGTTTGCTGTGATTACCTTACACTGTAAATATACATTTCCCGGACATGGGAGAGAGCCAGAGGGGAAGAGATACAATGGGGTCTTTAATTAGATCAAGTCCAGAGAATGTGGCGCTCGGGAAGACGCAGGCCCGCTGCTGCTGCTGGCTGGGGCTTCATCGGAACTGAGCATCAACACGGGCCCTGGAGCTCAGAGGAGGAAGGAGAGCCCACTGTTTCTGTGTGTGCACCGCGGGTGAGAGTCAAAAGGCCCTCGTGAAAGAGCGCAAGAGCACAAGAGTGCGTACATATTGCATGCATGAGTGTGTAAGTAAACATACAGAGGTTTCACAGATAGAGCGCACTCCTGGGGAGAAAATATTTCCTTGCTGTGTCACAGCCCTGATTTTTCTGATTAGCCGCTCGTCTCTTATCTTCCAGCTCTGTCTTGGGAGAAGTCGTGTCCTCTGCTTGGGTCCAATTTTCCATGCTTTGTTCTCCGCCTAGCACTGCTAAATATTTCATCCCCACTGAGCAGGTCTGGGGCCGACAGCAGGCCAGGGATCATCTTTCCAGAGCCGAGGAGCAGGAGCGTGCCCTCAGCCACGTCTCTCACGTAGGCCTGCAGGCTGCAGGATCTGGGAGGCCGGGAGGGTTTCTTTGTTTTAGAGTACCTGACGTGCAGAAAACATCAAGCTCACGTTCTCCTGGAATTTCACAGAGTATAGAAAACAAAAAAACACCCCCTAGGTAAGCTCTAATTAAGGCTGAGCCTTAGTCTGACTCTACAAAGAGTATTGCAGATGAGTGGATGGCCTGGAACAGACATATCATTTAGTGCTGACACAAGGCCTAATTTTCCAGAACAATGAGCCGGGCTCCCCTGGGAGGGTTGTACCAAACCCCACAGTAAGTGTACATGAAAAAAAAAATTTGAGATTAGATTGTTTTAACAACAGTGTGTTCAGAAGCAGAGGAATAAGGCTTAATTCAGCATTTTCATACAACATTCACAGAACCTTTTTCCTCCCAAATATAATAACATAAAAATAATTCATATTTACGTTAATATAAAACACTATTAGCCTAGCAGTACCCTCTCATTATGTCTGTGTGTGTCATTTTCTTTAAAGCGTGTTGTCTGTTACTTGAGTATAGCGGTTTTGAGTTTCCAGGGGCTGTTCTTCAGGCACTAAAAGCTGAAGAAACCACAGCTAGGGTGTGACCAGAAACTGTGGCAACGAGGCATGTGTTTTCCACTGATGCAGAATAAGGTCATCAAACTTGTTTATCTGTTGGCGGCAGGGAAAAGAGTTACCCAGGCAAAAGGATTATTCAGTGTTTATGCAATTTACAATAAATTATAATCATCAGATCTCTGACTTCCACAGTATGAACATAAGCATGACTACGAGGTTTTAAAATGAGAAAGCTATCACGGGCAATTTTTCACACCATTAAAAGCAACAATGTCAATATATAGAAATGAGATCTTGGCTAATTGTCAGTTATCTCTTTTACTCCTATATTTCTGCTATATATTTCTGCTAAAATACAGTATGTGATGTCCATGAGTTCATGGGTTCAAGCTCAAACCCAGCAGATTTGATTGTACTCTTCAGTCTTGAAGGTGTTAATCTTGCACTTTTTTGTCAGTTTAAAGAGCCCTTTAATCACACACACACACAAAAAAAATTTCTCTTACCCCAGAGTCAGTCAGCCAAGACATGTTTGTCATCCAAATATTGCTTTTCTAGTTTAGAACTGGAGCTACGAGGCTAATGTTGCAAACAAACACTACAACTCAATAATTTACCAAATCATTTCTATAAAAATACAACCCTCAAACTTCTCCAGCTGGACCCAGATCTTCAATAACGCTGTGTGAACTTGCTGCTGTGGTTTAGTACTCAGTTCTCTCATTTATGACTGCCTAACGGCTGCCTGTAGTGGTGAAGTTTTGTTCATTTTTACATCTCGCGATCTTAACACACATGGTCTGCTCCATCTTAATGAAAATCTAAATGTAGTTTGAGTGGTTTGGTGATGTAGTTTTAGAAAATTAATTTGAGTCATTTGTGTAACTATTGAGTTCCAGTGTAACCAATGTCAACCTCACAGCTGAAACTACATTAAAAAAGCATTTGGACACTTGTCTTTGCTAATCTGAGGAAAGCGGAAAATGTATAGATTAGATTTTTCACGGAACTACTCCTTTAATGCCAGGAGATGGTTATTTAATTCACTTTTACTAAAGGTTCATGTCTGACATTATGAAATGTTCTGTTGCAGGCACAGGCCTAAGATCCCCACCTGGATTTCTGTTATATACTGTGCGGCCCGTTCTGGTACAGGGGGTCAGTGCGCTGCCCTTTTGGCTCGGTGATCTCTACCCCTGCTGTACAGGGATCAGATAGCCAGACTAGTGTCCTGTTACTAATCTGTTAAGCCACTTGGCAGAGGGTCTTTTCCATCACCAACCCTACAATAAGCCATTTCTAAGCAGTCGAACTGTAAAAACACAAACTAATGGTTCTCTGCTTTAAATCTACCCAATTTATTGTAGATGAAATCAAAATGTAAAAACAATTTCAACACCAATTCAATTTTATTTCAATGGCCACTCCAGTTTCTCATGTGTCTCTTCTGATACACAGACACCAAGGCAGACTTTTTTGTACAAACCAACAACTGATTAATAAAAAGTAATTGCCAATGAAAGTGAAAAAGCGACGACCATGCCCCCACCAAAAATAAACACCTTTCTATAACTGCTCTTTTTATTCTGACATTTGGAACAACACAAACCCATAAACATATTTAAAACTATATTAATGGAAACAACATATACAAAATCAGACAAAGACAAAAAAGAGAACTGAATAATTGTTATTACTCTGTTGCTAATATAATATCAAGCCTAAACCAACTCCCCTTAGTGGTTTTATATTATTCTTAATCATTCTTGCATATGTCACCATTCTGATATATTTTTTTTTGGTATATGAATTTCTGTGACTCTAGAATGCACTGTTGCCACTTGCCACGGTTGGGTGAGAGTTAGTGACGAGGATAAGCAGTATCAGAGTCACCGAATTCAACTGTCACAGAATATGGTGTTAAACCAACCCCATCAAGACGCCCCCCAGGCACCTGCCCGTGTCACCCCACACCTAAATCCAGCACTGAATGCATTCGTTTTTTCCCAGTTACAAAATATTACAAAATATTAGATTAACCTGCATGGTTTACCAACTCCATTTGCACCAACTGAAATCTGAAATTAGGTAACTCCCATACATTCCCACATTTTGAATAGAGTGAGTTCTTTATGTGAATTCTTTAAGATAGAAATCTCTTGTGCATACTCTGAAAATACAAAGAATGCTGCACATGAAGTATTGGATGGGGTTGAGGTCAGGACTCAGTGCAGTCAGTCAAGTTCTTCCACACTGAACTCATCCAACCATCCATGTCTTTATTAACCTTGCTTTGTGCGCTGGGGCACAGTCATGCTGGAATAGAAAAGGTTCTTCCCCAAACTGTGTCCACAAAGTTGGATAAAAAAAGGCGTCGTCCAAAATGTCTTGGTACGCTGAAGCATTAAAATTGCCCTTCATTGAAGTAAGGGGTATACCCTAAACCCTGAAAAACAGGTGTGTCCCAATATTTTTGTCCATCTATTGTATATCTAAACAGGGGTTCCTAGGTTGGACTTTATAAACTACGTTTCCCAGAAGCCTCCAGCACTTGGAGCTTGCTGGATTGAAAACAAGATTTATGTTCGGTTCTGAATATACGAAACTAGATTAGATGCAGACGCATTTGTATAAAAACGAAACCGAATTGGGTAATATATTTCCATTAAAAAAACTGATACACTTTCGTTTCCTCGAGATTTGGTCGTTGTCCCACTGTGCCCTGCGCTGGGGTATAAAAAGCTCTGCTAGCTGGGTTCAGTCAGAGGTGGTGTGGGTGTCAGCGCAGTGAGGATTGGAATCTTTCTCCGGACTGTCTGACGAGAGCCCTTTTCTCCAGGACTGACTTGTTTACGAATGGTGAACTACTCCGTTGAGCTTCTGTTGAATAGTCATTGTTTTGGTTGTCAGACAAAAGATAAAATCCCCCTTTCCTCCAAGGAGAAAATGCGCGACACGGAGGCGAGGTAAGAGCCGAGCTGGGCTTTTAAATCAGACCTTGTGTTTATAGTATTTCATACACTGTGTGGACAAAAGTATTGGGACGTTTCTTAATTACTGAATTCAACTGGCCCCTTACCGTCGGTGAAGGGCAACCTTAATGCTTCAGCATACATTTTGGACAACACTATGCTTCCAACTCTATGGTCACAGTTTGGGGAAGGCCCTTTTCTATTCCGGCATGACCGTGCCCCAGTGCACAAAGCATGAAACATGGCTGGATGTGTTCTGTGTGGATGAACTTGACTGGCCGGCACAGAGCCCTGACCTCAACCCCATCCAACACCTTTGGGATGGAGATTGTGAGCCAGGTCTTCTCGTCCAACATCAGTGCTTAACCTCATAAATGCTCTACAGAATGGATGAGCTGAAATTCCCACCGAAACACTCAAAAATCCTGTGGAAAACCAAGAAGAGTGGAAGCTGGTATAGCTGCAACTCCTTATTAAAGTCTCTGTAATTTGAAAGCAATGTCCGAGTTGGTGTAATGGTCAGGCGTCCCAATACTTTTGACCAGGTAGTGCATTAGCCCGTGTGTTTGTGCCGCTGGGTCAACACTTGATTCTGCATTTTCCTGCGACCTTAACAGACATGCAAATCACTGGGAACTCGGTGTACTCGTAGATCTGCAGCTTTTACACCTTTGCGTAGGAAATGCTGCTGATTCTGCTCTAAATCAGGGGCTTGATGAACCCTCTGCTCCAAAGCACGCTCCTTGTTTTTCATGGCTGTCTATTATTACTCAGAGCAGCAAATTTACTGCTTTACAGAAAGTTTTAATGACTTGTACATCCCTTGAACTCTCCTATAATAAAGTGCATTGTTTTTTTCATGACTGAGAAGGAAGATGATCTGGTTCTGAACAGCTGAGACTGAGAGATCAGATTACAACAACAGGACCCAGTCTGCTCTGCCTCCCACAGGATGATTTGGTCCCAGCCACATTTTAGCAGGGTGTTTTTTGTTTTTTTTTGGAACGTCTAAGGGATTAAAGAAATGACAGTTTGGTCTGTATATTCAGCCATGCTCAGTTACGTTCCTAAGACTTTAAATCTCGTCCTCCAGACGATGACATGTCTTGGTTTCTCGGTTTAATCTGCTTTAAGCAGTAGAGAACACACCACAGCGGAGACAACAGGAAGGAGAGGGGTCCAGACATTATCCTGCATTATGTTCACTCTGGCTGTTCAGGTTCACAGGTCATTCATTACATTACATTACATTCATTAATTTGGCAGACTCTTTTATCCAAAGTGACTTACAATTTGAGAACAAATTCAAGTTTCAGGACAGTGTGAGAACCAGAGGAGAGTACTAAGTGTTAAAATATTTGTGTAAGAGTAATGCAAGGTTATTGGGGGAGGTGATACTCTGGACAAATGATACTCTGGAGGTTTTTGACGCTAGAGGGATCCTGCTGCTCTTGTCAGCTTAGGCACTCTAGAAAGGAGTGTTTTCGTAACTCCCTGTGATTCCGGTGAAGATTTGGTGCCCTGTTTGTTTATGTGCTTCAGTCACCTGAGTAGAAGAGCTCCCCCCAGCACTCAGCAGTTACATAACCTCAGGACACCTTCCAGTACCTTCCACACCTAGTGGAAACCTTGGTTTACCACATTTAGGCCCTAAAGCAGGATCATATAAGGGAATTTGCCTTGTTGAACAGTTGAGAAAGCACCAAGAGGCATGAGCAGCTCAAGCTATATTTTACTTGGTCTGATATGGGCAGAGGATTAAGGTTTCCAGAAATAGGGAATACACGGAAATGGTGACACTGCCTAGGTTGGATTAAAAAAAAAATTACATAATCTGGTCTCAGGGATTTCTTGAAACGTTTTCATGGAATCCAGGTGTCCTGAAATGATAATGCGTCTCTTATAATACTCACCTCATGTGTCTGCAGATGAGGTGAGTATTATGCATGCCAAACTCACCTTGGCCGTCTCGGACGGTCTGAAGTATTTATCACCCAAGCATGTTGATTTAACACACACACGGTTCACATTACTTTCTGTCCCTTCACACACACACACACACACACACACACACACACACACACTCACACTGCAGGTTTTGAGTCTCGTGACTTGGCTGAATGCCCAGGATGTGAAAAGCAGTCCTATGGAATCTCTGAAAACGTGAGCCTTCATGTCATCATGAGGCCGCCCGCGTCCACCCACCCCCCCCGCCTGCTCCCAATTTCAGTGCTGTTTTTGTTATTGAGCATTCATTTGTAATGCAGGGAACGTTTATCTCTGAAAAACATTGCCAGTCGTTAGAGAGGCTGGCAGCCCCGCTGCAGTGGCTCCCCCTGTGTAGCTGAGCCCTATTTTCCTGGAAGACTATTGCCTTCCTGTTTTGGAGCTGAACCTTTCCTGGCCCTCGGCCGGCCTGACTCTCGGTAGTAACCTTGGCTTGTGTGGCATCTAGCACAGATAATTACTGTGCAAATAATGAAGCGGACTGTGCACTTTAACTCTTTAATGCAGACTCTCAGGCAGACTTCCTCTTTCAAAGAGTGCTCTCAGGCCCTTTTGCCTCACAGATCATTCAGAAGGAAGTTTGCATGACCTTGCCTGAGCGCACTGTACCAGGACGTGCTGCAGTGTTTCACTTTATATTTCAACTCATTAATGGTGTACTGATGGCGCATGCGAGTGGGTTATCAGTTGCTGCAGGCACGTCCTTCTCTGAGCATTTAAGCAAACAAATTAAAGGGGGGGGGTATTATATAACCAAGTTAAAGTTCCTATAGTTAACTGGGTGTTCAGACTCACTGCTCCCTTTAATATCTGGAGTACTGGGTCTGTCAGATCCTGACCCATTTTCCTTCATGACCAAGGGGAAGGTTTCTGAAAAGTCTGAGCTAGCACAAGGTGGGTGGGGGGTTGGTCTGAATGTCAGAGGGCGAGAGTGTTGCCTTTCAAAACAAGCTGGCATTTGTCACAGACACTTGCAGCTCTATTATAAGGATCAGTGGAAAACTATGAATCAGGTGCTCAGGGAGGCAGCTGCTAGCCTCTGATGTCATGAACACTTGTCCACAGGTTTTTTTTTCTTTTTTTTTTTTCTTGAGACTGCCTCGCATGACTAAAAAAAAAATTGTTTGCTTTGTCAGTCACCATTTAAAGAGCAATCCAATTCGTTTCAAATCAGAGTGACTGTCCTGAACATAAAATCGGATGTGTGATGGCACAGACAGCTCACATCGTAGGTCGGGTCACTGAACACTTGGGAGAAGAGTTTTTCCACTTCATCAACCTTGGCGTCTCCAGCTTTGATGTGGTCTCTATGAAGATTGGGTCGCTGTGGCTACCTGTCCAGTTGCTAGAGCAGCAGCAGCAGTGCAGCTCCTCCCTTCCCTCATCTGGGAAGCGTTCTGGCTCACACCTTTTAAAACAAGCACTAACTTTTCAAAAAGAGTTGTTTTTCTTCATTATGGACTTCAGATAGCTGCTCAGGACCTTACCAAATTTGGCTTCTGTTCAGGCAGATGGGCTGGAGCTAGGTTACTGGCCCATCTTCCATAGCTGTTTGTGTATAATAATAGTACAAAAAACACTCTAACATAACTTGCTCTTAGGTTTCTGATGAATCAAGCTCAAGTTTATTTATGTAGCACATTATCATACACAAAAGGTGCACTTTACAGAAATAGAAACTAAAATCAGAATAAATTAATAAAAAAAAGGGAATAAGATAATGAGAGGGATAAAAGAAGTAAAAGAATACCTAGAAGAAAACTGAAAGTGCAATAGAGGTGCAAATATTTGAAAGGCGGAGGCGAACAGTGCAGTTTTTAGCAACCATTGAGTGGTGTTAACTGATTTAATCAGAGCTCATGTGGCATTATGGAAAATGGGCTGTGCTTCAGAATGCTCTCCCTCTTACCCACAGACCAGATGATGCGTGAGAGTGTGACTCTGTGAACGCGGTGCAGATGATGACTATTATTGGCTCTGAAACCTAGAGCTGCAACTCACACCATCAATAACGCCCGTTCCCAGCCTTGCTGCTATTTAAAGACGTGTTTACAGGTCACGCGCTTATTTGTAATGAGTGTCTTTACCAAGCACCAGCGCTCTGCTCTCATTTCCTCTTACCATCTGGACCTTGGCGTGTCTGGCTGTACAAAGTGAAACGTCTGGGTCTCTACTGAGCTCAGCAGTCAGTAATGCACAGTAGCTTGGTGTGCTGATCTAGGATCAGTTCAGCCCTGTTCACACTCGGCCTGGTTAATCATACGCTGGAGAGCAAAGTTGGCACCAGAACGACACTCTTTCTATAGGGTGAATGGTCTCTGCTGTTCTTCCTGTTTAAGCATTCGGTGAGGGTAAATGTTTTTGGACCTGCTGCTTTCCTTGCTCATTAGCCTACATTCAGTGTCCTACATTCAGTACCTGCACTTTTGACTGTATTCAGCATGCTTATGTTGGTGCAGTGCAAAGTACTTTATCAAAAGGGCTCATTGTTGACACGGTTGTGCTGTACTGCTGCGATAACAGTAGTCTGGACAGTGCTCTTCACACAATGCAGGGCTTTACATGGTGTCAGAAGTTGTGATAAAGTGTGAAAAAGGGAGGCTTGGGAGACTGAGAGGCAGTGCTTAAAGCACAGCGATATGGAGAGCATTCTACATTTGGCATGATGGGCTGCACACTTGGCAGCTCACAGTGCAGGTGTTATATATTCAGGGTGCTACAGGGAGAGTGAGAACGAGGTGTTCAGGAAGTAAGAGAAGGTGAGATGTTGCAGGGTGTTTCTGCTGTGCCTAATTGTGGCATTGTCATTCTTTAAATGGGCCAGTGTCATTGGCGGTGTGCTGCTGCAGGAAAAAAAAATAGCTGCTTCCTCTGTGCCCAGTCCTCATTAGCAGTGAGATCACCTGGAGTATGGGTCATCAGAGACAACATACACTCTTATGGGTGGATGGTGTTTAATTTCACAAGTCATCACCGCTGACGAATGTAATACTTATGTCCCTGTCTTTCTCCAGCTCTTCTCTGGTGGGATCCAGACTGCACTGCTCCAGGCAGCAGGCTCCAGGGCCTCTGTGGTGCTCCTGATGCCCCTCACCCACTAACGAAGATCCCGGGTGGGCGAGGGACTGGAAGGGATCTCCCTCTGAGCGTGTCGCTTCACAAGGTAAAATGTGTGCACATACAGAATTATACATCCATTCATGTTGTGTCTGATTTCGGAGTAAACGAAACTGCACTTTTGGAAGAGGTTCCGATTGGTTGAAACTATTAATGGAAAACCATGACGGGCCGAAACACTATCTGAGATTGGTCAGCAGACTTGTAGCATCCCAGTGGAAATCTCTGATTCATCATCATAATCTGCTGACTATTGCTGCTCAAGACAGGTAATGGTCGACAGTGGTGCAGCAAACAAGCGCTCAGATACAACGCACAAATTGCACTTTCTCTTAAAGCACAAAAAGGCACTGTCTGGTTTCTCGGCTACAGCTGTTTAGCTGCATTTTGGTAGCTCTTGCACAATCCATTCTTCTGTTTGCACAAAGCAAACTTTTATTCTGAAATCTAATTTATTGCTGATCTGACATGCATGACTTACTGTAGGTTATGGCTGTTAAGACCCATAATATTTGGTCTTTGTACTGATAATGAACATGACTCTGTGACAGATTAGAATCTTTTCTGTGGCCAGTAGACAGACTGAAACTCAGACAGCTGATCTTTTGATGTCGAAGACTTTTCTACACATGCACACAAGACACAAAGAGGCCTTTACTGCAAATGAGCCAATAAGGTTATTCTGTAGGACAGTCTAAAAGTAAGCAGGAATAGAAAAAAGTTTGTCACGTGTCTTATTGGCGTGTATACAGCAGGCATTTACGTACACACACAGCCGCCTGATAATCCCCCCTGCCCTATATATTCACAGTCAACACGTGAGCCTCATAGTTTGCTGAATGCGTGCCCATAAGTGTGTATGTGTTGATTCAAAGCTGTAGGTGTTACAGTTTCTGTGCTGAGACACATGACTGACTCGGGGGGCTAAGAGGGTTGGGGCCAGACTGCTCTCTTACACCTGTGAAAGGGCCTTTTGTCAAAGCAGATCATGACTGCTTGTCTTTTTTTTTTTTTTTTTTTTTTTTTTTTTTTTTTGCCCCATCCTAACAAGAGCTCATTTGTTTAGGCTGTGTGAGTCTCTGAACATTAGTTACAATGCGTTCATCTTTGCATACAGTGCATGTGGTGAAGTAGAAACAACCAGGCCCGAAATGGATTAATTGCAATCCTTCAAACAAAGCAATAATTTTCTGTGGTTGCAATAGGAAGCAGAAACTATAGGTGTGTCTGTCTGTCTTTATAGAAACATTTCTCTTGCCCAGCATAGGGCTCACAGTAACATGGGGATGTGTTTACATGCACACATGTTCTTGTATTGATTCATTTGTTTACGGTTTGTTTTGCTGTTCCCCTTCAGGACGATAAGTTGACAGTGACTCAAACTGGGTCAAGTGAAGCGCCCCCTATTCTGCACTTTCAGTACCAGCTGAGTGAACGGCGTTTCTCTTGCTGGGACACGGTGCTGGCAGGCGACTGCCTCTATCTGGAGATTCCCAGCGGAGTGCTGCCAGAGGGTAGCAAAGAGGGGTATGTAATAGTAATTATACTACCTATGAACTAGGGGCTGATTGATATTAGTTGGGTGATCATATTTACAGATACAGGCGACCAGAAACGGACAGATCCAACAGACCTGTCTGTTTCTGCTGATGGCCATTTTTATTTTATTTTATTTTTTTTTGTTTTGATTTAGAACTTGTGATCTCCTATTAATAGGGAGGAAACTTTGCAGTGACCTCAAACTGAAACAAAAAGTGCAAATCATCCTGGGTAACTCTGCTCCCCAGAATGTATTATGCACAAACAGAAACTCAGTCTTAAGAAGTGTGATAATTGGGAACCGACACTTTTAATCCTGTTCTATTATTGTCAAGGTCAAACGCTGTCCAAAAATAATTCTCATCTCTGTAACTGACTTATTTGGGGTTAGTCGGTTTGAGTTTAGGTTACAATTCCCACGAGCTCCTTAAACTGAAAGCTGTATGAATGTAAAGTTTTCTCCACCATGAATATAAACACAAACTCCATGAGATTCCACTGATTAGAAGGCGTGTCATATAACCAGCAGTGGTCCAGTCTCGTCACATCACCTTTGCGGGCAGAGCGAGGCTAAATTAGCTCTGCTGCAGCTGCCCCTGCATTATTATGTAAGTTACTGATTATGTAAAACTTGAGTGCGTCATTGTCGTGTCTCTCTTTCTGTGCTGCAGCCTTACCAGTCTGTTGGAGTTTGCAGAGGAGAGGCTGAAAGTCAGCTATGTGTTCCTGTGGTTCTACAAAGCTAGAGAGGATCGCTGTAAGCACCTTTTTTCCATGAATGACACATTGAGGGCACAACTAGTTTCATTTCTTCATGTGTATTTTAAATGTATTTATACCTCAAATTCTCTGCTGTTTATTTTCTAAGCATGATTTAATCTGACTTTCACGGAAGCTCCATTCATGTTCATTGTGTTTCTTGCAGTGACCATCACAAGGACTTTCCACTATATGGGTTTTGAGATGGTAAAGCCTGGCCATCCGCTGGTGCCACCTCGGCCGGACCTCTTCTTCATGGTCTACTCAATGGATGACAGCAGCTCTGATGAGGAATGACCTCCTGTTACAGTCTTGCTCTGAAAATGCCCCCTCCTCCTATCCCAACGGTTCCTTCCTCCTCTTCATCCTCCTCCACATCTTTGGCACTGTGCCCCCTACCCCTCCTGAACTCCCTCCTCACCAGAAACTGATTTTGAAATGGGAACTGGAGGAGCAGGAACGGAAAACGAAGTGGAGCTAAGACTGACAGTCCCTTTCCTTGTCTTTCTTTCAGCTAGGGGGTCGGCTGGTGCTAAGAGATATCAAGCATATCCTGTTATTTTGCACCACATATCAAAAGTTCTATACTCTTTACATGTAAACCATGCTTTTAGACAGAACAGAGTGAACAGTAGGTGGCAGTAAAAGGGGAACCATCTAAGGGAAATAATTTTATAGACATTGTAAGCCATTCCCCAGTAAGGTTTTTGCTTCAGGAGGTGGTACAACACCAGAATGATTTCACTCTTGTTGTTTTAACCATGTTTGCGCTCTCAAGTTGTTGCTGACCATTCCTTTGTGTTGCAAAGCTTTCTCACATCTCTGTTCTGGTTAGAAAGGGGAAGTCACTGTCCTTTTCTTTTTGCTTGAATACAACCATTTTCAGAGTCCATGTTTATCAAATAAGTCAAAGTAAAAAGATTTGGCTCATGTAGTGGGAGTTATTAGGATGCTGAAGGCAAAAACCAGTCTCATATAGCTCACGCTTTCAGATAAGCTTGGTAAATATAGGTCATGATGTTGAACAGTAAGGCGTAGGAGGACAGTTCGCAGCTCTTGGCAGCAATGATGTGTTCTCTTACCTGATTAAGCCCAGCAATACAATTAAGAGGGTAAGACTAATCAGCTGAATTAGTCATTAACAGTGTTAAGAATGTGGAGTTCCAGGGAGAACACTGAGTCCAAGAGTGCGGCTTAGCTGCTAAGATGGTGAAGTCCATTCAGTGGTAGTTTACCTTTAGCTGAGAATAGAATCAAATACACTCTGAGTGGATGTGATTCTAAGTTTATATCTTGTGCACAGACATTATTGGAAATGGTTGTAAGATAATCGTGTCGTCATAATGTCTTCCTGCTTAGGAAAGGTATTCAGAAACTTGACCTGATTAAGATGCAAGAGTGGTCTCCATCTCAGCGACTTTTTTTTTTTTTTCTTCTTCTTCTTCTTCTTCTTCTTCTTCTTCTTCTTTGAAATCTCCCCTCATCCCAAATATTAACCCAACGACCTTTTAGCTGTGGTAATTATCTGCACCAGTCCCTCACATAGGCTGAAACTGAGTGTAGACTGCTTATCCACACCAGTCTTACAGAAGTTGGATTTAATGTTTCCCACCGTTTGTCTTTACCACCTAAACTAAACCGATAGGATAAAGAGCGGCCCTTTCTCCCCAAGGGGCCGTTAACATGAGCACTTTACCTACACACATGTAACTCAAGCAGATGTGCATTCTGGGCACATCAGTAAGAGATGTGTCCCACACTTTTAAGATGTCGTGCTGTATTTAGTGAACTTGACACAATTGCCAAAGAAAATGGTCCCCCTCTCAAAGCTCTAGTATCGAGTGTTGCTTTCAAATGTCGTAGTTCCAGGAGTAAAATAACACTTTCTCTTTAGTAGCACCTTTCAGGATGTAAGCTAAACTAACATTCAGGACAAACAGAAATACATTCCCCATAGCTGGAGCTTTCAGAAAATCGACCCTACACGATCATGCACGTGGAAGCCAAGTACCAGCTGGGCTTGGGATCCATTTGCAGGTGCACAGTTGTTTGGGGGAGGAGGAGGGGGGGGGCTTTAGATTCTGCATGTGTAAATAAAACTCCCACCTTTCCATAGTTACCTTTTGAGCCATGACAATAAGCTGTTAGAGGAAATTTCCTTTCATCTTCTGAGATTAATTTTTGTCTTATCTTTTTTTTGGTAGTTTAGATTTTGTTTACATAAACAGAAGAATCATTTAATGACAATCCATACTTGTATACCTTTACCTGTTTTTTGTTTTTTTTTCTCGATCTGAATAAAAATGAAAAATGAACTTGGTGGTCCCGGAGTCCTTTTTTTCCCCCTCCTGTAACACTAGAATGGCCCAAGGTCATTTAGCTTGCTGACTAGGCTCCATTTGAATTAGGGCAATGATATAAAAACATTTCTGATAGCTTTCTGAAATCCACACAGTTCATTAGTTTAAAAAAATATGAGAACGGGTCTATGATGAATGAACAGATTAAGCAGCATTTCCGCAGTTAATGGACAATACCAGAGTGCAGAGTGTTCCCTGTGCGCGCTCTCAGTGTGACGCAGTCTCCGACCTCCAGGCACGGAGACAATACCGGCGTCCAATCAGATCACAGATGGAGCCGTGGCGCGCTGCCAGGGCCACTGATCTTTCCTGCTATTTCGGGAGCGCTAGAACAAGCATGGCTGTGCTGAATGCCTTACAGTCCTGCATAAGTACCTAATGCTACATGCGCATGTGGCCATTATAGAGCGTATGTGACCTTACTCTGCTGCCAGGTGGGGAGGGGATGCGGCCAGCTGTCGCTCTTATGCAGTCGAGTGTAACTGGACTTGATCACTCACAGCACTTAGTGGTTACATCACGAAAAACTTAATGCATTCCACAGTGATGCGTAACTCGGTTGCTGGGTAACTGTGCAAACTTGGATGCAACCTGCATAAGAAATGCCATTTCTGTGCGTGTAATCCACAATTCCGAGAGGACAGAAAGAGAGAGCCACTTCTGACCTTAATCTTTCATTGACCTTACATAATGCACTTCGGTTTGTGGCAGTTACTACATCACAGTCGTCCAGTTCTCAGAATCTTCCTGAGTGAACATGAGGTCCCTGCGTCGTCCTGAGAGAGGGTTAGTCAGGAATTAGGGCTGGCAAGAGTCAGTGACTAATCTTCACTAATGCCGCATCCCAAATAACTTGACATAAAAACTCTCCACTATTCAGATGCCTACTCACCACCGCCCCAAATGTTATTTCGCTGTCTCACCAGATGTTACATCTGATCCGATACTTGTTTAAACAGCAGATTCTAGCATTTATCACTCAGAGACACACAAGTCCTTACTGCAACTCCTGAATGTTATGTAACAATAAATGCATTACATACAAAGTGCCTTAGAAGGGAGTGCTTTAATTTTTTATCTTTTCTTCAAAAATGAATTCAGTGCTCCATCTCCTATGGTCAGACTCTGCTCGTTAACGATGATCCAAGATCTGCCTCCTTTGACTCAAAGCACAGCGGCTTTCAGGCAGTTTTTAATGGCAACATCTGTTAGAACTTTCCCCTGAACTGGTGGGCTGCGCCCACAGCAGCAATAACCCATCCGAACTCCAATAATGTGTGTTTATTAAAGAAAACAGTAGACATAAAGACAGACCGAGTGGTACACTCAATGGATCCAAACCTTTTTTATATTGTATAGAAAAGAGGAAGTGCAGGTTCTCTCATTTGTCTTTCTCTTTCTGTTCCTTTTCTTTCTTATCTTTCTCGGCCTTGGCCTCCTCTGCTTCATGCTTCTTGATCAGCTCTTCCACCTCCTTCTGTTTCAGAACCTTGATCCTGGTCTTTCCGTTCTCTCGTGTCAATGTAGCAATCTCAACTACACACAGACAAAAGAAAGAGACGATCAGTGAGTGACGTACAAATACAGAAAAGGAATCACGGCACCAGAGAAACAGGCTTATGGTCTATTCTATGACAGGCGTAATAGAAAACCTATGTTTTATTCTATTCTAGTATGTTAATGTAGCTTATTCAGGCTGCTTCACAAATGAGGAGTTAATGCTGCTGGTAAAGGGTTCAGACAGGGTTAGAGCTTTAGCTATGCACAATGCATTCACATACTTTAGTACCCGGCCATCTCAGTTAACCAGTCAGAAGTATCTCTGTTTTTCCACCCCTCAAGTACAGCAGACACAGAAGCGCACATACAGAAACACACACCTTTCTCTGCAGAGAGCTTGCTGACGTCCATGGTTTTGTTGAGCACTTTGATGGCGAGGGCGAGAGCAGCTGAGAGCGTCATCTCTCCCTCTTTAAAATCCTGTTTCAGCATCGACACAGCAGCCTAGAAAACAACACACAGGCATCATGCCTTGTACTTTCAAACACTTAAATAGTAAACACGCAGTGCAAATGTCCTATATGTAAAACTAACTAATAATTAAGTAATCAATGTGCCTTTACCTCCAAAGGCTTTCTTATAATGCTAATTCAATTAAACTGATTTCATAGAATCTCAGTCACTGCATTTCTACCAACTATTAGTCATATTTTAGAAACTGTAATTATGCACAGATACAGGATCCTCTGGATTTTTCCTCATGAATGTCTCGCCTTGACATAAAAAGAATAATGTGATAAGAATTTATTTTAGCATGAAAGAGTTCAAATGAATGAATTGAGATGTTCAAGGTTGTCTGTGTTAGAAACAGAGGAGTAGAATGTTCTTGAACATTCTGATGTTATTGTTAAAGCTCTGACACCCCCTATTGGTCAGGACTTAGAGGAGTATGGGCAGCGCGTCTCTGCAGTACTCGTCCACTACAGACTGCAGACAGAATTCTCACACCATCACTTCAATGCAAACAGTAATATTGTAACATGGATTCTTGGCTTCAAATCAAGACATTTTTAAAGGCTTTATTTAATTACCTGGAATAGCTAAAATATAAGGTGTCAGGCTTTAATGGTTCTAAATACATTTTCAAAATGCATTTAGAATTCATATCAGTTATTCATATTTACACAATATCAGAACTCTAAAGAGCTCTACAGAGTCTAGGGAAAAAGTCTGGGTTTCTGCTCAGCAAAAACCACTTCACTTCTTTCCAAAACCTATTCTTTTCTCTAAACGTTTAGACTTGTAGGTGTTTAAGCAATTCCATGGAGCAACTGAGTTTAAATAGTAAAACGGCATGAAGACATGCCGCACATGGCCAAAAGTATGTGGACACTCCTTTAAATTGGTGAGTTTTAAAATTTCTGTCACATCCATTGCTAACAAGTGCATAAAAAACAGGCCTTAATTAATAAAAAAGTGCATAAAAAAGGCCTTATTAATACAAATAAACCAAATAATTTTGTGCTGTCTTTTTTTAATGTAGGTAATGCATTTTTTCTGGTTTGACCTTTCAAACCGTACTGAGTAGTGCAGGCTGAATAATTATTTTCTATTTATTTTTCACAATAACTGCCTTTCTCTTGAGTACTGGTTGCTAAGTAACAAATCACAGACCACATCCTGTTTGCTCAATCTCTGAGGAACAGTGTGATTTTTTTTTTCTTCATTTTTTAAACTGATGACATGGATACCTCTAATAAAATGGTTAATCTCACAAATGGGCAGAGGGTGGAATGCTTTGCAACTGCAGCCTAGTAAGACTAGGTCTGCATCTGACCTTCACATCAGCAACACAGGAATATGACAGTATTACATAAGCAGCAGCAGAGTTGCAAGTAATTCTGAATGGAGTGAACTGAAACTACAGTCATGACGCAAACAAATCTTTCCTTTCCTTGAGTGCAAGGGTTGAAAATTAACCACAACGATTGAGATCATCTAATTAATTCTGTCTTTTACTTTTTGGATGTTTCAGATACACTTACTGCACTGTTGTTCCCAATGCAGGTGGCCTTCCAGCCTCCATAGTTTCCGCTGGGATCACTCTGATAGAGCTGGAAGCCGTAGTGCTTATCCCAGCCCATATACAGCAGAGACACACCAAACGGCCTCTTACCTACAAACACACGAACAGCAGCAGTGTAAAAACATCAATCTTTCATCTGGATTAAATATTAATTTCTCTATAAAGAGAGCCAGTGAGTGTGCAGTAAAACTGTTTCACCTCCGAACTGTGTGTAGGCTTGTTTGATGTCACAGAGTGCTGTAACCAGCTGCTCACAGGGAATAGGCTCCTGGTACTGAAGGAGATACCTGAGCAGATGCACAAATATGGTCTTTATTATCAACAGTGTAAGCTTAATTGTTTTTATCTGCTCTGTGGTGAAAACTTTAATCGTACTTATAAATTGTATTTTGGGTGATTTCCACCGTAGTTTCTCACCTTTGTGCAATTAACCGGAGCTCATTAGTGAGGACGTTGGCATCAGATGTGATTCCTGCTACACTGCACGCCATGTCTCTGTAATAGGAAAATAAGGTCACAATCAACAACACACTTTTGACTGATGTGATTAAAGTCTAAGCTTGATTAAATTTGCATCCAAAAAGTATTAGGTTTGATCACATCAACATTTTAACGTGAGAAAGAGGCTGACACTTCATTAGAAAATGATTACTAACACTCTACCCGAAAGACAGCGGTGTCATATCAAAGCACTGAAAACTGTGTCGTGAAGTCTATATTTTGAATAAGTACTGGAGTTAAGTACATGATTTCAGGAACAACATTCTCGCTTTAGTGTACTGTAAGTAATCTGTACTTTACAGAACAGCACCTCAACCAAAAACCAAAAACCAAAAACTTGCATCTGATTTTGAACCACTTACTCATTGAGTTTGTAGATCTTCTCTGAAAAGAACACTTCATCCAGCAGCTTGTGGATGTTCCTCCTCTCTGCTGCCAGCAACACACCATCATTTGCTAGAATCCCTAAACAGGTTCCAGCATGACCAATAGCCTCCATGGCATATTCTACCTGATACAGGCGCCCTGTTAAAGATTGAAGAAATCATGTAATAAGGGAACTTCGAATATAAACCTCCTCACACAACAGGTGCTCCAGGCCCAAGACATTTTCCCAACTTTCCCCCAATTAAGATGCTTACCAGTTTAACCATAATGTATGTCAGGAGAAAGTTAGTACCAAACATATGGTAGCAGCAATTTGTTATGAGATGAAGAAGCTATTAAGACAACTATGGAGTACTAACTATAACCATTTCAGGCTGTGTCTGAAATAGAATACTGTGCACTGTAAACTGCATAGTGCACCAGTCTATCCTGAACAGTGCATGCTACTTCTTAAATCAGGAGAGCAACCAGTATAAGACCAAGGCCAGGTGCTGCATGACTCACCTGATAACACAGAAACGGTATTGTTTTGTACTCATTTCCAAAGCCCAAACCAAATAAAAAACTGTCTCCCCTAATACACTAAAGTTACACTTTTTAACAACTTTACCTATGCATGAGGCTAACTTTATTACCACAAATTAGGCAAAATCAGCAGAGCAAGCCTTCAATGTTGCATTAAATGTAGTAATATTTTGAAAAATTATCTTCCATTTAACATGTGTCATATACAAGGCCATAGATGGAGCTTTTAAAATGTATCCGGACTAACCAGGCTGTATGGTCAGTGTTTACTATCAGTCCCAACTGAAATTACCACGTCACATTTTGGGACACAGTATGTCATGAAGGCTCTGCCTGCGTACTGGAATATTTAGCCAGAGCAAAACACTGTTTCTGTATCTTTGGAATACTGGAAAAAAATCATCATCTTAGTTACATACTGCACACAACAGTAACCCCCTGCGGGGGCTACGTTCCAAGAGTACCCGTGTATACTGAATATATGATGTGGGGGGGGAAAAAAATCCTAAAAATGCCTATTTTTGTAGTGTAAATCCTAAGGCCGTGTCCACACGTAGGCGGGTATTTCTGAAAACGGAGATTTTCCGTTTTCTTTTTTTAATCGCGTCCACACAAGCGCATTTTTAAAAATATCTCTGTCCACACTCAATCGCAAAAAAAAAACCTGACAAAAGAATGCCAAGGCAGCAGGTGGCGATATAACCTTAAACCGTACAGCATTGCTGACCAATCAGAAGCCTTGGATGAGGGCCGTCATTACCAGAGACAGTGGGCAGTGTTGCCTTGTCGAAAAATGCTACCTTTAAGTTTATACAGTTTATAACACTAATGATGAGAAATAGGCTAATAATATGCATATTCAGAGAAAAATATATTTTATTTAAATGAGAAGAGCCTAGATAGATAGATAGATCTTTAGAGGTGCACAGAGCCAGATTATACAGTCAGGTTCTAACACTGAGAAATGGTACTGTTGAAGCAGGGCACAGGCTACTTCAAATCGTGCCATGCATCCAGGTTGTGGTGATTTCTGGACAGTGCAGATGTTTCCTAGATTTAGATAGCATTCTGCAAACTGCAGAAAAGGACATTTTAGAATCAGAAAACTTTATTGATCCTAGAGGAAATTGCTTATGTAATGACAGCTAAGACACAGACCCCAGAGTAACGACACACACTCATATTAAAAGAGCTTTTAAGATATTAATCACCGTAAGGGTTCCCACTCTAAGTCAGACTTTAACTTCCCTGACTTTTCCATGACTTTCCCTGACCAAAATGCCGAATTTCCATGACCTTCCATATACAGAAATGTCCAATATAACATTTGGATGCTGAGCAGAAAAGGGCATTTAAAGGGGTTATGCATTTACGTCATTGTTGTTGAATATAGGCAGCTTGGTGTGTTGAATGGACCAGACCAAAACCTCAACTCCATCTCTGACATTCTCTACATGCATGTTTTAGCTAGAAATGGCCACGGTAAAATGGGCCATTCTGAACAAAGCAGCACGATCAAATTCCCTGACTTTCCCTGTCTGGAAATGCCTTTCCTGAAATTCCTGATATTCCAGAAATTCCCTGACCCGTGGGAACCCTGACAGACAAACCAGCTTCCCTAACGCTAGGGAGCTCAGAATCCCAAGACTGTGCAGAAGGGCACGGTAGCATGTTTCGGCAGATTTTCAAAAATCGCCACTTTGGCCGGGGTTTTCAAAAACCTCCGTTTTCACAGACCCAAAACACCGTTTACATGTGGACAAAAGGCCAAAACGCATAGAAAAACCTTAATTCTCAGAAATACCCGTGTACATGTGGACATGGCCTAAATATGCCCCCACATATGCTCCCAAAACACTTTAATTTCATTTAAAACTCAGCTTAATACATTACCCTTAAAGATAATGTAAAGGTAAAGCCGTATTCGTACTGTACAGTTTACACTGAACTCCTGCAGTGCTAGAACGTAAAACGCCGATGTGACCCCTGTATAGACTGTACTGTAATCAATGCATGGACGTTTATTTTGGTATGCACTGTCGTTTTCTTTCGTATAAGCAGGGTATATACAGTAATAAATTCATTTAATTTGCAGTAATAAATATACGGGGGAAATTCCGGAGTGCAGCTGCAACAGTTGTGTCACAGGGCAGCAGCAAGGAGAAATAAATAGCGTTCTCGGACTGGCTACTTTCAAACCTCCCGCCTCTGAGTACAGGTCACTGTGACGTCTGGGCCTCGTCCGCCACACCCTCTGGACCGCATGCTGGTTGTTTATGTTTGGGCGTGGCGGACGAGTCCCGGACGTCACAAAAGCAAAAAAATGCGGAGGATATCTGCAGTTTCCGTAAACAATCATTAGTTCGGTTGTCAGAAAAAACTGAAGCTGCGACTGCTAAACCATGTATAAGCGGGGGGTTACTGTACTTCCTACCTCAGAATCAATGTGTTAGCAACATCCACATGCCATTTTGAAGAGGAAAAAAGAGCCACACTGGGAAATATAGTAATAAAAGAAAAGGCACAGATGTCACCCTTAAGCCTGTTTATACATTTGTCTAACTATTCTTTTGCAGCTTTCACAATATATGGAGGAGGTGTAAGTATCAGGGTAAGGGCTAAGGAACAACAAATCTTAATTATGTTGAAAATGTGTGCAGCTAAATTGACAGCCTAATCACGGCTGGTGGCCTGGTGGTTAGGGAGTTGCCCCTGCAAGGTCATGGGTTTGGATACCAGGACTACTAGTGTCATCACTGGGGTACCATTGAGCAAGGTATTGTCCCCACACACTGCTCCCCGGGCGCTGTGTTCCTGGCTGCCCACTGCTTCACTTGGTAAATGGGTTAAATGCAGAGAGAGAATTTTACACAGTGTCCTGTGCTGTGGTGTGTTCACAAATGACTGTAAGGGGCCACTTCACTGTATTTTTAAAAAATGACTTACCTTCAGGGGAGAAGATGGTTGTTCTTGAATCATATCTTCGAGACTAAATTAAAACAAAGAAGACAGTTATATTGCACAAACCTTAATCATTACCTCTAGTCTTCACTGTATTCTGTGAACATTCTGTAACACGAAGCTCAGACACTCACCATGGTGTCCTCTCAACATAGGAGTCCTGCAAACACAGTAACAACAGTCCACAGCCCCTCGGGTTTTCTAGCTGGAAGAAAACGGAAATACGTCAAAGAGACAAACTCAAGAATATAAAGGAGCAAGAAAAAAAACTCTCTGGACTAAATCTGCAGTACACACAGCTGAACTGAAACAGAAAGTATCACAGCTACCTAACTAACCTAAGCTACCTAGCTAACTAGCTACAGCTTTAAGAATAACACAAATACTGCCTCTTTAACATTAATCTGGGAAACTATAAAGTGTTTTTAAAATGTTTGCAGTAATTTTGTTATTAGTATTCCTGTCTTTGTTCAAAAACTCCTAAGCTGCCCCGTTGTAAACATGCTAAGCCCTGTTAGCCTGCCATCTCAGTGGAGAAGAGCATGAAGCAGCAACTTTTGGTCCTCATTAAATAACCAAATAAAAACAGAAACAACGAGAGGAAAATCACATTTAACAGCAAATACAGCTCAAATCATTACTACAAATACTCTGATATATCTATCCGGGTTTTGTCTTTAATATAAAGTTCATTTTGAAGGAATAAATAAATGTCAGCACCTCTCAGGCTGCCGGCTCGTTCTCTTCCCTCCGTTCACAAACCAGAGAGAGCAGCACCTACAGCGCCCCTGGAGGACTGGAGGACCACAGCGCTGCTGAACACCTGAGGATACACTATCTGGACAAAAGTATTGGAACACACCTGTTTTCCAGGGTGTGGGCTAGCCATCTTACTTCATATGAAGGGCAATCTTAATGCTTCAGCATACCAGCGACATTTTGGACAACGCCATGCTTCCAACTCTGTGGACACATTTTGGGAAATGCCCTTTTCTATTCCAGCATGACTGTTCCCCGGTGCACAAAGCAAGCTCCATACAGATATGGTTGGATGAGTTCGGTGTGGAAGAACTTTACTGGCACCCACATAGTGGAGGCTGTTATAGCTGCAAAGGGGGGGATCAACTCCATTTTAAAGTCTATGTATTTGAATGCAAGGCGTCCCAATACTTTTGTCAGGAGCACCATTACAGCGGTAATACTGAGAAATAAACCATCTTCATTCAGGTTAAACGGGGCATTCTAGCTTTAAAGTAGCACACAGTGCCTTGGACAGGGATTAAGCCTAGGCCTGGACCGCACAGGATTTTGTAGATTTCATACTTAAAGGAAAACTAGGCCTAATCCATATCCAGGAAACCCACCCCGTGTTATTTTTAGTGTTGCATAATATCATTTTTGCACTCCTCAGTCTCATCCGTTTAACAGAATTAATTAATCCAATGTTCTCTCATTACTCAACAACATTGCAGCAATCAAGAAATCCTGTCTGCTAGAATCTGATAAAGAAGCCAGTACATATTTGATATTTGCCAGATGATATTTAGCTTTATGGCAGTAATATCAGTTATTTGGCTTCCTTAAAATCTGATCTTAAAAAAAAGCATCTTACCCTCAAGTATGTCACCCACAGCAGTTGCCCCCCCCACCCAAACTTTCTTCCCATTTTCAGTGTATGCAACCAGACGAGTGTCTTCCTAGTCGTCTTTATTCCATTAAATCTCACTCTAGAGGCCATTGCTGCACCCCAAGTAGGCATATAATGTGTCTGTATGGAGTAATAGCTATATTTCAGTGGAGCTGGTGGTTAGAGAGTTGGCAATGTGATCAGAAGGTAGTGGGTTCAAATCCAAGGACAGCTGGCACCACTGAGCAAGGTACCGTCCCCACACACTGCTCCCCTGGCTGCCCACTGCTTCACTTGGTGAATGAGTTAAAGCAGAGGAAGTTTCGCACTGTTCACTGTGCTTTGTTGTGTTCATGCGTGACTATAAGAAGCCACTTTACTTTTCGTTTTGGCCCAAGGGCCCTGTTAAGATATATGACAGGTGTGATTACATTTTTATCATCATCACACAGCTCCACTACACAATAAATCACTCATACCCTGTGATCCTCTGAATTCATAAACACTTCATCGCTTCATTTTCACAAGCATTTGCACTATTTTATTAATTTATTAGGATTTCAAAGCAAATACATTTGCTCTCAAATTGTCCATAACTGTGTATATTTGAATGCAAATTTGAAAAGGAACCAATAATGTGAATTTTTACAGAATCGACATCTGATCAGTTCAGTTTATCTGTTGTGGGCCTGCTCATATGTGAACAAACGCTGCTGTGGAAGTTTTTTATGACATTTATGACAAAATGTTCTTTGGAGATTGAGACAACCAGCATCCACCACACATTTGCTCGTTATTGTTTATTACAAATTATATACAATGCAAAACTCAACAGAATGATATGTTCTTTCTTCTTTTTTAATACTAAGAGAGTAACGTCCTTATCTTTACCCAGTTGTCTGTATTCGGCAGGTGCACTTGCATAAAGTCTTCTCATACAAAGGGTGAAGGGCGATAAGGATCATCGATACATCCATAATTGCTCTAGACAAACACAGTCATTTTAGGACACGTATACTGCAGAAGTGTTTGCATGTGAAAAGAAAAAAGCCATTCCACGTAGCAGAGAGTGAGACGCATAAACAGAAAAAGGAATCTGGACAGGTTCACACCTCCAAGGCAAAGGACATTGCTAAGCAGTACCAAAACCCGTACTGACCCGTACTGACTGATGTTAACTTGTACTTCAGTGTTCCTGGCAAAACAGACACGCTGCGGTGGATTTAAATAACTGGATTTAGTCATTAAAGAGCAATATATAGCATTTTTGTCAGTCCTGTATTATTATTATTATTCAGTGCGGTTCACATGGATGGCTTTATAGCTTATCACAAAGTTACATTAAAAAGTAATGACTGGAGGCATTATAACAAAGGCCTTTTCCTCCAGGCAGTCAAATTTCTTGCCCTTTATTTTACTTCCATATATATGATTGTTTGAAGCAACAACAAATTAGCCTCAATCCAGATGTTTTATTTCACTGCATTTCTTATTTCAGCCACCACTCCAGTACACTGCGTTCTGCTTCCATGTCGTTCTGCCTTCATTTTCCCAAAGCTTATCTAAACATTTAAGCTTGAATAGGTAAAGAAAAAACATTTTTTATCCTTGGTGGCCAGAGTTTTCCCACCAGACAGCATTCCTCACATCTTACAGTGGTCATTTTTCATTTAGTTTTATCAGAAAAATTCCACTGAAAGAGTGCGTCATGTTAAGCATTATAGCTTAGTCTAGATAAAAGCACCCAAGTCCAGGACCCATCGTCAAGTCAGCTCAGTAAAAGCTGAATGAACGATAATGACGTCATATTTATTGCAGTTACTCTATCCAGGCACTGACATTCTCCAACACACCAAGAAGGGCCAGGGACATCTGTAAACGGATAATGAAAAGATTCTCGTGCTGGATCGGATCAAAAATAAATAGTGCTTTCTATCCTGATGGCATTGTGAGGTAACATCCATACAAAAAGACACGAAAGTGGGAGTAAGTGAGGCGACTAGGCATTCTGTTAGACCGAATAATCTTTTACACGAGTAAACAAAACCCACTGAAACAGAAAAGAAGCCCCGCCCATTCGCCTGTAAGCACTAAAGCAGAAGTAAAGACCAGCAAGTATCACTTTGAGAAGCACCGACAAGAGTGTGGACATCGTGTTGTCTGTGCGAGAGCCTAGCACCAGGATCTTTGATCTTGACAGAAAGTCCATTGACGAGCTGAGCAGGCACTGCGAACAGAAATGCCCATTTCAACAGACATCTCAAAGACCATGCGTGGCAGCCCAACAGGAGAAATCCAGAGACCACTCAAGAGGATCCTACAGCTCTAGAATGCATCGTTAACTAGAACTCACGCTGTGTGGAGTCTGGATGTTTTCCCTTACATCTCTGTGGGACTGCAGGCTTTAGAGAAAGAAACAGCAGAAATACTTTTTAAGTGCAAGAGAGATGCATCCTTCAGCAGATGCCCTGTAAGGGGTGTGATAGAGGAAACAGCAGAAAACAGGCACAGCAGAGTCCAGGGCCTGAAAAGTCACTGATCGGAGTCCAGAGCCATTGCCAGGACATCAACAGCCCTACACAGTCAGTATGTGGCTCAGTCTGGTTGGAGATCAGAAATCTCGATGATGATCTCTTGCTCAGAACCCCTGAAACTGACTCAGGATCTGAGTCTACAGCCTTTTATAAACCAGGCTAAAGAGACGTTACTGCAACATACTACAGGCCACATATTTCAGGATGCCTCCATGTCTATAAAATGTCACATCCATCTCGTTCTCAAACAGAGCCACCACACTGAAACTCTTCCCAGTGCTAGTCTGAAACACAAAAAGAAAACAATCATAACTCTCAATAAAAAATTAACTCAAGATCTATTAAAACCAATGAATAATTAATATTCTTACAGTAGTCCAAAAAAACAACTGTCCTGATGATTAAATCCAAATACAAATAATATTGAACTGTAACTTAAAGACTATTCATTCATTCATTTAAAATATACAGTAACCCCCTGCTTTTCGTGGGGCTTATGTTCCAAGAGCACCCGCATATAGTGAAAAAACACGTTGTGTTGTGGTAAAAAAAAAAAAAAGCCTGAAAATGCCTATGTTTATAGTGTAAACCCTAAATATGCCCCCAAACATGCTCCCCAAACACTTTAATTTCATTTTAAACTCATTAGCCTTAAAGAAAATGTAAAGATAAACCCGTATCCGTACTGTACAGTTTACACTGAACACCAGCAGTGTAAGAATGTAAATACCGATGTTACCCCTGTATAAACTGTACTGTAATTCATGCACGGGTGTTCTATTTGGTATGTGCTGTCGTTTTCATTGACATAAGCAGTTAAATACAGTAACAAATTCATTTAATTTTTACAGTAATAAAAATACAGGGCTACAAAAATACAGGAAGAACAAAACGAAAAACACGAGAACACTCGAGACGCTCCAAGGGGGAAATTCTGGGCGGCAACCAATCAGCACCAAGGAAAAAATAAATAACCTGTTCATATTGGCTACTTTCAAACCTCCCGCCTCTGAGAACAGCGACGAAAAAAGCTATGATGTCTGGGCCTCGTCCGCCACGCCCACTCGTCCTCGCGCAGGGTTTATGTTAGGGCGCGGTGCTTAGCAACCCAGCACGAGGAC